>CM057344.1:89627415-90235992 GCA_030015575.1 Agapanthus africanus | reverse complement strand
ATTAGTGATAGAATCCTTGACCAAACATGTGTTTAGAAGTTTCACACATGAACTTAGAATTTTTCGATATCGGTTTTGTAAGACTTGTAGTGATCACTTAGAATCTGGGATGACTTGAGAACTCTGAAAATTTTATAGCGGATACTGTAAGATGTGCAGACTACTAGGAAGCCACCCTAGAAGCCCGAGCCCGAGCCCTCATTGTCTGGCCGCCGTTTTATTCGAATTGGCAGCAATTTGCGGCCCAATTTTGGAGATAGGGTATGAGATTTGGTCTGTAGCTCACTTTTTAGATAACTAGACTTACCCTATATGCAAAAAAGTTTAATTTCACCTTAAGAAAAATCTGGAGCCATTTTACTTGTTTTCTGTTGATATTTTCCGACTTTTGAAACTTGGTTTTTGATAATTGAGTTTTGACTCGGTCGTTTGACGTTCGTACGTCAACGTCGGGGGTTGTTTTATAGTTCTAGCATGAGTGGACAATAGGTTCTAACCTATGTGCCCTTCGCTTGTCGTATCGGTTTTTGATTTGGATGTTTATGTGATACGATATGCTTTGATTGTAGGTACAAACGTGTGGACTCTCGGGACGACGAAGGAGGGCAAGGCATCCGTCGGGATTGACTAAAGTGAGGTGTTGTAAGTGAGTAGATATTTATCTGCGGGGGAAGTTGGGTGGATAGCATATAGCACCCCCCGCAACCGTAGTATTAAGGTATACACACACACAGGATACGAATACTTACCTAATAGTGTTTCTAGAATATTATAGGAGAATGACATATCCCCGGTACTAGTTCTTAGCCTATTATCTATATCTACTCATGAAAGTATATAACTACATATATTTACAATCTGATACGAAATGATGAGGATATGATCTGATATGATAAAACGAGTCGATATGATATGATATGATGATATGAGGCGATATATATACATGATGCGATACAAAATGATATGACATGTGACGATATATGATGAGATGAGATGATATATGTACGTGACAATAGATCCGTACTACTTGATTGATGATATCGTACGATGGATTATACCGTATGTGATATGATGTACGTGACGATAGATCTATACTATTTGATTGATAATATCGTACGATGGATTATATTGTACGTGATATAATGTACGTGACGATAGATCTGTACTATTTGATTGATAATATCGTACGATGGATTATACCGTACGTGATATGATGAGGATGGATCGTCGACTTATATATATATCGACTCAAGAATATTGTTTTTAAATCACTTAAGTAGATATTAGGATATATTTAGAGCCATACCTATTTTTCAAAACTAATGAATCGTTATGCACTTTTAAATGATAACTTCAACGGATGCTACGGATTTTCAAATGGTATCTTTTTCAAAAACATCGTGGCCCCTATTATCAAAAACAATGATTCGTATTATTTTAAACTATAACTATATGGCTCATACTTAGTTACGTATTTTATACTGTTCGCGCTACAATTTCTTATTTCCGCATACGCTCGTATTATTTTCATTTATAGCATATATACTACATTTCGTGTACTTATCTTTATATGACTTCGTCTGCTAGGACACATGCACCATTACCAATGATGCGCATGTTGCACGTATTACATACTTTCTAGCTTACATACACATCATCGGTAATTTCCATGCCACGTACACATTAGAAATCGCTATGTCACTGTATCTCCTTATAACCTATAGAATTTTAGTTATTGTTTAATACTCAGTACCACACGTACTAGTTCAGATATTGCAGTTCCTTACCTAGTTACACGACACGCTCATATGAACACACTTGCTATACTTTACAGTATTGTTCTGTTCCTGTACATATTGTTCCATCATTGTTACATGCTTATAAGATTCTGTTTTCATGAGATTTCTGGATTTGAGAAACCGTGGATACATTTTAAAAACTTATGATTGTTTTAAAAATACGGTTTCTCTTGATATGATATTTCTACATCCACCATGAGTTTGCTCGGTGCTGAGATATGATGATTACCCGATTCGAGAAGTGAAGAGTCACCGTCTGCGGGTACATTGTGGACCCGGTACAGTATCCCGGGACAAAAAGATGGTATAGAAAGGCGTTGAGCCCGGCAGAGGAACACTACCTACCGGTGACAGTATTGGACTCGGCGGGTATCCGGAGGGTACTGACTGGAGTGATATGAATCAGATGGATGTGAGGGCCGATCCGATGAGACGGCGCTTGAGATATGAGGATTTACGTGTCGATATTGGACACGGTTTTTATGATAATTTCGAGTGTCGATGCTGGGCACTCGGGATTTTATGATGATTTGATGTGTGTGTATATATATACATATACGTATCTGTATATATACATATACGTATATATATATATATGACACGGTTGACATGGTACCATATATAGATACAGGCACGACCTTATATATTTTATTATACTTATGTATACATGATCACCCTAGATACCACACAGTATGTTATTATTATATTACTGTATGACCTAGGAGATCGTCATACATTCAATTTCTACCTGCTGATGTCTTCTACTCACGAGTTGGCCACTCACCCCCGTTATGCCATAGTTTTCTTGCAGGATCGACCGCTCGGATCAGTAGCGGATTGCCGGCACATCTTTTCTTCTAGGTTATTTGCTTTAGTAGGTGGGTTGCTCCTCGGATCGTAACTGCCATTTTATACATTTATTATTCATTTGTATCTAGTTAAAAGCTCCATCAACCAGACTATGTATATTTGGTAGACCTAGAGACCAGTTTGTATATTATTTGGATTTCGAGTTGAGACTTGTATTTATATATCCTTTATATATGAGTTTAATGTGTTTTGGTTTTCTTTATTTTATTTTCTGTGATTGATTTTGCCTTAGGCGTTGTATATTCATATTGCGTGGTTGTGATTCCGCCAATTGGCGAAGAGCTAGTTCCCGCTTGGGGATGCCATATTATTATTGATTATATACTTGTTTTTATCAAAATTTACAAAGGATGTGCTGCCCAAATTTCAAATGACGAAAATGTTTTCAAATTATAACATATAATTCACTTGCATTTCAAACGAACTTTTTATATACTTTAAAAAGAAAGAACTTGATTTCATTATACTTTTATTTCAAAACTTCACCTCCATTATTTTACTAAAAAGGTTTAGATTTCCAGGCTTTCGGCTTACTTGGATTATGGTGGGTTCCTATAGACCTCACATGATTCAAATGCCGGTCATGTGCTAATTCTGGGTCATGACATATACCAATCTTCATATAGCTGTTCTCAGATAACATGAGTACAGGTCGATCTTTAGACCTGAGATCGTTATTTGTCTCATGTCAGTTCTCACTGTACTTAGATTACTGCCCTACCACGGCTCTACTGAGTCGTGCAAACAGGTTTTAGTTGGGTACAGTCCCGAGCTACATGGAGGCAGTGAGCGATTATTGGGGATTCGTCTCTTTCGGTATAGGGAGTCGGTATCGCACTGTATTCTGTTTGCCAACACCATAAGAACTTGGCCAAGGCAATTAAGATTTATTGATAGTTAGATCTGTAGTTTTTCGGATTGGTCCTGAGCCACATTGGTATGAATTATCGGGTTATTAGGGTCTGACGTTTACCCCCTAGACCCGGTATGCAATATTCTTAGAAGAAGAGACCAGACTGTACGGAGATTGTCACAGATAGGCTCAATAGGGGTTTGGATGAGCTTGCTCGTCGGCTTTCCTTTTCGACAGGTACTTGAATAGCCGTTACTTACAGCTAGTGTCGCTGAAGTTCTTGTGGTTAAACCCACTACTATCATACTGTCGATTTTTTAGAGTCCCACGCAGAGGGTTTCTCTGGTTCAGGTGAAATGATGTAGTAGCTGTATTTTGATGCTGCAGGGTTCCGATCAAATGAGTGTAGTAGCTACTCGGACTTTTGATCAGACGGTTGATAATACTAGCCGGCTTAGGATTAAGCCGGATTATTAAATCAGGTATTGATTTAATAATTTACTTATATATATATATATATATATATATATATATTACGATATGTATATTCTAGTATTATGTTCATTGTATTATTCTATCTCTTTAGGTATCCGTATTTTGATGCAAATACGGGTATATATATACGGCAGAGTGTATTCTGTATTTATACGAAAAGACATTCTAGAAGGAGGACACCTCATTTTGGTTTATCCATTTACTTATTTAAATCGAAATGAGGTGGATGGATGAGGTGGCTAAGAAATGGTGAAAGGCATGGTTGAGTAGTTTAGATAAATGAATTTAATTCATTTGTCTACACTATTCATGTATGGTTGGTTTTATAATATTGCAAAAATGATTTATCAAAACCATGGCTATGTTTTTCTTTCACTAGATTTTTTCATTCCACCATTTTCTTTCTCTCTCCTTTTCTTAAGCTCCTCTTTCTTCTTCCTCCCTACACTCTCATGTATTGAGAATCAAGGGTGGAAGAGAGGTAAAAAACACTTGAACTCACTACATCTCTATACATTCTAGTGTAGCAAGGTAGGATCTTTAGTTACTCTATTTGATTCTTTGTGTAGAGCTAGAGCCTTGAACCAAATCTCTCGGGTGGATCATCTTCGACGAAGGAAGACCGGTGGTCAAGCTCGATCACGGAGACCCCAAGGAGATAAGAAAGAGAGGGTGAAGACCAAAGGACACGATCGCTTGCTATAACCTTCTTCCATAGTAGCTAAAACCTCTTTGTAGTTGTCTAGTTCATATGTTTGGTTTAGATTCTAGAGTTTGTAGTTTCTAACACCTCTAGATTTTTTGTTTTTCATTCCGCATTGGTCGCAGTTGTGGCGGCTAGGGCGCTAGGAACTGCAACATGGTATCAGAGCCACCCAAACATATAAACTAGTTTGTTACGACATTTAAATTCCACCGTTTTCGTCATGCAAAAACTGCCGACAAAACATTCCATAAATTCCAAGTTTTAGCATGTTTGCACTCCCCGCGGGCTCACGGTTTGGACCGAGAAGCCGCGGGGTGTTGTGTAGGTACCTTGGGATCCCCCGAAGGGGACCAAAGGTTGGGCCCACCCTATAAGACCACAATGAGGTGGCCTTGGGGGTGGGGACCCGAGACCACCCCAAAAGGGTAGTCTCCGGTATGCCTTCCTCTATGGGCCACCTTGTGGTAGCCCCCAGGATTGGATTCCCCCCTTGGTCCCCCAAGTGAAAGTTAATTTTGGTTCCTTCGACCCTGTGAAGGTTCAGGCAAGTTTCGAGTTAGTTTCGGCTCCCGGATTGGCTTAAAACAATGGAATTTGGGGACTTAGTGAACTGTTTTTTTTTCCGGTTTTGGAAAAACTTGTTGTATTTACTATTTGTCCGCGGAATTCAATTGCCGTAGTTTTTGTTACTTGCTTCTATGATGTGTATATATGTTTTTAACGTCTTCTAATTTCTATATGTCACGACCCATAATTTAGCATGTGACCGGCACTTGAATCATACAACGTCTAAAAGCGTAACGTAATTCAAGTAAGCCGAAGCCCAGAAAATCTAAACCTTTTGCGGAAAATAGTAGGGGTGCGGTTTTGAAATAAAGTTATAATGAAATCAAGTTTTTTTTTAAAAGCACAGGTAATGAAACATGAAAATGCAAGTGGATTATACTATAGTTGAAAACATTTTTCGTCTTTAAAATTTTGGGCAGCACCTCCCTTGTATATTTTGACCCGAAACCATATATACAATAAATGGCATCCCCAAGCGGGAGCTAGCTCTTCGTCAATTGGCGGAAACACAACCACGCAAGTAAGCAATATATATACGACACCCAACGGTGAAGATCAGCACAGAAAGAATGATAAATAAAGCGAGACATCAAACCCCCAAGAAGCGAACATACAACCATCGCTCTAAGTCTCGCAAAACAAGTCTTTCTAGTCTACAAAGTCTAATTCCTGATTGATGGAGTTTATCTAGATACAACAGAATGTAAAAGTATGAAAGTGGGCACGATCCAATATGTGTCCCACATACCAAAGCAAAACACCCTGGATGAAGCTGTGTGCCAGCGATACCGCTACTGATCCCAAGTGGTCAAACCTGCAAGAACTGTGGCACAATGGGGGTTATTCCCGCCAAAAAAAATTCTGCGCAAAGGAGCCCAAGGTATCTAATGGCAGCGATACGTTTAAGAAAATGTGAACCGGTATTTTCTGAGCTGCATTTTGATAAACCCGTGAATGAGAAACAGCTAAATTCTGATGGTACCGAAAGCGTCTCGAAAAAGCCTTCGATTTGATATATTATGGGCCTCATAATTCATCCGGGATCAAAAGTTATGAGGCATCACGTGCATACACGTGATCGGGGGTCACGTGCAAACACGTGATGCGTTCCTAAACTCTTAATTAATAGAATTAAATTCTAATCAAATAATCAATCAGTGGGGTCGCGTGCCAACACGTGATGGGCCTTTTAAACCCACTAAAAAGAATTAAAAGTATAATAAAATAACAAAGAAAACCCCCAATAGGATATCACGTGCTCACACGTGACCAAGGGTCATGTGCTGACACATGATAATTTCCGAATGCTTTCAAAACAACAGAATTAAATTCTGGCTAAAAGCTTAAACAGTGGGGTCACGTGCTCACACGTGATAGGCATCTAAACCTTCTGAACTAATAGAATTAAATTCTAAATTAAGGAAAATCAAAAACCCTAATATTTATTTAGATCTTTCCAAACAAAAAGATTTCGCTATGTAAAGAGGAGCACCGTTGGATTAAAAATCCAATGGTGATAAAAAATCACCAATTTATGGAAAGATTTCCCTGAAATTCACCAAGAATAACAAATAGAATATCTTCTGGATTAAAAATCCAATGGTGAATAAAATTCACTGAGAGATCTAAAAGATCATGTTAGTTACAAAAATAACCAAAATCTTTCAATGAAAGATTCACTAAACAAATTGATTTTTTTCTTTCTCCTATAAATAGGAGCCAAGAAGAAAAGAGAAGGGATCTTGGAATTTTGATTTTCTGGAGAAAAACAACAGAGAGAAAAGAGAGGAGAATTTAATTCTCAAGAGAGAAAAGAAGTTCCTTTCAGAGAAAAGAAACCGTAGGTGAGAAAGGGAAAAGAGATCTAAGCTCCATAAAATAAAAGAGAATTTAATTCTCAATTTAAGAGTTTAACTCTTCTGAACAAGAACTTAGTTCTTCCTTTGGTTGAAGATCTGCAGAAGCGGATCTCCCCACAGGTTGAGAATTTAATTCTCATCGGGGAGATTCTGCCATGCAGATCCAAAACTTAGAAGGAGAATTTAAGTTTAAGTAATTTAATTCCCCTAAATTCATAGGAATTTAATTCCTTCAAACAGAGCTAGGGTTTAACTCTATTTGAGAATTTAATTCTCCCAAATTCATAGGAATTTAATTCCTCCAAACAGAACTAGGGTTTAACCTTATATGAGAATTTAATTCTCCCAAATTCATAGGAATTTAATTCCTCTAAAACATAATTAGGGTTTAACCCTACAGAGAATTTAATTCTTAAAATAAAGAGACTCGAAAGCTCTCCATGAACTTCGTCACGTGGTGACACGTGACCCCCATCCTCAATGATCAAAAAAGAAAGAACAAAACTAGGTCACGTGTTACCACGTGACCCCTAAAAAAGGGGGATCCGTTCTAAATGAGAAAGGAAAACTTGGAGGCAATGCCTCACGTGTTCCCATATGACTCTTAAAATAAAGGGAACAAAGCCAAAGGCAGAATCTATTTTGGGCGCCCTCACATGTCCCCACGTGACCCCTAAAATAGATCCCTCAAAATAAGAAGGAATTAGCCCAAAGGCAATGCCTCACGTGCTCCCACGTGACCTTCAAAACAAAGAGAATAAAGGCAAAGGCAGTACTGATTTTGGACGCTCTCACGTGTCCTCACGTGACCCCTAATAAACACTTTAATAATCAATACATGGATATCCATCATGTGTCAGCACGTGATGGCCAGAAGATCAGAAGTGTTTAACACTTATTTGCAGATTTGAGAATAAAATAAAAGAGGTCTGGCCCCATCTTAGGCGCCTCACGTGACCCCTTCCTTTCTAGTGTTTAACAATTTTGAGCATTTTGTCTCCAGTGTTTAACACCATTTTAAATACATCACGTGAGGACATGTGACCGCCAGATGTCCTTTAGTGTTTAACGCTATTCTAAAACTAGCTTTGCCCAAATTGTCTAAGTTTTCCAGAGGCAAATCTCCCCTTCAAATGAGCCTTAAAATCCAGAGCTATAATGTTTAGTGCTCAGCCAAAGACAAAATGTTGTCAAAGCCCCCCAGACTCCTGTCTAGCATTGCTAAATAAAGAAGAATTGAACCCAAACAAATGTTCAACTTTCTCAAACTTAATTGGACTTAGCCCAAATTGGCCATAAGTCCTCAATTCAGATTTAACTGAGCCAATGTGCTCATAATCTAATTAATTGATCTTAGTTCCAAATTGGACTATAAATCTCCCAATCAACTTTGGTTCAAGGGTACATCTCTGAACCCCTCTGATATATGTCGTTGTAATCCTTCAATGTCTTCAGAGAGGTGACGGCTCCCGACAACCATACATTCCATAGACTATGACGTCTTTAAACTGGACTGTAGGGTCCTTAAACTCACGGACTATGATGTCCTTAACCTTGACCGAAATATCTTTAAACTAACATTGGACCGTAATGTCCCTAAACTAACCTTGGACCACCATGTCCTTAAACTGGTAATGGACCGGAATGTCCCTAAACTAAACAACAGAGCCCAAATGCTCTTTTGTTGGATTTAAATGATCATGTTAAGTAGATCTTAGTCTAAAATTAGACTAACGTATCCTTAACAAACATTTAAGTTGATCTTAATCCCAAACGAGATTAATGATCCTTAAATCAATCCAACTACAGATCCCCCAACCAATATTGGTTCAAGGGTACATCTCTTCACTCCTCTGATATTTGTCGTTGTAATCTCTCAACGTCTTCAAAGAGGTGACGGGTCCCGACAACCAGCAAATTTTACAGACTATGATGTCTTTAAATTGGACCACCATGTCCTTAAACTGGTAATCGACCGTAATGTCCCTAAACTAAACAATAGAGCCCAAATTCTCTTTTGTTGGATCTAAATGATCCTGTTAAGTTGATCTTAGTCTAAAATTAGACTAACGTATCCTTAACAAACGTTTAGGTTGATCTTAATCTCAAATGAGACTAACGTATCTTTAAACCCAACCTCCAAACCCAAATCTAAGAAGATACAGATTTGGACTCGCCTTACGGACGACAACATAAATTAGTCTCCGTATACAATCCATGGGCAACCAAAAACAAAACAAACACCCACAACACGAAGTGACCATCTGGAGAAGGAGAAAGTGGTTACCTCGATGCGGTAGCGTAATTAACTGCAGGGGCTTGCGCCTGCAGGGAAGAGCGTCCCCACAATCAAAACCCCCTCAAATGAGGGGGAATCTGACGAAGTCTGCTATATCGGCCGCATCCGTTTAAACCTTCGATACATGGTGCCATAAATCAACTTGGCATCTTCGGAGAGGTGGACGGATAGCACCAATTAGCATCTACCCCCAAATTCAGGCAAGACGGACCTACGCGGTCGCGTCTCTGTGTTCGGAGGAGAACAGGGGTGAGTTGTCAATTCGTGAGTAGAAAAATCAGCAGGTAGAAATCGAATAAAACAACGATTTCCTTGGTCATACTATATCATGAAGGTAATACTATGATATCTAGGGTGACCATATATGTATATATGTCAACAATCGAGTCAATGCGAATGACATATATATAAATAACATCTGTAACATGTGTCTGTATGTATGAGGACAACCACGTGCGTCCATCAACGGCACATCAAAATCATAGAACCTGAGTGTCCAATATCGACACTCGAAACATCATGAAAACCCGTGTCCAGCATCGACACGTAAATCCTCATATCTCAGGAGCCGCATACTCAGATCGACCCTCATGTCTATTTCATCTCAGACGCCGCATACTCTGATCAGCCCTTATATCTATCTCACGACTCCGGCCGGTATCCTCCGGACAACCGTCGAGTCCAACCAATCACCGGTAGGTAGTAGTCCCTCTGCCAGGCTCATCGTCTACTGCACAACATACCTTTTTTGCCCCGGGGTACCATACCGGGTCCACCATGTACCCGCAGACGGTTCATCCAGCTCCTCGAATCGGGTATCACATAGCTCATAACCGAGAAAACTCATGGTGGACGCCTCGAAATATCATATCAAGAGAAACCAGGCTTTTAAAACAATACATAATTTCTTTTGAAATATAACCACGATTCTCAAATCCAGAATCTCATCAAAACAGCATCTCAATGCATATAAAATCATGATGTATGCAAACATAGAACATAAGTGTGAGCATATCAGTATATCATGTCTACGAGTCATGTGATTGTACTGAACAATGAATGTACTTTACAATTCAGAGTAATAGCAAGATATAGCAATTTTACTGTGTAAGTGACATAGCAGTTACCGATGATGATTGTGTGTGCCGGCAAATCTGTGCAAGTGTAACATACGCATCATCGATAATTGTGCAGGTGTACTAGCAGACGATATCATAACAGATAACAGAAGCATGGGTATATACAATGCAATGGGAATATCATAAACGTAGCAGAAAGTAAAACGTAAGCGCCGCATGATATAATATACGTATCTAATCTAACATCCACATAAAGGACTAACTAAAGCAGTGTAGAAAGGGATTTGAAATATCTATAACTTATCCGAGTCGATAAATCTATCAATCGGCCATCCAGCTTCATAGCATCACGTACGGTATAATCCATCGTACGGTATCCTCGAGTCAAGGGTATGGATCAATCATCAGGTAAAACTCATCACGTACGGTAATCCTGTTGAATATGTGTATGCCCTAGAGGCCATTATATGATAGTGGATGTATCGGTATGTGTGTGTGTATATTCAGGGGACATTCTTCCTCGACATGATAGTATGCTATCTGGTTGTACTTTATCTTGACATGTTCATTTGATCTTGCATATTACTCATTTGGTATATGTTGATAAAGCCCTTAGGATATTTGCTTGACTGCTGGGATTATGATGTGGATCATACTAGTGGGACATGTATAGTTTATAAGCATATCCTTGAAATGTTCCTAGTCATGAGTGTATCGAGATAGTGCATCGATATTCCAGAGTAGACTAGCGTATACCATTCTTGTCCCATATGATGGGAGATGGATGATCCCATATCCATCTGGTATGATGACACCAAAGATTGTATACGGGTGCTCAGTGGAGACTGGGTACACTGAACGGACTCGCCAAGAACTCCTATATGGTATTATATCTATTGTCGGATAGTAGTTCTTAGGTGACACTGGTACAGGTTAGTCTGTATACCCGAGATCGTCATAAAGCCTTATGTATCCTCCCACTGTACTTTGATCTCCACCCTACCACGGCTCTACTGAGTCGTGCAAACAGGTGGATTTTGGGTACAGTCCCGAGGCACATGGAGGTAATGAGCAATAGAAGGGGTTTTGTCTCTCCCGGTATTGGGGGTTGATGTTGTGCTATGCTCGATTGGTTATAACAGGAAGTCCCTGGCCAGGGCAGCTGAGATTTATTGATAAGTGTTATCAGTAGTTTTTCGATCTGTTATGAGCCATACACAAGCATGACTTATTGAGTTATTGGGGTCGACGATTCCATCCCTAGACTCGATATGCAGCATATCTGACGAAGAGACCGGACTGTATGATAAGTGTTGCCGGTTGGCTTGACGGGAGTTTTGACAGGTTCGCTTATTTTTCTTCTGATCGCTCAATACCCGGGTGACCGTTACGTTTAGCTGACCGCTTGCGGCTTGT
The DNA here is from genome assembly GCA_030015575.1 of Agapanthus africanus. Taxonomy (NCBI): domain Eukaryota; kingdom Viridiplantae; phylum Streptophyta; class Magnoliopsida; order Asparagales; family Amaryllidaceae; genus Agapanthus; species Agapanthus africanus. The sequence continues at coordinate 90,224,049 of CM057344.1, read as the reverse complement.
GGGTGTTTGATATGATCATCACCTACTGTCGGCGTATTGACAAGTCTTAGAGTCCCACACAGAAGTTTCGTAGCTCAGGCGAAACGATATGGTGTGCATATGAGATATGTGCGGGAGCTCGATTAAATGCGTGCATATGATACCGTGTTTTAATCGGGCATTTTCTATTGGTCGGGTCGTATGAGATATGACCGGTTTATTGAATCAAGTGTTGATTTAATATTGACTTTTATTTCATTTATTTAAACCTTTTCTATTTGGATGTGTGCATGTATGCATATACACATGTTGATGTGAATGCACACATACATGCATACATGTGTGTCATGGTTGTTGATACATTGGAGATGGTAATGCAAGACTCACATGGTAGATTTATATGCATATATATTTTCATTATTGAGAAAAAGAAATGATTAAATCATGGTTGATTTTTCTTCATCACTATTCTTTACTTGACCAAAGTAAGACCATGGTTTAATTTCCTTGTTTTTTAACTCACAAATGAAAATATCTAGATATTTATTAACCATGGTTTGTTGTGAGTTTGACTCATATACATATATTTTCTTTCCTCATTTTATTATGAGATATTATCATTATCATAAATGAGCTCAAGCTAGCCATCTTCATCTTCTTCCTCTCTCATGCTTTCTTGAGTTTTCCATTGAGTGAAGAAAAGAAAAAGAAATGGTTTTTAAGTGAGAACACAAGCCACATCACCATTATACACTTATCTAGCCCATTAGTGTAGATTGTTTGCTCCACTTCTTCAAAGATCAAGTGAAGCTAGGAGCTTGAGCAAAGGGACTCCGGGTGGATCGTCGTTGACTTGGAAGGATTCAAGCGAGCCAGTTCAAACTCTAGGAGATCCAAGGAGTCACCAAAGTAGGTTTACAAAGGTTGTATTTCTTCCCACTTGGGGTTAGACACTAGTTTGTATGTGATACTATAAGTTGTTACCCTAACTTTCTAGTTAGATTCCTAGGTTAGTTTGCTTAGCACCCCCTAAATTTTTAAAGTGGCATGTGTGATGCTTCCAAACCCTAGGCAAGGTGCTAAGGAAACCCAGCAGTGGTATCAGAACCAAGCTAGTAACTTATATGATGTTATAAATATTACGAAACCGAAACAACTCCGAAAAATACAGATTTCTGAAACCCTAAAAACTGCTCTCTGTCGATTTTTAAATGGTCTGTAAAAATTATTTTAGCAACTGCAGAAGAATGCATGTGATGTATATAGAACACACAGCAAAATTGAGGCAATTCCCTCGTCGAGCAGATGCCCTCTAAAACCGAGGAGGCCGGCCCAAACTGCCCAGTTTTGCCTCGATTTTCTCCTGTGCTCTGGTCTGTAGGTTTTGGGGTTTCAGGTATTGCTAGTTTAGCCCAAAATTTCATGTGATGAAAATTTTGATTAGGGGCTAATTTGGAATATTTTGTAGTCATAATTTTAAACATTGTTTTGGTAACTTGGACGACGTTTGACTGTTCGAACGAATATCACACACCACCTCATTACTCTCGCTGAAATTTTCCAAGTGTTGGAATTTCCCAAGTTGAATATATTCGGAAGATCGTGCAAGTATCCCTATAGACCCTCTAGAAGAACGTAACCCTAACTCGATCTTATGACCATGGAACCGCGGCTAAACCTTAAGGTTTGCCATAGTCCTGTGGCGCCATAGATGAGGCAGGGGTTGACCCTTCTACGGCTGGTCCATAGACACTGTGGCACGTTTTTGGGTATTTTAATTTTGCTCAAGTGTTGAGCTCTCGGGGTAATTTGTGGGTGTTTGTTAATTCGATCGAAACGTTTAACATTGTCTGGATATATGTGAAAGTGATAATTCCAAGTGTTGTTGTTTTTCACTTTCTTTTCTGTGACCGTAAGTGTAGTATGCGGTGTATTGCCGTTTTCGTTGCTATACATCAACGACAATCGGGGTACACATACTTACTTATGTTGATGACATGTGATGTTATGTGTTGCTGAGATATGATGTACATGATTGTCGTGAATGAATGGCCGGGGTTTTTATGTGAGATGAGAGTTTTTATTTTCATTCATGTAAAATTAATTGTATGTAATATTCTTTTATTTGGGGCACTTCCGGGTTGAGGATCATGTTACCATTGTTGTATGTTATTTACTTTTCTGCATTAGGATAGACCCAAGGAGGGGAGCACAAGTGACCCGGTTCTAGGGTTCATTGAGAGGCCATCTCGAGGAGTCGAGACCGGGTCTCCTAAACTCTAGAATTGGTAGGGTTACTTGCCGCTCTCATAGGGGTCTAGGTGTGTGGGCTTGGCTATTCATTGCAACTGTGGAATCCATATTTTCTATTGTTGGCTAAATACAAAATACGGACCTCCTAGAATATCCTATATTTTCATATGTGCTTCTGCTGCTGATATTATGTGATGTAATCACTTTATATGATGAGACGAATGGTATTATATATATGATATATAATAAATATTGCTTATGTTTTACATCCGCACTAGTCCCGTCCCGCTATGCCGTTAGTTAAGTAACCTAACGGTACATAACGGGACATTGTGGCGAATGTGAATGGCATAAGCGTATGTTCTATTTTCGTTTCTTTTCTATGATGGCTTAAGGACTTAAATGATGGGACTATATTAATGAGATTAATGTAAAGAAAAATGAACCTAAAAGACGTTGTGGAATCGGATTTGAAACCTACTCGGCTTTTTATAAAAAAGCAAGTTTTCAAAGTGCGGAGCTTAAGCCACTCCTTTTAAAAACCATTAAATTCTACAACGATATCAAGTTTAAAGCGTTAAAGGTTTTCTTAAAAACTATTCGTAGCCCTCCGTCATTTTAGGAAGTAGAGTACTTAGTATTCATGCTACGTATGTTGACTTTAGACAAGGCGTAGTGTACGGTAGCTAAGTGATGTCTTCCTACACAGCATATGATGCGATTAATTAGGACAGTCACATGATTATGTTGATTATAGCCAAGGGTCATATGGGTGGGTCTAATTAATCATGAAATGACGGGTAGAACTTGACTAGTGATTATGATATGTTGACCATAGCCAAGGTCATAAGTGCTAGAGGTAAAAACCATATCGGGAGTTTCAAGAGTTGAAATTTGCAATGAGATTGCATACCTTCTATGTGATACTAGGATCCCGATCCCACTGTGAGCAAGAGTTGATCCCGGGCACTTTACAATTAGCTAACCCATTAGGTGTCTAGAAAGGTTTTAACGGGGCTACGCCTCTGGGAAAACGGGGTTTATTCTAATTAGGTCCGTGCGGCAGCACGGGGAACCTCCCTCAAAGTACTGGCACTGGCCTGGCTGAACGGTTAGCGAAGTTGTAGAATGTAATTAAATCCCGGCTAATTTTATTTTTAAAGGTTTTAAAGAAAATTAGATAAAAGCAGTGGAAGATATCGATTATACAAGATAATAACCAATCTGATCTTTGCAAGAGATTTCGCTCAGTGTATTCTTTTCTCTCTCTTAATGGCAGATACCAATGACAGGCCTTAAGCTTCTACTAGATAAAAACAAGCTGACTGGACCGAACTATAAAGACTGACTGAGGAACATTAACATTGCTCTCACATATGATTAAGTATCATATGTCCTCACTGCCTCAGCCCCACCTACCCCAGGCGTTGAATCTTCTGTTGCGGATAGGGAGATCAGCTAAACATGGGATATTGACTGTGCCACTGCCAAATGCCTCGTGCTTGCATCGATGGACAATACACATCAAAAGCAACACGAGCAGATGGATATTCAATCCATCTTTCTCCATACAAAAGAGTTGTGTGGGGAGCAATCTCGGACCCTGAGATATGAAGCATCTCAAAAGTTGTTTCAGATGCGGATGGCTCCTGGCAAACCAGTAGGCGATCACGTTTTGAAGAAGATATCTCTTATTGAAGAGCTTGAGGACCTCGGGTGGACAATGGATAATGAACAGTATACTGATATTGTTCTTCAATCTCTTCCCCCTGCCTTTGCTCAATTCATAGTAAACTTCAACATGCATAACATGGAGAAGTCACTACCCGAACTTCTTAATATGTTGAGAAGTGCGGAGAGCACGCTTAAAGCGAATTCCGCCACTATAATTTTTGGAAAATCTTCCTCTTCCGTCCCAAAAACCAAGGCCAAGGGAAAGAATAAGAAGAAATCCACCAAACCGAGAGGTGGAATCAAGAAGGCAAAGGGAAAGGACAAATCCAAAGCCGCGGAGTCGGGGAAAGGAGAATGTTTCTATTGCAAGAAGACGAGGCATTGGAAGAGAAATTGTACTGAGTACTTGGATCTCAAGAAAAATAAGTATGGTGATGCTTCTGCTTCAGGTGTGTATGTAACTGAAAACTGTTTCTCTATTAACTCTGCGTCCTAGGTATTGGATACCGGTTCAGGTTCTTATATCTGCAATTCTGTGCAGGCATTGAGAAATAGCAGAGTTTTGAAGACCGGTGATCATACTCTCCGAATTGGAAATGGTTCCAATGTACATGCAGTATCAGTAGGAAAGTATCGGCTAGGGTTGCCGTCGGGTTGTATATTGGTTTTGAACCCATGTTATTTTGTACCAAGCATGCTTTGTAATATTATATATGTTTCTTTGTTAGACAATGAAGGATATCATTTTGTATTGCAGCATAATATTATGAACATTAAACTAAATCAAGAGTTTATTGGTTGTGGTACACTTAATAACGGGATATACGTCCTTAATTAACACACAGTTTTCAACATACAACACACAAATAAAATAAAATTTTCAGATATAAATGAAGCTTTTCTTTGGCATTGTAGACTTGGTCATATTAATGAAACAAGACTAAACAAGCTTCATAAAGATGGATATTTAAATCCTTTTGAGTATAAATCTTATGCGACTTGTCAGTCTTATATCAAAGGGAAAATGACCAAAACTCCATTTACTGGACACGGAGAAGGAGCTACAGAGCTCTTGGGCCTCATACAAAGTGATGTATGTGGGCCAATGTCTACACATGCGAGAGGCGATTTTTCTTACTTCATAACTTTTACTGATAATTTCTCAAGATTCGGTCATGTATTTTTATTAAAGCATAAGTCTGAAGCTTTCGAGAAATTCAAGGAGTACAAACTTGAAGTAGAAAAACAAACGGGATGAGTATCAAAATACTTTAATCAGATCGAGGTGGAGAGTATCTTAGTACAGAGTTTTCAAACTTCCTAAAAGAGAATGGGATTCTCTCTCAGCTCACTCCCCCTTACAGACCACAGCACAACGGTGTGTCAGAGCGACGGAATCGTACCCTATTAGATATGGTACGATCCATGATGAGTGATACTGAGTTACCTCTCTCTTTTTGGAGGCATGCATTGGAGACTACTGCTTTTCTGTTAAACAAAGTTCCAACCAAGACCGTGTCTACCACTCCGTATGAGATATGGTATGGGAAGAGACCATTTCTTAAATGAGTTAAGATTTGGGGTTGTCCGGCTTTTGTCAAAAAGCAGAATCCAGACAAACTCGAGACACGATCGGTTAAATGTATATTTGTGGGATATCCAAAACATTCGTTTGGAAACCTTTTCTACCACAAAGAGGATCAAAAAGTGTTTGTTTCTCAACATGCCACATTTTTAGAAAATGAGATTTTTCCAAATGATATTGATGGCAATGTGGTAGATCTAGAAGTGGTTCTAGAGACACAAGTTACAAATGACGATTTGGTTAAACCTGATGTTGCAACAGAATCTTTTGAACCTCAGCCACTCCGTAGATCTGGTAGGACTTCTCGTCCATCGGAGAGATACTACGGTTTTCTCATTGATGGTGATAGAGAAGATTTCGTCATGAATAATGATGACCCTACCAGTTTTCAGCAAGCTATCATGAATGGTGACTCTGTGAAGTGGCTAGATGCCATGAGATCCGAAATGGAGTCTATGTACACCAACAAAGTTTAGACTTTGGATGTTGTACCCTCTGGGGTAAACCCATAGGGTGCAAATGGATCTTTAAGAGAAAGATCGGTGTAGATGGGCAGGTGGAGACCTATAAGGCAAGGCTTATGGCGAAAGGATTTCGTCAAAGACCAGGTCTGGACTATGACGAAACTTTTTCTCCTGTAGCCATACTTAAATCCATTTGGATCCTACTTGCTATTGCTGCTTACTACGACTATGAAATCTGGCAGTTGGATGTTAAAACTGCATTTCTAAATGGTGATTTAGAAGAATGCATTTATATAGATCAGCCAGAGGGCTTCATTGATAGTGGGACCAGCGGGAAAGCATGTAGGTTGCTTAAATCCATTTATGGATTAAAGCAGGCATCACAGAGTTGGAACATCTATTTTGATGATGTTATCAAAGAGTTTGATTTCGTCAAAAATCCAGATGAACCTAGTGTTTATAAGAAGACTGTAAGGAGAACTGTCGCATTCCTCGTATTGTACGTGGATGACATTCTTCTGATAGGAAATGACATTCCTATGCTACAGTCGGTAAAATCATTCTTATCACAAAGGTTCTCCATGAAGGACCTGGGTGATGCCACGTACATATTGGCATACGGATCTATAGGGATAGATCCATACGGTTAATGGGATTGTCCCAAACCAAGTACATCAACACCATCCTAAAGTAGTTTAGTATGGAAGACTCCAAGCGGGGTGCCTTACCCGCTTTCCATGGAGTCATTCTTTCTAAGGACTTTTGCCCAAAGACTGGTGAAGAGAGATTTCATATGAGCATTATACCCTACGCTTTAGCTGTAGGATCTATAATGTGTACGATGATATGTACACGCCCTGATGTAGCTTATGAACTGAGTGTAGTAAGCAGGTATCAATCCAACCCAGGGGAGAATCACTGGACAACTGTGAAGAGCATTCTTAAGTACTTACGAAGGACTAAAGAAATGTTCTTGGTGTATGGTAACGGGGATCTCCAAATGGAGGCTTTTACCGATTCGAGCTTCCAAGGTGATAAGGATGACAGCAAATCTATCTCAGGGTTTGTATCTACCCTCAATGGAAGGGCGGTATGTTGGAAGAGTTCCAAATAGGATACCGTTGCAGACTCAATGATGGAAGCTGAGTATATTGCTGCAAATGATGCTACTAAGGAAGCCGTCTGGATGAGAAAGTTCATCTCGAAGCTAGGAGTAGTTCCAACCATTATTGATCCAATACCATTGTATTGTGATAATAATGGTGCTGTGGCGTTGGCCAAAAAGCCCGGGTCCCATCAGAAGTCCAGACATATCCTGAGGCGATATCATTTGATCCGGGAGATAGTTTATCGCCACGAGATCGAGATTAGGAGAGTAGATACAAAGAATAACACCGCAGATCCACTCACCAAGGCCCTCCCTAAGCCGCAGCATGAGCGAATTTTTGAGATGTTGGGTATGAGATACGCCAATAATTGGCCTTAGTGAAAGTGGGAAATTGTTGGATATATGTATGCCCTAGAGGCCATTATATGATAGTGGATGTACTGGTATGTATATATATATATTCAGGGGACATTCTTGCTCTACATGATAGTATGCTATCTGGTTGTACTTTATCTTGACATGTTCATTTGATCTTGCATATTACTCATTTGGTACATGTTGATAAAGTCCTTAGGATATTTGCTTGACTACTGGGATTATGATGTGGATCATACTAGTGGGACATGTGTAGTTTATAAGCATATCCTTGAAATGTTCCTAGTCATGGGTGTATCGAGACAGGACATCGATATTTTAGAGTAGACTAGCGTATACCATTCTTATCCCATATGATGGGCGATGGATAATCCCATATCCATCTGGTGTGATGACACCAAAGATTGTATACGGGTGATCAGTGGAGACTGGGTACACTGAACGGACTCGTCGAGAACTCCTATGTGGTATTATATCTATCGTCGGATAGCAGTTCTCAGGTGACACTGCTACAGGTTAGTCTGTAGACCCGAGATCGTCATAGAGCCTTGTATGTCCTCCTACTGTACTTTAATCTCCACCTTACCACGTCCAAGAGGGTATGCAAACAGGTGGATTTTGGGTACATTCCCGAGGCACATGGAGGCAATGAGCGATAGGAAGGGTTTCGTCTCTCCCGGTATTGGGGGTTGATGTTGTGCTATGCTCGATTGGCTATAACAGGAAGTCCCCGGCCAGGGCAGCTGAGATTTACTGATAAGTGTTATTAGTAGTTTCTCGATCTGTTATGAGCCATACACCGGCAAGACTTATTGAGTTATTGAGGTCGACGATTCCATCCCTAGACTTGATATGCAGCATATCTGACAAAGAGACCGGACTGTACGGTAAGTGTTGCCAGTTGGCTTGACGGGAGTTTTGACAGGTTCGCATGTTTTTCTTCTGATCGCTCAATACCCGGGTGGCCGTTACGTTTAGCTGACCGCTTGCGGCTTGTGGGATATGATCATCACCTACTGCCGGCGTATTGACGAGTCTTAGAGTCCCACACAGAAGTTTCCTAGCTCAGACGAAACGATGTGGTGTGCATATGAGATATGCGCGGGAGCTCGATTAAATGTGTGCATATGATACCGTGTTTTAATCGGGCGTTTTCTATTGGTCGGGTCATATGAGACATGACCGGTTTATTGAATCAAGTGTTGATTTAATATTGACTTTTATCTCATTTATTTAAACCTTTTCTATTTGGATGTATGCATGTATGCATATACACATGTTGATGTGAATGCACGCATACATGCATACATGTGTGTCATGGTTGTTGATACATTGGAGATGGCAATGTAAGACTCACATGGTAGATATATATACATATATATTTTCATTATTGAGAAAAAGAAATGATTAAATCATGGTTGTTTTTTCTTAATCACTATTCTTTACTTGACCAAAGTAAGACCATGGTTTAATTTCCTTGTTCTTTAACTCACAAATGAAAATATCTAGATATTTATTAACCATGGTTTGTTGTGAGTGTGACTCATATACATATATTTTCTTTTCTCATTTTATTATGAGATATTATCGTTATCACAAATGAGCTCAAGCTAGCCATCTTCATCTTGTTCCTCTCCCATGCTCTCTTGAGTTTTCCATTGAGTGAAGAAAAGAAAACGAAAAGGTTTTTAAGTGAGAATACAAACCGCATCACCATTCTACACTTGTCTAGCCCATTAGTGTTGATTGTTTGCTCCACTTCTTCAAACATCAAGTGAAGCTAGGAGCTTGAGCAAAAGGACTCCGGGTGGATCGTCGTGGACTTGGAAGGATTCAAGCGAGCTGGTTCAAACTCTAGGAGATCCAAGGAGTCACCAAAGGAGGTTTACAAAGGTTGTATTTCTCCCCACTTAGTGTTAGACTCTAGTTTGTATGTGATACTATAAGTTGTTACCCTAACTTTCTAGTTATATTCCTAGGTTAGTTTGCTTAGCACCCGCTAAATTTTTAAAGTGGCATGTGTGATGCTTCCAAACCCTAGGCAAGGTGCTAAGGAAACCCTACAAATCCATTGTACGGCGGCATTAAACAAATAGGGATTCTATCGATCTATACAACAATGAGGGTACGGATCTAAAGTCCCGTACGGCATATCACCATTATTCTCATAAATATATATATATGCATATCTCTCAAGTCACATCCGTATCAATCTCATATCATGTCTTGGCAAAGGTATCTATATTTTCATATCGCCTCTCATCCGTATATCGACATGTTAAGCCAAGTCGTCTTATTTCATCATATACTCTTTTCATCATGTCAATATCTCACATCAAGTCAACTTGCATACACGTCATATCTTATTAATTTCACGACACATTTATCTCAATCTCATGTCTTTTTTATCGATCTCATAACATGCCACTATAAATCTCATATCGATCGTATTCGCTCGTATCATCTTATCTCATCATATCGATATCTCAATTCTCGTCATCACATATTAATCATATCATCGCCTACTAATTCTTTAACCATATTCATAAGTTTCTAACATGGTTTCTCCAACCATATTCTATATATCGGTTTCCATTTATAATTGCGGGGGTGCTATACGCCATCCACTCGACTTCCCCCATAGATATAAATCTACTCACCTGCTAAACTCCTTATTTAGCCAAAATCGATGTACTTCGTCGTCTCGGAAGTCCACGTAAGGGTACCTATATATCAACACATCATAACGTTATTAAAACCAAGTCCGGAAAACCGATACGGCACGCGAAGTGCTCATAGGTTAGAACATATGGCTTACGCATGCAAGAACAACCAAATAACCCCCGTCGTTGACGTACAAACTTCCAACGACCAAATACCATATCAAATACCAAAACCCAAGTTCAGAAATCGGAAAACGAAATTCAGCAATGAAGGAAATCACTCCCATATTTCACTCTAGGCAAAACTAGGGAATGTTGCATATAGGGTTGTCTAGATATCACATAAGGAAACCATTGACAAAAAATCAACAAAATCCATCACATTGTGGCCGCAATTTGCGTCCACGAGGAATAAATCTGTGGCCATATTTGAAGTATAGGGGCTCAGGTTTCAGGTGGTGCTTCTAGGTTGCCTGCTCATCTCATGGTCATGGGAACTTATTTTATGGTTGTATCGGGTTATCCCAGATTCCAAAACATCATCACAATCTGTCGCAATTCCAATGTCGAGAAATTCTAAGTTCTGGTTTTGGGTTCTAGTGTTCTAGTCTTGGCCATAAATCATCACCTAAGGTTTGCAAACACTCACTACACCTCAATCTACCACTCACAAGTCCAAATATCCACTAAACTTCAAACTAGAAATTTCTAAGATCACTAATCTATACTAAATCGAACTCTAAACTAAACTAGAAGGTAAAGAACAGTTACAAGGTGGCAAGTGAGAATTGTTGGGATTCCTTAGCACCTAGCCTAGGGTTTGCAAGCATCACACATGCCACAACAAAATTTTAGGGTGTGCTAAGCAATCTAACTACAAATCGAACTAGAAAACTAGGGTAACAAAATAGTAATCAACCATTACAAATAGAAGTGAGCAAAAATACAACCTTTGTAGATCCGGTCCTTCACTTCTAAAGCTCCGTGTTGACGTCCCTTCGCTGCGATCATCGAGATCCCAGACTCTAGTGATGGTTTCCTCGGAGAAATGAACGGGCTAGCTCGTTGACTTCGAGGCCGAAGATGATCTACGTCGAGAAGACTCAAACTCAAGCTCTATCTTCACTAGGTCATGAACTTTGTGAAGAGAACAGCCTAAACTAAATGGAAAGTAGTAGAGGATGATGAAATAGGAAATGGGTTCACTTTAGATTTTGATTTCTCACATTATTTCTTCACTTAGAAAATTCTAGCAAGGTGTTCTTCTTGATGATGAAGAAGAAGAAGAAAGAAGGAGTCATGAGAAAAGAATAATAAGTGAAGATTATCATAATGCAACCATGGGTGAGTTAGTTTAATCCAATAACTCTTGTAGAGATATAACCATGGTTTAATATAATGGTTTGGTTTAAAAATATCTTAAGTAAAACAAAGTGTGTGGACTTTGCCAAAAATGCTTGAAGCTTCATGAAGCTTCAAGCCATGACAAATAAATCCACCATTTTAAAATACTTAAAATAAATAAAACCCTCACAATTATAAATAAACATGGTGTATGCCACACACCCATCCATGTTTGCATGTATCATCAACCATGATACAATCTAGTGCACAAACATATATCACATATACAACATGTGCACAATAAGTGAGAAAATCAATCTTAATTAAACAAATACTAGTTAATATAAAGTAATATATCAAATATATAATTATACATTAAATCATTAAATCAACACTTGATTTAATGATCCGGTCATATCGCATATAACCGACTAATATCTAGTGTATCAATATATCGAATCAACACTTGATTCAGTAACCCGGCTATATCACATATAACCGACCGATGATACAATCACGAGAATAGAATACAGTATCACATACTGGTATTATTCTCGATCCCGCACATATCTCATATGCGCTCCTATTTCGTTTCGCTTGATCTAGGAAACCTTTGTGTAGGACTCTAAAGACTCGTCAATACGCCGGCAGTAGGTGATGATCATATCAGTCACCCACAAGCCGCAAGCGGTCTGCTAAACGTAACGGACACCCGGGTATTGAGCGATCAGAAGATCAACGAGCAAGCCTGCTCACACTCCTGTGAATCCAATCAGTAACACTTACCGCACAGTCCGGTCTGTTCGTCTGATATGTCGCATATCTCGCCTAGGGGTGGTAAACGTCAGACCCCAGTAGCTTGATAATTCATGCCGATGTATGGTCCATAACGAGCGTGAAACTACTGATAACACTTACCATTAAATCACATCAACCCTTGCCAGGGATTTCCAGTTATGTCCAGTCGAGCATAGCGCAACATCAACCCCCAATACTGGGATAGACGAATCCCCTCCTATCGCTCATTGCCTCCATGTGACTCGGGACTGTACCCAAAAACCACCTGTTTGAACGACTCAGTTGAGCCATGGTAGGGTGGAAATCAAAGTACAGTGGGAGACACACAAGACTCTATGACGATCTTGGGTCAACAGACTAAGCTGTATCAGTGTCACCAGAGAACTGCCATCTGACGTGAAATATAATACCATCTGGAAGTTCTCGGCGAGTCTATTCAGTGTACCCAGTCTCCACTGAGCACCCGCATACCATCTCTGATGTCAAACACCAATGGATATGGGATCATCCATCGCCCATCACATGGATCGAGAAGATACACGCTAGTCAACTCTGGAATATCGATGCCACGTCTCGATATTCCCACGACTAGGAACATTGAAGGATGTACTCATGGACTACCCATGCCCCACTAGTATGATCTACATCATAATCCTGGAAGTCGAGTACACATCCTAAGGGCTTTATCAACATGTAACAGAGAGACAATAAGTGTACATGTTAAGATAAAGAGCAACCAGATAGCATACTATCATGTCGAGCAAGAATGTCCTCCCTATATATGTCCCAGCATCCACTACAATATACATCTCATGTATAATAATGGCCTCTAGGGCATACATTCAACTAACAATCTCCCACTTGCACTAGGGCCATCATATAGCAGTGGTCGTAGTATCTCATACTCAACCATCCCATAAAAAGTCTCTCTCTGGGAAAAGGCCTTTGTGAGTGGATCCGCCGTGTTGTCCTCTTAGTCTAATCTCCTAACCTCGATCTCCTTGGAGATCAACCATCTCCAGGATCAGGTGATACTGTCTTGGAATATGTCTGGGTCACTGATGGGACCGAGGTTCCTGGGCCAAAGCCTCACCTCCATTGTCACACAATGGTAGGAACCTAGTTCATCTGATGAACAAATATACACCCAAACTGCCTCTTTGGTAGTATCTTTGATAACGATGTCACCAGCCTTTATCTTCTAGTCTGCCTGGTATCTAGCTTAGAACTCTTCCAACATACCGTCCCTCCACTGAGGGTAAAGACAATGCCTGTGACTGACATTCAGTCAACCTTACCACCCTGGAAACTATCCAATGATTCTCCCCAGGATCGATTGATACCATCTCATTACACTTAGTGAGAATCCTAACATCTATTTAGATCTATCTCATAGATCCAAAACCCAGGATTTAGGAGGTATCACCTAGAGCCTATATGGAGAATCCTTGTGATAAGAGGAGATTGACCGTGCGTAGCATAGGAAACTCTTTTCCTATCAAGAGTATGTTGTCCACGTACAATACGAGGATGACCACCTTACTCTCTACTACCTTTTTGTATGTACAAGGTTCATCTATTATTTTGATGAAGTCAAACTCTTTGACTACCACATCAAAACAGATGTTCCAACTCCGCAATGCCTGCTTTATCCCATAAAACATCTTGCACACGTTTCCACTGCTCCCACTGTCTATGAAGCCCTCTGGCTGTGTACTTATAGACGCTCTCTTCTAAATCTATATTTAGAAAAGCAGTAATGACACCCAACCACCAGATATCGTAGTCATGGTATGTAGCAGTGGCAAGTAGGATCCGGATGGACTTAAGCACGGCTACTGGAAAAAGGTTTCATCATTATCCGTGCCTGGTCGATGACGAGAACCTTTAACAAGTCTTACTTTTCCATCTACACCAAGTAATCTTCTCAAGATATACTTGCTCCTGATGGGGATTTAACCCTTCAGATATAGCAACCAAAGTCCATACTTTGTTGGTGTACATGGATTCCATCTCAGATCGCTAAGCATCCAGCCATTCTTACAGAGTCCTCACTCTCGATAGCGTGCTCGAAACTAGTTGGGTCATCATCTCCATGATGCACTCCTCGCTCCCACTGTCATCGAGAAAATGAAGTATCTCTCCTATGGATGAGGAACCCTACCAGATCGGCGGAGAGGCTGATGTTCGTTGGGAACTATTGAATCCTTTGGTTCTACCAAATCATCAGCTGTAGTTAGTATAGCTGGAACTCCTTCCTGTTCTACAGAACTGACCTTGCCTCGATCTTGTCCGAATTTTGCTTTTAGACATAGGCCGGACAATCCTAAATCTTAACTTGCTTAAGAGATGGGCTCTTCCCATACCATATCACATATGGAGTGGTATGCACTGATTTGATTGGAACCTAATTCAATAGGTATGCTGCTTCTCAAGCGCATAACTCCCAAAAGGAAATAGGTAACTCAGTAGTACTCATCATAGAGCGCACCATATCAAATAGGGTGCGATTGCTCCGCCCCGATACACCGTTGTGTTGTGGTGTATACGGAGGAGTAATGCTGAGAGAGAATCACATTCTCCTTTAGAATAATCCAGGATCTCCATGCCTAAGTATTCTCCTCCTTGATCTCATCATAGGACCTAATACTTATTCCTATATTGGTTCTTTACTTCTATCTTATATTCTTTGAAGTTCTCGAAAGCTTCAGACATGTGTTTCAACAGGAACATGTGTCCGAATCTTAACAGATCATCAGTGAATGTAAGGAAGTATAAAGAACCAGTCCGGGCATTTGTAAACTGGGGACCTTCATACATCATCATGTATCAGTCCCAAGAGTTTATCAACTCTTTCTCTGTTTCAAGTAAACAGAGTTATGGTCATTTTATCTTTGTGACATGACTGGAAAGTTTCACAAGATGTAAATTCAAACTGATTTAAATATGCATCTTTATGTAACTTAGCTAGTCAGGTCGCATTGATATGACCTAGTTTACAATGCCATAAGAAGGATTCCATCATTTCTGAATTCTTCCTCTTGTGTGTGTTCTGTACGTTAGGAACTGTGGTTTGATTTAGAATGTATATGCTTTTAGATAACGTGCATAAACTGATCAACTTTTGATATAGGAAATGTTCAAAACATTATCCAACAATACAAAATTATATCCTTCTTTAGTAAATAAAGAGACAGATATAATGTTGTATATCAAGTTCGGTATCTAATAATATTCGTTCAGAATCAATGTATTTGATAATATAGGGTGATAACTGCCAACACCTTGGTTTGCAACAATTGCACCGTTTTCAACTCTTGAAACTTATCACCCGTTCTCAGTTCTCTACCTATCTGTAGCCCATGTAACAGATTACATATCTGGGATCCTGATCCGGTATCAAATACCCAGGACATAGAGAATACTGAGAAACAATTCTATGTAATGAACACACCCGACGAAGATGCATCAACATGCAGTTTCTTCGTTTCGGCGGCATGGGAATCATGGTATTCCCCTATTTTCTGCTCGGTCTTATAACAATTATAAGTTGGAGCGGGACCAACGTCCCCAGCTCAGTATAACAAGCGTGTTCGATCAATACATCTATATTATTATCTTGATTAAGGCATGACATGTTCGCTACCTGGAGAGAGAGAGAAGAAAACACTCTGCGTGCGCTCTTGCAAGATTATATTGGTTATGTATTTTATCTAATCAGGATGGCTCCCGCTGTTTTTATCAAATCATCCTTCAAACCTTAAAAGGAAAGACTAGACGGGATTAATTACACTCTACAAATTCACCAATCTTTCAGCCAGGCCAGTGCCGGTACTTTGAGGGAGGTTCCCCGTGTTTTCGCACGGACCTAACTAAAATAAACCTCAATTTCCCAGAGGCGTAACCCCGTTGACACCTTTCTAGACACCTACTTGATCGGCTAATTGTAAAGTGCAAAACTCTCCCAGGAGTAACTATTACTCGCAGTGGGTATCAGGATCCAACTATCTCATAGAAGGTATGCAATCTCATTGCAAATTTCAACACTTGAAACTCCTGATAATGGTTTTTACCCCTAGCACTTATGACATTGACTATGATCAACATATCATAAGCACTAGTCAAGTTCTACCCGTCATTTCGTGATTAATTGCCCACATGACCTTGACTATGATCAACATATCATATGATTGTCCTAACTAATCACATCATATGCTGTGTAGGAAGACATCACTTAGCTACCGTACACTGCGCTTTGACTATGATCAACATACGCAGCACGAATACTAAGTACTCTACTTCCTAAAATGACGGAGGGTTGCGGATGGTTTTTAAGAAAACTTTTAACGCTTTGAACTTGATATCGTTGTAGAATCAAATGGTTTAAAATGGAGTGTTTTTGAGGCTTTTGCTAGTTTCTCTAAAGAGGTCACTCCCGGTGAAGGGATCTCGGCTCTTTCCTCGTCGAATGAGGTGCAGGATATTCACAATACCACTATGCAAAGCAAGAACTAGAAGAGCAATCAAAAGACAAACCGAAAGATGTAGCATCTGCTAATTATTGCTAAAGAGATCACTCCCGGTGAAGGGATCTCGGTTCTTTCCTTATCGAATAAGGTGCTGGATGTTCTATAAGGAACACCGCTATGCAAAGCAATAACTAGAGCTACCAAATTTTTGAAATTTGATTCCACAACATCTTTTAGGTTTATTTTCTTTCATTAATCTCATTAATGAATGTCCCATCATTTAAGTCACCTAATCATCACAGATAAATACAACGTACGCTTATGCCATCCGTATTCGCCTCGATGTCCCGTTATGCACCATTAGGTTAGGTAACTAATGGTATAGCGGGGCAGGGCTAGCACGGGTGTAAAACATAAGCAACGTCTATATAATATATCATATATACTATATATAGTATATATCTGAACATATCACATGATCACATCATAGATAACGCAGCAGAAAACAACATATGAAATATTGGATATACTAGGACGTCCGTGTTTTATTTTGAGCCTATATAAAACACGGATTCCACGGTCGTGATGAATAGCCAAACCCATATCCTTAGACCCCTACGAGAGCGGCAAGCAACCCTACCAATTCTATAGTTAGGAGACCCAGACTCGACTCCTCGAGATGGTCTCCCACTGGACCCTAGAACCCGGTTACTTGTGCTCCCCTCCTGGGTCTATCCTAATGCGGAAAAGTAAATAATATACATCAACGGTGACATCTTCCTCAACCCGGAAGTGCCCCAATAAAAGAATATTATATACAAGTTTTTACATGAATAAAAATGAAAAACTCTCATCTCACATAAAAAAAACCCGGCTATTCAAACACGACGATCCAATATAACATATCACAGCAACACATAACATCACATGTCATCAACATAAGTAAACATGCGTAACCCAATTGTCGTTGACGTATAGCAACGAAACCGGCGATACCCCATATATTACACTTACGGTCACAGAAAAGAAAATGAAAACTACAACAGTTGGAATCCGCAACCACCTTAGACATCATAAGCCCGTAATATCCCATATTGAGGATTTCATGCCTAACGATATGAATTCCTTAGACATCGCATGACTAACAATTATAAATCTCGCGTTTTAGTCTCGATATTGAAAACACTTTCCAATTATCAGTCGGGCAATTCAACAAGATTCCCGACATCCCGATCGAATGCCCGTCGGAAACTTTAGTAGACGGCCGCACCCCCCGATACCGACGACGAAGTACACTTAGGCGGAACATCGCAGCCGCGAGCACCCGGACAGATGCTTTTTGGCTACGGAGTTCTCCTGCAGTCACTTGGTCAGGGTTATGGGGTATGGCTATCTAGTAATGTTACCCGGCGAGTATCCGAATACACAAAGTGATTGCGACGGACTTTTGATCATATCAAAATCCCGTGGCAACCAATCAAATGAGACTAAATTGCAAGACTTATAAAATTCAAATGTTGTTGATTCCAATTATTGTATCATAATATACTAGACGATGTTTAAATGTTCCGATCGAATCAACAAATCCCCATAACTCCCAATGGGCTCACTTGAGCAAAGTTAAAGTACCCAAAACGTGCCACAGTACCTATGATCCAGCCGTAGAAGGGTCAAACCAACGCCTCACCTATGACACCGCGGAACCACGGCAAACCCTAAGGTTCAAGCTGCGGTTCCGAGGGCACAGAATCGAGTTAAGGTTTATGTTCTTCTAGAGGGTCCATAGAGTTACTTGCACGAACATTGAATATAATTAACTTAGGAAAATTCCAACACTTGGAAATTTCAAAGGGGGTCATGGGGCGCTGTTTGAATTTTGTTCGAACTGTCAAACATAGCCTAGGTTACCAATACAATGCTAAAAAATACGAATACGAAATACTCCGTCTTGGTCCTAAAGCAAAATTTACAACACATGGAAATTTGGACCAAATAAACAATACCAGAAACCCCAAATTAGGAGTAAAAGATCACAGGTGCAATACGAGGGGGAGGGGAGCCAAAGGGGTCAGCGACGCCGGAATTGTAGGCTCTGTCACCGGTTTTTGTCCGAGCCCCCACCCCCGTATTCCACCTGTGTTCTTAAAATACCCTAAATGCCACTCTGCAGTTGCTTAAAAAATTTTTAGACCACTTTTTAAAAAAATTCCAGAGAGCAAATCCAAGGTTTCTAAAATCGTATTTTTGCGGAGTTTTTCGGTTTCGCATTATCTTAGTATCGTCTAAGTTTCTAGTTAGGCTCTGACACCATGTTGGGATTCCTTAGCACCTAGCCTAGGGTTTGCAAGTATCACACATGCCACAACAAAATTTTAGGGTGTGCTAAGCAATCTAACTACGAATGAACTAGAAAACTAGGGTAACAAAATAGTAATCAACCATTACAAATAGAAGTGAGCAAAAATACAAGCTTTGTAAATCCGGTCCTTCATTTCTAAAGCCTCGTGTTGACGTCCCTTCGCTGCGATCATCAAGATCCCGGACTCTAGTGATGGTTTTCTCGAAGAAATGAACGGGCTAGCTCGTTGACTTCAAGGCCGAAAATGATCTACATCGAGGAGACTCAAACTCAAGCTCCATCTTCACTAGGTCATGAACTTTGTGAAGAGAACACCCTAAACTAAATGGAAAGTAGTAGAGGATGATGAAATAGGAAATGGGTTCACTTTAGATTTTGATTTCTCACATTATTTCTTCACTTAGAAAATTCTTGCAAGGTTTTCTTCTTGATGAAGAAGAAGAAGAAGAAAGAAAGAGTCATGAGAAAAGAATAATAAGTGAAGATGATCATAATGCAACCATGGGTGGGTTAGTTTAATCCACTAAAACTTGTAGAGACATAACCATGGTTTAATATAATGGTTCGGTTTAAAAATATCTTAAGTAAAACAAAGTGTGTGGATGTTGTCAAAGATGCTTGAAGCTTCATGAAGCTTCAAGCCATGACAAATAAATCCACCATTTTGAAATACTTAAAATAAATAAAACCCTCACAATTATAAATAAACATGGTGTATGCCACACACCCACCCATGTTTGCATGTATCATCAACCATGATACAATCTAGTGCACAAACATATATCACATATACAACATGTGCACAATAAGTGAGAAAATTAATCTTAAGTGAACAAATACTAGTTAATGTAAAGTAATATATCAAATATATAATTATACATTAAATAATTAAATCAACACTTGATTTAATGATCCGGTCATATCGCATATAACCGACTAATATCTAGTGTATCAATATATCGAATCAACACTTGATTCGGTAGCCCGGTTATATCACATATAACCGACCGATGATACAAATCGTGAGAATAGAATACAATATCACATACTGGTATTATTCTTGGTCCCTCACATATCTCATATGCGCACCTATTTCGTTTCACTTGAGCCAGGAAACCTCTGTGTAGGACTCTAAAGACTCGTCAATACGCCGGCAGTTGGTGATGATCATATTAGTCACCCACAAGCCGCAAGCGGTCTGCTAAACGTAATGGCCACCCGGGTATTGAGCGATCAGAAGATCAACAAGCAAGCATGCTCACACTCCTGCGAATCCAATCAGTAACACTTACCGCACAGTCCGGTATGTTCGTCTGATATGTCGCATATCTCGCCTAGGGGTGGTAAACGTCAGACCCCGGTAGCTTGATAATTCATGCTGATGTATGGTCCATAACGAGCGTGAAACTACTGATAATACTTACCATTAAATCACATCAACCCTGGCCAGGGATTTCCAGTTATGGCCAGTCGAGCATAGCGCAACATCAACCCCCAATACCGGGAGAGACGAATCCCCTCCTATCGCTCATTGCCTCCATGTGACTCGGGACTGTACCCAAAAACCACCTGTTTGCACGACTCAGTAGAGCCGTGGTAGGTGGAAATCAAAGCACAGTGAAAGACACCCAAGACTCTATGACGATCTCGGGTCAACAGACTAAGCTGTACCAGTGTCACCAGAGAACTACCATCTGACATGAAGTATAATACCATCTGGGAGTTCTCGACGAGTCCGTTTAGTGTACCAGTCTCCACTGAGCACCTGCATACCATCTCTGATGTCAAACACCAATGGATATGGGATCATCCATCGCCCATCACATGGGTCGAGAAGATACACGCTAGTCTACTCTAGAATATCGATGCCCCGTCTCGATATTCCCACGACTAGGAACATTGAAGGATGTACTCATGGACCACCCAGGCCCCACTAGTATGATCTACATCATAATCCTGGAAGTCGAGTATATATCCTAAGGGCTTTATCAACTTGTAACAGAGAGACAATAAGTGTACATGTTAAGATAAAGAGCAACCAGATAGCATACTATCATGTCGAGCAAGAATGTCCTCCCTATATATGTCCCAGCATCGACTACAATATACATCTCATGTACAGTAATGGCCTCTAGGGCATACATACAACTAACAAGAATTACACCTCATGAGAGCAACTCAAGAAAAACCCTAGATGCCCAAAGTCTTCCAAATTTAATTGGTCCAAAAGGTTTAGGATGAGGTGGGGATCATTTTTAATGAAGAGAGTATAGGGTTTTGGTGAAGAATTAGAGATGCTTTCATGGGGTAGAGGAGGTGGAGGAAGGAGGTGAGGTAGAAGAAGGGGGAGTTGAAGGAAACAAATGAAGATGAGATGAAGGAAAAGGTCAAGGGTGCCATACTCTCATCTCTCTTTCATCACATGCCATGCCTCATCATTTGGTCCCCTCTCTCTCTCTCCTCAATAATTCTCTCATGTCTTCTCTTTTCTTTTCTTTTATTTTAAAAGTAAACCAACAACACAAATGAAACAACAACATGCAATATGACATGTGCACTAACTATGGAAAATGTGAATATACGGATTTGGCCTAATCGCGATTAGTAGTGCACTAATCAAGTTTAATTTAAACTCGCATATAATTAATTGTAAAAATACCAAAATTCGATAAATATAATTATAATAAATAAATCATTTTAATCTCCACTTATATTCCAAATATTGGTATATACTTATAATATTTTACGGAAAAAACCATATTCGCAAATCGAATAGTTTTCGTGAAATATACTATTTTAATATTTAAATTCCAAAAATAATATTTTATATTTCTGAAATGTTACACTATAAGTCGATTAGAAGGGGTTACATGCATCTTGTTTGCTTGTGATGTTACTTGAGATATCTTTATGATGGTTTCGATGGATTGTCGTGATGGATAGCCTTTTGTGCAATATTTGTTGTACAGTTTTGAGTTATTTTGTATATTCATTATTGCCGGGAGAGCATCCGACATGTGACTGCCGTTTCTGCCTGTTTGTATATTCTTTTATTAGGGCACGACCGAGTTGAGTTCGATATCACCGTTGTATATATTATTTCTTTTCTGTACTAGGATAAACCCTGCGGCGGAGTGCTCGATTAGCCGGGTTCTAGTGGGCAATGGGCATCCATCTCATGGAATTGAGACCAGGGTGCCTTACTCTAGAATTGGTGGGCTATTCGCCGCACTCGTAGAGGGTTTAAGGTTGACCCACGGTGGAGTGCTTAACTTACAGGATTCCGTGAAGTGCGGGGTGGTCCACTCACTTCGTTGATTAGGGTTGCCTCGCTTCTGGGATTGGCGGGTAACTTACCGCACTCATAGGGGTTTTAGTTCTACATTGTACAGGCTATCCACACAACCAGGGAACGTCGAGTTTCTTTTGCGCCTCAAATGAAACCCGGGGCTCCTAAATTATCCGCTTTTCCATATTGCTTATCGCTTTTCTGTGATATTGCTTATATCATGCTTGAGATGATTATATATTTATATATAGATAAATAAATGTTGTATATGTTTTGAATCCGCGCTAGCCCTGCCCCTGCTCTGCCGTTAGTTAAGTAAACTAACGGTGCTTGAAAAGGCCCCGTGGCGAATGCAGATGGTATATACGTACATTCTATTTTAGTTCTTTTCTGGTGTGATAGGTATTAATTGATGGGCCCACATTAATTGTGATTAATGCAAGGGAAAATAAACCTAAATTGATGTTGTCAGAACAAATTTTTCGAAAAACTATAGTCGTATTATTTTGCTTTGTATAGAGGTATTCGGTCAGGAATATCCCGCACCTCATTCGGGGAGGGAAAGCCTAGATCCATTCACGGGGAGTGATCTCTTGAGCAAAAGTTTATGTTACTATAGATTACTCGGTTTTCATCAAAACCACCAGTTTTCAAAAACGGGGCCTAAACCACTCCTTTTCAAAACTGCTCAATTCCTTCAACGATATCAAGTACATTACGTTAAAGGTTTTTTCACCAAAAACCAGTCGTAGCCATCTGTCATTTTAGATAGATAGCATTTAGTATTCGTGTTATGTTTGTTGGCATCCATCAAGGCATAGTGTACAGTAGCTAAATGATGCTTATCTATAGTATAGAGATGCATTGATTTTGGACAGTCGTACAGCCTTATTGGCATCCGTCAAGGACGAATATGGGTGGGTCTAAATTAATCAGTACAATGATGAGTAGAACTTGACTTGCATTTTATGATTTGTTGGCATCCGTCAAGGTCATAAGACGCTGGGGGAAAAAAATCACATTGGGAGTTTCAAATATACAGGAAACTTGCTAGTGTTGCATACCTTCTGGAGTGTGTTAACTAAAGTGGATTCCATCTAGATTATCACATGATGATAGTTGGTTCCCGATCCCACTGATGAGTAGAATTACTCTTGGGAGATATTTTTCACTTCACAATTAGCTAACCATTAGGTTTCTAGAAAGGTGTTGATGGGGCTACGTCTCTGCAAAAACAAGATTTATTTTAATTAGGTCCGTGCGAGAGCACGGGGAACCTCCCTCAGAGTACCAACACCCACCTGGCTGAACGGTTAGAGAACTTATAAGGTGTGAATGATCCTAACTAGTTTTCCTTTGAAGATTTGAAGGAGAATTTGAGGAAACAGTGGGAGACATCCTATTTAGATAAAATGATAACCAATCTAAACTTGCAAGAGCACATACTGAGTGTTTCTTTTCTCTCTCTCCAGGTAGCAACCATGTCACGCCTTAATCAAGATAATAAAATGTATGACTTGACCGACCCGAATTCTTATTCAGGGATGGGGAACGTCGGTTCGACTCTGACTTGTGACAAATGTCATGAGCTTGAGAAAGGGAAAGAGGATTACATGAATTCCTTGATGACCCTGATGAAGAAGAAGTATACTATTGCGTCTCCTTCAGATGTTCTTGTTATTGAGAACTGTTTTTCGGTCAGTCCTACCTCCCGAGTACTAGATACCGGATCGGGATCTCATATCTGTAATTTATTGTAGGGACTGAGAAAAAGTAGGATGGTTGGACCTAGTGATATGTCTCTCAAAGTAGAGAACAGAGCACAAGTTGATGCTGCTGCCGTCGGTGAATATCACCTAGTATTGCCGAGTGGCAATACTCTGATTTTGAACAAATGATATTATGTACTTTCAATGCTTTGCAATATCATATCAATTTCTTTACATGATAAAAATGGATATAACTTTGTTCTAGATAGAAATATCATGAACATTTATCTTAATCAGGTACTGGTTGCGGAAGGTACAATGTGTAATGGTATCTATGTTCTTAATCAAAACACAGTTTTCAATATGCAAAATGCACGCAAGAGGAAGAGTTCACATACGAACAAAACCTAATTGTGGCACTGTAGAGTTGGTCATATTAATAAGAAAATATTAGCTAAGTTGCATAAGAATGAATATTTGGATCCGTTTGAATTTACATCTTATGAAACTTGCCAATCTTGTCTCAAAGGAAAGATGACCAAAACAACATTCACAGGACACAGAGAAAGAACCACAGAACTCCTGGAAATCATACATAGTGATGTGTGTGGTCCAATGTCTACCCATGCAAGGGGTGGGTTCTCCTATTTCATTACATTCACTGACGATCTCTCAAGATTCAGATATGTGTATCTTTTGAAACACAAATCTGAAACTTTTGAGAAATTCAAAGAATACAGAAACGAAGTAGAGAATTAGATTGGAAAAAATATCAAGATTCTATGATCTGATAGAGGAAGGGAGTACTTAAGCACAGAATTCCTCGACTACTTAAAAGAGAATGGTATTCTCTCTTAGCTTACTCCTCCGTATACACCATAGCACAACGGTAAGTCGGAACGGAGGACCCGTACCCTATTGGACATGGTTCGTTCAATGATGAGTGAAGCTAAGTTACCTCTTTCATTTTGGGGTTATGCGCTAGAGTCTGCAGAATATTTGTTGAATAGAGCTCCGACCAAATCCGTGCCTACCACTCCATATGAAAAATGGGAGGGGAAGAGATCATACCTTAATTTTATTAAGATATGGGGTTGTCCGGTTTATGTTAAAATATATAATCCGGACAAACTCAAGGCACGATCTGTAATGTGTAAGTTTGTGGGATATCCTAAATATTCAACAGGATATATGTTCTACCATAGTGAGGATCAGAAGGTCTTTGTTGCTCGTCATGCCACCTTTTTGGAAAGAGAATTTCTTGCAAAAGAGATTAGTGGGAGCACAGTAGAACTGGAAGAAATTCAAGAACCACAAACTACATCTGAAGATTTGGTAGAACAACAGGATTCAACAATCCCATACGAACCTCAGCCACTCCGAAGATCTAGTAGGATTTCTAATCCGCTCGAGAGATACTACGGTTTTCTCATAGACGGGGACCAAGAGAATTGCATCTTGGAATAAGATAATCCTACTAGTATCAAGCAGGCCATTACCAGTAGGGACTCTGAGAAATGGCTAGATATTATGCGATCCGAAATAGAGTCTATGTACACAAACAAAGTTTAGACCATGGATATTGCTCCTCCTGGGGTAAAACCCGTTGGATACAAATGGATCTTCAAAAAGAAGATTGGTGTAAATAGACAGGTAGAGACCTATAAGGCTAGACTTGCTGCAAAAGGTTTTCGTCAAAGACCCAATGTGGACTATGACGAAACCTTTTTTCCAGTCGCTATGCTGAAATCCATTCGGATCCTACTTGCCATTGCTGCCTTCCATGACTATGAAATCTAGCAGACAGACGTAAAACGGCTTTTCTGAACAGAAGTTTGGAAGAGTGCGTTTATATGGATCAGCCAGAGGCATTCGTGGACAGTGGGAGCAGCGGGAAGGTGTGCAAGTTGTTTAAATCCATTTATAGATTAAAGCAGGTATCATGGAGATGGAACATCTGTTTTGATGAGACAGTCAAGGAATTTGACTTCATCAAGAACGAAGATGAGCCGTTTATATATAAAAAAATTGCAGGGAGAACTGGCGTATTCCTAGTTTTGTACGTAGATGACATTCTCTTGATAGAAAATGACATTCTTATACTACAATCGGTCAAGTTGTTCTTATCACAAAGGTTCTCCATGAAAGACCTGGGTGATGCCTCCTACATTCTGGGGATTAAGATTTACAGAGATAGATCCAAGAGATTGTTGGGACTTTCACAGTTTAGGTACATAGAAGCCATACAAAAGAGATTTAGTATGGAAGATTCCAAGCGCGGTAATATACCCGCTTTGCATGGAATCACCCTCTTCAAAGAGATATCTCCCAAGACTGATGAGGAGAGGGCTCGCATGAGCATTATACCCTACGCTTTGGCGGTAGGATCTATAATGTATGCAATGCTATGTATGAGACTAGATATAGCTTACACACTTAACATGGTGAGCCGGTATCAGTTAAACCTAGGAGAGAATCACTGGACAGTAGTTAAGAACATTCTTAAGTATCTGAGAAGCGCTAAGGAATTGTTCTTGGTGTATGGTAATGGGGACATCTAGGTGGAGTCTTTTACCGACTCGAGCTTCCAAAGTGACAAAGATGATACCAAGGTTGTCTCGTGTTTTGTGTTTATTCTCAATGGAGGGGCAGTCTGTTGGAAGAGCTCCAAACAGTTTACCGTCGCAGACTCGACGATAGAGGCCGAATATATTGCTGCCAATGATACCGCAAAAGAAACGGTCTGGATGAATAAGTTCATTACTGAACTTGAGGTGCTTCCGTCCATTATTGATCCAATACCTTTGTATTGTGACAACAATGGGGGTATGGTTTTAGCAAAGGAACTACGGTCCCATCAGAGATCCAGACACATCTTGAGGTGGTATTACATGTTAGTTGTATATATGCCCTATAGGCCATTATTGTACATGATTGTATATTATAGTGGATTCTTGGACATATATAGGGAGGACTTTCTTGCTCGACATGATAGTATGCTATCTGGTTACTCTTTATCTTAACATGTATACTTGTACTGTCTCTCTGTTACATGTTGATAAAGACCTTAAGATATGAACTTGACTACCAGAACTATGATAGAGATCATACTAGTGGGGCCAGGGTAGTCCACAAGTACATCCTTTAATTGTTCCTAGTCGAGGGTGTATCGAGACGGGGCATCGATATTCCAGAGTGGACTGGCGTATACGCTTCTTGACCCATATGATGGGCGATAGATAATCCCACATCCATTGGTGTTTGACATCAAAGATGGAATACGGGTGCTTAGTGGAGACAGGGTACACCGAACAGGACTCGCCGAGAACTCCTAGATGGTATTATACCTATCGTCAGATAGCAGTTCTCTGGTGACACTGGTACAAGTTAGTCTGTAGACCCGAGATTGTCATAGAGTCTTGTGTGATTCCTACTGTGCTTTGATTTCCACCCTACCACATTCAAGAGAACGTGAAAACAGGTGGTTTTTTGGTACAGTCCCAAGTCACATAGAGGCAATGAGCGATAGGAAGGGTTTCGTCTCTCTCAGTATTGGGGGTTGATGTTGCGCTGTGCTCGATTGGCTATAATAGAAAGTCCCTGGCCATGGCTAATTATGAGATTTACTGGTAAGTGTTGTCAGTAGTTTCTCGACCCGTTATGAGCCTAACATCGGCATGACTTATCAAGCTATTGGGGTCTGACGTTTACCACCCCCAGGCTAGATATGCGACATATCAGATGAAGAGACCGGATTGTACGGTGGTGTTACTTATTAGATTCACTGGAGTATGAAAAAGCTTGGTTGTTGATCTTCTGATCGCTCAATACCCGGGTAGCCGTTACGTCCAGCTAGTACCGCTGACGGCTTGTGGGTAACTGATATGATCATTACCTACTGGCGGTGTATTGACGAGTCTTTAGAGTTCTACACAGAGGTTTCCTGGCTCATGCAAAACGAAGTAGGGCACATATATGATATGTGTGGAATCGAGATTAATACGTGTATGTGATACCGTATTCTAATCTCACGATATGTGATATCGTTCGGTTATATGTGATATAGCCGGGTTATCGAATCAAGTGTTGATTCGATAAGTTGATATAAACGACATTAGTCGGTTATATGTGATATAGCCGGGTTATCGAATCAAGTGTTGATTCGATAAGTTGATATAAACGATATTAGTCGGTTATATGTGATATAGCCGGATTATTAAATCGAGTGTTGATTTAATAATGTAATGTATAATTATATATTTGATATATTAACATACATTAACTAATATTAGCTCACTTAAGAATTTCTTTTTCTCACTTATACATTTAATATATATGTGATATATATTAATTGTATTTCTTTGTTTCGTGCTTGATGATACATTGTTCATGGGTGTATGATACTCATACCATGCCATTAGATAATTAGGGTTATTAATTATTTAAGGTAAATACAAAATTAGGTGGAAATTAGTCATGGTTGGATGCTTGTGGAAGCATGTGGAAACCATTGACTTAGTCCACTAATTTTGTTTTACATTAGATATTTATTAACCCAACCATTATCTTTAGCCATGGTTAAGTCTCTACATGAGTTGATATATGATATTTTCGCACCCATGGTTGCCATTCGATTATTAACTTCATCTTCTTCATCTCTTGAGAGCTCACTAGGTTTTCTTGAGGTGAAGAATTAGTGAGAGAAAAATCATTCTAAAGTGAGCAAAATTCCTACTTCATCAACCTATATTAGACTAGCCATTTAGTATAGGTTGTTTGCTTCAATAATTCTCAATTAGTGAAGAGCTAGCTTGAGTTGGAGATTTCTCGACGTAGATCATCTTTGGTCTCGAAGTTCTTCAAGCAAGCTTGTTCCTTTCGCCTTGTGGAGCCTAACTAAAGTCCGGAAGACCACTACTTGGAGCGAAGGGACTACTACACGGAGCTTTTGAAGTGAAGGACCGGTCTACAAAGGTTGTATTCCGTGTTCACTTAGTGTAAATTTTTTTACATGTTAAGCTTTATCCTAATTCTCTAGTTAGATCCTCGGTGTCGGGTTTGTTAGCAGTCTAGATTTTTTAAAATTGCATGCTAGCTGCCTTAGAAAACATAATGAGGGTGCTAAGGAACCCTACAGTGGTATTAGAGCCGAGCTTGAGCATTAGGAGTGGCCTAGACGACGTTAAAGTGTTCGAACGAACTCCAAAAACCTACATTTTCAAGCTCTCTGGAAATTTTTCCAAATGTTGGATTTTTCCACGTTAAAAATATTCAAAAAATCATGCAGGTAATTCTATGGATCCCTAAGAAGAATGAAACCCTAATTCGATTAAATGGCCGCGGTACCGCGGCCAAACCATGGGTTTGGCGGCGGTTCCGCCGCGCCATTGGTGAGGCAAGGGTCGACCCTTCAAGGGTTGGTCCGTAGGTACTGTTGGCATGTTCTGGGTATTTTTAAAACTGCTCAAGTGTTGAGCTCTCTGGGAAATGTGAGTGTTTGTTGATTCGATCGAAATATTTAACATCGTCTAGCTATCTGTAAAATGTGATACAATATTTGGAATCCACGATAATTAGTTTTGTGAAAACTGGTTTGAATTTTGTAAACCTAGCAATTTAGTCTCGTTTGATCGGTTGCCATGGGGTTTTGATATATTTCAAAACTCTGTCGCAACCACGTAGTGTACGCGGATACTCGCCGGGTAACATTACTAGATAGTCACTCCCCATAGCCCCGACCAAGTGACTGTAAGAGAATCCCGTTGCCTAAAGCATCCGTTCGGGTGCTCGCGGCCTCGGTGTTTCGCCTAAGTGTACTTTGTCGATGTCATCAGGGGTGCGACCGTCTACTAAAGTTTCCGACCAGCATTCAATCAGGATGTCGGGAATATTGTTGAATTTCCCAACTTGTTATTGAAAAGTGTTTTCAATAACGAGACTAAAATACGGGGTTTATAATGTTAGGCATGAAATTCGGAATATGAGGTATTCCAGGTTTATGATGTCTAAGGAATTCATTTGGTTAGGCATGAAATCCGAAGTATGTGATATTTCGGGTTTATGATGTCTAAGGATGTTGCGGATTCCAATTGTTGTAGTTTTTTATTTTCTTTTCTTCGACTATAAGTGTAATATGTGGGGTATCGTCGGTTTCGTTGCTATACGTCAACAACAATTGGGATACACATATTTATTTACGTTGATGACATGTGATATTATGTGTTGCTGTGATATGTTATATTGGATCGTCGTGTTTCAATAGCCGGGGGTTTTATGTGAGATGAGTGTTTTTCATTTTCATTCATGTAAAATTCAATGTATGTAATATTCTTTTATTGGGACACTTCCGGGTTGAGGATGATGCCACTATTGATGTATATTATTTACTTTTCCGCATTAGGGTAGACCCAAGGAGGGGAGCACAAGTAACCGGGTTCTAGAGTCCAGTGGGAGACCATCTCGAGGAGTCGAGACCGGGTCTCCTAACTCTAGAATTGGCAGGGTTGCTTGCCGCTCTCGTAGGAGTCTAGGGATATGGGTTTGGCTATTCATCGCGACCGTGGAATCCGTGTTTTTCACTGGCTTAATTTAAAACGCAGAACTCCTAGTATATCCAATATTTCATATGTTGACTTCTGCTGCTGATATTCTATGATGTGATCCCTTTATATGATGAAACGAATGTTATTATTATATATATGATATATAATAAATGTTGCTTATGTTTTGCATCCGCGCTAGTCCCGCCCCGCAATGCTGTTAGTTAAGAAACCTAACGGTGCATAACGGGACACTGTGGCGAATGCGGATGGTATAAGCGTACGTTCTATTTTCGTTTCTTTATCTGTGATGCTTAGGAAGCATAAATGATGGGACTTCATTAATGAGATTAATGAAAGAAAAGAAACATAATGATGTTGTAGAATCACATTTTCAAAAGGTAGCTCTAGTTCTTGCTTTGCATAGTGGTATTCCTTGTAGAATATCCAGCACCTCATTCGATGAGGAAAGAGCCGAGATCCCTTCACCGGGAATGACCTCTTTAGCAGAAGCTAGCAGATGCTACATCCATTTGGTTTATTTTGAAAACTCGATTTTAAAAGCGGAGCCTAAACCACTCCTTTTCAAATCACTTGATTCTACTGTAGGGTTCCTAGGCACACTATAGAGGTCTCACAAGGCATCAACCATGCCAATTTCAAAAATTATGGGTGCCGAGAAACCCTAATACGGATCGTTGACTAGAAGTTTAGGCGAAAAATGAATCTAGTTAACAACTTAACTAAAGATAAGAAGCTACAACCTTTGTAGATCTGGATATCCACTTCCTTGGCTCCACGTAGGCGTCCTCTCGCTGTCCATCTCGAATCCCGGACTCATGCGTCGGCTTGATCGGAGAAATGGGCGGACTAGATCGTCGGCTTCGTGCCGAAGATGATCTACGTTGAGGCATCACAAGTTCAAGCTCCGACTTCACAAAGTTGTGAAACTTGTGAAGAAAACACCCAAAACAACTTGGCAAGAGGTAGAGGGTGAAGAAATAGGAGGTGGGTTCACTTTAGAATTGGATTTCTCACTTTAGATCTCAAGTTGCCATTGATGGCATCAAGCTTTCTATCTTGAAGAAGAAGGTCAAGAAGAAGAAAGAATATGATGAGTTTCTTATTTTAAAAATGAAACTAATATGAATACTTATCATATCTTGACCATGGTCAAGTGTAGAGATTAAACTAAGGTTAGTTGGAATGGTTAGGGTTAAGGATGAGATAAGGATGGTGGACTTTGTCAAAGCTTCAAGAAGCTTCAACATAGAAACAAAATAAGCCACCATTCTTAATAATATCCAAAATGAATAAATAAATAAATAAGTAAGTAAATAATCAAAACCCTAACCATCCATATAACCATGGTTTAATCTTTACACAAACCCAAGTGAGCAAGTATCATCAAACATGATACAAACAAGTGCACAAAAAATATATCACATATACAATGTGCATCAAGTGAGAAAATCCTTTTTAAAATGAACCAATACTAGTTGATGCAAAGCAATATATCAAATATATAATTATAAATTAAATCATTAAATCAACACTTGATTTAACGATCCGGTCATATCGCATATTACCGACTAGTATCCAATGTATCGGCTTATCGAATCAATCCTTGATTCGATATCTAGATTATATCGCATATAACCAATCGATACATTCATCGCGAGAATAAAATACGGTATCACATACACGCATTATTCTCGCTCCCGCACATATCTCATATGCGCTCCTATTTCGTTTCGCTTGAGCCAGGAAACCTCTGTGTAGGACTCTAAAGACTTGTCAATACGCCGGTAGCAGATGATGATCATATCAAGCACCCACAAGCCGCAAGCGGTCTGCTAAACGTAACGGCCACCCGGGTATTGAGCGATCAGAAGATCGACGAGCTAGCCCGCTCACACTCCTGTGAATCCAACCAGTAACACTTACCGTACAGTCCGGTCTGTTTGTCTGATATGTAGCATATCAAGTCTAGGGGTGGTATACGTCAGACCCCAATAACCGATAAGTCGTGCCGATGTGAGGCTCATAACGGGTCGAGAAACTACTGGTAACACTTACCAGCAAATCTCTGATCAGCCCTGGCCAGGGACTTCCCTGTTACGGCCAATCGAGCACAGCGCAACATCAACCCCCAATACCGGGAGAGACGAAACCCCTCCTATCGCTCATTGCCTCCATATGACTCGGGACTGTACCCAAAGACCACCGTTTTGCACGCCCTCATGGACGTGGTAAGGTGGAGATCAAAGCACAGTGGGAATCACACAAGACTCTATGACGATCTCGGGTCTACAGACTAACCTGCACAAGTGTCACCTGAGAACTGCCATCTGATGTGAGGTATAATACCATCTGGGAGTTCTCGGCGAGTCCGTCCAGTGTACCCAGTCTCCACTGAGCACCCGTATACCATCTCTGATGTCAAATACCAATGGATATGGGATCATCCATCGCCCATCTCATGGGTCGAGAAGCGTATACGCTAGTCTACTCTGGTATATCGATGCCCCGTCTCGATACACCCACGACTAGGGACCTTGAAGGATGTACTTATAGACTACCATGTCCCCACTAGTATGATCTGCATCATAGTCTAGGTAGTCAAGTACACATCCTAAGGGCTTTACCAACATGTAACCATAAGACAGTTTAAAGAGACAAGAGTACATGTTAAGATAAAGAGCAACCAGATAGCATACTATCATATCGAGCAAGAAAGTCATCTCTATATATGTCCAAGCATCCAATATAATATACATCATCTGTACAATACTGGCCTCTAGGGCATACATACAACTAACAATCTCCCACTTGCACTAGGGCCAGCTGCTGTAGTATCGCATACCGAGCATCCCGAAGAGTCTCTCAAACTGTATCTGGGGAATGGCCTTCGTGAGTGGATCCGCCGTGTTGTTCTTCATGTCAACCCTCCTGACCTCGATCTCCCGGCGATCAACTATCTCCCGGATCAGGTGATACCACCTCAGAATATGCCTGGATCGCTGATGGGACCTGGGTTCCTTGGCCAAAGCCACCGCTCCATTGTTATCGCAATACAAAGGTATTGGATGCTCAATGGATGGAACCACTCCAAGTTCAGTAATGAACTTCTTGATCCAGACAGCCTCTTTGGCAGCATCGTTGGCAGCGATGTATTCAGCCTCCATCGTCGAGTCTGCCACGGTTTCCTGCTTGGAACTCTTCCAGCTAACCGCCCCTCCGTAAAGGGTAAAGACAAATCCCGATTGCGATTTAGAGTCGTCCTTATCACTCTGGAAGCTCGAATCGGTAAAGGACTCTACTTGGAGTTCTCCGTTACCATACACCAAGAGCATCTCTTTAGTCATTTGCAAGTACTTGAGAATGCTCTTCACAACTGTCCAGTGACTCTCTCCAAGATCAGCTTGATACCTGCTCACTACACTTAGTGAGTATGCAACATCGGGTCTGGTACATAGCATCGCGTACATGATAGAGCCTACAGCCGAAGCATAGGGTATCCCTTGCATGCGAGCTCTCTCCAAATCAGTCTTGGGAGACATCTCTTTGGAGAGAGTGACTCCAGAGATCGTGGGCAAGTTCCCACGCTTGGATTCTTCCATACTAAACCTCTTTAGTATGGTGTCAATGTACCTGGATTGGGACAATCCTAATATCCGTTTGGATCTATCTCTATAGATCCTTATTCCCAATATGCAGGAGGCATCACCAAGATCTTTCATTGAGAATCTTTGTGATAAGAAGAGCTTGACCGATTGCAGCATAGGAATATCATTTCCTATCAAGAGTATGTCGTCCACGTACAATACGAGGAAGACAACCTTACTCTCTGCCACCTTCTTGTAGATACAAGGTTCATCTGGATTTTTGACGAAATCAAACTCTTTGATAACGACGTCAAAGCAGATGTTCCAACTCCGCGATGCTTGCTTTAATCCATAAATGGATTTAAGCAGCTTGCACACCTTCCCGCTGCTCCCACTATCTACGAAGCCTTCTGGCTGAGTCATGTACACGCACTCTTCTAAATCACCTTTTAGAAAGGCGGTCTTAACATCCATTTGCCAGATTTCGTAATCATGATATGCAGCGATGGCAAGCATGATCCGGATGGATTTAAGCATAGCCACTGGAGAAAAGGTTTCGTCGTAGTCCACACCTGGTCTTTGACGAAAACCCTTTGCAACAAGTCTAGTTTTGAAAGTCTCCACTTTCCCATCTACACCAAGTTTCTTCTTAAAGATCCACTTGCTCCCAATGGGTTTTACCCCTTCAGGAGCAATTTCCAAAGTCCATACTTTGTTGGTGTACATGGATTCCATCTCGGACCGCATAGCATCCAGCCATTTCACTGAGTCCCTACTCGTGATGGCCTGCTCGAAGCTAGTTGGGTCATCATCCTCCATGATGCAATCTTCGCTTCCACCGTCAATGAGAAAACCGTAGTATCTCTCAGGTGGACGAGAAACCCTGCTAGATCGGCGGAGAGGCTGGGGTTCGTCGGGTACTACTTAATCCTCTGGTTCTACTAAATCTTCAGTTATTGTTTGTGTTGCTGGAACCTCTTCCAGTTCTACCTCAATGCCACTAATCTGTTTCATAAGAAAACCTTTTTCTAAGAAAGTGGCATGTCGAGAAACAAACACCTTTTGTTCCTCGGGGTGGTAGAAGATATACCCTTGTGAATTTTTGGGATATCCTACAAACTTACATAAGACTGATCTTGCCTCAAGTTTGTCCGGATTTTGTCTTTTGACATAGGATGGACAACCCCATATCTTAACATACTTAAGAGATGGTCTCTTCCCTTTCCATATCTCATATGGAGTGGTAGGCACTGATTTAGTAGGAACCATATTCAATAGGTGTATGGCTGTCTCAAGCGCATACCCCCAGAAGGAAATAGGTAACTCAGCTGTACTCATCATTGAACGCACTATATCTAATAGGGTGCAATTCCTTCGTTCCGATACACCGTTGCGCTGTGGTGTATAATGTGGAGTAAGCTGAGAGAGAATCCCATTCTCTTTTAGATAATCTTGGAACTCATTGCTCAAGTATTCTCCTCCTCGATCAGATCGAAGGATCTTAATACTTTTGCCCGTTTGGTTCTCTACTTCTTGCTTATATTCTCTGAATTTCTCAAAAGCTTCAGACTTGTGTTTCAAAAGGAACACATGCCCGTATCTAGAGAGATCGTCAGTGAATGTAATGAAGTAGGAAGAACCGTTCCTGGCATGGGTAGACATTGGACCGCATACATCACTATGTACTAGTCCTAAGAGTTCAGTAACTCTTTCTCCGTGTCCACTAAACGGAGCTTTGGTTATTTTTCCTTTGAGACATGAATGGCAAGTATCATAAGATGATAATTCGAACGGATTCAAATAACCATCCTTATGTAACTTAGCCAGTCGTGTCGCATTGATGTGACCAAGTCTACAATGCCACAAGTAGGATTCGTTCATTTCTGAACTTTTCCTCTTGTGTGTGTTTTGTATATTGAGGACTGTATTTTGATTTAGAATGAATATGCCATTATGTAACGAGCCTGATGCAATCAACTTTTGATTTAGAAATATGTTCATAACATTATCCTGTACTACAAAATTTTATCCTTCTTTACTCAATAAAGAAACTGATATAATGTTGCACATCATGTTCGGTATATAATAGCACTCATTCAGAATCAGTGTATCACCACTTGGTAATACTAGGTGATATTCGCCAACTGCTTTGGCTGCAACATTTGCCCCATTCCCTACTTGAACGGAATGATCACCTTTTTCCAGTTCTCTACCTTTCCGTAGCCCATGTAACATCTTACATATGTGGGATCCTGATCCGGTATCCAATACCCAGGACGTAGGGTGAACTGAGAAACAGTTCTCAATGACAAACACACCCGAAGATGATGCATCAACATGCATGTTCTCCTTTTGGGCGGTGTGAGAATCCAGATATTCTCCTGTTTCCTGTTCATTCTTATAACACTTATAAGATAGAACGGGTTCAACGTTCCCCTGCACAGTAAAACATGCGGGTTCGGTCAATACATCCATATTATTATCTTGATTAAGGCATGAACTGGTCGCTACCTGGAGAGAGAGAGAAGAAAACACTTTAGCGTATGCTCGTGCAAGATCAGATTGGTTATTATCTTATCTAATCAGGATGGCTCCTACTGGTTTTTATCAAATCTTCCTTCAAACCCTAAAAGGAAAGACTAGCCGGGATTAATTACACACTACAAGTTCGCCAATCTTTCAGCCAGGCCAGTGTCGGTACTTTGAGGGAGGTCCCCCGTGCTTTCGCACGAACCTAATTAATGTAAACCTCGTTTTCCCAGAGGCGTAACCTCGTTGACACCTTTCTAGACACCTACTTGATCAGCTAATTGCAATGTGTAAAACTCTCCCAGGAGTAACTCTTACTCGCAGTGGGTATCGGGATCCAACTATCTCATAGAAGGTATGCAATCTCATTGCAAATTTCAACACTTGAAATTCCCGATAATATTTTACCCCTAGTGTTCTATGACCTTGACGAATGCCAAACAACCCATAGTCCACTAGTCAAGTTCAACCCGTACATTTCTTGATTGAATTAAACCCACCCGCACGACCCTTGACGAATGCCAAACAACGCCGTACGAATACCCTAATCCAATCTGCATCATATGCATAAGCAGATAAATACTAGTTAGCTACCGTACACTACGCCTTGACGAATGCCAAACTACCGTAGCATGAATACTAATTAGTACTTATCTGAAATGACGGAGGGCTACGCAGGTTTTCAGAAAACCTATTGCATAATGAACTTGATATCGTTGTAGGATCAAATGTAGTTTTGAAATGGAGTGATTTTGAGGCTTTTCTAGTTTTGCTAAAGGGGTCACCCCCGGTGAAGGGATCGTCGGCCCTTTCCTCGTCGAATGAGGTGCGGGATATATCATATATATCACTGTGCAAAACAGAAACTATAGAAGCAATCAAAAGTCAAACCGAGTGTGTAGCATCTGCCAGTTATCGCTAAAGGAGTCACTCCCGGTGAAGGGATCTCGGTCCTTTCCTCATCGAATAAGGTGCAGGGTATATCATATATACCGCTATGCAAAGCAAGAACTGTAGCTACCTGTTTTATTTAAAATTTGATTCTACAACATCATTTGGTTTCTTTTCTTTCATTAATCACATTAATGAAGTCCCATCATTTAAATACCTAAACATCACAGATAAATACGACGTACACTTATGCCATCCGCATTCGCCTCGATGTCCCCTCATGCACCGTTAGGTTAGGTAACTAACGACAGAGCAGGGCAGGGCTAGTGCGGGTGCAAAACATAAGTAACGTCTATATAATATATCATATATACTATATACTGTATCTATCACAGAACATCACATGATCACATCACAGATATCGCAGCAGAAAATATCATATGAAATATTGGATATACTAGGACGTCCGTGTTTTCAATACGAGCCAGTATAAAACACGGATTCCACGGTCGTGATGAATAGCCAATCCCACACCCCTAGACCCCTACAAGAGCTGCAAGCAACCCTACCAATTCTAGGGTTAGGAGACCCGTACTCGACTCCTCGAGATGGTCTCCCACTGGACCCTAGAACCCGGTTACTTGTGCTCCCCTCCTTGGGTCTATCCTAATGCGGAAAAATAAATAATATACAAAGGGTGACATCCTCCGCAACCTGGAAGTGCCCCAAAACAAAAGAATATTACATACAAGTTTTTACATGAATGAAAATGAAAAACACTCATCTCACATAAAAACCCCCGGCTATTCAAACACGACGATCCAATATAACATATCCAGCAACACATAACATCACATGTCATCAACGTAAGTAAATATGCGCATCCCAATTGTCGTTGACATATAGTAACGAAACCGGCGATATCACATATTACACTTACGGTCACAGAAAAGGAAGTGTAAAACTACAACAGTTGGAATCCGCAATCTCTTTAGACATCACATGCCTAATCAAAATGAAATTCTTAGACATCACATGCCTAACAGTTATAAACCCCGCATTTTAGTCTCATTATCGAAAACTCTTTTCAATATCAAATGAAACTAAACTGCTAGATTTATATCATTCATTCAGTTATCTCATAACTGTTTGTGAATTCCAATTATTGTATCCCATTCCGGATAAATAGAATATATTAAACTTTCCGATCGAACATTCGAACACCCAAGTTTTCCCGAAACCGTTCAACACATGAAATAGGTTCAAAGACATTCACTTCATGCCTCAGTACCAACGGTCCAGCCGTAGAAGGGTCAAGCCAATGCCTCACATGTGGCACGCCGTACTGCCCCAAACCCGAAGGTTCAAAAGGCAGTTCAAGACGGTCACATAATCGAGTTAAGGTTTGTTGTCTTCTAGAGGGACCATCGCATTACTTGCACTACTTAGAACGTCCTTAAACCACACAAAAATCCAACACTTGGATATTTTCCGGCAGGGGAAAAGTTGGGTATTTATATCCGGTCGAACTTTTTAACATATTCTAAAGTCATCCGGAAAAACACAAAGACGAAATTTGATAATCCGATCGAAATATCGAAGCTCTAAAACACCCCAGAAAATTCAACTCTTGAATAAATATTAAAAATACCCATAATACTCAGCTGCTGAAATGATGAATTACTGTGCAAAGAAGGAGGGATGACGTCATCATTAGGCCGCGGAACCACCGCAGAAGCCATGCTTCTGCCGCGGTTCCGCCACACATTCTACTGTTCATTGGAAAAAATTTGCACCGTAATTCTTAGAATTCCCTGCTGAATTTTTTAAGCATTTTTAATCTTGAAAAAACCCAGTTTTTAGAAAAAGTCCAGAGAGCATGATGTGTTAGGGTTTCGATGTGTATTCGGGTTTCAAACGTCGTCTAGACTTCGCCAAAGGCTCTAGCAAGGCTCTGATACCACTGTAGAGTTCCTAGGCACACTATAGAGGTCTCACAAGGCATCAACCATGCCAATTTCAAAAATTATGGGTGCCGAGAAACCCTAATACGGATCGTTGACTAGAAGTTTAGGCGAAAAATGAATCTAGTTAACAACTTAACTAAAGATAAGAAGCCACAACCTTTGTAGATCCGGATATCTACTTCCTTGGCTCCACGTAGGCATCCTCTCGTTGTCCATCTCGAATCCCGGACTCATGCGTCGGCTTGATCGGAGAAATGGGCGGACTAGATCGTCGGCTTCGTGCCGAAGATGATCTACGTCAAGGCATCACAAGTTCAAGCTCCGACTTCACAAAGTTGTGAAACTTGTTAAGAAAACACCCAAAACAACTTGGCAAGAGGTAGAGGGTGAAGAAATAGGAGGTGGGTTCACTTTAGAATTGGATTTCTCACTTTAGATCTCAAGTTGCCATTGATGGCATCAAGCTTTCTATCTTGAAGAAGAAGGTCAAGAAGAAGAAAGAATATGATGAGTTTCTTATTTTAAAAATGAAACTAATATGAATACTTATCATATCTTGACCATGGTCAAGTGTAGAGATTAAACTAAGGTTAGTTGGAATGGTTAGGGTTAAGGATGAGATAAGGATGGTGGACTTTGTCAAAGCTTCAAGAAGCTTCAACATAGAAACAAAATAAGCCACCATTCTTAATAATATCCAAAATGAATAAATAAATAAATAACTAAGTAAATAATCAAAACCCTAACCATCCATATAACCATGGTTTAATCTTTACACAAACCCAAGTGAGCAAGTATCATCAAACATGATACAAATAAGTGCACAAAAAATATATCATATATACAATGTGCATCAAGTGATAAAATCCTTTTTAAAATGAACCAATACTAGTTGATGCAAAGCTATATATCAAATATATAATTATACATTAAATCATTAAATCAACACTTGATTTAACGATCCGGTCATATCGCATATAACCGACTAGTATCCAATGTATCGGCTTATCGAATCAATCCTTGATTCGATATCTAGGTTATATCGCATATAACCAATCGATACATTCATCGCGAGAATGAAATACGGTATCATATACACGCATTATTCTCGCTCCCGCACATATCTCATATGCGCTCCTATTTCATTTCGCTTGAGCCAGGAAACCTCTGTGTAGGACTCTAAAGACTTGTCAATACGCCGGTAGCAGATGATGATCATATCAAGCACCCACAAGCCGCAAGCGGTCTGCTAAACGTAACGGCCACCCGGGTATTGAGCGATCAGAAGATCTACGAGCTAGCCCGCTCACACTCCTGTGAATCCAACCAGTAACACTTACCGTACAGTCCGGTCTGTTCGTCTGATATGTCGCATATCAAGTCTAGGGGTGGTATACGTCAGACCCCAATAACCAATAAGTCGTGCCGATGTGAGGCTCATAACGGGTCGAGAAACTACTAGTAACACTTACCAGCAAATCTCTGATCAGCCCTGGCCAGGGACTTCCCTGTTACGGCCAATCGAGCACAGCGCAACATCAACCCCCAATACCGGGAGAGACGAAACCCCTCCTATCGCTCATTGCCTCCATATGACTCGGGACTGTACCCAAAGACCACCGTTTTGCACGCCCTCATGGACGTGGTAAGGTGGAGATCAAAGCACAGTGGGAATCACACAAGACTCTATGACGATCTTGGGTCTACAGACTAACCTGCACAAGTGTCACCTGAGAACTGCCATCTGACGTGAGGTATAATACCATCTGGGAGTTCTCGGTGAGTCCGTCCAGTGTACCCAGTCTCCACTGAGCACCCGTATACCATCTCTGATGTCAAACACCAATGGATATAAGATCATCCATCGCCCATCTCATGGGTCGAGAAGCGTATACGCTAGTCTACTCTGGTATATCGATGCCCCGTCTCGATACACCCACGACTAGGGACCTTGAAGGATGTACTTATGAACTACCATCTCCCCACTAGTATGATCTGCATCATAGTCCAGGTAGTCAAGTACACATCCTAAGGGCTTTACCAACTTGTAACCATAAGACAGTTTAAAGAGACAAGAGTACATGTTAAGATAAAGAGCAACCAGATAGCATACTATCATATCGAGCAAGAAAGTCATCTCTATATATGTCCAAGCATCCAATATAATATACATCATCTGTACAATACTGGCCTCTAGGGCATATATACAACTAACATCTACAACGATATCAAGTTCATTACGCAAAAGGTTTTCTTAAAAAACTGTAGTAGCCCTCCGTCATTTCAGATAAGTACTACTTAGTATTCCTGCTACATTTGTTGACCTTCGTCAAGATGTAGTGTGCGGTAGCTGATTAATGGTTATCTGCTAAAGCATGTGATGCGATTGGAGTAAGGTAGTCGTGCGACTTTGTTGGCCTTCGTCAAGGGTCGTGCGGATGGGTTTAATTCAATCACGAAATGTACGGGTTGAACTTGACTAGCGCCCTATGATTTGTTGTCCTTCGTTAAGGTCATTGGATGTTAGGGGCAAAATATTATTGGGAATTTCAAGTGTTAAAATTTGCAATGAGATTATATACCTTCTATGAGATAGTTGGATCCCGATACCCACTGCGAGTAAGAGTTACTCCTAGGAGAGTGTTGCACATTACAATTAGCCGATCAAGTAGGTGTCTAGAAAGGTGTTAACGGGGTTACACCCGTGGGAATATGAGGTTTATTTTAACTAGGTCCGTGCGAAAGCACGGGAAACCTCCCTCAAGGTACCGACACTGGCTTGGCTGAACGGTTAGAGAACTTGTAGGGTGTAATTAATCCTGGCTAGTCTTACCTTTTTAGGGTTTGAAGAAAGATTTGATAAAAACAGTGGGAGTCATCCTGATCAGATAAAATCATAACCAATCTGATCTTGCAAGAGCATATGCTGAGTGTTTTCTTCTTTCTCTCTCCTGGTAGCGACCGTGACATGCTTTAATCAAGATAATAATATGGATGTATTGACCGAACCTGCTTATTATACTAAGATGGGGAACGTTGGTTCTGCTCTTCTTTATAATTGTTATAAGACTGAGCAGGAAATTGGGGAATACAAGGATTCCCATGCCACCTGATCGAAGAAAGAGAATGTTGATGCATTTTATTCGGGTGTATTCGTTACCGAGAACTGTTTCTCAGTATCCTCTGCGTCCTGGGTATTAGATACCGGATCAGGATCCCACATATATAATCTGTGACATGGGCTACAGAAAGGTAGAGAACTGGGATTGGATGATGGTGCAATTGCTGCAGCCAAATTAGTTGGCAAATATCATATTGTATTACCAAATGATAAATACATTGATTCTGAACAAATGTTATTACATACCGAACCTGATATACAACATTATATCAGTCTCTTTATTAGATAAAGAAGGATATAATTTTGTATTGAAGGATAATGTTATGAACATTTTCCTGAATCAAGAGTTGATTGGATCAGGCACGTTATATAATGACATGTACGTTCTAAATCAAACCACAGTTCTAAGTATATAGAACACACAAGAGGAAAAGTTCAGAAATGAACAAATCCCTCTTGTAGCATTGTAGACTAGGTCATATCTATGCGACACAACTCGTTAAGTTACATAAGGATGGATATTTGAATCCGTTCGAATTTTTATCTTATGAAACTTTCCAGTCACGTCTCAAAGGTAAAATGACGAATACTCCGTTTACTGGAAACGAAAAAAGAGTTACTGGACTCTTGGGATCGATACATGGTGATGTATGCGGTCCCATGTCTATAAATTCCAGGGATGGTTCTTCATACTTTATTATATTCACTGACCATCTCTCAAGATTCGGACGTGTGTTCCTGTTGAAACACAAGTCTGAAGTTTTTGAGAAATTCAAAGAATATAAACATGAAGTTGGGAACCTGACGGGTATGAGTATTGAGTCCTTCGATCTGATCGGAGAAGGGAATACTTAAGAATGGAGTTCCTGGATTTTTTAAAAAGAGAATAGGATTCTCTCTCAGCTTACTCCTTCGTGTACACCACAGCAAAACGGTGTATCGGGGCAGAGGAATCTCACCCTGTTAGATATGGTGCGCTCTCTGATGAGTACTGCCGAGTTGCATGTTTCCTTTTGGAGTTATGCACTTGAGAAGCCGCATACCTATTGAATAGGGTTCCGACCAAATTAGTGCCTACCACTCCATATGCGATATGGTATGGGAAAAGACCATATCTTAAATAAGTTAAAATGTGGGGTTGTCCGACCTATGTTGAAAGGCAAAATCCGGACAAACTCGAGAAAAGGTTAGTTCTGTAAGTTTGTTGGATATCCCAAACATTCGCAAGGGTATATCTTCTACCACACCGAGGAACAAAAGGTGTTTTGTTTCTCGGCATGCCACCTTTTTTAGAAAAAGGAATTTCTTGAAAAACAAATTAGTGGTCATGAGGTAGAACTGGAAGAAGTTCTAGCTACACAAACTACAGCTGATGATTTGGTGGAACCAGAGAATTCAATAGTCTCCAACGAACCTCAGCCACTCCGCAGATCTAGTAGGGTTCCTCATCCGCCTGAGAGATACTACGGTTTTCTCAATGACAGTGGGAGCGAGAATTGCATCATGGAAGATGATGACCCAACTAATTTCGAGCAGGCCATCATAAGTAGAGACTCTGTGAAATGGCTGGATGCTATACTGTCTGAGATGGAATCCATGTACACCAACAAAGTATGGACTTTGGTAGTTGCACCTGAAGGGGTAAAACCCATCGGGAACAAGTGGATCTTAAGAAGATTCTTGGTGTAGATGGAAAAGTTGAGACTTTCAAAGTTAGACTTGTAGCAAAAGGTTTTCGTCAATAACCAGGTGTGGTTTATGATGAAACCTTTTCTCCAGTGGCTATGCTTAAGTCCATCAGGATTAAAGCAGGCATCGCGGAGTTGAAACATCTGTTTTGATATGGCAGTCAAAGAGTTTGACTTCATCAAAAAGGTAGATGAACCTTGTATATACAAGAAGGTTGTAGAGAGTAAGGTTGTCTTCCTCGTATTGTACGTGGATGACATACTCTTGATAGGAAATGGTGTTCCTATGCTATACTCGGTCAAGCTCCTGTTATCACAATATTTCTCCATGTAGGATCTGGGTGTTGCCTCCTACATCCAGTGATTAAGATCTATAGAGATAAATCTAAGAAGATGTATCATACTCACTAGGTGTAGTGAGTAGGTGTCAATCAGATCCTGGGAAGAAACACTGGAGAGCTATGAAGAACATTCTTAAGTACTTAAGAAGCACTAAAGAAATGTTCCTGGTGTTTGGTAACGGTGAACTCCAGTAGGAGTCCTTTACCGATTCGAGCTTTT
Organism: Agapanthus africanus; assembly: GCA_030015575.1. Lineage (NCBI taxonomy): Eukaryota > Viridiplantae > Streptophyta > Magnoliopsida > Asparagales > Amaryllidaceae > Agapanthus > Agapanthus africanus. The sequence continues at coordinate 90,179,076 of CM057344.1, read as the reverse complement.
AGAGTGATAAGGTCGACTGAAAGTCAGTTTCGGCTTTGTCTTTACCCTTAGTGGAGGAACGGTATGTTGGAAGAGTTCCAAGCTAGATACCATGGCAAACTAGACGATAAAGGCTAAATACATCGCTACCAACGATGCTGCCAAAAAGGCTGTCTGGATATTCCTTGTTCATGAGATGAACATGGTTTCTACCATTGAGCGTCCAATAACTAGTATTGTGACAAAAATGGAGTTGTGGCCTTGGCCTAGGAACCCCGGTCCCATCAGTGATCCAGACATAATCTTAGGTGGTATCACCTGATCAGGAAGATGGTTGATCTCCCGGAGATCGAGGCCAGGAGAGTTGACAGGAAGAATAGCATGGCGGATCCACTCATGAAGGCCTTTGCCTAAAGTGACTTTAAGGGATGTTGGGTATGAGATACTACAACAAATGGCCTTAGTGAAAGTGGAAGATTGTTAGTTGTATGTATGCCCTAGAGGCCATTATTGTACATGATTATATATTATAGTGGATGCTTGGACATATATAGGGAGGACTTTCTTGCTCGACGTGATAGTATGCTATCTGGTTACTCTTTATCTTAACATGTATACTTGTATTGTCTCTCTGTTATATATTGATAAAGCCCTTAGGATGTGAACTTGACTACCTGGACTATGATGGAGATTATACTAGTAGGGCCAGGGTAGTCCACAAGTACATCCTTTAATTGTTCCTAGTCGAGGGTGTATCGAGACAGGGCATCGATATTCCAGAGTAGACTAGCATATACGCTTCTTAACCCATATGATGGGCGATGGATGATCCAACATCTATTGGTGTTTGACATCAAAGATGGTATACGGGTGCTCAGTGGAGACTGGGTACACCGAACAGGACTCGCCGAGAATTCCTAGATGGTATTATACTTATCGTCGGATAGCAGTTCTCTGGTGACACTGGTACAGGTTAGTCTGTAGATCCGAAATCATCATAGAGTCTTGTGTGATTCCCACTGTACTTTGATTTCCACCCTACCACATTCAAGAGAACGTGCAAACAGGTGGTTTTTGGGTACAGTCCCGAGTTACATGGAGTCAATGAGCGATAGGAGGGGTTTCGTCTCTCCCGGTATTGGGGGTTGATGTTGCGCTGTGCTCGATTGGCTATAACAGGAAGTCCCTGGCTAGGGCTTTGTCACGACCCAAATTTAGGCACATGACCGGCACTTAAACCATGTGACGTCAACAGGCGTAATGCAATTTAAGTAAGCCGAAAACCCAGAAATCTAAACCATAAAAGAAGTAAGTGATAAAAACATTGTTAAAATATTTGGAAATCTCAAGTAAAATCTTAAAGCTTAAGTTTATTTTCTTAAAAATTTCGGCAGCACCTCCTTTGTAAAAATAGCACCGAAACGAGTACAAACACAGGATATAAATAAAGCATCCCCAAACGGGAGCGAATCATGCCCCAAGGCGGAAAACAACCACCACAAGCATATATATATATACGACGCCATAGCGAAGAAATAGACAATAGAATGAAAACATCATAAAAGAGATAAAACAACATAAGAAAGGCCGGCTCACACGAACACGACACCCAGAGTCATAAAATATACAATATCGGTCCTCACAACTCGTCTCTAAGTCAATACATGAAAGTGGTAGATGGAGAGTATTAGATATAATGAGATATATAATGGATATAATCGGATAACCGCAACCCATCTACAGCAAAAAGGCCTCACAGCCAACCGTAGCGGTATCCGCTGAAATAGATACAATAAGAAGCCCTGTCGCGACTACTCTGAAGGTCAAGCCTGCAAAACACTGTGACACAACGGGGGTGAGTTGCCAACTTATGAATAGTAAGTATCATCATACAGATAATCGCAGGTATGCACGAACAGTGATAATCTATCACATGCAATCTGATAGCATAAGTATGGAAATATGGACATGCAACAATCATGATCAAGGTACACCATCAGGGTACTACAACTACATGAAACAATGCATATCAAATAACTACTGAGTATGGGATAAAACATATCATCATCAATGAATCATCATCGTGGAAAAACCGGTGTCCATCAACGACACCCCAAATCCCAATACCTCTGGCGCCGTCACTCTGATCGGCCTTCATATCCGTAAATCTCATGGAACCTGAGTGCCCAACATTGACACTCAAAACATCATGAAAACCTGTGTCCAACATCGACACGTAAATCCACATAACTCGGGCTCCGTCAGTCCGGATCGGCCCACGGGCTCCGTCAGTCCGGATCGGCCCATATCATCTCACGACTCCGGTCGGTATCCTCCGAATAACCGCCGGGTCCAAACTATCACCGATAGGTAGTAGTCCCTCTGCCAGGCTTATCGTCTACTACACAACATACCTTTCTTGCTCCGGGGTACCATACTGGGTCCACTATGAACCCGCAAACAGATCATCCATCTCCTCGAATCGGGTTTCTATCACAATCTCAGAACCGAGAAAACTCATAGTGGACGCATCGAAATATCATATCAAGAGAAACCGGGTTTTCAAAACAATGCATAATTTCTTGAAATATAACCACAGTTCTCAAATCCATAAATCACATGAAATCCGTATCTCAATGCGTAAATCCATGAAATATGATGTATGCAACATAGAACGGTAATATGAGTATATCAAGGGAAAACCTCCCTTTTAAATGAATCATGTTTTTAAATATATCATGCGGTTCCCAATTTCTCCAAAATAAAATGCAACATCATATAAAGGTGTACATGTAGCTATAGCAAGGTATGTGTGTATACATGTAGGTATGTATGCATGATGCATTTCATATGCATAATAGAAAAAAAATCAATGTCTCAATGTCAATAACGAATACAATACCACATATGTGTATATGTTGTGTGTGTCATGGCAATTACCAACAGTGTGTGTATAGCACACAATTTAGTGCTTGTGCAATATGAACCGTCGGTAATGGTGCAGTGTCCAATGGGTACTAAGTCAAGGCACAACAAGTAATGGTATGCAATGATGCTCATGCACTATGCATATAATATATGGCTATAATATCATATCTATCCCTCGACGCTTAACGTCATACGGGCGATTTCCTCGTAGATGTTAAATTTACCCACCGATGATCTCGATCTAGGTAAATCCAACTGCCTTCTTTCCCTTCTTTGTAGCGTCCGAAGTCCCCGTACTCGCTCCTAATATCACACAAAACATAACAAGAGTATCTAGAAACCGTTCAATAATACATACAAACTTCGTTTTGATCGACGCACCGTCTCCAACAAACTCTCAAGTGTTCGCTTAGTGGCTAACGTGTGTAGCGACATTCTAAAACAAACCTAAGTGCAGCAAGCTACACAAAGTACGTAAACCGTGTCGGATACCATAACGCGCGTAGTCGAAACACTAGAAATTAGCAAAATGTTCCCAGATTTTGACTACAGTCAACATAGAAAAATCAAGCAGTACCAAATACCCCAAAATACCTACAGACAACTACCCTCCAAACCACAACCCTCCAGTCCCCTACAAATCTGGCGACGCCGGAATTTCATCAAATGTCGTCGGCCAAAACAGGTTAGATTGGGTTCGGGTTTCAGGTGAACACTCAGAACCTCTAACACAATACTACTACATTGCTAGATTTTACAGTAAACTATCGTGGTGATAGCAGATTACAGACACTCCAATATCACACTAAAAATACCATATTTACACAAAACTATAAATTTTAGTGTTCTAAATAGCAACTATAAGCAACACAACATTATAAAGACCTAATTAACAGTTATAGATCACTACCTTTCCACACTTGCTCAAAAACCCTACCTTTCCATACTCCAAGTCATCTTTAGGGGCTTAACTAGGCTTGTGAAGGGTTCAGATGATGTTTTGTGGTAATTTTTCTTGGTTTTGTGAAGAAATGGTTAGGGTTTCAGTTAAGGGAAGAGGAGAAGGAAAAAATGATGTGTGAATAAGAGAGTGAGGTGAGAAGGAGGGAGTGTGTGAGTGAGGGATGAGGAAAATGAGGGTGTGAGGTTAGAATGAGCCATGCCCCTTTCTCTCTCCTCATTATATGCAAGTCATGCTTGCCCCATGCCTCATTATTTCCATTGGCAACCCTCTCTCTCCCTCTCTCTCTCTCAAGTCAACCCAATTTAAACCCCTTTATTTTTTTAACTAAATAATTAAATAAATACATACAACTTAATGGAATGAGGGTTAGTGTGCCATGGCTACTTAAGCATGGTTAACACTAATTAACCCTAGGTTAACATGCACAAGTGTGTGCAAGCCAAAAAAAGTAATAATAAAAATATTAATTATTTTTTATAAAATATGTGAAAACTATTTTGGTTAACTTTTTACTAAAAACCCGCATTATCGCTTAATTAACACTAATCGCATTCTAAGGTGTTACAGGCTGATTATGAGATTTACTGGTAAGTGTTGTCAGTAGTTTCTCGATCCGTTATAAGCCTAACATCGACATGACTTATCAAGCTATTGGGGTCTGACGTTTACCACCCCAGGCTAGATTTGCGACATATCAGATGAAGAGACCGGACTGTACGGTAGTGTTACTTATTGGATTCACGGGAGTATGAACAAACTTGCTTGTTGATCTTCTATCGCTTAATACCCGGATAGCCGTTACATCCAGCTAGTACCGCTGACAGCTTATGGGTAACTGATATGATCATTATCTACTGCCGGTGTATTGACGAGTCTTTAGAGTCCTACACAGAGGTTTCTTGGCTCATGCGAAACGAAGTAGGGCACATATGTGATATGTGCAGGACCGAGATTAATACGTGTATGTTATACCGTATTCTAATCTCGCGATATGTAATATCAGTCGGTTATATGTGATATAGCCGGATTATCGAATCAAGTGTTGATTCGATAAGTTGATATAAATGATATTAGTCGGTTATATGTGATATAGCCGGATTATTAAATCGAGTGTTGATTTAATAATTTAATGTATAATTATATATTTGATATATTAACATACATTAACTAATATTAGCTCACTTAAGAATTTCTTTTTCTCACTTATACATTTAATATATATGTGATATATATTAATTGTATTTCTTTATGCCATGCTTGATGATACATTGTTCATGGGTGTATGAGACTCATACCATGCCATTAGATAATTAGGGTTATTAATTATTTAAGGTAAATACAAAATTAGGTGAAAATTAGTCATGGTTGGATGCTTGTGGCAGCATGTGGAAACCATTGACTTGGTCTACTAATTTTGTCTTACATTAGATATTTATTAACCCAACCATTATCTTTAGCCATGGTTAAGTCTATACATGAGTTGATATATGATATTTTTTTACCCATGGTTGCCATTCGATTATTGACTTCATCTTCTTCATCTCTTGAGAGCTCACTAGGTTTTCTTGAGGTGAAGAATTAGTGAGAGAAAAATCATTCTAAAGTGAGCAAAATTCCTACGTCATCAACATATACTAGACTAGCCATTTGGTATGGGTTGTTTGCTTCACTAATTCTCAATTAGTGAAGAGGTAGCTTGAGTTGAAGATTCCTCAACGTAGATCATCTTTGGCCTTGAAGTTCTTCAAGCAAGCTTGTTCCTTTCGCTTTGTGGAGCCTAACTAGAGTCCGGAAGACCACTACTTAGAGCGAAGGGACTATTACACGGAGCTTTTGAAGTGAAGGACCGTTCAACAAAGGTTGTATTCCTTATTCACTTAATGTAAATTTGTTTACATGTTAAGCTTTATCCTAATTCTTTAGTTAGATCCTCGGTGTCAGGTTTGTTAGCACTCTAGATTTTTTAAAATTGCATGCTAGATGCCTTAGAAAACATAATGAGGGTGCTAAAGAACCCTACATCACCTGGTAAGGGAGATCGTAGATCGCCAGGAGATCGAGGTTCGGAAAGTAGACACAAAAGAGAACACGATGGATCCATTCACCAAGGCCCTCCCTCAAGCACAATTCGAGAGACTATTTGAAATGTTGCATATGCGATACGCCAACAATTGGCCCTAGACATTGGGTACTCGATACGCCAATATATAGCCTTAGTGCAAGTGGGAGATTGTTTGATATGTATGCCCTAGAGGCCATTATTGTGTGTGTGTGTGTGTAGTGGATGCTTGGACATATGTATATACAGGACAATCTTGCTCGATATGATAGTATGCTATTGGTTTATTTTTATCTTAACATGTGTATATGTTTTACTTGTTATTATGTATCGCTAATACATATTGATAAAGCCTGTAGAATTATTGCTTGACTACCATCGTTATGATGGCGATCATACATGTAGGGCCTGGGTAGTCAATGAGCACATCCTTAAATATCTCTAGTCGTAGGAGTATCGAGACTGGGCATCGATATCCGAAGAACACTAGTGTATACGTTTCTAAACTACGACGAGGGTGGTGGTTGGTCCTACAACCATTGGTCTTTGGCACCTAAGATCGTATACAGGTGCTCACTGGGCGTGAGTACACTGGACAGACTCGCCAAGAACTTCTAGATGGTACTATACCTATTGTCAGATAGCAGTTCTCAGGTGACATGAGTACAGGTTAGTCTTTAGACCTGAAATCATCATTTGTCTCGTGTGAGTTCCAACTGTACTTAGATTACTACCCTACCACGGCTTTACTGAGTCATGCAAATGGGTTTTAGTTGGGTACAGTCCGGAGCCACATGGAGGCAGTGAGCGATTGTTGGAGATTCATCTCTCCCGGTATAGGGAGTCGATATCGTACCGTGTTCGGTTGGCCAGTACCATAAGACCTTGGCTAAGGTAGTTAAGATTTACTGATAGTTAGATCAGTAGTTTCTCGGATTGGTCCTGAGCCATATTGGCACGAATTATCAGGTTATTAGTGTCGGGACCCGGTTCGTGCTCACGGAATAAAGTGCCAGACGGAACAAAGTGCCACGCCAAGTGTCATGCCAAGGGGGCGGGGGCCACCTCTTGAATCCGTGGGGGCCACCTCTTGAGTCCATGGAACCCACTGTAGAACAATAGGTAATTTTCGGAATACATTCCGAAAGAGGGCAGATTTGTACTATAAATGGAATGATACTACTTCAATACAGAGGCACCTTTTAAGTGAACCGTACTACAGGAGCTTGAGAACTCCGTGGTTAAGCGTGCTCGAGCTAGCGAAGTGCTCGGATGGGAGACCTCCTGGGAAGTGGCCCCTGGTTTGGTCTGGTTCGCCCCGAAGGACAAAACTGTGCGACTTCGGCCAGAGCGGACAATACTTCTATATTAGGGGTAGGGCGTGACAGAATAGTATCAAAGCCAGTCCCTCAATAGTAGGTCTATGGTTCGAGGACGAACCATTATTCAAAGGTGGGGAGGATGTCGGGACCCGGTTCTTGCTTACGGAATAAAGTGCCACACGGAACAAAGTGCCATGCCAAGTATTATGCCAAGGGGGCGAGGGCTACCTATTGAATCCGTGGGGGCTACCTCTTGAATCCGTGGGACCCACTGTAGAACAATGGGTAATCTTCGGAATACATTCCGAAAGAGGGCAGATCTGTATTATAAATGGAATGATACCATTCTTCAATACAGAGGCGCCTTTTAAGTGAACCGGCACTACAGGAGATTAAGAACTCCGTAGTTAAGCGTGCTCGAGCCAGGGAAGTGTTGGGATGGGTGACCTCCTTGGAAGTGGCCCCTGGTCAGGTCCGGTTCGCCCCGAAGTATAAAACTGTGCAGTTTCGGTCAGAGCGAACAATACTTTCTGTATTAGGGGTGGGGCATGACAATTAGGGTCTGACGTTTACCACCCCCTATAGACCCGGTATGCGATACTGTTATACGAAGAGACCGGACTGTACGGAGAATGTCATGGATAGGCTCAGTAGGGATTCAGATGAGCTTGCTCATCAGCTTTCCTTTTCGACAGGTACCTAGGTAGCCGTTACGTACAGCTAGTGCCGCTGACGTGCTTGTGGTTAAACCCGCTGTTAGCGTACTGTCAAGTCTTTAGAGTCCCACACAAAGAGTTTCTCTGGTTTAGGCTGTAGGGTTACTTAGCGAGGCAGCAAGGTTTCGGGAGGTATCGTCCATACCGTTTTAAAAAAAATTCATTCTAAAGAACCCTAACCCTAGAATCTTAACTAGAGATTTAAACAAAACAACATGCAAACAACTTTGCAAACAAAGTGAATGAGGAATACAACATTTGTAGACCGGTACTTCACTTCTAAACCTCCGTGTAGTAGTCTCTTCGCTCCAAGTGGTGAACACCCGAACACTAGTAAGGGTCCACATGAAGAAATGAACAAGCTTGCTCGAAGTCTTCGAGGCCGATGATGATCTACGTCGAGGAGACTCAAACTCATGCTACCTCTTCACTAAATCAAGGTTTAGTAAAGCAAACACCCTAAACTAAATGGCTAATAGTAGAGAATGATAAAGTAGGAAATAGGCTCACTTTAGATTTGTTTTTCTTACAATATTTTCTCACCTTGAGAAAAGCTAGCAAGCTTTCTCAATGAAGAAGAAGATGAAGAATGAATATGAGAGAATGAACTCATGAGGTGAGAATAGCAACCATGGGTGAGTTAGTGTCATACACTAACTCATGTAGAGAATGGACCATGGCTAAAGTATAATGGTTAGGTTAACAAATATCTACAAGTGAAACAAAAATGGTGGACTTGGTCAATATTTCCACAAGCTTCTACAAGTTTGTAACCATGACAATTTCCATCAAATTTTTGAATTACTTAGATAAATATAAACCCTACATTATATCAAGCATGGTGTAAGTCTCATACACCCATGAAGCATGTGGCATTAAGCATGGCACAATAAAATGTACATTAATATATATCACATATGTACTACATGCACACAAGTGAGAAAAAGAAATGTTTAGTGAGCAAATATTAGTTAATGTAAGTTAATATATCAAATATATAATTATACATTAAATTATCAAATCAACACTTGATTTAATAATCCGGCTATATCACATACAACCGACTAATATCAAATGTAACAACTTATCGAATCAACACTTGATCCGATAACCCGGCTATATCACATATAACCAACCGATGTCACAAATCGCGAGAATAGAATGTGGTATCACATACGCGCATTAATTTCGGTCCCGCACATATCACATATGTGCTCCTACTTCATTTCGCATGAACCAGGAAACCTCTGTGTAGGACTCTAAAGACTCGTCAATACGCCGGCACTAGGTGATGATCATATCAAACATCCACAAGCCACAAACGGTCTGCTAAACGTAACGGCCATCCGGGTATTGAGCGATCAGAAGATCAACAAGCAAGCATGCTCATACTCCTGCGAATCCAATCAGTAACACTACCGTACAGTCCGGTCTCTTCGTCAGATATGTCGCATATCACAGCCTGGGGGTGGTATAACGTCAGACCCCAATAGCGTGATATTTCATGCCGATGCAAGGTCCATAACGGTTCGATAAACTACTGATAACACTTACCAGTAGATCTCAGCAACCCTAGCCAGGGATTTCATGTTATGGCCAATCAAGCATAGCGCAACATCAACTCCCAATACTGGGAGAGACGGATCCCCTCCTATCGCTCATTGCCTCCATGTGACTCGGGACTGTACCCAAAAACCACCTTTTTGCACGATCTCTTGACCTTAGTATGGTGGAAATCAAAGCACGGTGGGAATCACACAAGACTATATGACGATCTCGGGTCGATAGACTAACCTATACCAGTGTCACCAGAGAACTGTTATCTGACGATAGGTATAATACCATCTAGGAGTTCTCGGCGAGTCCGTCCAGTATACCCAGTCTCCACTGAGGACCCGTATACCTTCTCTGATGTCAAACACCAATGGATATAGGATAATCCATCGCCCATCATATGGGTCGAGAAGCGTATACGCTAGTTTACTCTGGATTATCGATGCCCTGTCTCGATACTCCCACGACTAGGAACATTTGAAGGATCTACTTACCGACTACCACTGCCCCACTAGTATGATCTACAACATAGTCCTGGTAGTCAAGTACTCATCCTAAGGGCTTTATCAATATGTAATAGAGAGACAATAAGTGTATATATTAAGATAAAAAGTATCCAGATAGCATACTATCATGTCGAGAAAGAAAGTCCTCCCTATATATGTCCAAGCATCCACTACAATATATATCCCATGTACAGTAATGGCCTCTAAGGCATACATATAACTAACATAGGCGAAATGATATAGTAGCCGTATTTGGATACGTGCAAGGTTCCGATCAAATGAGTGTACTAGCTACCCAGACTTTTGATCGGACGGTTGAAAATACTGGCCAGCTTAGAATTAAGCCGGATTATTAAATCAGGTATTGATTTAATAATTTACATATACATATTTCGATATGTATATTCTAGTATTATGTTCATTGTATTATTCTTTATCTTTGGGTATTCGTATTATGATATGAATACGGGTATGTACATACGGTAAATTGTATTCCGTATTTATACAGAAAGACATTCTAGAAATAGGACACCTCATTTTGGTTTATCCATTTACTTATTTAAATGGAAATGAGGTGGAGGGGTGAGGTGGCTAAGAAATGGCGAGAGACATGGTTGAATAGTGTAGACAAATGAAAGTATGCTTGGTTTTATAATATTGCAAAAATGATTTATCAAAACCATGGCTTTGTTTTTCGCTCACTAGATTTTTTCATTCAACCATTTTCTTTCTCTCCTTTCTTGAGCTCCTCCTCCTTCTTCCTCCCTACACTCTCATGCATTGAGAATCAAGGGTGGAAGAGAGGTAGAAAAACACTAGAACAACTCACTACATCTTTAGACATCTTAGTGTAGCAAGCTAGGATCTTTTGTTGCTCCACTTGATTCTTACTATGGAGCTAGTGCTTTGAACCAAATCTCTCAGATTGATCATCTTCGACGGAGGAGGACCAGCGGTCAAGTTCGATCATGGAGACCCCAAGAAGATAAGGAAGAGGAGGTGAAGACCTAAAGACTCGATCTCTTGGTATAACATTATTCCATAGTAACTAAAACCTCTTTGTAGTTATCTAGTTAATGTGATTGGTTTAGATTCTCAGGTTTGTAGTTTCTAGCGCTTCTAGATTTTTTGTTTTTCATTCCACATAGGCCGCGGTTATGGTAGCTAGAGCTCTGGGAACTGCAACATACGGTATTCATATTTTGATAAAAATACGGGTATATGTATTTGTACATATACGTTATATGTATGTATATGTATGTATATGTATGTATGTGTGTGTGTGTGTGTGTATTGATACACACATCTTTTCTTCTCTACATGGAAGCTTTAGAAGTGTCTGGGCTCATGACTCATGTTGTGAGTCATGAGATGACTCATGCTTTGAGTTTACACTTTCCACTTAATAAGATCAAGAGAAAGAAAATGGATGAGGCAAAAGGGTTTTCATTCTAAACTCATTCTTCTTCTTCTTTCTTCTTCTTTTTAGAGTTTCCATTTTAAGAAGAAAATTAGCAAAGAGAGAAACCATGAGATTCTTCACTGCATCACTCTCACAATTAATTTTTAGCAAGTTTTGATTGTGAGTTGCTTCACTTGATTCATTAGTATGAAGCTAGATCCTGATTCGTGTTCTCTCGGGTGGATCATCTTCGACGAGGAAGATCGGCGTTCAAGCTCGTTCCCGAAGACTTCGGAGCATTGTAAGAGTCCTTAGAACGGTGTAGGGTCTTACGCAATTGCGCGGACATACTACAAAGGTAGCTAGACCCCTAACCTTGCTAGTTTAATTATCTAGTTTTGTGTTTGAAATCAATTCTAGGGTATAGGTCACTAGTGCTTACTTTTAAATTTTTATTTACGCTTCCGCCTTTACCGCGAGTCTTGCAGCGCGAGCACTACGGTCCTTACAGTGGTCTCAGAGCTACTAGGCTAGGATGCCAACCCATAGGGGGTTCTTACTATGTGACAGTAGTGGCGTAGCGCATGCTTTTACCTTAGGGTACCCTATGAGGATTGGTCTGGTGGGTTGTAGTCCGTTGTGAGGGGACAACGTAAAAAGTAGCTACTGAGGGACCTATGGGCACCACGGCCAGTTTCCTCTATGCCGACTGAAACTTTCAATGGTATCAGAGCTACTAGACAGGGATACCGACCCTTGGTCATTCTCACTGTGGCGAAAGTAGTAGCGTAGCGCAGGCTCTTACCGCCAGGGTGCTCCGTGCGGTTATATGGTCCAGCGGGTTGTAGTCCGTCATAAGGGGACTATGTAAAAAGTAGCTGCTGAGGGACCTATGGGCATCACGGCCAGTTTCCGCTGCGCTGACTGACCCTTACAGTGGTATCAGAGTCATTCCAGACACTTTAACTATTTATAGATGATGGAAACATTTCGAAACCGAAATTTTAACCGTATTCGTTTTTTAAAACCAAGTCTCTGTTCTGAAAATTTCAAAGTCTCTGAAAAACAATTTGACACTTGCAGAGAGCTCCTCATTTGATAATAAAACTTGGCACGAAACCCGAGACCTAACTCTAAATTTGGACCACTTTTTAATTCATTTTTAACGCAATTTACATATCAAAATTTGAATTAGGTTCCTGGATTTTTGTGGTGGCTTGGATATTGGAAAACTTGATTTTTGGTAAACTTCTTTTTGCCCCAGATTTCAATATATGCTATCTTTGTATTTGGATAAGTTCGAGAAACTTTTAGGTCGAAACTCATGCATCATTTATGATCTGTATCATTGTTTGTTTGTTTGAAAACGTCGTCTAATTGCTATATGTTCGATTAGACGGGATTATACACTGGTTACTTGTTATTAGTTTGGATATATATATTTTGTGATGTTTTAGTCGGATTGTCGTGATTGGATATCCCCTCGTGCGATTTGTTTGAACAAGTTTGTGATGAATGTATATTCATGTATTCAGGACGAGCTGCCGGATTGTGGCCGTCGTTGCCGCTTGATGTATACTCTTATTGGGATACGTCCAGGTTGTGGGCGTAGTCACCGTTGTATATATATTTCTTTACTTGTACTAGGATACCACATGATGAAGTGCTCGGGTAGCCGGATTCGAGAATGCAGCGGGTGACCATCTCGTAGAGTCGAGACCGGGCCACCTCATTCTCGGGTTGGCGGGTTGCTCACCGCACTTATAGAGGGTGTAGCTCTATCCTACGGAGGAGTGCTCAAGTTACCAGATTCTAGAAATCGAGGGGCATCCCATTTTTAGGATTGGCGGGTAGCTTGCCGTGCTCATAGGGGTCTTGTTTCGAGATTGTACGGGCTATCCACACGACCGGGAAATGCTGGTTTTCGCTTGTGGCTCAAACGAAATACGGGGCTCTTACCTTATCCACTATTCTATACTGTTTGTTTTTTATCACATACATGTGATGCTTATTACTTGCATGTAGTATATATATTAGATACTTTTATATGTTTTGCATCCGCACTAGCTCTGTCCCCGTCCTGCCGTAAGTTAAGTAACCTTATGGTGAAGATCCGGGACCCCGTGGCGAATGGGGATGGCATATAAAAGCATGCTATTTTGGTTGTTTCTGTGTGGCTTAGAAACATATATTGATGGGATCATATTATAAGTTTAATGCAAGAAAACAAACATAATATGATGTTGTCGGATCCAATTTTTAAAACTACTTGGTTGTCTACAAAACCAATTATTTTATAAGCGGAGCCTAAACCACTCCTTTTCAAAACTACTCGAGTTTCTTCAACGATATCAAGTTCATTACGTTAAAGGGTTTTTTTTGGCCAAAAACCAGCTGTAGCCCTCCGTCATTTCAGATGGTAGTGCTTAGTGTTCGTGCTATGTTTGTTGGCCTCTATCAAGACATAGTGTGTGGTAGTTATATGTTACTTTTTTGTAACATAGAGATGCATTAATTTAGGACACCTGTACAGCCTTGTTGGCCTCAGTCAAGGGCGGGTACGGGTGGGTCTAAATTAATCAGGACAATGACGGGTAGAACTTGACTTGCGACTTATGATTTGTTGGCCTCTGTCAAGATCATAAGACGCTTGGGGGAAAAACCATAACGGGATTTTCAAATATAAGGGAAACTTACCAAGTATGCGCATACCTTCTGAAGTGTGGTGATTTTGGTCGGCTTCCGTCAAGATTATCACAAGATGATAGTTGGGTCTCGAATCACACTGATGAATAGGTATTACTCCTCGTGAGATTTTCACTTCACAATTAGCTAATCTATTAGGTGTCTAGAAAGTGTTAATGAGATTACACCTCTGCGGAAACGGAGTTATTTAATTAGGTCCATGCGAAAGCACGGGGAGCCCCTCTCGGAGTACCAACACTGCCTAACTGAACGGTTAGCGAACTTGTAAGGTGTAAATGATCCCGACTAGTTCTCCTTTTAGGATTTGAAGGAGAATTCGAGAAAACAGTGGAAGCCATCCTGATTAGATAAAATTATTAACCAATATAATCTTGATAGAGTGCACACTGAGTGTTTCTTTTCTCTCTCTTTGGCAGTGACCATGTCTAGACTTAAACTAAAACTCGTAAACTAAGTTGACCGAACATTTTTACAAATCTGTCTATGGTTTGTCATGATTCACGACTAAGTCGCATATATCCTTACCTCTCCTACTTTACCCTTTGCCTTCTCCATAACACTCCGTATGACTACGAATATTGATATTGCTTGGAACGGCCATCTCGTATAGTTACATACAAACTCGAAGAAGTTTCTTCAGTCGAGGATGGCCAAAGTTTCTGGAGAAATTGAATTGTATAATTCGGTTTTCTTCCCTTCTTCGCCTTCTCTCCAGTTGCGAGCTCCTTGTATAAGGAGAGTATACTTGTTACGCTTGTTGGATAGTCTTCTTCCAAACCTTAGGCTGGGGTTGATAGGTAGGGAAGGAAGAAAACCAACTAGCCTAAGTATGGTATACAGAAGGTAAGATACGGATACATATAAAAGGATTGAAGTGAGGGCAAAGAAAATTGCAACTACTGTCGTAAATTTAGGCATTGGAAAATGCATTGCTAGGAATACCTGGCAACCCCTTGAAATAATTTAAATGCTTCGGTTTTCCTGTGTAGTTATTATTGAAAAATGTTTTCCCAATTACATTCTGACTCAAGGGTATGTATATACCACTTGGGATTCTCACATCTGTATGGCATTACAGATGATGAGTAGGAGCAGACTATTGGAAATTGGGTGATTAGATCCTTAAAATCAGAATTTTTTTATAATTGGTGATGTTTGAGGAAATCACCTGAGTTTGCCAACATTTGGCCTTTTTTTTAACAGTCGTTATTATGTATCAATTTTTAAAATAAAATATTTGTATCTTTATTTTATAAAATGAGATATGAATTTTGAAAATATGTCTTGGACATTTACCTTGATCAGTTAAGGATAAAATAAGGTACATTGAATAATGGTATATTCTCTCTTGACCAAAATACAGTTTTCAACTTACAACACACGGAGTTTGAATTAATAAACTCAGGGGACTTATACATTATAATGTATGTTGTCCAGTATCCATTAGGACAAGGGGTTGGTACTCGTACTATATTCCGTTTACTTATGACTTCTCTGGTTTTATACACGTATTTCGTTGAAATGCAACATCCAAATTTTGAGAAATTATAGGTATAAAAATAAAGTAGAGAACCATATGTTGTAAGTATCAAGATTCTTAAAAGTGATCGAAGATGTAGATACTTAGCTAGGTATTCTATTGCAGTAATATTGAGAACTGGTTTCTCTCACAAGTTACTTATCCGTGGGTGCGCTCTTTGATGAGTAATGTTGTATGGATTTTTTTCCATTTAGTGGATATGCACTGGACTCAGTTTCATAACTTTTTGAAGCTGGTTCCATTTAAATTAGTGTCTTTGATTCTATGTGTATATAGATTGGTAGCATATCTTATGGATGTTAAGATATGAAGTTATCCGGATTTTGTTTAAAAGCAAAATCTAGAATAACTCAAGGCACGATTCAATAATGACGGTTTGTGGGTTATCACAAGCTTACGCAAGGGTTTAACTTCTACCATTTGCAAGATCAATAGTTGCATTGTTCTTGACTTGCCATCTTTTTATAAAAGGATTTCTTTGCAAAAGCATTTAGTGGGAGTATGATAGAACTATAAGCGATTCCAGAACCACAAACGATTACTGAAAATTTAGTAGAACCTAAAGATTCAATTGGATTCGACAAACCATATCCACTCTGCGGATTTTAGCAGGTAACCTCAGCCACCCGAGAGGTACTTCGGTTCCCTCATAGAAGGTGACAGGGAGTTTTGCATCATAGTTATGATAGCCCGACTAGTTATCAGCTGGACATTTGGAAGTGGTAACTTCCGCATGATAGCCAGATGCCACATATCCAACGTGGACTCCACGCACTTCAGCAAATTATAGAATTTGATGGGTGCTCCTGAAGAGGTAAAACCCATTAGGAGAAAGTAGATCTTTTGAGATCAGTGCAGGTGGAAAGGTGGTAACCTAATAAGGCTAGACTTGTAGTAAATAATTTTCATCAAATACCCGATGTGGATTGTGATGAAACATTTTTCTTCAATTTCTGTGCTGAAGTCCTTACGGATGACTTACCACTGCTGTTATTCATGACTATAAGATCTGGCAGGTGGATGACTATAACGTCTTTCTAAATGGGAATTTAGAAGTGCACGTGTATATGACTCTGCCAGAAGGTTTTCGTAGTCAGTGGGAGCAGCGGAAGGTGTGAAAGTTGCTTATGTCTAGTTATAGACTAAAGCGGGCATTACGGAGGTGGATCATCTGTTTTGATGTGACAGTCAAGGTGTTTGTGTCACGACCCGAAATATTAGCTCGTGACCGGCACTTAAATCACGCAACGTCTAAAGGCGTAACGTAATTCAAGTAAGCTGAAACCCAGAAATCTAAATCTTTTTAAGAAAATAAAAGAGGTGAAGTTTTGAAATAAAGGTATAAGGAAATCAAGTTTTCTTAATGCATAGAAAAAGGACATAAAAATGCAAGTGAAAATTTCTAGTTTGAAAACATGTTTCGTCTTTTAAAAATTTGGGCAGCACCTCCTTTGTATTTTTTGATCCAAAACCACAAATACACAATGATAATAAAGTCATCCCCAAGTGGGAGCTAGCTCTTCGCCAAACGGCGGATACACAACTACGCAAAGCATAAATATAAGTATACGACGCCCAACGGCGAAGTTCACCACCAAAGATAAAGAAATAAGCAAGACATCAAAACCACAAGTAGCGAAATACCCTTCGCTCTAAGTCTCGCAACCACAAACTCACTAAGTCTCATTACTTATACAAATATTAGTTTTATTGATGGAGTTGACTAGATACAATATGAATAGTAAATACAAGAGTGGGCACGATACAAATGTCCCACCTACCAATGCAAAACACCCGAAAGCAACTGTGTGCCAGCGATGCCGCTACGGATCCATGCGGTCAACCTGCAAGAACTGCGGCACAACGGGGTGAGTTGCCAACTCGTGAATAGAAAAACATCAACAGATAGAAATCGAATAAACAACGACTCCTAGGTCAACTGTATCATAAAAGTAATACTATGATATCTAGGGTGACCGTATCTATATATGTGCCAACAATGTAATCAGCACCTATTTATGCGGATATCATCCAACCATGTGATCAAATGTCTGTATGCATGTGGGTCTCGTCCAACCATATCATCAGTATATGTATTGTTAGTGTATATGCCCTAGAGGCCATTACTGTATCATACTAGTTTGTATATTACTTGATGGAAGCTTGGGATATTCACAGTTTTATAGACAATCTTGCTCGAAAAGGTAGTATGCTACTTGGTTTGTTTCTACTTTAATGTGTGTATGTGTTTCTTTTAGCATATCGCCTATACACATTAGTGGAGCCCTTAGGATCTTTGCTTGATTACCAGCGTTGTGATGGCAGTCACACTAATGGGGGCTGGGTAATCTACAAGCACATCCTTATACAGGTCCCTAGTCATAGGATTATCGAGACAGGGCATCGATTCTCCAGGGTAGACTAGTGTATACGCTTCTCATCCCAGGAAGGGAGATGTTCTGTCCCACAGCCATCAGTATGTCGTATTGGAGATAGTATGCAGGTGCTCGTTAGGTTACGAGTACACTGGACAGGACTCGCTGGGAACTGTTGGTTTGGTATTATACATATCGTCAGTTATCAGTTCCCAGGTGACATGAGTACAGCATAGTCCGTTGATTTGACACTGTCACTTCGCCACGAGTGTGTTCCCACTGTTCTTAGATTACTACCCTACCACGGCTCAAATGAGTCGTGCAAACAGGTAGTAGTTGGGTGCAGTCCCGAAACACTTGGAGGCAGTGACGGTTAGACAGGATTCGTCTTTCCCGGTATTGGGGGTTGATATCGCGCTGTGTCTAGGAGAGCCATTACACAAAGTCCCTGGTCAGGGCAAGCGAGATATACTGGTAGCGTTTCCAGTGTTATCTCAGAGTGTTCTGGGCTACACTCCGACATGACTTGTACCGCTATTAGGGGACTGACGTTTACCGCCCCTAGGCCCGACATGAGATACTCTCAAACGAACAGACCGAACTGTACGGAGATTGTCATATTCAGGCTCAGTAGGAGTTCGGATGGGTTCACCTCATCAGTCTTCTTATCGGCTTCTACCTGGGGACCGTTACGTACAGCTAGTACCGCTTGCAGCCTGTAGTTAAACCCACTGCCAGCGTAGTGTCGAGTCTTTAGAGTCCCATACAGAGGGTTGTTCGCCTTTGGGCAAAACAGAGTAGAGGTCACATGGTTTTGCGACGGGGTTCGTTCACATCCGCGCACTTGTGCACGTTTGGTGTCCGGGCAGTTATTACTAACGGGCTTTGGTTTAAGCCAGATCCTAGTATATGTTTTGGGATTGATTTTATCTCATTGTATTCGTATTCCTCGAAACACGGATGCGGGTGTGTATGCACAGTTGACAGAGGCAGAGGCAGAGGATTCTCATTAAGATTGTTGACCGTTGACTTTTTCTAAACCCTAATGAGAATGAGAAATATGGTTAATAATATTAATTAAGGATTATTGTGCCTTGGTTGTGTTGACCGTTTGACTTTTGTTGACTTGTTGACTTTAGTTGACCGGTTGACTATTGTTGACATGTTGACCATCATCATTTCATTTCAAAGATGCTTCTTGTTTCTTGCAAATGTATTAAATGATGAAATGATAATAGTCATTCATAAACTAACCATCACAATTTCTTAATTATTATTATTATCATCATTATTCTTATTATGAGAGTATAGTTGCTAAAATATCCTCATTCTTGCTTGCACTTTCTCTCTCATAGTTTTTGCTCATCCTCTTCCTCTCTTTCAAAGCTCTCATCTCTCATGTGTTGAGAACCATGAGCTCTTGAGAAAAAACCACCATAACTTCTCTCTACTCATTCTAGGGTTCTAGGTTTAGCAAACCAAGCACTTTAGTTACCTCTAGGTTAAGGTAAGAGCTCAAGGTAGAGGCTTTCGGGTGGATCCTTCTTCGGTAAAGAGAAGACTACGAGGAGGAGCCGTTCAAACCACTCCAAGGAGCAAGAAGAGAAGGAGTTCAAGACCTAGGTATAACCTTCTAACCGAGTAGCTAAACTTGTAGTTAGTTTGCTAGGTTTTTGTTTAGCAAAGATCCTCTAGTTTCTAGTCCATGTTGCCTTAAGAAAAAATCGTTTTTTTACCTATTCCGCCTCCCCGTAAGAACCGGGGTAGGCAACGTGGACTTACAGTGGTATCAGAGCCTAGCTAAACAACAACTAGTATGTTAGCAAAGTGATTAGAACTTCGATCCGAAAAAAATCGTGAAACATGTCCAAAAACTAAACTTTCTGCCGATTTTTAAAGCTGCTCTAAAAATAATTCCACATAGCTTAAAAATCGGTGCAGGGTTTTTTAAGAACATGCAGGAAAAATGAGACCACGACTCGGACAACGCGCCGCGGAAGCGCGGCGAAACTACGCGTTTCGCCGCGGATCCGCGGCCGAGTTGACTCGGCCGCGTCTCGTGTTTGCTGCAGTTTGTTCAGTGTTCTGTTTTGGGATTTTTAAGATATTTTGTTTCTGCCCAGAATTTCCAGAGAACAATGTTGTGTTTGGGGTAGTTACAAATTGATGTTTTGATCGAAGTTCTACAAACTTTTGCTAAATGGTTATATCTGTGATGTGATATATACACTAAACGTCGACTAATCGCTATACGTTGATTAGTGGGGGTTGTGCATATCTGTGATCTGTAATGTTGTTGGATTGTGTATATGAACTCGTTGGATTGTCGCGGATGAATAGCCGGGGTTTTGTGAGATGAGAGTTTCTTTTTCTTTCGTTTGATGTAATATGTAAATTGATGTAATATTATTTTATGGCCGCACATCCGGGATGAGGTTGTAGCCACCATTGTATATTATTTCTTTTACTGTTTTTGCTCCTAGGATAGACCCAAGGTGGGGTGCACAAACTACCGGGTACTTTGAAGTGCCGAGTGGCCTACTCACGTTGTTGAGGGAGGTTGCTTCACTTCGGGTACTTGGCAGGTAGTTTGCCGCACCCGTAAGGGTCTAGGGTGAGGTTTGGCTATTCATCGCGAACGTGTAATCCGTCTTTCGTTGTAGGCTCGAATGAAACACGGATTCCTAGCATATCCAATGTGTTCATCTGTGATCTGGAATGGCTATCATTGCATCTGACGAATGTATATATCTATATATGATATCTAGTAGGCGTTGCTTATGTTTTGCATCCGCGCTAGTCCAGCCCTCGCTCTGTCGTTAGTTAAGTAACCTAACGGGTGATGACGGGCCCCGTGGCGAATGCGGATGGCATAAGCGTACGTCATATTTTCGTTGTTTTCTGCAATGGTAGGATTAATTGATGAGACGCATTAAATTAATGCAAGAAAATAAACCAAAGTTAAAATCGTTGGAACAATTTCAAAACCACTCGGTTTCTTTTCAAAACAACTTTTAAAAATGCGGAGCTTAAACCACTCCTTTTAAAAGCTATCAAGTTCCTTAGATTATATCAAGTTCACTACGTTCACGGCTTCGCCAAAACCATTCGTAGCCCTCCATCATTTCAGTTAAATATTCGGTAGTATTCAAGCTATGTATTTTGACCTACGCCAAGGCATAGTGATTGGTAGCTGCCGAATATTTATCTGTGCTATAGATAGATGCGTTGGTTTGAGACATTCGTACTGCCATTTTGGCCTAGGTCAAGGGTATGTACGGGTGGGTTCAAATTAACCTGGTAAATGATGGGTAGAACTTGACATGTGACTTATGATATTTTGGCCTACGTCAAGGTCATAAGAGCATGGGGCAAAAATCCATATCGGGAGTTTCTAAAGAAACTGAAACTTGCTAGTGCTGCATACCATTTGGAGTGTGATGATTCTGGTAGGATTCCTTCAGCTTTATCACATGATGATATTTGGATCCCGATCCTACTATGAGTATATGCTACTCCTCGGGAAACCTTCTCACTTAATGATCAATGCTATAAACCAAGTAGATGTCTAGAAAGGTGTTAGCGGGGCTACGCCCACAGGGAAAAAGGTTATTTAATTAAGGAACTTCGCGAAAGCTTCGTAAAACCTCCCTCGAAGTACCAACACTGGCCTGGCTAAACGGTTAAGCAAGTATTGTACTGTGAGATTGATCCCGAATAATTCTTCTTTTTTGGTTTGAGGAAGAATTCGAGAAACAGTGGAAGCCATCATGTTTAGACAAACTAAAAACCACTCTAAACTTGCAAGAGCATCATGCTAAAGTGTTTCTTCTCTCTCTCCTAATTGCAGCGACCAAATATCATGACCGGCCTTAAGTTACTACTAGATAAAAACATACTGACAGGGCCAAACTACAAAAACTGACTCAGGAATGTCAAAATGGCAATCACTTATGACAAGTTGGGGTATCTTGTTACCACCAAAGCTCCCCTATCTTTCACGACCCAAAATTGGCCTATGACGGCCCTAATACTACGCAACACCTAAAGACGTAACGCAGTAAAATAAAGCCAAAACCCAGAAATCTAAACCAAGAAAATACGGAAAAGATAATATAAGTTTTTGAAAACATTTGAAATCGCAACCCAAATTCTTTAAAAGTCCTACTTTCTTTCTTTAAAATTTTAGCAACACCCATTTTGTGTAAAAACTAGCCCAAAGACGGAAAACAATCACATCAAAAATATACGACGCCGTAGCGAAGAAATAAGAGACAATAGAGAGAAAGCTGTATATAAAAGATGACAAATCCACAAATAATATACAAATACGTCCTCACCAAGTCTCTAAGTCCACAACATAATAGTAGATGGAGAGTACAAAATACAACGAATGTACAATATGAAATACAGATAATCATCTAACCCACCTAAGCAAAATGGTATACTGTGAGCTAATGCGGTATCTGTAGCAAAAGATGATAGATGAATAGCGGAATAGCCTGCCTCGACTACTCTGGGGAACAACCTGAAACACCTGTGGCACAACGGGGGTGAGTTGCCAACTCGTGAATAGTAGATAACATATGCAGGTAATCGCGGGAATGTACGTACAGCATGAATCTAAGATATGCGATTACAGTAATAATATGTCACGTGAATGCAGAATAATGGAAAGTATACTAGCAGGTACAATCAATATGTGAAGCAATGATGACATGATAATAGTATGCAATAACTATGCAATAGGGATATGAGAAAGAAAATATGCAACTATCATAAGGGTACACTAACAGATACTACCAATATATGAATCTGTGCATAGAATATATAAGTGTGAGGTATGGGGTGGAATATGTCATTTCCACGGAAACCTGACATCGTGGCCGGATCACAATCCATCAAGACACTCAAATCCCAAATTCTCAAATCAGCCCCCAAGTTGGGCTCTCATATCATATAAGTCTCACATCTCCTCAATGTACAATATCGAATAGATCTCCTATATCCCGAATGTAAAAATCATCAATCTCTTTCATATCCAATATCCAATCCCAATGAATTACCTATATCCTAAGTCGAATCTCAAATAATTTCTAACATCCTATATATATATTTGCAGAAATAAAATATGATGGGGGCAATACACATATATTAGCATTCCATTCCACTAATATTGGTGTAAGGGTATATATAACAACGGCTAAATCCATTGTTATATATACAAAGGTATTAAAAGAAATATCATGAAAACAATGTGCTAAGTATCGACACAGAAATCCTGATCACGTATCATACGCTATCCCGAAAGCACGAGTGCCTAGCTCTGACCCTCGCCTTTCGACGTATGCATACGTACATGACTCCCAGCGGTGTCTCCGTGATCCCCCGCCGAGTCATGGGTACTGTCACCGGTAGGTACTCGCCCGCCTCCAGGCTCAATCGGCAAAGTCCATCGATCTTCTTGCCGAGGGGAACCATACCGGGCTCCACCATGTACCCTCATACGGCAACCACACCTCGTATGGAGTATATAATATGAACCGATAAATCTCATGATGGCTGCGCAAATATCATATCAAGGAAACCGGGTTTTTCAATGTATGCATAATTTCATGAACTCCCGCGGTTCCCAAATCCATAAATCATCATGTAAAATCCAAATAATAATGCGCAATCCAGGAATAAATATATACGATATATCTGAAATGCGAGTGTATAAATGAGAATATGTAGCTGAAACCAGATGTATGCGAAACCAATAAGGTACAGCTAAGTAACATCAGTAAAGGTAAATAAGTGACTGCAACTGAATATGTGTGTAACATACAGGTGTAGCAATGTATAGGTATCTACCTATAAGAACTGATGTCGTATACCCCCTGGGTATAAGTAAAATATATAGGATATCCCCCCGGTATAAGTAAAACATGTGCAAGGTATACCTATAGCTGTATCGCAAGGTGTATATGTACCTATCACTAAAGGTATGATACACTATAGGTATACCGATAAACTAGATGTCATATATGATAAGCAATATAGCACCTATAAAGGGTTGTGTGTGACATGGCAATTATTGATGGTGTGTGTGTAGCATACAATCCGTGCTCGATTTTTTGCTATTTCCTCCTCCCCGCGGACATGTGGGGTGCGGGACATAGACTTACAGTGGTATCAGAGCCTTTCACAAACCTTAGATAGCTTGTAGCGATGTTAGAATTCCGCCGTTTTTGTCGCCGGAAAACTGTCGAAAAAACAGTTTTGAAAAGTGAGGTTTTGAGTTGTTTGCACACTCCGCGGGCTCACGGTTTGAACCGAGAAGCCGCGAGGTGAAGCGTGCGTACCCCGGGACACCCCGGGGGGAACCAACGGCCGGGAACACCCCCCAAGACCACCAATCGGTGGCCTTGGGGGCTGTTGTCCTCCTTTGGGGGCCACCTCATGGTGGCCCCCAGGGGTGGGCACCCCCTGAGGCCCCCCCCCACTCGACGTATTATCATGTATCTTCACCTCCGTGAAGATTCGGGCGGGTTTCGAGTTCGTTTCGACTCCCGGATTGGCTCAAAACTTTCAGTTTTTAAAATTTAGCTCACTGGATTTTCGGGTCTTGGAAAATTGGATGTGTTTTCTAATTGCGTGCGGGATTCTAATGTCGTTGTTACTTTACAAGCTTAGTGATGTTTATATGTGTTTGTAAACGTCGACTAATTGCTATACGACAATTAGTCGGGGTTGCACATATCTATGATGTTGATACATGTTGGTTTGTGTATATGAACTTGTTGGATTGTCGTGGATGAATAGCCGGGGATGTGAGATGAGGGTTTTTCATTCTTTCATTCAAATGCAAATTGTAATTTGTTGTAATATTATTTCGCGGGGTACATCCGGATTGAGGTTGTAACCACCGTTGTATTATTTCATTTACTGTTTATTGCTCCTAGGATAGACCCAAGGTGGGGTGCACAAACTACCGGATACTTTGAAGTGCCGAGTAACCTACTCACTTTGTTGAGGGAGGTTGTTCCACTTCGGGTATTTGACGGGTAGTTTGCCGCACCCTTAGGGGTCTAGGGTGGGGTTTGGCTATTCATCACGACCGTGGAAACCGTCTTTTGTTGCAGGCTCAAAAGAAATGTGGGCTTCCTAATATATCCAATGTGTTCATCTGTGATCTGGAATGCCTATTATTGTGTCAGACGAATGTACATATCTATATATGATATCTAGTAGGCGTTGCTTATGTTTGCATCCGCGCTAGTCCATCCCCCGCTCTGTCGTTAGTTAAGTAACCTAACGGGTGATGACGGGGCCCAGTGGCGAATGCGGATGGCATAAGCGTACATTGTATTTTCATTGTTTTCTGCAATGATAGGTTTAAATGATAGGACTGCATTAGATTAATGCAAAGCAAATAAACCAAAGTTGAATCGTTGGAACAATTTAAAAACCACTCGGTTTTTTCAAAACAGCAGATTTTAATTGCAGAGCTTAAACTACTCCTTTTAAAAAGCTATCAAGTTCCTTCGATTATATCAAGTTCACTACGTTCACAGTTTCGCCAAAACCAGTCGTAGCTCTCCGTCATTTTAGTTGGATATTCAGTAGTATTCAAGCTATGTATTTTGACCAATGCCAAGGAATGGTGATTGGTAGCTGCTGGATATTCATCTGTTGCATAGATAAATGCGTTGGTTTGGGACAGTCGTGCTACCATTTTGGCCAACGTCAAGGGTATGTACGGGTGTTAACATGGATAATGATGGATAGAACTTGACATGTGACTTATGATATTTTAGCCAGCGTCAAGGTCATAAGAGCATGGGGCAAAAAGCCACATCGGGGGTTTCTAAAGAAACTAAAACTTGCTAGTATTGCATACTATTTGGAGTTTGATAATGTTGGTAGGATTCCTTCAACATTATCACACGATGATATTTGGGTCCCGATCCTACTGTGAGTGTATGCTACTCTTCGGGAGATTTTCACTTAACGATCAATGCTATAGACCAAGTAAGTGTCTATAACAGTGTTAGCGGGGCTACGCCTCTAGGAAAAAGAGGTTATTTAATTAAGGAACTTCGCGAAAGCGTCGTAAAACCTCCCTCGAAATACCAACACTAGCCTGCCTGAACAGTTAAGCAAGTATTGTACGGTGAGATAAGTCCTAACTAGTTCTTCTTTTATGGTTTGAGCAAGGATTCGAGAAATAGTGGGAGCCATCCTGTTTAGATAAATTAAAAACCAATCTAAACTTGCAAGAGCATCATGCTAAGTGTTTTCTTCTCTCTCTCTCTCTTAATTGCAGCGACAATGTGACCGAGACTAGGTTACATCTAGATAATAAATTGACTGAATCTGACTATAATGACTGTCTAAGGTTTGTTCAGATGTCCATTGCCTATGACAAGCTGGATCACCTCATACTACTCAAGCCTCCGCCGTCCCAGGTCCAGTTTCCACCATCGCGGATAAGGATATCCGTAAGACAAAGGAAAAAGAATGTGCGAATGCCAAGTACCTCGTAAGAGCCTCAGTTAATGGTGTAAACCAGAGGCAGCATGAGAAGATGGACTTAGTTTTTATCTTCCTCCATAACAAAGTTTTATATAGAGAGCAATCTCATATCGCAAGATATAAGACCTCGAACGAATTGCTTCAAGCGAGGTTGGTTGTCGGGTCATCTGTAGGGGACAACGTCCTTACAATGACTAGCTATATTGATGAGCTCACGGACCTGGAGACCACGTTGAGAAACGGGTCATATGCTGATTTGATTCTACAGTCCCTACCTCCTACTTACGCCCAGGGGAAGAAAGTTATACTTCCAGATAAGGGCACCCTGAAGGAAACCAGGGTGACACCCGCTCTGCTTATTGAAGAATCTTTCTCTTCTGGATCCAAGGCGGAAGCCGAGGGTGAGAAGGAGAAGACCTCCACAAATCTGATATGCGGTGTCAGTAAAGTAGAAGGACAGGGAAGGGCAAAAGTTTCGGGGTTAACAGTAGGTAAAGAGGGTTGTTCCTGTTGTTATGGAAAGGGGCATTGGCAGAGGGATTGCAGAGCTTAGAAAGCCAGAATCCAGGATCCAAAGCATGTTGTGGCTTCGACTTCAGGTGTGTTTGTGATTGATAACTGTATGTCAATTAAATCTACTTCCTGGGTACTAGATACCGAATCAGGATCTCATATCTGTAATTTGTTACAGGCTTTGAGAAACCGTAGAGTTATCAGGATAGGTGATATGTCTCTCAAAGTTGTGAACGGAATGAGCGTGGATGCTAAATCCGTGGGGGAATATCATCTAGGACTGACAAGTGGGCAGAAATTGATTCTACGTAACTGTTTGTATGCACCTAATTTGGCTTGTAATATCATATCAGTATCCCTACCTTCTAAAAAGGGATATGATTTTACATTCGTAAGCGATGTCGTGAACATCGACCTAAATCAAGTTCTGATTGGGTCTGGTACATTAGAGGACGGTATATACGTATTGAATCAAGCTCAGGTTTTTAGTGTCCAGAACACACTTAAAAGAAAGTCTCCGGAAACAAATCAGGCTTTCTTATGGCATTGTAGACTGGATCACATCAATGAAACACGGTTGACGAAGTTACATGGAGGGGATATTTGGATCCGTTCGAATATCAGTTTTATGCCACTTGTCAATCTTGTCTCATGGGAAAGATGAAAAAGACTCCGTTCACCGGACACGGAGTAAGAGCGAGCGAGCTCTTAGGACTCATACACAGCGATGTATGCGGTCCAATGTCTACACATGCGCGAAGTGGTTATTTCTATTTCATTACTTTTACGGATGATTTCTCTAGGTATGGACATGTCTTCTTGATGAAGCACAAATCCGAGGCCTTTGAGAAATTCCGAGAATACAAGAATGAAGTGGAAAAACAAATAGGCAAAAGTATCAAGACACTAAAGATCTGATCGAGGTGGTGAATACTTAAGTGCCGAGTTCCTGGGTTACCTAAAAGAGAATGGAATTCTCTCTCAGCTTACTCCTCTATACACGCCACAACACAATGGTGTATCGGAAAGGCGGAATCGAACCCTATTAGATATGGTTCGTTCTATGATGAGTAAGGCTGAGTTACCAAGATCCTTCTGGGGTTATGCACTAGAATCAGCTGCATATCTTTTGAACCAAGTTCCAACCAAGACTGTGCCTACCACACCATATCAGATGTGGAGTAGGAAGAAACACTGTCTTAAGTACCTCAAGACATGGGGGTGTCCAGCTTTTGTAAAAAAGCAGTATGCAGATAAGCTCGAGGCACGCTCAGTACTGTGTAAGTTTGTGGGATACCCAAAGAACTCCAAGGGGTATTTTTTCTATTACGCAGAGGAACAAAAGGTTTTTGTTTCTCGTCATGCCCACTTCTTGGAAGCTGAATTTTTAGAAAATCAGAAGAGTGGGAGCGCAGTAGAACTGGAAGAAATTCCAGAACCACAATTTATTACTGAAAGCTTGGTAGAACCAGAAGTTTCAGAAGAAAGGGACATCCCAGCGCCAATCCGCAGAAGTAGTAGGTAGTCTCATCCGCCCGAGAGATACTACGGTTTTCTCATAGACGGGGATCGAGAGGATTGCATCATTGATAATGATGACCCTACTAGCTTCCAGCAATCCATTCAGAGCGGCGACTCGGTAAAATGGCTGGATGCAATGCGGACCGAAATAGAGTCCATGTACACCAACAAAGTATGGACTTTGGATATTGCTCCAGAAGGGGTAAAACCCATAGGATGCAAATGGATCTTCAGAAAGAAGATTGGTGTAGATGGAAAGGTTGAAACCTATAAGGTTAGACTTGTTGCAAAGAGTTTTCGTCAAAGACTTGGTTTAGACTATGACGAAACCTTTTCTCCAGTGGCTATGCTCAAATCCATTCGGATCCTTCTTGCCATTGCTGCCTTCTATGATTATGAGATCTGGCAGATGGACGTAAAGACGACTTTTCTAAATGGTAATTTAGAAGAATGCGTCTATATGGATCATCCAGAGGGTTTTATTCAGAGTGGGAGCAGCGGGAAAGTGTGCAAGTTGCTTAAGTCCATTTATGGACTAAAGCAGGCATCGCGGAGTTGGAACATCTGTTTTGATGATACTGTTAAAGAATTCAACTTTGTCAAAAATCCAGATGAACCATGCATTTACAGTAAGATTGTAGGGAGAATTGTAGTATTCCTCGTCTTGTACGTGGATGACATTCTTTTAATAGGAAATGATATTCTTATACTACAGTCAGTCAAAAGATTCTTGCCACAGAAGTTCTCCATGAAGGACCTAGGTGATGCCTCCTACATTCTGGGGATCCGGATCTATCGTGATAAATCTAAACGGATAGTTGGACTCTCACAGTCAAGGTACAACAACACCATACTGAAAAGATTCAGTATGGAAGATTCTAAGCGCGGTAATTTACCGGCTTGTCACGGAATCACCCTCTCCAAAGAGATGTCTCCAAAGACTGATTTGGAAAAGGCTCGCGTGTCATCTATACCCTACGCGTCAGCGGTAGTCTCTATAATGTATGCGATGTTATGTCCCAGACCAGATGTAGTATACGCATTGAGCGTTGTAAGCCGGTATCAGTTGAACCCAGGGGAGAAGCACTGGATAGCAGTAAAGAACATTCTCAAGTACCTGAGAAGGACTAAGGAGATGTTCTTGGTGTATGGCGGAAAAGACCTCCAGATCGAGACTTTTGCTGACTCCAGCTTCCAGAGTGACAAGGATGACTTCAAGTCCATATCGGGTTATGTATTTACCCTCAATAGAGGGGCGGTCTGTTGGAAGAGCTCCAAGCAGGACACCGTTACTAACTTGACGTTGGAAATGCAGTAGTTAGCTGCATAAAGACACCGCAAAAGAGGCAGTCTGGATATGGAAGTTCTTAACTAAACTTCAGGCAGTTCCTTCTAATTTTTGGTCCAATACTTTAGTATTGTGACGGCATACGGCGCTATACCTTTAGGGAAGGAACCCAGGTCTCATCGGAGATCCAGACATATCTTAAGGCGATATCACCTGATCAGGAGATCGTAGATCACCAGGAGATTGAGGTGAGGAGAGTAGATACAGAAGATAACACTGCTGATCCACTCACGAAGGCCATCCCTCAGACACAGTTCGAGCGGCTAATCGAGATGATAGGTCTGCGATATGCCAGTACATGGCCCTAGTGCAAGTAAGAAATTGTTAGTGTATATGCCCTAGAGGCCATTATTGTATCATACTGGCTTGTATATTACTAATGGAAGCTTGGGATATTCACAGTTGTATTGACAGTCTTGCTAAAAATGGTAGTATGCTACTTGGTTTGTTTCTACTCAGATATGTGTGTATGTTTCTTTTAGCATATCGCTTATACATATTAGTAGAGCCCTTAAGATCTTTGCTTGATTACCAGCGTTGTGATGGCAGTCACACTAGTGGGGGCTGGGTAGTCTATAAGCGCATCCTTATACAGGTCCCCACTCGTTGGATTATCGAGACGGGGCATCGATACTCCGGAGTAGACTGGTGTATACGTTTCTCATCCCAGGTCGGGAGATGGTCTGTCCCACAGCCATCAATACGTCGTACTGGAGATAGTATGCATGTGCTCGTTAGGTTACGAGTACACTGGACAGGACCCGTCGGGAACTGTTGATGGTTATTATACCTGTCGTCGGGTAGCAGTTCCCAGGTGACATGAGTACAGCTTAGTCCGTCGACTTGACACTGCTACTTCGCCTCGAGTGTGTTCCCACTGTACTTTGATCACTACCCTACTACAGCTCAAAGGAGTCGTGCAAACAAGTAGTAGTTGGGTGCAGTCCCAAACCACTTGGAGGCAGTGGCGGTTAGACAAGATTCGTCTCTCCCGGTATTAGGGGTTGATATCGCGCTGTGTTGGAGAACCATTACATAAAGGTCCGTGGCCACAGCAAGTGAGATTTACTGGTAGGTGTTCCAGTAGTTTCTCAATGTTGGGTTAACCTAGCATCTCATGAAGGGTTTGGAAGCATCACATTTACCAAAGGTAGAGTCTTTAGGGTGCTAAGTTAACAAACATCGGATCGTTCCTAGAAAATTAGGGTTTCTAAAACTTTCATATCATCATATGAAAGAAAGGCTAGGGTTTAGAGAGTACAACCTTTGTAGCTCCCTACGCTAGACTCCTCGGCTACTTGGGGTTTGAAAAAGCTCCGCTTGAACTCCTCTAGGTCACCAATGATCCACCCGGAGTCCGCTTTGTCCAAGCTTGCAACTTCACCCGATCAAGAGAACAAAATGAAGCTAACACTCCAAACAAGTGGGCTAGACTTGTGTAGAATGGTGTTGTGGTTCTCTTTCTCACTTCAAAATCCTAACTTGTTAAGTATATTGCTCACTACAAAAATCTAGAGAGCAAATGAGAGAGGAAGAAGAAGATGATGGCTATATTTTTAACAAGAGTGAAAAGAATAACCCTTGTCCAAGGAAAAAAAATATATCAATATATATTTTCTTGTTCTCATCTCAAACCATGGTTTAAATAATGAATATATTATTAAACTTGAGTTAAAACACAAAAGGAAAGTTTACCCAAGGTTAAAAGGTGGGTGAGAGTGGTTAGGTCAAAAGAAGAGTGTAGAAACAAATCAATCATAACCATTTTCTTTTTCCTTTTTGTTTTAAATCAAATGTAATAAAATCCATATTTAAAACTATGGTGTGAGTCTTATATTGCCACCATTTCCATGTATATACAACCATGAAGGATGTATGTATGTATGTGTGTGTGAATGTACATCCATATGTGCATGAATCTAAAAAGAGAACATACATGCATGCATGCATCCATCAAATACAAGAAAGGATTTCTAGTGAGAAACTAATGGTTAAATGATAAATCAACACTTGATTTATCAATCCGGTCATATCACATATGACCCTAACCAAAAGCAAGCCGCCCGATCAATATACGGTATCCTATACTCGTATTTTAATCGGGTCCATGCGCATATCGCATACGCGCACCACAACGTTTCGCCTGGACTAGGTAACTCCATTGTGGGACTCTAAGACTCGTCAATACACCGGCAGTGGGTGATGATCATATCAAGCACCCCCAAGCCGCAAGCGGTCAGCTAAACGCAACAGCCATCCGGGTATTGAGCGATCAAAAGAGAACAAGCGAACCTGCTACAACTCCCGTCGAGCCAACCGGCAACACTTCCCGTACAGTCCGGTCTCCTCGTCTGATATGTCGCATATCAAGTCTAGGGGTGGTAAACGTCAGACCCCAATAACCGATAAGTCGTGCCGATGTGAGGCTCATAACGGGTCAAGAAATTACTGGTAACACTTACCAGTAAATCTCCAATCAGCCCTGACCAGGGGCTTCCCTGTTACGGCCAATCGAGCACAGCGCAACATCAACCCCCAATGCCGGGAGAGACGAAACCCCTCCTATCGCTCATTGCCTCCATGTGACTCGAGACTGTACCCAAAAACCACCGTTTTGCATGCCCTCATGGACGTGGTAAGGTGGAAATCAAAGTACAGTGGGAATCACACAAGACTCTATGACGATCTCGAGTCTACAGACTAACCTGTACAAGTGTCACCAGAGAACTGCCATCTGACGTGAGGTATAATACCAACTGGGAGTTCTCGGCGAGTCCGTCCAGTGTACCCAGTCTCCACTGAGCACCCGCATACCATCTCTGATGTCAAACACCAATGGATATGGGATCATCCATCGCCCATCTCATGGGTCGAGAAGCGTATACGCTAGTCTACACTGGTGTATCGATGCCCCGTCTCGATACACCCACGACTAGGGACCTTGAAGGATGTGCTTATGGACTACCATGTCCCCACTAGTATGATCTGCATCATAGTCCAGGTAGTCAAGTACACATCCTAAGGGCTTTACCAACATGTAACTATAAGACAGTATAAAGAGACTAGTATATATGTTAAGATAAAGAGCAACCAGATAGCATACTATCATATCGAGCAAGAAAGTCATCTCTATATATGTCCAAGCATCCAATATAATATACATCATCTGTACAATACTGGCCTCTAGGGCATACATACAACTAACAATCTCCCACTTGCACTAGGGTCAGCTGCTGTAGTATCGCATACCGAGCATCCCGAAGAGTCTCTCAAACTGTATCTGGGGAATGGCCTTCGTGAGTGGATCCGCTGTGTTGTTCTTCGTGTCAACCCTCCTGACCTCGATCTCCCGGCGATCAACTATCTCCCGGATCAGGTGATACCGCCTTAGAATATGCCTGGATCGCTGATGGGACATGGGTTCCTTGGCCAAAGCCACCGCTCCATTGTTATCGCAATACAAAGGTATTGGATGCTCAATAGATGGAACCACTCCAAGTTCAGTAATGAACTTCTTGATCCAGACAGCCTCGTTGGCAGCGATGTATTCAGCCTCCATCGTCGAGTCTGCCACAGTTTCCTGATTGGAACTCTTCCAGCTAATCGCCCCTCCGTAAAGGGTAAAGACAAATCCCGACTGCGACTTAGAGTCGTCCTTATCACTCTGGAAGCTCGAATCGGTAAAGGACTCCACTTGGAGTTCTCCATTACCATACACCAAGAGCATCTCTTTAGTCCTTCGTAAGTACTTGAGAATGCTCTTCACAGCTGTCCAGTGACTCTCTCCAGGATCAGCTTGATACCTGCTCACTACACTTAGTGAGTATGCTATATCGGGTCTGGTACATAGCATCGCGTACATGATAGAGCCTACAGCTGAAGCATAGGGTATCCCTTGCATGCGAGCTCTCTCCAAATCAGTCTTGGGAGACATCTCTTTGGAGAGAGTGACTCCAGAGATCGTGGGTAAGTTCCCACACTTGGATTCTTCCATACTAAACCCCTTTAGTATGGTGTCAATATACCTGGATTGGGACAATCCCAATATCCGTTTGGATCTATCTCTATAGATCCTAATTCCCAATATGCAGGAGGCATCACCAAGATCTTTCATTGAGAATCTTTGTGATAAGAAGAGCTTGACCGATTGCAGCATAGGAATGTCATTTCCTATCAAGAGTATGTCGTCCACGTACAATACGAGGAAGACAACCTTACTCTCTGCCACCTTCTTGTAGATACAAGGTTCATCTGGGTTTTTAACGAAATCAAACTCTTTGATAACTACGTCAAAGCAGATGTTCCAACTCCGCGATACTTGCTTTAATCCATAAATGGATTTAAGCAGCTTGCACACCTTCCCGCTGCTCCCACTATCTACGAAGCCCTCTGGCTGAGTCATGTACACGCACTCTTCTAAATCACCGTTTAGAAAGGCGGTCTTAACATCCATTTGCCAGATTTCGTAATCATGATATGCAGTGATGGAAAGTATGATCCGGATGGATTTAAGCATAGCCACTGGAGAAAAGGTTTCGTCATAGTCCACACCTGGTCTTTGACGAAAACCCTTTGGAACAAGTCTAGCTTTGAAAGTCTCCACTTTCCCATCTACACCAAATTTTTTCTTGAAGATCCACTTGCTCCCAATGGGTTTTACCCCTTCAGGAGCAACTTCCAAAGTCCATACTTTGTTGGTGTACATGGATTCCATCTCGGACCGCATTGCATCCAGCCATTTCACTGAGTCCCTACTCGTGATGGCCTGCTCGAAGCTAGTTGGGTCATTGATTAGTCGAAAATATTGTATTTTTAACACGGCAATTTCCCTATCATTTGCACTCATTTAGAAGTGTACGGTATTCATATTTCACATATTAGCAAAACTGTCACAAAATATCAGATTGGGTGTGTTAGACTCTAAAACCGGCACTATAAAGGAAATTGACTGCATTTTATGGCATCGCATCATCCCTATATTGCGCAACACTTGTTTTGAGATCTGTGCAGGAAAATCCAGGAGAAAGGCCACAATTTATACGGTACCGATCAAACATTACGCCAACTCAATGATTTCAATTCTGGTATTAATCCAAAGGGACAAATACAAATCAACACATCAGATAAAGCCCCAAATATCATCCCAAGACCACTGCAAAGAGCCCAAGTCCCAAGGAGCCAACATGGCCGCGGAACCGCGGCTGGAGCCGGCTTGCGCCGCGGTTCCGCAGCGGATCTGCCACGTCAGCACCAAAACTCTTCATTCAGGGCCCCCATTCAGCTCATGTACTTCAAGTTCCAGAAGACTCCAGAGATTTCTGCCAGATCAGCAAACTAGGGTTTTCTAAGCTTAATTAATCCTAGCTTAAAACCTAAGCTAGCTCCTAAAAAACTCTTTCTAGAAACTCCTCAACAAACTTTTGGAGGGCATTGTAATTTCAAACCTAGACCTAGGGTTTGGGAAGTCTATAAATAGAAGCCTAGACCTAGGGTTATGGATCCCTCTATCTAATCATCTTTAGCCAATCTAGTATCAATCTAGACCCATTCACTCTCTTTCCACAAGTCTAGTGAGAAGGCTTGTGTGAAACCCTAACCCTAATTCCAATCAAAATCCAAGATCCCGAGTACCCCATCAAGCAAGAAGCCTTGCAACCTTTTATGAGCGGAGCCAATCTTCAACAGAGCAAGTGGTCCAAGCCGATCCACGACTCACGGAGCCGAGCGACGCCAGATCGACAATTTAGTTCTTCCTCTTGTAGTTCTTGAGCGACTGTAATCAAATTGTTGATATAAATAAAAGGTGATATTCTTTTATCTTGTTTTCTTTAAATTCTTGTATCATGATATCTTTTCAATTCTTGAATACTTTCTGTGTGATGATGTGTGAATAAACTCCGCTCGTCAAGAAGTCGAGACGATCAATAGAATGATGATGTAATATATCTGAAAACGATTCTTGATTCCTACGAGTTTTGTAAACCCTAGCAATTTCAAGAATCGACGACCCAATTTTGTTGCGATGCTTTCTTGATTGATATCGCTCGAAATTGGGGAGTTACGATCGTTTCTTGAAATTACTAGAGGCTAGAATGTGAATGATATCGACAAAAGAACAAGGGTTAAACGATGAAACCCTAGTTTCACGAGAAAGCCCTAACTCTCATCGATCATCATCGATCTAGTATCAATCCTTCGAAGGACAAGAACACAAAATCTTGAGATTACATCACGTCTATAGATCCTATCGATTCCTACGAGCCTCATTTAGATTCTTGACATTTGGTTGGAAATATCATCGAAACCCGATTCTTGATTGTTTATCAGTTTCTAGATTCTTGAATAGAATAGTGACACTTGAAACAATTGATAAATCTTGAATCATGCTTTCTTTTCTTCGCAATTAACTTTTCAATTCAAACAAATTAAAAATCGAAATGAATCGCACAATCCCTGTGGACGATCCGCACTCGCTTACGATCTACAACTGACACCGTAATTTATTGCGGTCAAATATAATTCTTTGGTTGTGATTTCTTTATAGAATTTTCTAAATACCGATACAAGATACTATTATCGATCAAATGAAACCGTTATCGGGAAACAATTGATTCGATACTTGCTTTTTACAAACACATCCAAGAAAAACACAAACAATCAAATGGCGCCGTTGCCGGGGAGTACGCGCTAATTCGTTTCATATTATAGTTTGAATTGAAAGATTTATTCCATTGTTATTTTTAGATCAAAATTCGTGCAAACCCTAAACGATTTGTTGTGGTTCATTTCAAGGAAATCTGGAGCTGTTTGGTAATTGAAGAAAATTTTTGGAAAATTCCAGAGAGCTGGAGTTATCAACAGGAAGCTTCTGTTGAATTTTTGCGAAGTGATCAGCACATAGCACCGCGGAAGCGCGGTGGGAGCCCCCTATTGCGGCGGAACCGCGGTAGCCTTGAGGGATCTCTGCAAAAATTTTGCTTCAGGTACTTTCTTACCTTCTCCTCTCTCCTCTTTTTAGCTCCAACTAATAATTTGCTGCAAGATTCTTTGCAAATAATCGCAGCGCCGCAAAAGCAAAATTAAAATTGTGCGTGATTTTGTTTCTTGGTTGTTTGCATTCTAATACGGAAATTAAGGGGCACGGCCAAATCCAAATTAGGTGGGGATTTCATTACCCTTCCTAGGCCCCAAAAATCGCAAAACTTGCATCCGCATTGACCCACATTAACTAAAAAATATCTAGAGATGACTCTAAGGACCGTCGCGCTCAATTAGGACAGAAGAAGGCCGTGGGTAATTCATTGCTTATCCGCGTTTTCTTGTGGTATCTAAGGCGGGTGTGTCTAAGGCTAGTGGTTTTTAATTAAGCCCACTACTTACGTAGTGGAGTACCTTCCCACTTACCTGGCACTTATCCGGCCACAGGGGGACAAAGAGGCAGTGGAAGATTCTATCCTGCGACTTGTCTTTTGGCAGTTAGGAGCGGTCTAGAGCCGGACCTAGGTGACCACTAGATTCTAGGGTTTTTTGCTTGCTGCATTTGTTGTGTCGCATCATTTTTTCAAAAATCCGTCCCTTTTTCAAAGCAAACACCGCATTCATTCATACCCCTAATTATAAGTCAACGCTGCCACTTGTACTAACCCTTTTTAGTGCAAGATAGGCTGGACACGGGATTCTAGTGCCCGTTTAGTCCGCGTACCCTTTATCGACTCCGAAGTCGATATTTCTCCATTTACTTCTTCTTTACCCACTACCACACCCACACCGATGGATCCGAATCCATCAAACTTCTTTAACCCTAATTTGCCGCCGTCCGTTGGTGCGCAGAATCCACCCCGCATCTCTCTCCAGGAGAGGTGCTACCCTATTCGAGGTCCTCTTTCGACCTGCTTATCCACACCACCAGCCAACGGGGATAACTTTGAGATTAAGCTCCAGTATATCAATCTTTTACCCAAATTCCACGGACTTGAGACTGAGGACGCTTACGTTTTCATTACCAAATTTGAAAACTTATGCGCAATGATGGGTACGTCACAACTTTCAGTGGATGCTATGCGTCTACGACTTCTTCCATTTACTTTGTGCGATATAGCCGAGAAGTGGCTATATAACACTACCGCACACTCTATTACGAATTGAGAAGAATTCGTCGCTGCATTCCTTAAGAAATTTTACCCAATACAAAAGACAGCTCGAATCCGTAGTGAACTGAATCAATTTGCCCAGCTCCCTACTGAACCATTTTCAAAATGCTTTGAACGTTTCAAGGATCTATTGGTTCAGTGTCCTCATCACGGCATCCCGAGATGGGAGCTTTGCCGAATCATTTATGAGGGCATTAACCCAAACACTAAACAGAGCCTTGAAAACATGTGTCAAGGTACTTTTATGACCAAAGATGATGGGGAAGCTTGGAAGTATTTAGAAGAGTTCGCTGAAAAATCACTACAGTGGGAGAGTGGAACCCAACCATTGAATAGGGGTGGCGTACACCAAATAGATGTGTCCATAGGTGTTCGAGCTGAAATGGTAGCAATGCAAAAGAAGCTCGACGCTATGGAACACAAATTTGCAGCAGCCTCCCTAAACCCAGTGTCGCTCCCCAAAACTGTTTGTGGGTGCTGTTCTGATCCATCTCATTTAACGGAAGAATGTCCATTAAACTCTGCGTTTCAAGGTCACGAGCATTCTAATGCTGCATTTCAAAGACCTAGAAACGATCCTTATTCTTCCACGTACAATCAGGGTTGGAGGAATCACCCAAATTTCGCTTGGAACCAAAACCAATCTCAAAACACGGTTCCAAACACGAATCAATTTCGAAGGGCTCTTCCTCCACCACCACAGCAACCCCTTCAACTCACTCAGCACCCCTACCAGTCACAAAACTTCCAAAATCAGGTCAACACTCCTGCACAGTCTAATCCTATGACCTGTTCTGACGAGTTCTCTCAATTCACTCAAACCATGAAATCACTTTTGTCAAATTTCATAGAGGTTTCGGCTGAGTTTAGATCTTCCGTCGGTGAGATAAAGAAAAACTCAGCGTCCCAAGCTAAGAGTATCAGAACGATGGAAGCTGAAATCGCACGACTTAAAGCCGAAATGAGTGCGAGAGAAAAAGGGAAACTTCCCTCTCAACCCCTACAGAATCCTGGGCATTACAATGTAAATGCCGTCACAATGTTGAGATCGGGAGGAGTGCTGAACAACCATGTTGAGGAAGAAGTTGATGATACTGATAATCATATCAACGCCCCGGCTGAGACCTTTCCACACACACACACTTCTCCTTCTGATCCTTCTTCTTCTACCCCACCACCTTCTCGCGAGCCTATTCTCCATTTCCCACTAGGCTCGACACCTCAGTATAGCCCTTCTAGTTCTCCACAGACGGTCCCCACACCTCTTTTGGGACCTCGTCTACCCCCTCTTCCTTCTCCTATGATGGACCCGACGCTCATTGCGAAAGCACCTTACCCGAATCGGTTAAGGGGTAATAAAACGAGTCCACATATGGAGAAAATAATAGAAATGTTCAAACAGGTTAACATCAATATCCCTCTCCTAGATGCGATTCAACAAGTCCCTGCTTATGCGAAAATTCTTAAGGACTTATGCACTATGAAGAGGAAGACTCAAGTGCCGAAGAAGGTCTTCATGTCTAATAATATTAGCACTGCTTTTATACCCCAGCTACCAAAGAAACGTAGGACCCAGGATGTCCTACGATATCGATTTCTATTGGGGGTAAAAACATAAATCGTGCTCTGTTAGACCTTGGCGCAAGTGTTAACCTACTTCCATATCTGTATATGAGCAATTAGGGATTGGAGAGTTGAAACCTGCTCACTGCACTCTCCAAATGGCAGACCGTTCAATCACCAAACCAAGGGGTGAACTAGAGGATGTGTTGATAAAGGTCGGGGAATTTGTTTTCCCTGTAGACTTCATTGTACTCGATACACAGCCTGTAGCAAACCCCCGGGGCCAAATTCCGGTGATTCTGGGTCGTCCTTTCCTTGCCACTTCCAACGCTGTTATAAACTGTAGAAATGGTTCAATGAACTTATCATTTGGAAATATGACCATTGAACTAAACATCTACAAAGTTGGAAGTCAGCCATCAGAACCCTCTGCTCATATTCTAGATGTGTGCTCTGTCCACGAGATCGCTCCCGATAGTTATGGAGCTGAGGATCTTTGCTTTCTAGATCTCGAAGACATTACCACATCTCTGTTTGATCTTACACATGATCTTAGTGAGGACACTTTTCCTACACTTGAGTCCTGCACTCCTGACTTTTCTCCACCCGAGTCTGTATCTTTCACAGGCTCTGAGCTTCTTTGTAACTCCAAAAATCATTCGATGATCCCACCTTCTATTATTTCTCCGCCTGAATTAGATATCAAAATTTTACCTTCTCATCTTAAATATGCTTATTTAGGTGAGAATGAGTCTTTACCGGTTATCATATCTGCTTCTCTTGCATTAGAGCAAGAGAATGCACTTTTATCGGTATTAAAATCTAATAAAGAGGCGTTTGGTTGGACTATGGCGGACGTCAAAGGGATTAGTCCCTTGATTGTTGAACATCATATACATGTGATGGATGATACCAGACCAACCCGAGAACCACAGAGACGGTTAAATCCCGTCATGAAGGAAGCGGTGATGAAAGAGATCGTCAAATGCCTAGATAATGGTATTATATACCCCATCTCCGATAGCCAATGGGTGAGTCCTATACATGCCGTTCCTAAGAAATCCGGCATCACTGTTATAACCAATGAGGCAAATGAGTTGATTCAGACACGTGCCCAAACTGGGTGGCGTGTATGTATTGATTATAGAAAACTCAATGCTGCCACGAGGAAAGACCACTTTTCT
Source organism: Agapanthus africanus (assembly GCA_030015575.1). Lineage (NCBI taxonomy): Eukaryota > Viridiplantae > Streptophyta > Magnoliopsida > Asparagales > Amaryllidaceae > Agapanthus > Agapanthus africanus. Next base: position 90,138,226 of record CM057344.1, on the reverse strand, counting down.
CTACCATTCATTGATCAAATGCTGGAACGCTTAGCGGGACGAGAGTATTATTGCTTTATGGACGGATACTCAGGCTATAATCAGGTCCCCATCGCCAAAAAGGATCAAGATAAAATCACTTTTACTTGTCCTTTCGGTACCTTTGCTTACAGTCGCATGCCCTTTGGGTTATGCAATGCTCCCGCTACCTTTCTGCGGTGTATGATGGGGATATTCTATGATATGGTAGAGAATTTTCTGGAGATCTTTATGGACGATTTCTCGATTTTTGGAGACTCTTTTTCTGATTGCCTATCGAATCTTGACGCTGTTCTTACTCGTTGCAAAGAGAAGAACTTGACTTTGAACTGGGAAAAATGCCATTTCATGGTCCAAGAAGGAATTGTAGTTGGACATGTTATTTCACAGAAAGGCATTGAGGTTGACAGAGCTAAAATAGATGTCATTCAAAACCTCCCTCATCCCAAAAGCGTCAAAGATATTCGATCTTTCCTTGGTCATGCGGGCTTTTATAGGAGATTCATTAAGGACTTTAGCAAAATTGCTAGACCTTTAACTCTTCTCCTGGCTAAGGATACGACCTTCCACTTTGACTCGGACTGTGAGACAGCTTTCGACTCACTTAAACACTCACTCACTTCAGCCCCCGTTCTATCGTCTCCAAATTGGGACTACCCTTTTGAGCTGATGTGTGATGCATCCGACTTTACAGTAGGTGCAGTCTTAGAACAGCACATTGAAAAGATGTCACACGTGATTTACTATGCAAGTAAGACCCTGAATGATGCTCAAATCAATTATACAACCACCGAGAAAGAACTTTTAGCGGTTGTATTTGCATTAGAAAAATTCAGGCCTTACTTAATTGGCTCTCCTATAGTTGTGTACACTGACCATTCCGCTTTAAAACATCTTCTGGCAAAGAAAGATGCAAAAGGTCGACTAATACGTTGGATCCTTCTGTTACAAGAATTTGATCTTGTTATCAAAGATAAGAAAGGATGTGAAAACGTAGTAGCCGACCATCTTTCACGCATCATTTCTTCCCCTGTGACCCTGCCGATCAATGATTCGTTCCCTGATGAACAACTCTTGAACGTATCAGCTGAACCATGGTTCAGGGATATTGTGAACTATCTTGTCACGGGACTTATACCGAGCGATTGGTCAAAACAAGACAAATACCGTTTTCTATCCCAAGTAAAACACTTTTACTGGGATGATCCCTATCTGTTTAAGTATTGTCCTGATCAGATCATTCGCCGGTGTGTCCCGAAAGAAGAGTTCAAGAGTGTTCTTTCTTTTTGTCATGATCAGGCCTGTGGGGGTCCTTTTCCCAACTCCTTTGAGAATTTGTACATACTGCTGGCGATTGATTATGTCTCAAAGTAGGTTGAAGCCATTCCATGTCGCACTAATGACAAGAAAGTTGTCATTAAGTTCTTGAAAGAGAATATCTTTTCGCGATTTGGACACCCACGCACTATCATTAGCGATAATGGGACACATTTCTGCAACAGATCTTTCGAGACTCTGATGCGGAAATACGGAATCAACCACCGGCTTTCTACACCCTATCATCCCCAAACGAGCGGGCAGGCTGAAATCTCAAACAGACAAATCAAACTTATCCTGGAGAAAACTGTTGCTAAGAATAGAAAAGACTGGTCGACCAAATTGACGGATGCTCTTTGGGCATTCAGGACTGCATATAAGACCGAACTAGGGATGTCTCCATATAGGATAGTGTTTGGGAAGGCATGTCATTTACCCGTCGAGATAGAACATAAAGCATTGTGGGCTATAAAGGAAATTAATTTTGACCTAAACCAAGCCTGCAACTTTCGGAAGCTGCAATTTAATGAGCTAAGCGAACTCCGCGATGAAGCTTATAATAACACTGTAATTGTAAAGAATAGGACTAAGGTTTTTCACGATAAAAACATTTTGAGGAAAAAATTTTCACCTGGTCAACAAGTCCTTCTTTATGATTCACGATTACACCTTCACGCGGGTAAGCTTCGATCTCGATGGAAGGGACCTTTTATTGTGCGGTCTGTATACCCGCACGGGGCAGTAGAAGTAGAAAATGTTAAAAACGGCACATTTTTCAAAGTAAATGGACATAGACTAAAGCCGTATTTTTCCACTGACCCCACGGAGGAGCTCTTGTTCTTACAAGAGCCAGTTTATTTGGATTAAAATTCCTCCGTCTCACCTTCATATCCTGTATATCACTGCATCATGTTTTGAATGAAGGTGAGTGAAAAGAATAAGTTTGGGGGAAGTTCTTCACTTATATATTTTACCCCCACTAATAATTCCCCCCAGGCTTACAGTTTTTGTAGGTATAGCGATTGGCAACAGTGAGGACACTGTTGAAAACAAGTTTGGGGGAGGTTTGTGCTTATTTTTGCATCATTTGCATATCATCTGCATAAGCACAAAACATTTCTTTTAAAAATCTATAAAAATTGAAAAAATTTCAAAAACCACAAAAATTTAAAAATTTTCAAATATAAAAATATTTTAATATTTACAAACTTTTTTGTACATAAATAAGATAATAAAAGTTTAGATAGTGAAAAATTATATCCATGAGATTAGAAAAATTTAAGAAAACCAAGAAAATTAGAAGTTTTCTTATACGAACTAGTAATAAGTAGTTATGAGCCGTTGTCCCAAGGGTTAGTAAGATGAAGGACGTCACTAATCTGAGGATAAAAATAAGTCTGAAAAATAGTTTCTATTCTGGGAAGCCAAACATTTTGAGCATTGCCACCCTGCTATTCGCACTTACACACGTCTTGAAGCCTGGGATAGTAGAGGATACCTTGAAATGCTCTTGTCTTAAAGCCGATGTATGAAGGAAATAAAATGAATAAAAATATAAAGTGGTGAGAAAAATGGACACTGGTTTTGTTATCACCGAGGGCAATAAAAATGTATAGCGAGGGTGCTTCTTTACCTAGTGCCCTAAGGCCAACTGGTCTGGGAGTCACTGCTATGCCTGAAGTGGTGCAAGACGAGGAAAATACACCAAGTAAGCAAGCACAGGAGTAATCGGTCGGTTAGTACCTCAAGGAGTATTAACGGTCGCATGAAAGTGTGTGAGCAATCTCATCTAAATATTCATTAATTAAAAAGTACTGAAGCTGATGGGTAAGAGTATGATAGCTTGAATTGAATTCTCCGGGTGTAGGGATGTCTTTACACACACGCAGGGTTATATGATCGATGTTTGGAAGAAAGATAGGAATGAAGAATAAGAAAATGTTTTATTGAGGGAGGACGTGATTTCTTACATCTTTTCATGACCATTAAGATAGGGCTCATGACAACCGAAAAGCTAGCTTAGTTGGAAACCCTAATTTTCAAGGCTTTTCTTTTACAATTCTTTTCTTTAAATGTAATATTCATGATCTTTCTTTTATTATTGGATTTTGTGGGTGTAATCCGCTGAAAACCCTCAGGAGACAACACTCCTCCTACTAGGGACACCTAGAGGTTTAAAGGCTTGTTGCACGTGCTCAGTGCAATCGTGTTGCCTACGAAAGTGTGCTAGTTAGTTTTTCTCTTTCTTTATTTTCTCCTTCTCTTTTTAATAAAACAGTTCGCTCGAGACGATCGAAATTAAGTTTGGGGGAATTTGATTAGTCGAAAATATTGTATTTTTAACACGGCAATTTCTCTATCATTTGCACTCATTTAGAAGTGTACGGTATTCATATTTCACATATTAGCAAAACTGTCACAAAATATCAGATTGCATGTATTAGACTCTAAAACCGGCACTATAAAGGAAATTGACTGCATTTCATGGCATCGCATCATCCCTATATTGCGCAACACTTATTTTGAGATCTGTGCAGGAAAATCCAGGAGAAAGGCCACAATTTATACGGTACCGATCAAACATTACGCCAACTCAATGATTTGAATTCTGGTATCAATCCAAAGGGACAAATACAAATCAACATATCAGATAAAGCCCCAAATATCATCCCAAGACCACTGCAAAGAGCCCAAGTCCCAAGGAGCCAACATGGCCGCGGAACCACGGCTGGAGCCGGCTTGCGCCGCGGTTCCGCGGCTGATCTGCCACGTCAGCACCAAATCTTTGCACCAAAACTCTTCATTCAGGGCCCCCATTCAGCTCATGTACTTCAAGTTCCAGAAGACTCCAGAGACTTCTGCCAGATCAGCAAACTAGGGTTTTCTAAGCTTAATTAATCCTAGCTTAAAACCTAAGCTAGCTCCTAACAAACTCTTTCTAGAAACTCCTCAACAAACTTTTGGAGAGAATTGTAATTTCAAAGCTAGACCTAGGGTTTGGAAAGTCTATAAATAGAAGCCTAGACCTAGGGTTATGGATCCCTCTATCTAATCATCTTTAGCCAATCTAGTATCAATCTAGACCCATTCACTCTCTTTCCACAAGTCTAGTGAGAAGACTTGTGTGAAACCCTAACCCTAATTCCAATCAAAAGCCAAGATCCCGAGTACCCCATCAAGCAAGAAGCCTTGCAACCTTTTATGAGCAGAGCCGATCTTCAACAGAGCAAGTGGTCCAAGCCGATCCACGACTCACGGAGCCGAGCGACGCCAGATCGAAAATTTAGTTCTTCCTCTTGTAGTTCTTGAGCGACTGTAATCAAATTGTTGATATAAATAAAAGGTGATATTCTTTTATCTTGTTTTCTTTAAATTCTTGCATCATGATATCTTTTCAATTCTTGAATACTTTCTATGTGATGATATGTGAATAAACTCCGCTCGTCAAGGAGTCGAGACGATCAATAGAATGATGATGTAATATATCTGAAAACGATTCTTGATTCCTACGAGTTTTGTAAACCCTAGCAATTTCAAGAATCGACGACCCAATTTTGTTGCGATACTTTCTTGATTGATATCGCTCGAAATTGGGGAGTTACGATCGTTTCTTGAAATTGCTAGAGGCTAGAATGTGAATGATATCGACAAAAGAACAAGGGTTAAACGATGAAACCCTAGTTTCACGAGAAAGCCCTAACTCTCATCGATCATCATCGATCTAGTATCAATCCTTCGAAGGACAAGAACACGAAATCTTGAGATTACATCACGTCTATAGATCCTATTGATTCCTACGAGCCTCATTTAGATTCTTGACATTTGGTTGGAAATATCATCGAAACCCGATTCTTGACTGTTTATCAGTTTTTAGATTCTTGAATAGAATAGTGACACTTGAAACAATTGATAAATCTTGAATCATGCTTTCTTTTCTTCGCAATTAACTTTTCAATTCAAACAAATTAAAAATCGAAATGAATCGCACAATCCCTGTGGACGATCCACACTCGCTTACGATCTACAACTGACACCGTAATTTATTGCGGTCAAATATAATTCTTTGGTTGTGATTTCTTTATACAATTTTCTAAATACCGATACAAGATACTATTATCGATCAAATGAAACCGTTATCGGGAAACAATTGATTCGATACTTGCTTTTTACAAACACATCCAAGAAAAACACAAACAATTAGTCATCATCCTCCATGATGCAATCCTCGCTTCCACCGTCAATGAGAAAACCGTAGTATCTCTCAGGTGGACGAGAAACCCTACTAGATCGGCGGAGAGGCTGGGGTTCGTCGGGTACTATTGAATCCTCTGGTTCTACTAAATCATTAGTTGTAGTTTGTGGTGCTGGAACCTCTTCCAGCTCTACCTCTTTGCCACTAATTTCTTTTGCAAGAAATTCCCTTTCCAAAAAGGTGGCATATTGAGCAACAAACACTCTTTGTTCCTCAGCTTGGTAGAAAAAATATCCTTGAGAATTCTTTGGATATCCCACAAACTTGCAAAGAACTGATCGTGCCTCGAGTTTGTCCGGATTTTGCTTTTTGACATAGGCCGGACAACCCCATATCTTAATTCGTTTAAAATATGGTCTCTTTCCACTCCATATCTCATATGGTGTGGTAGGTACAGATTTAGACGGAACCAGATTCAATAGGTATATGGCTGTCTCAAGCGCATACCCCCAAAAGGAAATAGGTAACTCAGCATTGCTCATCATTGAGCGCACCATATCTAATAGGGTGCGATTCCTTCGTTCCGATACACCGTTGTGCTGTGGTGTATAAGGAGGAGTAAGCTGAGAGAGAATCCCATTCTCTTTTAGATAATCTAGGAATTCAATGCTTAAGTATTCACCTCATCGATCAGATCGAAGAATCTTAATACTTTTGCCCGTTTGGTTCTCTACTTCATGCTTATATTCTCTGAATTTCTCAAAAGCTTCAGACTTATGTTTCAACAGAAACACATGCCCGTATCTAGAGAGATCGTCAGTGAATGTAATGAAGTAGGAAGAACCGTTTCTGGCGTGTGTAGACATAGGACCGCATACATCACTATGTACCAGTCCTAAGAGTTCAGTAACTCTTTCTCCGTGTCCACTAAACGGAGTTTTGGTCATCTTTCCTTTGAGACATGAATGGCAAGTGTCATAAGATGATAATTCGAATGAATTCAAATATCCATTCTTATGTAACTTAGCCAGCCGTGTCTCATTGATATGGCCAAGTCTACAGTGCCACAAGAAGGATTCGTTCATTTCTGAGCTTTTCCTCTTGTGTGTGTTTTGTATATTGAGGACTGTATTTTGATTGAGAATGAATATTCCATTATGTAACGAGCCTGATGCAATCAACTTTTGATCTAGGAATATGTTCATAACATTATCCTTTACTACAAAATTATATCCTTCTTTACTTAATAAAGAAACTGATATAATGTTGCACATCATGTTCGGTATACAATAGTATTCATTCAGAACTAGTGTATCACCACTTGGTAATACCAGGTGATATTTGTCAACTGCTTTGGCTGCAACATTTGCCCCATTCCCTACTTGAACGGAATGATCACCTTTTCCAAGTTCTCTACCTTTCCGTAGCCCATGTAACTGCTTACATATGTGGGATCCTGATCCGGTATCTAATACCCAGGACGTAGGGTGAACTGAAAAACAGTTCTCAATAACAAACACACCCGAAGAAGGTGCATCAACATGCATGTTCTTCGTTTGGGCGGCGTGAGAATCCAAATATTCTCCTGTTTCCTGTTCAGTCTTATAACACTTATAAAATAGAACGGGTCCAACGTTCCCCTGCACAGTATAACATGCGGGTTCGGTCAATACATCCATATTATTATCTTGATTAGGGCATGACATGGTCGCTACCTGGAGAGAGAGAGAAGAAAACACTTTAGCGTATGCTCTTGCAAGATCAGATTGGTTATTATCTTATCTAATCAGGATGGCTCCCACTGGTTTTTATCAAATCTTCCTTCAAACCCTAAAAGGAAAGACTAGCCGGGATTAATTACACCCTACAACTTCGTCGATCTTTCAGCCAGGCCAGTGTCGGTACTTTGAGGGAGGTTCCCCGTGCTTTCGCACGGACCTAATTAAAGTAAACCTCGTTTTTCCAGAGGCGTAACCCCGTTGACACCTTTCTAGACACCTACTTGATCGGCTAATTGTCCTGTGTAAAACTCTCCCAGGAGTAACAATTACTCGCAGTGGGTATCGGGATCCAACTATCTCATAGAAGGTATGCAATCTCATTGCAAATTTCAACACTTGAAATTCCCGATAATGCTTTTGCCCCTAGCGATCTATGACCTTAACTAAGTCAACAAACCATAAATCGCAAGTCAAGTTCAACCCGTACATTTCTCGATTGAATTACACCCACCCGTACGACCCTTGATTAGTCAACAAGGCCGTGCGAATGCCCTAATCCAATCACAACTCATGTTGTAACAGATAAACATTATTTAGCTACCGTACACTACACCTTGACTAAGTCAACAAACATAGCACGAATACTAAATAATATCTATCTGAAATGACGGAGGGCTACGCAGGTTTTTTCAGAAAAACCATGAACGTAATGAACTTGATATCGTTGTAGAATCTAGTGAATTTTGAAATGGAGTGATTTTGAGGCTTTTATTAGTTTTGCTAAAGAGGTCACTCCCGGTGAAGGGATCTCGGCTCTTTCTTCATCGAATAAGGTGCGGGATATATCATATATATCACTGTGCAAAGCCAAACTTCAAAAGCAGTCAAAAGTCAAACCGAGTGTTGTAGCATCTGCCAGTTTCGCTAAAGAGGTCACTCCCGGTGAAGGGATCTCGGCTCTTTCCTCATCGAATAAGGTGCAGGGTATATCATATATACCGCTATGCAAAGCAAAACTGTAGCTACCCTTTTATTTTAAAATTTGATTCTACAACATCTTTTAGGTTTCTTTTCTTTCATTAATCACATTAATGAAGTCCCATCATTTAAGTCACCTAAACATCACAGATAAATACGACGTCCACTTATGCCATCCGCATTCGCCTCGATGTCCCCTCGTGCACCGTTAGGTTAGGTAACTAAAAACAGAGCAGGGCAGGGCTAGTGCGGGTGCAAAACATAAGTAACGTCTATATAATATATCATATATACTATATAAAGTATCTATCACAGCACATCACATGATCACATCACAGATATCGCAGCAGAAATATAGATATAATGTGGGATATACTAGGACGTCCGTATTTAGTATCTAGCCAACAATAGAAAATACGGATTCCACAGTCGCGATGAATAGCCAAGCCCACACCCTGGACCCCTACGAGAGCGGCAAGCGACCCTACTAATTCTGGAGTTTAGGAGACCCGGTCTCGACTCCTCGAGATGGCCTCCCACTGAACCCCAGAACCCGGTCACCTGTGCTCCCCTCCTTGGGTCCATCCTAATGCGGAAAAGTAAATAATATACAACACTGGTGGCATCGACCTCAACCCGGAAGTGCCCCAAATAAAAGAATATTACATTACATTTGAATTTACATGAATGAAAATATAAAACTCTCATCTCACATAACCCCCCCCCGGCTATTCAATCGCGACAATCCTGCATATCATATCTCAGCAACACATAATATCTCATATCATCAACGTAAGTAAGTATGCGTACCCCGATTGTCGTTGACGTATAGCAACGAAACCGGCGATATCGACATACTACACTTACGGTCACAGAAAAGAAAGTATAAAACTGCAATATCTGGAATCCACATTCTCTTTAGACATCATAAATGCGAAGTATCACATACCTCGTATTTCATGTCTTATAATATGAATTCCACACATTGCATCACATTCCAGATAATTAGACAGTATTAAAGTTTTCGAACGAACGATCAAATACCCAAGATTCCCTAAAGCTCAACACTTGAGCGGAGTTCAAAAACCCGGAGTGTGACACAATAATAGCGGTCCAGCCGTAGAAGGGTCAAGCCAACGCCTCACATGTGGCACGCCGTACTGCCCCAAACCCTAAGGTTCAAAGGGCAGTTCAAGACGGTCACATAATCGAGTTAAGGTTTGTTGTCTTCTAGAAGGTCCACCACAAAACTTGCACGTATCTCCGAAATATTTAAACCCCGTGAAAAGTGAGCAAATGACACTCGTTCGAACAATTCGATACTTTCTAATTTACCCGGAAAAGCCATGAAATGAAAATTCCGATCGAATCGACGAGTCCAAAACCAACTCCAGAACAAACAGCACAAAATTCAGATTAAAAATACCCTAAAAAATATACAAGTATAATAAAGAATTACTGTATAAAAATTATGCAGTGATTGATGTAAATGGCCGCGGAACCGCGGCCCAAGCAAGCTTAGGCCGCGTTTCCGCGGCAATATGAACTGTTCACTTTGTCGAATTTTACAGTAATTCTTATATTTACCTGCTGAATTTTTTACATATTTTTAATTCTGAAAAACAGCAGTTTTGAAAAAATGACCAGAGAGCGCCAAAAAAATCCGTATTTCGGTTCGATCGGAGTTTTAACTTCGTAAAATAGTCGCCTAATGTTCTAGGTCGGCTCTGATACCAATGTTGGGTTAGCCTAACACCTCATGAAGGGTTTGGAAGTATCACATGTACTAAAGGTGGAGTCTTTAGGGTGCTAAGTTAACAAACATCGGATCGTTCCTAGAAAATTAGGGTTTCTAAAACTTGCATATCATCATATGAAAGAAAAACTAGGGTTTAGAGAGTACAACCTTTGTAGCTCCCTACGCTAGACTCCTCGGCTACTTGGGGTTTGAAAAAGCTCCGCTTGAACTCCTCTAGGTCACCAATGATCCACCCGGAGTCCGCTTTGTCCAAGCTTGCAACTTCACCCGATCAAGAGAACGAAATGAAGCTAACACTCCAAACAAGTGGGCTAGACTTGTGTAGAATGGTGTTGTGGTTCTCTTTCTCACTTCAAAATCCTAACTTGTTGAGTATATTGCTCACTACAAAAATCTAGAGAGCAAATGAGAGAGGAAGAAGAAGATGATGGCTATATTTTTAACAAGAGTGAAAAGAATAACCCTTGTCCAAGGAAAAAGAAAATATATCAATATATTTTTTCTTGTTCTCATCTCAAACCATGGTTTAAATAATGAATATATTATTAAACTTGAGTTAAAACACAAAACGAAAGTTTACCCAAGGTTAAAAAGTGGGTGAGAATGGTTAGGTCAAAAGAAGAGTGTAGAAACAAATCAATCATAACCATTTTCTTTTTCCTTTTTGTTTTAAATCAAATGTAATAAAATCCATATTTAAAACCACGGTGTGAGTCTTATATTGCCACCATTTCCATGTATATACAACCATGAAGGATGTATGTATGTATGTATGTGTGAATGTACATCCATATGTGCATGAATCTAAAAAGAGAACATACATGCATGCATACATCCATCAAATACAAGAAAGGATTTCTAGTGAGAAACTAATGGTTAAATGATAAATCAACACTTGATTTATCAATCCGGTCATATCACATATGACCCTAACCAAAAGCAAGCCGCCCGATCAATATACGGTATCCTATACTCATATTTTAATCGGGTCCATGCGCATATCGCATACGCGCACCACAACGTTTCGCCTGGACTAGGTAACTCCATTGTGGGACTCTAAGACTCGTCAATACGCCGGCAGTGGGTGATGATCATATCAAGCACCCCCAAGCCGCAAGCGGTCAGCTAAACGTAACGGCCACCCGGGTATTGAGCGATCAGAAGAGAACAAGCGAACCTGCTACAACTCCCGTCGAGCCAACCGGCAACACTTCCCGTACAGTCCGGTCTCCTTGTCTGATATGTCGCATATCAAGTCTAGGGGTGGTAAACGTCAGACCCCAATAACCGATAAGTCATGCCGATGTGAGGCTCATAACGGGTCGAGAAATTACTGGTAACACTTACCAGTAAATCTCCAATCAGCCCTGGCCAGGGACTTCCCTGTTACGGCCAATCGAGCACAGCGCAACATCAACCCCCAATACCGGGAGAGACGAAACCCCTCCTATCGCTCATTGCCTCCATGTGACTCGGAACTGTACCCAAAAACCACCGTTTTGCACGCCCTCATGGACGTGGTAAGGTGGAAATCAAAGTACAGTGGGAATCACACAAGACTCTATAACGATCTCGGGTCTACAGACTAACCTGTACAAGTGTCACCAGAGAACTGCCATCTGACGTGAGGTATAATACCAACTGGGAGTTCTCGGCGAGTCCGTCCAGTGTACCCAGTCTCCACTGAGCACCCGCATACCATCTCTGATGTCAAACACCAATAGATATGGGATCATCCATCGCCCATCTCATGGGTCGAAAAGCGTATACGCTAGTCTACACTGGTGTATCGATGCCCCGTCTCGATACACCCATGACTAGGGACCTTAAAGGATGTACTTATGGACTACCATGTCCCCACTAGTATGATCCGCATCATAGTCCACGTAGTCAAGTACACATCCTAAGGGCTTTACCAACATGTAACTATAAGACAGTATAAAGAGACTAGTATACATGTTAAGATAAAGAGCAACCAGATAGCATACTATCATATCGAGCAAGAAAGTCATCTCTATATATGTCCAAGCATCCAATATAATATACATCATCTGTACAATACTAGCCTCTAGGGCATACATACAACTAACACTCAAGGTGTTCTGGGCTACACTCCGACACGACTTATACCGCTTTTAGGGATCTGACGTTTACCATCCTTCTAGGCCCGATATGCGATACTCTTAGACTAACAGACCGGACTGTACGGAGATTGTCACATACAGGCTCAGTAGGAGTTCGGATGAGTTACATCATCGGCCTTCTTATCGATATCTACCTGGGGACCGTTACGTACAGCTAGTACCGCTTGCGGCCTGTGGTTAAACCCACTGCCAGCGTAGTGTCGAGTCTTTAGAGTCCCATACAGAAAGTTTCCCTGCACCGGGCAAAAGGTGTAGAGGCCGTATGGTTTTACGGCAGGGCTTCGATCACTTGCATGCACTTGTGCACGTACTATGATCGGGCAGATAATACTAGTGGGCTTTGGTTTAAGCCGGATTCTAGTATTATAATGATGGATTTATTTAGTCTCAGATTATCTGTGTTTTCGTAAATACAATTGGGAGGAGCAGTCTCGTAATTTGTCGGGAAGCTTCTAGAAGAAGGTGACTCATTAAGGTTTATTTCCTTTTGGGTTTAAACTTAATGAGGTGGAGGAGATGAGGTGTTGTTTTCATTAAATGAACCATGACTCATGAGATGATTCATCTAGTGAATTTAATGAAGCATGGTTGATATTATGATAGATATTATCATAGATATTTTGATGCTTCATAATATTCACAAAAGAGTCAAGATTCATAATCATTATCACAAACACTTTCTCTCTCCTCAAGTCTTCATCTTCTTCCTCAAACCCTAAAAGCTCTTATGTGTTGAGAATCCTAGGGTTTAAAGTGACAGAGTAATCCATCTATATACTCTACACTATCTAGGACTTCTAGATTAGCAAACTAGAAGCCGTAGTTACCTCGGTTTTGAGGTAGTAGCTCGGACTATAGACTCTCGGGTGGATCGTCTTTGACTCGAGGAGGCCGTCGAGGTAGCCGCGATCCGTTATGATCCTTGGAGCTGACGACGAGTACAGGACAGCGATGAAGACCCGAAGGACTTGTATCGTGAGGTATAACTTCGAATCCGAGTAGTTAAACCTCAAGTAGTTTGCTAGCTACGGTTTGTGTTCGATCCTTAGTTTGAGTCGGTGTTGCGAAGCTCGTAAAAATCATTTTTTGCTATTTCCGCCTTCCCGTGGACACGTGGAGTGCGTGACATCGACTTACATCCGGTTCTGGAGAAATTGAATAGGATTATTCAGTTGTCTTTTCTCTTTACCTTCTCTTAGGTTGTGAGAGCTCCTAGGATTAGGAGAGTACACCTATTATGCTTATTGGATAGTCTTCTTCCAAACCATAGGCAGGTGCTGAAAGGTAGGGAAGAAAGAAAACCAATTAGCTTAAGTGTGGTATACAGAAGGTAATAAGTAAAGACAAATAAAGGGATTAGAAAGAGGGCAAAGGAAATTGCGACTGCTATCATTTATGACGAAACCACGTATACCCCTGCCACTCCTACATCCACTTTGCATTTTTGCGGAACACTCCGTATCACTACAAAGATCTACATTTATTGGATATGCCATCGTATAGTTACATACGAACTCGAAGGAACTTGTTCCAATTCGAGGATGTTTTCTGGTTCAGGAGAAATAGAATAAGAATTATGCAGTTGTCTTTTCCCTTTACCTTCTCTCAGGTTGCGAGGGCTCCTGGTATAAGGAGAGTACACCTATTACACTTATTGGATAGTCTTCTTCCAAACCTTAGGCTGGTACCGAAAGGTACGGAAGGAAGAAAATCAATTAGCCTAAGTGTGGTGTACAGAAGGTAATGAGTAAAGACAAATAAAAGGATTGGAGAGATGGCAAGAAAATATACGGTTACTATCATGAATCTGGATAGTGGAAGAGGCATTACTAGGAATACCCGGATACCCCTTCGAAACATTTTCATGTTTCATATTTACTGTGCAATATTAAATGAAAACTGTTTTCCCAATTGGATTCTAACTCCAGGGTATGTACTTACCAGATTCGTTTCTCATATCTGTATGGTTTTACAGATGATGAGTGGGAGTAAGTTATTGGGAATTAGGTGATTAAATCCTCATTATATCGGAATTCGTTGTAATTGGTGATATTTGAGGAAATCACCTGGGGTTTTGCCTGACGGCAAATATTTGGTTTTGAATATCCATTATTATGCACCAATTTCAAACTGAAATATCTGTACATTTATTTTATAAAGTGAGATATAACTTTTTGAAATTATGTCCATGACATTTACCTATATCAGTTGATGATTGGGTAAGGAGCATTAAACAGCGGTATAATTCTTCTTAACCATGGTACAGTTTTCAACCTGCGATGCACAGGATTTGAGTTATTCAACTCAGAGGACTTATACAAAGTATTGTATGTTGTCAAGTGTCCATTAGGACAAAGGAGTTGGTGCTCGTACTATATTCTGTTTACTTGTGACTTCTCCAATTTTAGCTAAGTATTTCGTAGAAATACAAGGTCCAAGTTTTGAGAAGTTATAGGTACAAGAATAATGTAGAGAACCATGTGTTGCAAGTATCAGGATTCTTCGAGGTGATCGAAGATGTGGATACTTGTGTTTGGTATTCAGTTGATAGTAATGGTTTTTGAGAACTTGCTTCTCTTTCAGGTTACTCATATCTGGATGCACTCCTAGTTGAGTAATGCTGATCGGCCTCCTTCTATTTGGTTGACATGCACTGGAGACAGCTGCATGATTTGAATCTGTTTCCAATTAAATCAGTGCCTCTGTTTCTATATTGTATATAGAATGGTTCATATCTTAACGATGTTAAGGTATATGGAGTTGTCCGGCTTATGCTTAAAACCAGACTCTGGATAACTCTAGACACGTTTCTGTAATGGCAGTTTGTGAGTTATCCCGGGCTATGACGAGGGTTAACTTTCTACCATCTGGAAGATCAATAATGATATTGTTCTTGACTCGCCACGGTTTTAATAAAATGGACTTTTTCAGAAAACATTAGTGAGAGTATGGTAGAACTGGAAGTGATTCCAGAACCACAAATGATTACTGAAAATTTAATAGAACCTAAAGATTCAATTGGGTTTGATATTCCATTAGCTACTCCGTAGATATGGTGGGTAACCCCATGCGCCCGAGAGGTACTTCGGTATCCTCAAAGACGGTGACAGGGAGGTTCTTGTTTACCCAGACTTGTTATTACTGTTGTTCTAGACTATGAGACCCGGCATGAGGATGAGTATAGCGCCGTTCTAAACTAGCTCTAGAAGTGCACGTGTATATGACTCTGCCAAAGGGTTGTTGTAGTCAGTGGGAGCAGCGGAAGCATAGTGGACAAGTAGGTTATGTCTATTTATAGACTAAAGCAAGTGTAGCGGAGATAAATCATCTATTTTTGATGTGACAGTCATAGGATTTGACTTCATCAGAATAGGAGATGGATCTGGTAAGAAGGTAGTAGGGTGTGATGTCCTGGTATTTGGATGACATACACTTTGTAGGAAGTGAAATTCCTATACTACGATCGGTTATACTTTGGTTGTCACACAGCGGTTTCTCCACATAGGATATGGATATTATATCAGGCATTCTGGTTACTAGATCTATGGTTTTAGATCTAGATTTGGGTAGTTTTCCAATCTTGGTACTTTGACACTATTCTAAAGATGTTTTAGAATGGACAACTCCTGGCATGGTAGTGTACTTGCAGGTGATGGAGTCACCCTCTCTAAAGGTGTCTTACAGACTAAAAGGGAGAGGGATGTGCATGATTGGCATATCACTTGCTTAGGCAATTGAGTCAATCATGAAATGTCAAGTACCACACCAGATGTTGTTTTTGCACTAGCTGCAATAAGTTTATATATTAATCCAATCCTGGAGAAACGTTCGGAAGCAGTTTATGAACATAAATAGATGTTCTAGGGATATGGTAAAGGCAGCCTCCTTCGGGAGACAGTTATCATTACAGGCTTCCAAGGTGACCTGGTTGACAGAGTGACTGTCAGAGTTATAAGTTTTCCCTCTTAACGAGGGGCAGTTGTTTGGATAGGTGGTCCAAGCGGATAATGAGAGAGGCGTGGCGCGGGATACTGATTAAATTTAGTGGACGATACAGTCTAAGAATTTTGCTGGATTTGGAGTTCATTTGTGAACTAGGTCCCATCAGATATCCAGACATATTCTTAGATAGGTATTGCTCATTTCGGGAGATGGCTCTCTCCGCGAACTTGAGATAATGAGAGACATAGAAATAAACATTGGAGCGGATACACTCACTGAGGCTATTTCTCGAACGCAATAGTTTTATAAACGAGTTTTGTGAAACCGATTAGTAGAGAAGTTGGGTGTTCGGTATCACACGGGCTGTGAGTATACGACACCGCAATAATTAGCCTTAAGTGCAAATGGGAGATTGTTGGCTATAGTTCCCTCAAGTCAATTATTGGATCGCAGGCACGTGATTGCAATGATTGAGGGATGACCTATACCGGTAGAACAGTCTTACTCGAGATGATAGTATGCTATCTGGTTTGTCCTTATCATCGTGTACATACTTTAGGTGACATTACAGATCACTATTACATGTTGATAGAGCCTATAGGATTCATGCTTGACTACCAGCAATATGATGGCGATCATATACGTGGGAGTTGGGTGGTCTATTAGCACATCATTAAAGTGTCCCTAGTCATGGGAGTTTCGAGACTGGGCATCAATACTCCAAGAGTAGACTAGTGTATATGGATCGAGACCCCGACAAGGGGCGGTGGCCGGTCTCACAAGCCATTGGTGTTAGTTGGTTCACCTAAGATGTATACAGGTGCTCATTGGGTTATGAGTACACTGGACGGACTCGCCGGGAACCTGATAGTTGGTATTATACCTATTGTCATATAGTAGTTCCCAGGTGACATGTGTACAGGTTAGTCTGTCGACCTGAGATCGTCATTTGTCTCGTGTGAGTTCCCACTGTGCTTTAATTACTACCCTACCACGGCTCAAAGGAGTCGTGCAAACAGATTTTAGTTGGGTACAGTCCCGAGCCATATGGAAGCAATGAGCGGATCGTCGGGGATTCGTCTCTCCCGGTATTGGGGATTGATGTCGCGTTGTGCACGAGTGGACATCACCAGAAATCCTCGGCCGGGGTAGTCGAGAATTAGTGATCCAGGATCGATATTTTCTCAGGTGGTGATGGGTTACATACCGACACGAATTATTGCGTTATTAGGGGTCTAACTTTATCCACCCCCTAGACTCGATATGCGATACTCTTAGATGAACAGACCAGACTGTATGGATATTGTCACTGTCAGGCTCAGTAGGGGTATGGATGAGTTTGCTCATCGGCCTTCCTTTCGCTCAATACCTGGGTAGCCGTTACGTACAGCTAGTGCCGCTGACGTGCTTGTGGTTAAACCCACTGCCAGCGAATTGATGAGTCTTTAGAGTCCCACACAGAGGGTTTTCACGGTTCAGGCGATATGGTGTAGATGACGTATGTTCGTACATACAGATGTCCGATTAAATATGTGTAAAGGCTACACAGACTTTAATCGGATTAAATCAGGTTTTGATTTAATAATTTATATATATGTATTCTAGTATTATTGTTCACTATTCATTTTCTCTCTTGGCTATTCGTATTTTTGTTTGAATACACGTATATGTATTTCGATACGTATACCAGGTTGTATTCCATATTTATACGGAATAGTTTCTAGAAGATGACCACATCATTAATTGATTTTCTTTTTAGAAAATCATTTGGGAAATGAGGTGGAGGGTGAGTTGGCATGAGCATGGGTGATGGCATGTAGAGAGGTATGACAACACATTGTTTATTTGGAAAATGGAAGAGATATTTTTTGTTGGATGATTGAAAAAAAAGGGTGGTTGCCATCATTCTTCACTTGCCTTGCCCGCTTGTTTTTCTTCACTTGATTGCATTCTCTTCTCACTAAAAGACTTAGCCATTTTTCTTTAATTGCTCATACCACATGTTTCCTCACCTCCTCTTCATCTTCTTAAGTTGCTCTTGGAGCATTTATGATGAGAGAAAAATTATAGTGACACATTCCTACACATCCACTCTCCATTACTAACAACCTTGGAGCATCGATTGCCTCGCTTGGCGAGGCTGGAGCTTGCGTCGTTTCCCTCAGGTGGATCATCGTAGATGGAGGAAGACTGGCAACTAAACTCAATCCGCAACCACTAGGAGCTTGGGATTAAGGTTGAAGACCGAAGGACACGGATCAACTCGGTATAACCATTCCTAACTCTTTATATTGCTTGCTAGTATAGGGTTTAAAGTAGATCCGAGAATCGGGTTGTGGTAGCGCTAGTTCAGAAAAAAATTTGTTCCACATTTGGCCACGGTTTGATAGCCAGGGCACTGCCATAACCCAACATGAACCACTCCCAATTTTAGTGGTTTCACCTCCAACTACAGCATATACCAAAAGATAAATGCCATCATTTGCATCAGCACCAGTAGTAATGAGCAAAGTCCCTTTGTATTTGCCGTATAAGTGTGTCCCATCAGTACTAAGAACGGGACAACAATAAGCAAAACCATCAATGGCCGGTCCGAATGCCCAAAATGCACCGGTAAAACATCCCATTCTTTCTGACATTGAAGCCTCGGTTATCTTGAAGACAGTACCGGGATTAGTAGATTTGATGGCGGTAAGGTATCATGGCAAATGTTCATACGAATTTTCCTAATCTCCGTATATTTTAGACAATACCCTGTTCAACGTATTCCTTGCTTTCATATAATTTATTTCAATGAATAATATATCTTTTATAAGCACTTGAATCGTTTTTCGGGTCAAATCGACATCCGCTTTCACAAAATGTAATATCCTGATACATATGATTGTAGAAGTGGCATATTTATGATTTGAATTCACTATAGAATTCACACAAGTATGATTACCCGCATACTTCTTTATCTGCCAATGTCCCATCGGTGATTTTTCGAGATATATACATGAAGCCTCCACGGGAAGTTCGCGTCTATTTTACAAACGACGGTGTACTTGTTCATGGCAGTCTTGATTGGTTTAAAAGAAACTCCATGTTTAATTTACCAAACGCTGACTGCATGAATTAACTTCTCCTTATTCTCGAACAAATCGCCGACCTTTAACCCACTTTCAATATCGACTGCCGAAAGCCTATCAGCACGAAAGTTGACATTCTCTATTACCGCTGTAGATAACATGTGAGCATATGTCATATTATCAACAAGTGGATCTTCAAGCGCAACGAAATCATTATTAACACATAAATTAGTAATTCACTACCTATCATTCTCATCGTCAAAGACATGTGCAATTTGCATACTAACTTGTGCTTGAATCACGTCCTCATCACTAGCATCATCATCATTATCATCACTTTCATCTGCATTATGTTCCAATACCACTTGATCCGTAGCTAGTACATCGGTTGGATGTGCGGAACTAACATTATGGACTTGCATGGTACTTGATATTCCGGTTTCATACCGACGAAATCCCGACCTATCATTTGCAAACGGTGTTCGGCCCGTATTGTCCCGTATTGTATGACTGCATATGCTCGGTATTTTAGAGCAGAATATTGAAGCCGAAGTTTGGCGTTAACATGCAGTTAAAACTAAAGCTTGGCGGTGACATGCAATTATAACCGACCGACGGTACATAAGAACTGCATACAAATTTATGAATACTTAGTAACTATAGCATATCTCCACTCTCAATAAATAATGTTCCGCTAAATGTACATGTGGCATAAAGATATGCAAGGTAATACTTACTTCGTAAACTGCCAATTCACTCGCGTCCCGCTTGATATGCCTTCACCTATGTAATTTTGATTTTTATACTGTTCATCATTGGTAGGAGACATAAAGCGGTTAGAATCAGCATTCATATTGAGCATGTGTGTCATTTCTCCTTGCGGGTAATACTCGGATGCTCGAAAAGAAGGATCGGACACTTCAAAATAAGATTTGGGCAGTTGAGTCGACGTCAACATCTCCTTCTTCACAAACAACTCGATCGATTTCGATTCCAATGCAAGCATGATTTGTGTATTTTCGTTATCGGATACTTCAATGGCGGTATATTCATGCTCCGTCAACCATTTGCATATTAAGGAGATATTGAACTTTAACGGATTGATTTTGGTAGCTTTGTACACTATTTGGCACAGCTCGTTGTATGTGCTAGACTTCTCGACTCTAGTCATCTTAATTTTTCCTCCAACATATTCAGAAATATTATTTTTTCCAATCGATAAATGGCCACCGAAATAGCAAACTAGATGGAAGTAATTATCCGTCATTTTTCCACTTGCCAAAAATATTGATGCATGCTTTAAGAGTTTTCATCAAATAACCTACTTATTTATCTTCACATTTATACTCACCTAATTACATAAAATTACAATAAAATCCATATTTATAGCATGTAATAAGTTCCAAGAACTTATATCCTACTCATTGATCTGTCACAAGTAAAATTGGGGAAAACCCCTAATATATATCCAATTTGTTCGAATTGCTTTCCTAACACGAAACTGTAACAAATTTTTTATAAATTATTTTAAATAAAATTAAGGTTTAGTGCACCTTCTAGATACTCACAGTGGTGATGACGATTGCGAGAATGAAGGTGATTGTTCGCCCGTGAATTTCCACTTAAATCTGCACAAGCGAGAGAATATGAGATCGAGAGATGACAGAGAGAAGAGAGATTAAGATAGTGTGAGTGAGACAGAGAGATGAGAGAGAAACATTGGGGGGAGAGATGAGAGATAGACCAGAGAGGGAGAGATTTTCGGGGGGAAGAGAGGTCGAGGGGAAGAAAGTTCTCGAAGGGAGGTCGGGAGGAGAGAGGTCTCAATGGGGAAGAAAAAGATCGAGAGATCAAGAGAGAGAAAAAGGGAGGAGAGAGCAGAGAGAGGGGGGAGGAGAGAATAGTGAAGAATGAGGAAAATAAATAGATTGTATCTATTTAAGTAGGGGAATGGGACGCACTTTGAAAGTGCGCCCCATTATTTTTCACTGAAATATATGGGCGCACTTTCAAAATGCGTCCAGTACATTTGTATAGGGCGCAGTTTGAAACTGCGGCCATTACAATTGTAAAGGGCGCAGTTTCAAATTGCGACCCTAAAAAAAATTTATTCACGCCAAAAGGTTTTTTTATTGACGCCAGCGCGAGCGCTGAGCTGGCGCCAACGTGACGCCTACTAGACAGAAAGTGACGTGCTTTTATAATATGTTTCGAAAATGATTTATTTTAAAAAATATTATTTTAATATGGTTTAATATAAACAATTGTCCCAATATTTAACATAAAAATGTCCCAATATTTAACATAACAAAAGAGGACTTTTATTTGGCGAAATTAAAAAGGAGGATTTTTAAGTTAAAGATTTGGTGGCTTTTTCCCATTTTAAAGATCGGGGGCATATAATATATCCACAAAGAGTGGGGAAAACAAACTTTTTGAGGGATTTTAATGCAATTTGCACTCAATCCATCACCCTTCCATCCCATCTCGATAAGCACAAAGCCCCAAAAAACCCAAAGTCTCCTCCCCGAAGATCCCCCAAAATCATCATCATCATCATCATCATCAAATCTCCTCCAAATAAAATCGATGCCCGTGTTCAGGACCCCCTTCAACGGCTACGCCGTGAAGTTCTCCCCCTTCTACGAGCACCGCGTCCTCGTGGCCACCTCCCAGAATTTCGGCATCCTCGGCAACGGCCGCCTCCACGTCCTCGACCTCTCTCCCTCAAACCCCCCAACTCTCCTCAACCCCTTCTCCTTCGACACCGCCGACGGCATCTACGACTGCGCCTGGTCCGAGTCCCACGACTCCGTCGCCGCCGCCGCCGTCGCCGACGGTTCCATCAAGCTCTTCGACCTGTCCCTCCCCCCCGCCGCCAACCCCATCCGCTCCCTCCACGAGCACGCCCGCGAGGTCCACTCCCTCGACTGGAACCCCACCCGCCGCGACTCCTTCCTCTCCGCCTCCTGGGACGACACCCTCAAGCTCTGGACCCTCGACCGCCCCGCCTCCAGCATCCGCACCTTCCGCGAGCACGCCTACTGCGTCTACTCCGTCTCCTGGAGCCCCCGCCACGCCGACGTCTTCGCCTCCGCCTCCGGGGACTGCACCGCCCGCGTCTGGGACGTCCGAGACCCGGGCTCCACCATGGTCATCCCGGCACACGACCACGAGGTCCTGACATGCGACTGGAGCAAGTACGACGCGTGCGTGCTGGCCACGGGGTCGGTGGACAAGCTGATCAGGGTCTGGGACGTCAGGGCGGTGAGGGCACCCCTGGCGCAGCTGGCGGGGCACGGGTACGCCGTCAGGAAGGTGAGGTTCTCCCCGCACAGGGAGAGCATGATCGTGTCGTGCGGGTACGATATGACGGTGAGGGTCTGGGATTATAGGCTGGAGGATGCCGCCGTGGGGAGGTACGACCATCATACCGAGTTTGCCGTTGGGGTGGACATGAGCGTGCTGGTGGAGGGGCTGCTGGCGAGCACCGGGTGGGACGAGCTGGTGTATGTTTGGCAGCAGGGCACGGATCCGAGGGCCATGCCTTAAGGCTTGATTCGGGTATTGTCCTCCTATGTCTTTTAATCATACAAGTACACCATAATTAAACCTTACATTTATAGTAAGTAACAACCGTGATTAGCTTTGAAAGATTGGAAGTGTATGTGATTCGCAAGATCCCTGCAGGATGGTTGAAGTGTAAAAGTGCTTCCGGAGCATTATGCCGTCGTTGATATCCTATGAAAGCAAAGCGGAATTTCTATTAGATATATAAGAAGACCCATATACGCTTATAGGCTAGAATGTTAAGCAATTAAGAAACATGTTTAGAAAAAAATGGTTGTAGCTTAAATGAGAATGCTGAGATGGTTTAGGGGCAATACGCAGAAGATAGGATTAGTAATGACAGTGCTTGAGAAGGAGAAGTTAGCTATTGAAGAAAGGATGGACCGATAGAGATTATTTAAACATCTGCGATGGGGGCCAATACATTCCCGTGTTAGGACTTAGGAGTGTGAAAATTGTAGATAATGGAGTAATGAGAGTCCAAAGGTAGACCTATTAGTTCATGGTTTGAGGTGGTTATGTTAACTCTCAACTTAACCATGAATATCTTCTTTAATTAGTTGAATGAAAGAAAACGATTCAAGTAGCCATCCTAAAAGTTTTAGCTAAAGTCGTGTTCATATATTGTCCTTGCAGTTAGTACAGTGGAATGAGAATAATCTCTATGCAATGCGGATGTTCTCTTGTGGAACTGCATGGGTGCTCATGCCACGGTGATTTCTTATGCAAAATTGCAAAATTCCAATTTGCTAGCACAAGCCTCTTTGAAGAAAAACACTTCTCATAAAAAATTAATTATTGATTACTGTACAACCATTGAGGGTTTCAACCTATTTCACGAAATGTTGTTTTCACAACTTGACTTTAAGCTACCATTAAAGTAATCTGGTTGGATTAATTGTTAATGTCCAAAGATGTTTATTGAAAGGAAAATCTGCCTGCTTCTTATTAGTCAATGGATGGTAATATATGATTGGTTCTTCTTGTTTTTGGCACAAAATTGAGTAAATAGCTAATGGCGTAGATTGTTATACAACTATGTAGATCTGTTGATTGCAGATGATTATCTCAGGCCTTGTATTTTCTTTGTGCCCTGCACACAAACTTCTCTGTCGAGATGGTTAAATCCCTCCATCCCTCATCAAAGTTGAGCCAACAACAATTTTCCAAACATGCAATATCTGTGTGTGTGTTACAAGAATGGTGTACTTCGCAGATGTGACCTATATGACTACATTGGACATCTGATGTAGGTTATATGAGATAGACTTGGACTAGCACTTAGACTCTATGAAGCACGGATACTTGTAATCGCCTTCCGTATCGTCCCCAATCGCGTTTCGAAGTCGGAAATGTGTCCTTGAGTCGCGACTCGGCCATTTCCCATTATTTTTAATCGAAAAATCAGCAGGAAACGCTCCGATTCGCGTCTCTAGCAGGCATTTCGGGTTGGGTGAAGTTTCAATTGCAACCGGGTCGGGCTAAAACCCAATATCCAATAAGCTATTTACTTACCACAAAAAATCCACCAATTTCTAGGCCATCGAACGAGGCTTCAGATCTCGGTCTCCTCCTCCATATCGAAGTCGAAGCTCGTAACCTCCTCCTCCAAGATCGAAGCTCGAAGCCTCCTCCAAGATCGAAGCTTGAAGCTTCCTCCCGAAGCCTCGTCGTGGACGCCTTTGGCCTCGTCTCGACTCGAATTCTAGTCTCGGTCTCAACTCCTCCATGATCAAAGCTCTCGGGTTCTCTCCCTCAGACTCTCTCTCTATCTCACACTCACAGACAACACGACACAATAAAAAGCCCCCTCTTTCGTTATTTAACTGGGGGAAAATAACCCCATTCACAGGTCACACACACAATTAGACATAATTATCCAAATAGGTAAATTCAACACCTCTTATCAAATATTATACATCGTTAATTATATGTTTATATCACAAATATTTTGAATGTCAATTATATTTATCCATTGTTTGCTGTTGCATCATAATTTAGTGTTGTGTCAAATGCTTACTAGAAAATTATTATTGTATTTTCATTTCTTTAAATTATTCAGTATACATTGTTTGAATGCCAATTATGTTTGTCTATTATTCTAAATGTGCATTTTTGTTATCGTTAATGGTTACTTGTTATTATTTATAATAATAAACATTGTTTTGTTAAAATTAGGTTGATTTTGTATTAGAATGATTTCAAGTTGTGGTGCTACTAGTGCATCAAGTGATGACAAGCCTCTTTGAAAATATGTGACAAGAGGAAACAAAGCGGATGAAGGAAGTGGAAGTGTAAATTGGAAATGCAATTTTGTAGTAAGCCTTACATAAGTTCATACACTCGCGTAAAAGATCATCTCTTGAAGATAAAAAGTAGCGGAATTGGAGTATGTACTAAAGTTCCGGCGGCCATATACAAGGATATGCTAAAGCAAGATAGAGAAGCACAAGAGTTAATTGGAAGTGTTGGTGTTGGTGATAAGCGAAGAAGAACTGATGGTGGAAGTGGGAGCGGGAGCAGGAACAATCCTATTTCAAATGCCTTTAACAACGAGGAGGGCGCATTTGGATGCGTTGATTGCTAGGGCATTTTATTCAGCCGGATTGCCATTTAACCTAGCAAGGAATCTATATTTGAGAGAATCTTATTCATTCGTCGCTAGTCATAATCTTGTCAGCTATGTACCGCAGGTTATAATTTGTTGAGAACCACCCTTTTACTAAAAGAGAGATGAATATTGAAAAGAGGTTGGAGCTTTATCTGAGCTATGTGGGTTGATAAAGGTGTTAACATTGTGAGCGATGGATGGAATGATTCCCAAAGAAAGCCATTCATCAACTTCATGGCAATAATGGATGAAAAAGCAATGTTTCTTAAGGCGAAGGTCAAACGAAGGACAAATATTTCATAACCTCTTTAATCAAAGAGGTGATTAATAAAATTGGGCATGAAAAGGTGGTTCGAGTTATCACCAATAATGCCGCAAATTGCAAAGGGGTGGGCCAACTCATTGAAAGTGAGTTTCCATCAATCTTTTGGACTCCTTGTGTGGTGCACACCCTTAATCTAGCTTTGAAAAACATATGTGCCGCTAAGTATTCGGAAAACAATATGATCACATATGAAGAATGTTCATGGATCACCGATATAGACGGGAATGTCATGTTCATTAGGAATTATGTAATGAATCATTTCATGAGACTGGCGATGTTTAACGAGTTTGTGAGCTAGAATTGCAATTGGTTCCCGAAACTCATTTTGCATCGATGATAATAATATTGAAACGGTTCAAACTTATAAAGGGTGATCGTCAAACAATGGTCATTAGTGATAAATGGAGTGTATATGTGATGACGATATGGAAAAGGCTAGGCATATGAAAGAGAGTGTTGGATGATGAGTGGTGGGAATCAATTGATTACATACTTTCATTCACGACTCCTATCTATGATACGATACGATTTTGTGACATGAATAAGCCTCGTCTTCACTTAATATATGATTTGTGGGATACAATGATTGAAAAAGTGAAGAATGCTATCTATGCGCATGAGCAAAAAAGAGAAGATATATCCATCTTTTTTGAAGCGGTGTATACTATTCATGTGGATCGTTGGAACAAGAATAAGACCCCACTTCATTGCTTGGCTCATTTTTTGAATTCAAAGTAAATATCATAATATATTTTTATTAGTTATAAATTTATAATTTTCATGTTCTTGTATTATTGAATTTTGATCACTTTATTTTTATTTTTTCTACAAGATAATATAGTGAACAATGGCTTGGCGAGATTTCAAATCGAATTGCTCCTCACAAGGATCCGGAAGTTAGCAAAGAGGGCTAAACGTTTGAAAAAATACTTTCCAACCTTGATAGATCATAATAAGGTTGTTGAAGAGTATGCTGAATTCATTGATAGGTCGGGAGATTTTAACGATTATGATTCAATTCAAAATCGTTATCTTTTGGATCCAAAAATTTGATGGATTAATCATGATTCGCCGGCCCCTTCGCTTCAAACCATAGCCTTGAAGTTTCTAGTCCAACTCTCATAGTTTTCATGTGCAGAGAGAAATTGGAGTACTTACTCCTTTATTCATTCAATGAAAAGGAACCGAACAACACCGCAACGTGCCGAAAACTTGATAAATATCCATAGCAATTTTCGGTTTCTTTCTAGAAGAGGAGAAATACCATAAAGGGGAGTCTAAGCTATGGGATATTGCGGGCGATGGATTTGAGTCATTCGAGAATGTAGGTATACTTGATATCGTTAATTTCTCGTTTGATTAGCTGGGGTTGGAGGTCTCTGTTGTGAAAGAGGATGGTGGGGTTGATGTTGATGCGATAGAAAATTAGAACTTAATTGGTTGATGAACAAAATGTTTGGAGTGTATCCATTTTGGGTTTTTTTTTATGGTTTGTCTTTTAGATTTCTATATGTAAATATATGAAGAAGTTAAACTATTGAAGTATGGTGTTTAATAACTTGTTTTTTAAGTTCTTATGGTATATGATATATGAATGTTATCTATGTTTGAGAGTTCTATTTTTATATAGTTCATGTATATGTTTTAGAGTTCTATTTTTATATAGTTCAATGGTATTTTTTGTTATATGTGTAGATTGAGCACTTCGAGAATTGAACTCGGATCTCTCACACTTAAAGTGAGTATCATACCATTTAGACCAAATGCCTTTCTTAGTGCTTGTTAGTTGTTATATATATATATATATATATATATATATATATATATTAAGAGAATAATGGAGGAAAGAGACCATATGAGGGGATTTCCTCCTATGGTGTCGAAAAAATACAACCTCCATTTTTTCCGACGTTTGGCATCCATCATCATCATCGTTATCATCGAAAATGTGCATACACCAAATTTTATGTGATTCCACCACTTTTTCACCGTTGAAATAGCAATGTAAAAAGTTATATTGTCAGCAATCCATTAATTTTGCACCAACTAAATCAACGGCGATAAAATGGTATAATCACATGAAATTTGGTGTATCCACATCTTAGATGATAAAGATAGGTGATGTTTGCCTATCATCAAAAAAATTCATGGAGCATGCATTTTTCCGACGCCATAGGAGGAAATTCCCTCCTATGGCACCTTTCCTCCATTAACCTCATATATTAATTGGTATTTATATTTAGATAATTAAAAATTCGAAAAAAACGTTTCCTGTATCCTATGTCTTTTGAAAATCATGTATCCGTATCGTATCCCGTCCCCGTCCCCGTGCTGCATAGCTTAGACTACTTCTAATAAATCAAAACCCTTATAGTTGACATCTTTTCTCACACCAACTTTGTTGAGTCCCTACCCATTTTTACGAGTACACTAAATTCTCTGTTACAAAAAACTTCATGTAAATCCCCTTCCCCATCAATGTTGCATGGAAAACATAGATCGGACACGGATAATACATGATATATATTTGGGTTTTGGAATTAGAAAAAGAGAAAATAGAATACTAGGATTATGAAACACTAGAAAAATGTTGTGGTTGTAAAAGTAATGGGAACAAAATGGATCTTGGCAAAGGCAGGTTATGAGTTTTGAATATATGTACACTATTCGACAGAATATATTGGAGAATATATTGGTTTTGGTCTCTTTTCTTTGTTTACTTATCTTGGAGAGTTTATTGTTGATGCACATTCACATTGCTAATGCACAAGACACAAATTTGTGTTATTAGTAGATCCATTCGAACTAATAGGGGTGTATGTTTGAAATATAGAACCAGTAAGTAGAGAGCAGCACTGTTATGTATTCTCTATGGATAATATGTGTGTCTCGGGTTCTTGTACTTGAAGTGTTTGAATAATGTTTCCAATAGTTTCATTTCCCCACATGTCATCACCCATTGGCCATTTGCACTTTTTTTTGTATAATCCATCTCTTCCTGCTTGAAATTTTTATTCGTTAGATGCCAAACACCTATCTTGCAATCTCTCGACTTGTAATTTAACATGTTCGCTTTTAGCATCTTCTTTTGACCGCCTTAGTACCATCAAAAGCTTAAGGACATAGTATGCAATGGATATTCACCACAATTTAGCAGCATCATTACATCCTTGACAGCAAGTAAACTATATGATCATCATAATTAGTAGAATTTATTTAATGATATTATATTATTATGGATTAGTTGTTTCTAATTCTGCCGGGGTCTATCGATCCACTTCTTTAGATGTTGACATAATATGATTTGCAATTTTAATTTGATTTGCAAGTTAGTAGTGTGTTCCTGGGCCCTAGGGGTTTGGCCTACTAATGTTATAATTCACCAACCGCTAGTTTCTACTTTCCTTTTTTTGTTGCAATTTCTGGATCTTTCAGTTTGGGACATTTCCTACTTCACTCACAACTAATGCACATCCACTCACAACCCACTCGCACGTCATTAATGCCATCCTTATTCTTTATGAATAATTCTTGATTAATGGCATCCCTTTAAAATCATTATATTCCTTTATGCTAGCTTTGCTGTGAAGAGGTTTTTTGTTATAGATAAGCAAGGAGTAAGGACATTTCGTCAAAATCATCTGTATATGTTGCATAGGAAGTCCTGCCAAACCAGTGTCATACCTGCTCAATGCCCTTGCAGAACATTCGAGCGATTTCTAAGCCCAGAAGTGAACCAATCGCTTGCACTGCTATGAAAAACACTATTGCATTTCGAAGTAACCCGGTTAATTTTTATTATTTTGATTCCAAATAACATAAACGGAATCATGCTATGTAGGATTTGAACCTATGGCATTGGGTTTTGGAGATCTCCATTCTAACAAACTGCACTAAGAGCTTTTTCTTATGATAGGTGGTACGAATGTAAGGCTTTTGTTGTACCATAATGACATCTTGCATATATTGGTATGCAAAAAGAAAAGATTATGTCCAATTTTATGTAATCGATCTCACTCAGAATAGCCAAAGAAGAAAGGACATATGAGTCTACCTCCATCCACGGTCGTCAAATCATGATACATATCATTTAGCGTTGTCCTTATGTATCGTATCGCGTATCGTATTGTATCGTGCATTGTAAGATACTCATTTTCTTGTGCAATAAATTAAGTAATTCAAATATACAACTATGAATACCATAAAAATATTAGATTAACAATATAAAGCAATATGCAACTAAAAACAAACAATTGTAAGTTTGCATATATAAATTATACAAATCTTACCAACTCAAGTAAAAATTAATCAATTTATACCAAAAAAATTTAACAATATGACATAAACATCAACTTCATAGCTTTTATGAATAAAGCATTCGACCAAATATATAAAGCATCTTTCCAAATGAAAAAGAAAACCCTAAAAATAATGATAATCAATCATCTATGTTTGAACCATTACTATCATAATCTTGTCGACTATCTAATCGTTGCTTGAAATTAGTTGGGTATTGATTCAATGTTTTAAAGGCGAAGCGCCTCATGCGTCCGGGTGAGATGATCTGAGCTACTTTCGCCTCAAGTGTCCAGGCACTTGCCTCAGGAGTCTAAGGCAAGCTTTGAGGCGAGCATCTGAGTGATTTTTATTCAAACAATAAAAGTAAAAATAAATTTCATGTTATTTCACCCGCTTTTTTGTTATGTATCATTGTTTTCTCTTTAGTCATAAAGAATTGTTCAACGAGAACAGAATTGAATCAAAACTGAAGAAAGAACTAGTTTTTTAATTCCAAAGGGAAAAAACCTTTTATTTATTTTTTCACATTCTTTCCCTAATTCTCAAACCAACCGAGCAAAATCTTATAGGCGGTTTTAATATTTGTTGTCTCACTTCGTTCAGGCGGTTGCCTTTCTAGCGCCTCTCACCTCAGGTGATAAGCATGCTTCGTTGTTTTGACATCGCCTTTCACTTTTAAAACATTGGGATTGAATGATGAAGGAAATGGAGATTTTCCAAAAAAGCTTTTTCAACGAAGAATATGGACCAGTGAAGCATGTGCTCAATTGGATCAAAAGGGTAGAGGTGAGTCCCTGATATCAAAGGAAATGCATGAAAAGACTCTGATGGGAGATGACAGTCACCTTGAGCCATAATTGAAATTTAAAAGAGCGAAATTTACGATTGTTAACCCTAGGACCGAGGAAGAGAAGTAATTCATAGATAAGATAGCGTATTAATAGACTAGCAAATCTATTACTTACAATTTAAAATCCAATAAAAGCTATATAAACATAATATATACCATATCGTGTATCAACAATACGTATCGTGTCGTACGATACATAAATGGTCCGATAAACAGCTGCAACATGTATCGAAATCATTATGAATCGTATATACATAAATGGTCCGATAAACAGCTGCAACACAGATCGAAATCATTATGAATCGTACAATATTGTCAACACTGCTTCTAGATGGTAGAAGTTTAATGGACCAATCTTGTATATGCAAATGTTTCCTTCACTCTAACTTGTATGGACCAGTTTTATTTGTACTCTTATCTAAAATATTACAAAAAAAATATCAAATTCTAAGCATTCTTATGAAAATGCATTTTATTTTGCTTTAATCCTTGACTTTATTTGTTATAGAGTTGAAAAATAGTTCCGTGTAGAATATATATTTCTATCGTCTTCCTTCTAGACTATCCCCTTAAGGGAATTTAGAGGAAAATTTGAAGAATTTGGGTGATGCAATTAGTCACACTTAGGATTATGGAAATCCTTATTCATTGTCCAAAGTGGTTTTCTCGCCCAAAGCCACTTTAGGAGAATCAATGCCTAGCAGACAATCAATGATAACTCGCTCAAACTTATTTTGAACCTTGCTTCATAGCGAAACTTAGTTTGATGGAAATGATTTAGATGACGATGATTCAAATGTTGACATACTTTTTTTTGCAGCTTTTGTTGATGAAAGTGATATTGCAACTTTTAGAGAGTAATATGATCCATAAGATAACATTTCCCGTCTTTTTTACACATTTAAGATTCAAGCTTAAATGAAACCGCTGTCACATGGCCATAGGAAATTAGGGATTCATTAACATGTCCCTAGCACATGCTAGAATGCTCGACTTTGATCTATGAATTTTTATGAGAAGTTTTGTAAAACATATTTAAAAGTATACAAGAACAGTATTTATTAAGATCTGTATAAACGGTAGACATAGATATTTATTTTTCTTCCTTCACTATAATGCCAAATATCACATAAACCTACATAACATACTTGATATAGGCCACATGAGATGAATTAGAAACCAAGTTCAAAGTACCAATCATAGGAGTTAACCAACACTTAGATTCCGCCTCCCAATAGAAGAACCCCACACGCTTACAGTCTGCACTACACCTTCTCTTGCACTTCTCTACATTCATAATCCCTTCTCCTTTCCCATAACTAGTCAAGAAATTTTCCACCCCTTTCACCTTATAATAAGCCACACTCTTCCCGCTCTTGCACTTGTTAAACACCGGCATCGCACAATTCTCACTCGAACCTAAAAGCCCTTGTTTAGTAGGGCAGGCAACACACATCTTGTCCTTGCACAAGCCCAAATTTCAGCATTTGCTTGGCAATTCATAGTCACTAACTCGTCCGATCTCATCTGAGAAATATGCAAATGTCCTCTCCCAAGCCTGCCGGTCCACTGGATCATAGTACGTGTAGATCACTAAATTCCCATCTTCTTCAATCCGGAGAACCGAGAACTTAAAAACATAGTTTGGCCGTGCAAGAATATCATTAAACGTCAACTCATAGGCAAATGTGTTTCCATACTCTGGCTTTCATTGGAACTCTATAGAATTTTCCTTTTGCTTCTGCCAACTACTAAGCATCCCAAACTTGACAGGCTTAGTCGTTACATTATTAATGTACATTGTGAATCCACCAGACACACTAGACTATAGGCTCCATTCTTGCTGACAATTTTGTTTGGTCCGTTGATTCGTAGCGATTGGCCGACTAAGAGAGTATCAGTTGGGTGGTCGAAACTTTGCCAGACATATTTGTTTCGCATGTCATATAAGACTATATTACCAGTTGGTAGTATATCTAGCCCGATGACGCCTTTGTTGGCAGTTCCGGTCGCCCATATGATTTTTCCGTTAGAGTCTGTCAGCACGAGATTGCCGTCCGGACGGAGCGCGAACATGGCATTCTCATGGACAGGGAGGAAGGGATTCGCCTGCCAGACCCACCGGCAGGTGGATTCGGAGCGAGAGGTGCCCATACATATAGCAAGGTAGAAGGCGTTTGGAGTGACGTTAAAGAAGCAAAATTGGAAAGGTGGCGTGGCGATTGGGAGAGTCTGGTTATTTGCATCGTTTTCTATTATGTAAGGGCCGAAGCCGCTTTGGTTGATGTAAGTGAAGGTTTTGGTAGGAGTTTGAGCTTGAGAGGTTGTGGTGAAGAAGAGGAAGAGGAGGAAAAATAGGGCTATGAGTTTCCAGAGGTGTAGCAGTTGTTTTGAGATTTTTTTGGGTGTAGCCTATATAAAGGCTATAGGTGAAGGCTTATCCATTGGATCATGATTTCAAATGTTGCCTGTTAAAGGTCAGATACATTAGCTGGCAATCTATCCACTTGCAAATTTTATACTGCCCACATTCCAGTTTTCGGTTAATTGCATAAACTTATCATCCATCAACTCATTTATAAGCACAGAACACCCTTAGAGTTGACCATCAATCAAGTATAATTCCCTCTTTTACGTCATATAGAGACGGCTTTCCACCCCTCAACTAGTTTATTCGTGCATAATTCTTGTAAGTTGGTCAACGATCTGGTCAAATTTCCTCGAATTCAGTCTCATCGTAGGGGTATCACTTTATTTTTTATTTTTCGCTTCACATAATGGATTCAAATACCATTAGCGGCTTGAGTTTAGTCAGAGTATGGATATTCACATCAATAAATGCAGCAATACCAGTTGGTAAATTATATTATCAAATTATTTACTTCTGATCTTTCTGTCTAATAGATATCTTTTTAATATTAGCATTTAGCAGTAATATTCTGATTCCATGTGTTTAGCAATCCCACTGATTCTCCTCCCCCTTGAACATTGACCATTGGAAATCTTTAGTCACAAGCTAGTTTGAACATTATTTTCACCCATGCCGCAAGCTTGAAAGGCTTTTTGTATAGTTTGAAGTATGCGACATTAAGTAGAATTTTGAATCTGATTTTTATTATGCGAGCCTTCTATGAATTGAACCGGTAACCTCTCGCTTTGATGTCAGAGCTTGCGTCTTTTGTACCATTAATTTCTTCTTTTGTACCTGCAGGTTCCAACTGTTGCATATGCAATGAAATTTTTCATACTTGGATGTGTTGCTCAGAAAATCAATCCGGTGGCTTCCCACTTCGGACAAGAAAATGTTACCCGAAAACTATGCTCCTTTTGGTGCTGCATATGTATGCTGATTGTTAATCTAATAAGCATTATGCCGTGCAAACTGGTAGAAATACTGCAAGAAACAGATTGTCGTTGCCCCGTAACTGTAAACTAGAATTTGTACTGCGGTCATCTTTTAATAATATAGGAGAATAGAGTGAATTTTTTTTATTGGCCTTTTGGTATATAAAAATGTGAATGGAAACTGGAGTTGATTCTTGGCCATGTTGTTTTCGTGTTGAGAGAAATTTGTGAGGGTAAAATTCCAATTTAAGATTATCTGGAGGCCCAGTAGATAAATCGTGTCGAAACGTATATGTGCTTTCTGGGCTCGAAAGTTTCAATCATTATTTACTAGATTTTGGCACCTGCTGGTCATAAATAGGGAATTTGTTGTTTAAACAAATCTACTCTTATGGTAAATTTATTAAGTTATAATGATCTGTACCACATAAGAATCAAGGAATTTTTTTTCTTTGTAATTTTTCTTTTGAATTGAATTTTTTTGTGCCACAAGCCTCGCTGCGATTGCATTATAATAATAGATGTTTGTAAAGTGTTTTTTCCAGGTATTTACCAAAAACTAGCTTATGGTTTGACCCTTCCGTCAAAAACCATCTTGTGGTATTTGTGTTGGTGGAAAACCGTAAAGTATGCACTATTAACGGAAAACCGTAAGGCGGTTTTTCGAAATAATTGTCATATTACATGATGGTTTTGGGTGAATACCTCAATTTGAGTGGTTAAAATAAAGGGATAGAAATATCACTTTATAATATCTTTACTATTATAACTAGGGGTCCTTAGATGATGTCATTAATCAAAAAAATAGAAAATAGAAAAAATGACAAAATTCGAATAGCCAAAGTAGAGCATTTGAGACGTCCACGGCATCCACCATAAAAAACAAAAATAAATAAATGAAAGTCAGCGGCCTTTTTCCTTCATTGCACATTCTCTAAATGACATACAAATATATACATAATCCCTTATATTTTTGTTATTTTGCATAACTTATAAATGTCTCAATTCTAATATTATTACTAACCACATTAATTTAATTTAAATTTAAAAAAACTATAGATATTTTAATAAACTTTCATGTAACGTCAAGAATAAAAATTTCTACACGCGTGTTCTGTATATCGGTTGTTCAAAATATTCAAATGTGCATCGTACAAGCAAAATACTAGTACTACTTAACGGTAGGGTGGTTCTTTACTACCCGTGCATATTTTAGGATGGTTTGAGATAAATACTATTTTTGGGGGATATATGTTTTTAGGGAAAATTATTTCCAAGCCCAGTTTAGAAAGATGACTTATTTTTAAACCCATGAAGTCCAAAATTATTTTTAAAATCCCAAAAATATACTTTGACATTAATTTAAACCCAAACCTTATTTGTATACGTATTTATGTATGTATCGTTAATAATACCCTTTTAATATTTTTTAAGATATCATAACACAAGGTTTTTGGATTTCCCGAGATATTAGAACATGAGGTTTTTTTTTATTACATACCCATAATTTTATTATTCTCCTTTTATCATTATTTTACCTGATTTCTTTTCTAAACTAATAATTTTCTTTCTTAACCTATCTTCTTTATTAAATCTTGCCCTCTTTTTTAGTGCTTGCCCTAGTTTGTGAATTCTTTATTATTCCCTCGTTTCAGCAGTCATGGGAATGGAAATGCAAGAAACAGTAGAGGAGATCGGATGATTAAGAGCGGAGATAGAGAAATCAGGAGAATTGAATCGAAGATTAGATATTTGAAAGGGTTTGAAAGGGAAAGATGCGGAAATTGAAAACGGAGAGGGGGAATCGCGATATTTGAAAATGGAAATGCAGAATTTGAGAGAGGAGTTTTGAAAGAAAAAATGGAGAATTGAGAGAGAAGCAACGTGAAAGGAGTAAACCATAGAGTTGTGAGAGGAAATCATACAAATATTTTTAAAAAAAAAGAATAATCATGTGTATTTGATTATTAAAAAAGGGTAAAACCGGAATTTTTGGAAAAATATCTTAAGTATAATACACACGATCTATTTTGGGCTTGAAAAATCTGTATTTTGTAAGTATCGTGGATTTAAAAATAAGCATCTCTCCAAACTGGGTCCAGAAATAATTTTCCCATGTTTTTAATTTGTTAATTTTCAGCAAGTAGCCCTTAAGAAAGGCCCAATTCAAGTAAATTTGAAGGCCCACTACAGGGCCTAGAAAATAGATTATTTTTTTTTAATTTTATATATACCTAAAGAGTGATTTCTATGTATCCTTTGTTTTGCTGATTTGCCTCCCTCTCCACTCTCATTTATCACTCTTTGAATGCTTGCCTAGAAAGATAAATGCAATTATTAAATTTCAATGTCAGCAGCAATGTAAACAATGACAAAAACCTTTCTTGTTCTCTATTAAACTTATTAATATTCTCGTATAGTCATCTTTTGGCGGTTTATACTAGAAGTTACAAATGCATTCAATGCATTTAATTTCGATAAACAAATCAAACCCCTTTCATTTCGTAACTACCTCAATCATATATAAAACCCCTTCACCTCATTCTTCTCTCGTATCTTTATCTGCAAATGCAATATTTATCACCTCTAATAGCATAGGCAGAGAGGATATGGGATGGGAGATGTATAGTTTC
Organism: Agapanthus africanus; assembly: GCA_030015575.1. Taxonomy (NCBI): domain Eukaryota; kingdom Viridiplantae; phylum Streptophyta; class Magnoliopsida; order Asparagales; family Amaryllidaceae; genus Agapanthus; species Agapanthus africanus. Next base: position 90,101,451 of record CM057344.1, on the reverse strand, counting down.
TTAGTATGTTACATGATATTTGTTTGTTTTTTTTTTGCTGTGAGTACTCAATCACCTTTCTGCTTGTCTTACGATTTTCTTTTCATCAACTAATAATTTCTTTTTGTTGTATTTTCACCGTATGCTTTTAATATTGTTACTTTGAGTACTTAGATTTCTTTTTTGTTTGGTCTCATTATATTTACGTATTCTCTTTTCATCAACTGATAGATTCTAACTCTTATGTTTTCACTAACATATTTTTATTGTTTTACATAGGGCCAAAAGCTTAACATTAATCACTTACCACACTATCAACAGCATGATTCAATAGAAGTGGAATATGCAATTTTTCGCGTCTTTGCTTTCCAAGAATTAGATAAATATTATAATTCTCTATTAATCTTTCACTTTCTCCTTCCATCATTTTATATTTAACTAATTAATATCTTGATACTTAATATTTTGTTGTTTGTTTGTTTAATTTTCCACTCATCTAATAAGATCTAAAATGAATTCTTATTGTAGTGTTTGTTTTTTCTTTTTGGTATCTTGTTGTATCCAATTTTAATATTTAACACCATGTCATATTCACAATCATGTTTTCTTAAATTATAATGAAAATAGCTTTAAGAACAACGGTAACCATTCAGTGTTGATATGTGGTTGAAATAATTAAACTTATCAAAATGTAAGTTAAGAAAAAGCTAACTATTTTTTAAAATAGTTGAAGAGAGGCAGGAGCAAGATCTGAAAGATTCGCTATCAATCGAAGTTACGAGAAGCAGTCTAGAAGAAAGAAGTTATCGATTTGAATGCTGTAATTATTCTGTAATTCTTGAGACGATATATTTTGTATTGACATAATTTGGAAATTATCATATAATAATAAGATGTTGAATTATATGTTGTTTTGTTTTCGATCCAGAGACTTGTTTATAAACATTTATATCAGATCAGGATGAAACAATAATGCAAAAGAGAATATTTTTTAAGAACATTATTCCAAAAATAAGATGAAACAATTTGAGAGCTGTGTGTCTCAATAGTTTTTTTTTTATATTGATTTAACAACTATAATTCTCTACTTAATTATACATATAATATATATATAAGCATGTAACAACATCTTTTTTTTTATTATGATTCATCATCTAAGAAAACATTGTGCAGAGACATTCATTCACTCAGAGGTAAGGATAAGAAAAGGATTTAGTTTGAAAAGAAGGCTAGCTTATGATGCTGCAAAAAGAGCTAAATATTAAACAAATCTTAATCACGGGAAAAAATTTTCCATCATTTTCCTATTTTCCTTCAAAAAATCATTTTTTATGTGGCTAAAACTTAAACATCATGCTCATCCATTATTATATTCACATCGACATCTTAAAATTGCATTTTTAAAAATCTCAACGTGCATGGCACATGCATAAAATTAGTTATTGATGCATTTATTTAAACTATTAGCCATACATCCTAACCTAAGCCCCACCCAAAAAACACATTGACCTCATGGATCTCTCTCTTCCAAGTTCTTCTAATTAATTCGTTGCAAACTTAGATAATATTCTATCAAGTATTGGTACATCTAACTCTAACAGTCTAACCTCTTCCATTGACTAATATTCATGAGACTTAAGATTCATTTTTCAAATAAATAAAATAGTGGATATAAATTTCTAAGTCGACCAACTTTGATTTGGAAAGATTTAAAAGAAAATGTTTTGTTGAAACGTAAAAAGTACATCGTTTTAAGCACACTGCTGTTGTATTCCGATATGAAAATGACCTAAATGTGTCTAATTCTTTTTTTCGCTAATATGTCACCGGTGAGAATAGTTTCACGATGTAGCTGGAGCTGCAATCATCTGAACCATCAGAACGACTTAGCATTTTGGTCTATATATGTTCCCAAGTAAATCCAAAAGAAAGCATGCAATTTATAGCTTAATTTTAAGATGTTTGTCACAATAACCAAAGGTCCAAAATTAGTTAGATCTAAAAGAAAGAATACAATATATATCTAATATATATCTGCATATTATACAAAACTAACTCAACTAAAACCTTGCATAAGACAAATGAACCTACTGATTAATGGGTAAATGTCTCAAACCATTGGCACCAACTTTATATAATAACTAGATTTCAAGGTTTGCAAAATAAAATAAGTATTTAATCTAAAACCGATATAAATATATTTAATATAGTTTTGTGTAAATTGTAAAACTTAAAAAATAACTTGTAATTTTATTACTTTATGAAGGAAAATTGTAGAAATATGCTCTGCCATTGTATTGTAAAATAAAATAATTGCTTACTGTAAAACCAAAACAAATATTTTCTTATCGTTCCAAACTCAAGAGTTTAACCATGCATGAAAAAACAAACACACACACACACTGATAATGCTCGATATCGGCCACCTCCAAGATCATGACACGTGGCGTGCGACGTGTCCCAGAACTCAAAAGAAAGGGCCCGCAGGGGGCCGACCAGACCACCCTGTACCCGACCAGCAAGCACAAAGCTGGCTCACCTCAGAACCCCCTGCAAATTGACCTCCTCGACCCTTTAGCTCGCGCCGAGCTGCCACAAGACCAAGATTCCTCGGCCCCCTTCGCTCGTCCCCGAGCTCCCCAGCCGAGGCCGTCTTCCTCGGTCCACCGACCAACTCCACCGCTCACAGGCGTAACCGCCGCTCCGCGAATCTCGTGCGAATCTCGCCACGCGCAGATTCTCCGTCAGCAACATCCCATATTCCACACCATCACGATCCCCATTAATGGGCGATCCGCTCTCTACGCGGGCGTGACGTCGGGAGCGTAACTGCCGGCGAGATCTTCGCGCCTGCTGCTGTGTGCTACCGCCATTATATAAACCCCCATCACAGAGGGGTCAGGTAAGCCATTCTTTACACTTACGCCGTTACTCTGCTCGGATATTGTCACTGACTTAAGCGCCGGAGGGTCCTCGGTGGTACCAAACCACCCCGGGACTTCTTTGCAGGTACACAGCGGCAACCTCCTCATCCCACTTTGTCCTCTCAAAACCCATTGAGACCCACGCGTGACGAAGGACAATCAACCCAGTTCACCTCGAGATCAACGGAAGACAACATCTGACGGAGGCCCGAAAAGTAGCTCCATCAGTTGGCGCCGTCTGTGGGAAACTAGGTTCCACAAAGTACGAAGTTGCCCTTCCGATCTCCTCCCTCATGGCAGACGACTATCATGGGGATCCCAGTACCAGCCGCCGCCTTCCACTTACCGAAGGCGGGGATGAACCTCCCCCCATGACCGTCATCAACGCCCTCGCAGGCAGGATAGATCGCCTGCAATCCCTCGTGGAGGACCTCGTTCGAGTCCAAACGACTGCCCCCGGTCGCTGTTCCTCGGCCTCCAGAGGACACCGTCCCCGCTTGGATGGCCAACAACCAGCGGGCTGCATCCTCTCGCCACCGGTCCCTCGACCCAGTGCTCCCCAAAGCCCGTTGGGCGCCCCAGGGCTCCACACCGAGATCTCCAGCCAGGGAGCCTTGCCCCGAGCCTCCTCGCAACCTCTACCCCCAAGAGGAAATGTCGGTCACCTCTTCTATCCGCGAGCGTAGCCGGCCCCACCATGGTCGGCGGGAACACACAGAAGGGGTCCACCCTGGCGGTTCAAGAGCTACCCCGTCCCGGGACCTGAGACTCCTTATCGAGAGAAACCAGGGCCGCTCCCCGACGCAGTCCACCCGCAGCGGGCCCCGGGAATCCCGAGGCGCCGATTCCTCAAGGTACCACGGTCGGCTCGACGCCCTCGAGAAGAAGATCGAGGGCATGCGCCGTGAAGCCCACCTCTCGAGCGACGGGGCTAAGTACACCTCCGACTCGCTCATGAAGCCGTACACCGAGGAACTGCTCGCCGTGCGCGTCTCATCGCGTAATAAGCCTCCGAAGGTCTCTCTGTTTGACAGGAAAACCGACCCGAAAGACCACTTGGACGCTTTCACCGTAGGAATGAGCTCCCAAGATCACTCCGACGCCGCCCAGTGCAGGGCCTTCCCGGCCACCCTCATTCACGCGGGTCGGGATTGGTTCTGGGGGCTCGAGCCCCGCTCAATCTCAACCTTCGACGAGCTGGCTACCCAGTTCCTTGGCCACTTCATGGGGAACCGTCGACAGAAGCGCACGGTCAACTACCTCTTCACGGTCAAGAGTGTAAGTGCACGGCGGCGCCACGGCCGTCAATCCGAGGCCAAAATGCGGAAACGATAATTTACTTTAACTTTTGAACCGGCACCACCGCGCACAAAAATCCCGGATCGGGCCATTAATCTAATCCTAGCTAACAAAAGAACGGGTAAAGAGATATACCGAGCGATCTGTGTCCTTCGGTCTTCTCGTCGTCGTCCCGATCTCCCCGCGGAATCTCCGGTCTTCACCTCCTCGCCGGTACGGGCACCACATCGCCGGGTTCTTTTACGGGCTCCCACCTCTGGACCGAGGCAACTCGGGCACGAAGTTGGTGAGTCAACGTACCCAAGATTTGCTGTAGAATAAGTGTAGTGCTATGTCTCTTGGGGTTTTGAAGTTGCCTTATTGGTGGAGGAAAATGAAGTGAAAACTTTTTGAGATGAACAAGGGGATTTTTGCAAGCATCAAGAGATCAAAAATCTCTTCACCAAAATTGGACAGCCCCCCATCAAATGTGGTAGGCCCAATGCATGAATGAATGAGAATTGGAGTGAGAGAAAAGTCAAAGGGGGAGGAAGCTATCATCCAAGAGAGAGAGAGAGAAACATGATGGTGAAATATAATGATCACAACAAAACCCTCACTCCAAATCAACCCCATCATCAACTACCATGATCACTCCAAAAGTCAAGCAATCATGGACTAAAGAAGTCAAATGAAGGTACAATCATCATGAAGCAACAATATGCAAAGACCACCCTACACAAATGCTAATTTGCACAAATGCAAATAAGCCCTCCTCCACCAACTTTCAGCCAAGAAAAGATACAAAGGAAAATGGCCGAAACGGAAAGCAAACTGGCAACTTCAAAAAACTGATCCTGTAATAAATTACAGGAAAACCCCGCTACTGTATATACATACCCGTATTTGTATTCCGACTGAATACAAATTCAATGAGACAAAATCCACACAGTACAATACTAGGATCCGGTTTAAACCAAAGCCCGCTAGTATTATCTGTCCGATCATGATCCGTGCAATACCGCAAATATCTGATCGAACCCTGCCATATCTCTAAACGGCCTCTACAGCGTTTCGCCCGAAACTTGAGTAACTGGTCTGTGGGGGACTCTAAAGACTCGTCAATACTATGGCCGTGGATTTAACCACTAGCACGTCAGAGGTATTAGCCATACGTGACGGGCTACCAGCTATTGACCAAAAGGGACGTCTGTGAGCGAACTCACCCTAACACCCTACTGAGCCTGTCAGTGACAATATCCGTACAGTCCGGTCCGTTCGTCTATGAGCATCGCATGGCGGGCCTACGGGGTTGGTAAAAGTCAGACCCCCAAAAGCGGTACAAGTCGTGTCGGAGTGTAGCCCAGAACACCCTGAAATACTACTGGAATACCTACCAGTAAATCTCCTGCCTTGGCCAAGGACTTCGTGTAAAGGCTCTCCTAGACACAGCGCGACCTTACCCCCAATACCGGAAGAGACGAACCCCTGAAGATCCGCTCACTGCCTCCATGTGGCTCGGGACTGTACCCAACTAAAACCTGTTTGCACGTCTCCTTTGAGCGTGGTAGGGTAGTAATCAAAGTACAGTGGGAACTCACATGAGACAAATGACGATCCTCAGGTCGATGAACTAAGCTGTACACATGTCACCAGGGAACTGCTATCTGACGTCTGGTATAAGACCAACTAGCATGTTCCCGGCGAGTCCTGTCCGGTGTACTCATAACCCAATGAGCACCTGTATACATCTTAGGTGAACCAACTGACACCAGTGGCTTGTGAGACCGGCCACCGCCCCTCGTCGGGGTCTCGACTGTATACACTAGTCTACTCTGGAGTATCGATGCCCTGTCTCGAAACTCCCACGACTAGGGACCTTTTAAGGATGTGCTTATAGACTACCAGCTCCCACGTATATGATCGCCCTCATACTGCTGGCTATCAAGCAAGAATCCTAGGGGCTCTATCAACGTGTAATAGCGACCTGTAAGGTCACCTAAAGCAGTACACGATGATAAAGATAAACCAGATAGCATACTATCATCTTGAGTAAGATTGTCCTACTGGGATAGGTCCTCCCTCAATCATTGCAATCACGTGCATGTGATCCAATAATTGACTCTGAGGGCACTATCTCCAACAATCTCCCACTTGCACTCAAGGCTAATTATTGCGATGTCGCATACTCACAGCCCGTGTGATACCGAACACCCAACTCCTCTACTAGTCAGTCTCACAAAACCCGTTTGCGAAACTATTGCGTTCGAGGAATAGCCTCAGTGAGTGGATCTGCTCTGATGTTTCTTTCTATGTCTCTCTATATCTCAAGTTCGCGGAGAAAGCCATCTCCCGAAATGAGCAATACCTGTCTTAGAATATGTCTGGATATTTGATGGGACCTAGCTCATAAATGAACTCCAAATCCAAACTTCTTAGACTGTATCGTCAACTGAACTTAATCAGTATCCTGCACCATGCCTCCCTCAGTATCCTCCTGGACCACCTGTCCATAATACCGCCCCTCGTCAGAGGGAAAACTATAACTCTGACAACCTCTCTGTCATCCAGGTCACCTTGGAAGCCTGGAACCATAACTGTCACCTAAATGAGGCTGACGCTATCATATCCCTAGAACATTCACTTATGTTCTAAAACTGCTTCCGAATGTTTCTCCAGGATTGGATCAATATCGGCTTATTGCATCTACTGCAAAAACAACATCTGGTGTGGTACTTGACATCTTATGATTGACTCAATTGCCTAAGCAAGTGATCTGCCAATCATGTACATCTCTCTCCCCTTTAGTCTGTAAGACACCTTTAGAGAGGGTGACTCCATCACCTGCAGGTACACTACCGTGCCAGGAGTCGTCCATTCTAAATACTCTTAGAATGCTATCTAAGTACCCAGATTGGAATACTACCCAAATCTAGATCTAAAACCATAGATCCAGTAACCAGAATGTCTGATATAATATCCAAGTCCCATGTGGAGAAACCATTGTGTGACAACCAATGTATAACCGATCGTAGTATAGGAATATCACTTCCTACTATGTGTATGTCATCCAAATACCAGGACATCACACCCTACTACCTTCTTAACTGATCCATCCCCTATTCTGATGAAGTCAAACATATGACTGTCACATCAGAAATAGATGATCTATCTCCGCTATATCTGCTTTAGTTCATAGACATAAGCTACTTGTCCACCAATGCTTCCGCTGCTCCCACTGACTACAACAACCCTCTGGCAGAGTTATATAGACGTACACTTCTAAAGCCAGCTTAGAACGACGCTATACTCATCCTCCTGCCGGGTCTCACAGTCTGGAACAACAGCAATGGCAAGTCTGGGTAAACAAGAACCTCCCTGTCACCGTCCTTGAGGCTACCGGAGTACCTCTCGGGTGCCTGAGGTTACCCACCAAATCTGCGGAGTGGCCAATGGAATTTCAAACCAGATTGAATCTTTAGGTTCTTATCGAATTTTCAGTAATCGTTTGCGGTTCTGGAATCACTTCCAGTTCTACCATACTCCCACTGCTGTTTTCTGAAAAAATCCATTTTACTTAAAACTGTGGCGAGTTTAGAACAATATCACTATTGATCTTCCAGATGGTAGAAAGTCAACCCTCGTCATAGCCTGGGTCAACCCACAAACAGCCATTACAGAAACGTGCCTTGAGTTATCCGGAGTCTGGTTTTAAGCATAAACCGGACAACTCCCCGTACCTTAATAATGTCAAGATATGAACTATTCTATATCCAATATAGAAACAGAGGCACTGATTTAATTGAACCAGATTCAAATCATGCAGCTGTCTCCAGTGCATGTTAACTAAATGGGAAAAGGCCGATCAGCGTTACTCAACTTAGGAATGCTTCCAATTATGAGTAACCTGAAAGAGAAGCAAGTTCTCTTAATCATTACTATCAACTGAATACCATACACAAGTATCTACATCTTCGATCACCTTGAAGAATCCCGATACTTGCAACACCTGATTCTCTACTTTATTCTTATACCCATAACTTCTCAAAACTTGGACCCTGTGTTTCTACGAAACACCTGTCTAAAAACTAGAGAAGTCATAAGTAAACCGAATATAGTACGAGGACCAACCCCTCTGTCCTAATGGACACTGGACAACATACAATACTCTGTATAAGTCCCTTAAGTCTAATAACCCATTCCCTGTATGTCGTAGGTTGAAAACTGTACTTATGATTAAGAAGAATTACACCGCTGTTTAATGCTCCTTACCTAACCATCCATTGATATAGGTAAATGTTGGAAGTCGATGTACAACACCCCACGAATTGCAGGGAGGCGGAAATATGAAAAACGATCTTGTTTTGTATGTAAATATCGACTAACCGAAGATCTTTTCTAAACGATAATTAACAACAACCATAGAGTTCTTAGCTACTATGTAAAGAGATTATACCTAATGATTCTAGTCCTTCGTCTTTACGATCTCTACGGCCTCCCTGGATCTCCACGTCCTCCTCGGCTTCCTTTCCGTGATAGACGATCCACCCGAGAACCCCGATCCAAGCTATTACCTCTAAACTTGAGGTTACTTAGTTTCTCTAGTTGCTAATCAAAGTAACTAAGATGATGTAGAGTTAGGTTATGGAGTGTTTAGTCTTTTCTAATCCTTGTACTCAACTCATGAGTGGTAGGATTAGGGTTTGAAGAAGAGAGTGAGCTTGAGGAGAGAGAAGTTGGAGATGATAATGAGAATGAAAAAGCTTCTCACTTGAATATATGAAACATAATGAACTATCAAATAAATGAATTTAAATGATTATTCACCATGCTTCATTTATTCAACAAGAGTAATTCACCATATGAGTCATTAAGTAATTAATGATGCATTAAATGATATGATGAATCACACAAATGAGTCACAAATGCATTTAATGAAAATGCCACCTTGCACTAAGGCCTATAATTGGCGTAATGAGTACCCACTGTCTCTACCAGATCCAGTTGCTGGCGTACTGCAAGCCCAACATCTCAAACAGCCTCTTGAACTGCACTTGAGGGATGACCTTTGTGAATGGATCTACCGTGTTGTCTTTTGTGTCCACTCTCCGTATCTCGATCTCCCGACGATCCACGATCTCCCTGATCAGGTGAAACCGCCTTAAGATATGCCTGGATTTCTGATGGGACCTTGGTTCCTTCGCTAATGCTACAGCCCTATTGTTATCACAATACAAAGGTATTGGATTGGCAATGGACGGAACCACCTAAAGTTCAGAAATGAACTTCCTCATCCAGACAGCCTCTTTTGCGGCTTCACCAGCAGCTATATACTCAGCCTCCATAGTTGAGTCTGCGACGGTATCCTGTTTGGAACTCCTCCAACATACCGCTCCTCCATTGAGGGTAAACACAAAACCCGAAATGGATTTAGAATCATCTTTGTCACTTTGGAATCCGGAGTCGGTAAAAGCCTCAACCTGGAGGTCCCCATTACCGTAAATCAAGAATATCTCCTTAGTCCTTTTCAGGTACTTGAGAATGTTCTTTACCGCTATCCAATACTTCTCACCTGAGTCAGACTAATACCTGCTTACCACACTAAGTGCGTAAGCTACATCCGGTCTGGTACATAACATCGCATACATTATAGATCCTACTGCCGAAGCGTAGGGTATAATGCCCATGCGAGCCCTCTCTTCATCAGTCTTTGGAGACATCTCTTTGGAGAGGGTGATTCCGTGACAAGCGGGCATGTTACCGCGCTTGGAATCTTCCATACTAAATCTCTTTAGTATAGTGTCTATATACCTGGACTGTGAAAGTCCCAACATTCTATTAGATCTATCACGATGGATCTTAATACCCAGAATGTATGATGCATCTCCCAAGTCTTTCATGGAGAATTTCTGTGACAAGAAGAGCTTTACTGATTGTAGCATAGGGATATCATTCCCTATCAGTAGTATGTCGTTGACGTACAAAACGAGAAAGACTACTGCTCTTTCTACAATTTTCCTATAAATACATGGTTCCTCTACATTTTTGATAAAGTCAAATTCTTTGACTGTCTCATCAAAGCAGATGTTTCAAATCCGCGATACTTGCTTTAATCCATAAATGGATTTAAGCAACTTGCACACTCTTCCGCTGCTCCCACTGTCTAAGAAACCTTCTGGTTGATCCATGTAAACACTCTCTTCTAATTGTCCATTTAGAAAAGCTGTTTTTACGTCCATCTGCCAGATTTCATAGTCATAGAAGGCAGCAATCGCAAGCAGGATCCGAATGGATTTAAGCATAGCTACAGGTGAAAAGGTTTCATCATAGTCCAATCCTGGTCTTTGACGAAAACCTTTTGCAACGAGTCTAGCTTTGTAGGTTTCCACTTGTCCAAATGCACCAATCTTCTTTTTGAAGATCCATTTGCATCCAACTGGTTTTACTCCAGGAAGAGCAACTTCTAAAGTCCATACTTTATTAGTGTACATGGATTCCATTTCGGATCTCATAGCATCCAGCCATTTCATCGAGTCACTACTCGTGATAGCCTGCTGAAAACTAGTAGGATCATCATCATCGATGATGCAATCCTCTCGATCCCCATCTAGAAGAAAACCATAGTATCTTTCAGGAGGATGAGAAAGCCTGCTAGATCTGCGGAGTGGCGTTGGTTCGTCATGTTCTATTGAAATCTGAGGTTCTACTAAGTCCTCGGTAGCAGTTTGAGGTTCTGGAATTTCTTCCAACTCTACCGTGCTCCCACTAATTTCTTTTGCAAGAAATTCGCTTTCTAAGAAGACAATGTGGCGAGCGACAAACACCTTTTGTTCTTCAGTGTGGTAGACCATATACCCCCTTGAATGCTTGGGGTATCCTACAAATTTGCATAAAACCGATCGTGCCTCGAGCTTGTCCGGATTATGCTTTTTAACATATGCCGGACACCCCCATATCTTGATATACTTCAGATATGGTCTCTTCCCGCTCCACATTTCATATGGAGTGGTAGGCACAGACTTGGTTGGAACTCTATTCAATAGGTATGCTGCTGATTCTAGAGCAAATCCCCAGAAGGAAAGTGGCAACTCAGCATTACTCATCATTGAACGCACCATATCTAATAGCGTGCGATTCCTTCTTTCTGATACACCATTATGCTGAGGTGTATAAGGTGGAGTAAGCTGAGAGAAAATTCCATTCTCTTTTAAGCATTCAAGGAAACTGGTACTTAAGTATTCTCCACCTCGATCAGATCGAAGTGTCTTGATGGTTTTACCAGTTTGTTTCTCTACTTCATTTTTATACTCCTTAAACTTCTCAAAAGCCTCGGATTTATGCTTCATTAAGAACACATGTCCATACCTAGAGAAGTCATCAGTAAAAGTGATGAAGTAGGAGTGACCACTTCGTGCATGCGTAGACATCGGACCACATACATCACTGTGTACAAGTCCCAAGAGTTCTGTGGCTCTTTCTCCGTATCCGGTGAACGGAGATTTGGTCATTTTTCCTTTGATACATGATTGACAAGTTGCATATGATGAATATTCAAACGAATCTAAATATCCATATTTATGTAACTTAGTCAACCTTGTTTCATTTATATGACCAAGTCTACAATACCATAGGAAGGCTTGATTTGAATCTGGAGCCTTTCTTTTAAGCGTGTTTTGAATATTAAAAATTTGAGGTTGATTAAGTATGTATATGCCGTTTTCCAGTGTGCCAAACCCAATCACTTCTTGATTTAGGTGAATGTTCATAACATTTCTTTCAAGCGCAAAACTATATCCTTCATTCGATAACAAAGATACTGATATAATATTACACAACATAGTGGGAATACAAAAACAGCTGTACAACACCAAAATGTGCCCACTAGTCAACCCTGGGTGATATTCCCCTATTGCAATTGCATCTACATGCATTCCATTGCCCATCCGGAGAGTCATATCACCTGTCCCCAGCACTCTACTATTTCTCAGATCCTGCAATGAATTACAGATATGAGAACCTGAACCGGTATCAAGTACCCATGATGTAGAGTTAACTGAAAGACAATTTTCGATTACAAACACACCTGAAGTAGAAGCAACCGCTTGCTTCATGTCCTTGGCTTTGAAGGCCTGACAATCCTTCTTCCAGTACCCCTGCTTGTGACAATAGAAGCATTCGTTCTTTTCTGTCTTCACCCTTCCTGCTTTATTCGTTCCCTGCACCTTCTTAACCCCACCTTTCGGTTTGGTGGCTTTCATCTTCTTCTTCCCTTTAGCTTTCGCTTTAGATTTAGAAGAAGACGATTGGCCAACATACAGAACGGGGGTCTTCTCTTTTTTCAAGGAGGTCTCTGCTACCCTCAACATATTGAGGAGCTTTGGAAGATCGGCTTCCATTTCGTGCATGTTGAAGTTCAGCACGAACTGAGAGAAGGTGTGGGGAAGGGACTGCAAAATCAAGTCGATATACAAATCATTCTCTAGCACGCATCCCAGGTTTGCGAGTTCCTCAATGAGGCTGATCATTTTGAGGACGTGCTCTCCTACAGGCGATCCTGGAGCTAACCTCATCTGGAAGAGTTTCCTTGAGGTTACGTACCTCGCGATACGGGAGTGCTCCCCATACAATTCTTTAACATGGAGAAAGATGGATACAATATCCATACTCTCGTGCTGTTTCTGGAGTTCATTGTTCATGGACGCCAGCACGATACACTTAGCTCGCTCACAATCTAGATCCCAAGTTTTGCGAACTTCCCTGTCCACAACTGAGGAATCTGGTCCTGGGATAAGGGGAGGAACATCGGTGGTAACATATGCTACTTTGTCATAAGTCAATGCAATATTGACGTTCCTTAACCAATCTTTATAGTTCTGTCCGGTCAGTATATTTTTTTCAAGTAATAGTTTAAGTCCTGTCATGGTAGCTGCCAGAGAGAGAGAAAAGAAAACACTCAGCATATACTCTTGCTTGTTTAGATTGGTTTATTAATTTATCTAAACAGGATGGCTCCCACTGTTTCCTCAAATTCTTCTTCAAAACCTAAAAGAAGAACTAGTCAGAATTTAATCACACGTCACAATTCTTGCTTAACCTTTCAGCCAGGCTGGTGTTGGTACTTCGAGGGAGGTTTTCCAACGCTTTCGCGAAGTTCCTTAATTAAAGAACATCTTTTCCCTGGAGGCGTAGCCCCTCTAACACCTTTCTAGACACCTACTTGGTTTATAGCATTGATTGTTAAGTGAGAGAAATTCCCGAGAGTATTCCTACTCATCAGTGGGATCGGGATCCAACTATCATTGCATGATGCCCTAGATAGAAGCCACTCTAGTCACCACACTCCAGAAGGTATGCTAAATCTGCAAGTTTCCTTTATGTTTGAAACTCCCGATATGATTTTTACCCCAAGCTCTTATGACCTTGACGTAGGCCAACAAATCATAAGACGCAAGTCAAGTTCTACTCGTCGTTGTCCTGATCAATTTAAGTACATCGTACATGCCCTTGACGTAGGCCAACAAGGTGTACGTCTGTCTTAAACTAATGCATCTATCTATGCAACAAATAGGCAAACACACTGCTACCATACACTATGCCTTGATGTAGGCCAACAAGCATATGAATACGATATGTTGTCTATCTGAAACGACGGAGGGTTACGACTGGTTTTTGGCAAAAAACCGTTAACGTAATGAACTTGATATGATCGAAGGAACCATGATAGCTTTTATTTTAAAAGGAGTGGTTTAAGCTCCGCATTTAAAATTAGCTTTTTTTTTTTGAAGAAAACCGAGTGGTTTTAAAATTATTCCAACGATTCAGTTTAGGTTTTATTTTTCTTTGCATTAAAAATAATGCGTCCCATCATTAACCTATCATTACAGATAACAACGAAAATACAACGTCCTCTTATGCCATCCGTATTCGCCACGGGGTCCCGTCATCACCCGTTAGGTTACTCAACTAACGGCAGAGCGGGGGCTGGGCTAGCACGGGTGTAAAACATAAGTGACGTCTAAATAGCTATCATATATAGATATTGTACATTCGTCAGACGCAATAATAGGCATTCCAGATCACAGATAAACTTTATTGGATATGCAAGCAATCCGCGTTTCAATTGAGCCTGCAATGAAAAACGGATTTACACATTTGTGATGAATAGCCATTACCCCACCCCAGACCCCTACGGGTATGGCAAACTACCCGCCAAGTATCAGAAGTGAAGCGGTCTGCCTCAACACTTCAAAATACCCAGTAGTTTGTGCACCCCACCTTGGGTCTATCCTAGGAGCAAAAACAGTAAAAAGAAATAATACAACGGTGGCTACAACCGCAACCTGGATGTGCCCCGCAAAATAATATTACAACTTATTACAATTACATCGAATGAATTAATACAATAACCCATCACAGAACCCGGCTAATCATCACAACAATCCAATACAGTTCATATTCACAAACAGTTAAAATAACATCACAGATATGTGCAACCCCCTGCCAACCGACATACTAGCAGTTAGGGGAGGTTTACAAACACATAATACAGTTCACAGATATAATCAAACAAGCAAACATCGTATAATTTCGATCGATTAAACACATTAAATTCTACTCCAAATCTTCTCTGTAAATTTGAAACCTGAGCAGAAAATAAAAAATACCAGAAAATACAAAATATCACTGAAGATGCACAGAGGAAAACTGGGCTGAATCGGCCCCAACTCGGTCGCGGATCCACGGCGGATCGGTGGGATCGGCCGCGGTTCCGCGGCTCAGTGGCCGATTCAGGAGCCCATTTTTCTTCTGTGTTCTTATAATCTCTTTTAGGGTAGTCTGCAGTCACCTGAAAAAATTTTGGACCTCATTTAAAAACGACAGAAACTATATGATATCCGTGTATTTTCCGATTTGTTTTGCGTTCGAAATTCATACAACTTTGCAAGTGAGTTAATTATTGTTTAGTGAGGCTCTGATACCACTGTAAGTCGATGTACAACACCCCACGAGTCGCGGGGAGGCGGAAATATGAAAAACGATCTTGTTTTGTATGTAAACATCGACTAACCGAAGATCTTTTCTAAACGATAATTAACAACAACCATAGAGTTCTTAGCTACTATGTAAAGAGATTATACCTAATGATTCTAGTCCTTCGTCTTTACGATCTCTACGGCCTCCCTGTATCTCCACGTCCTCCTCGGCTTCCTTTCCGTGATAGACGATCCACCCGAGAACCCTAATCCAAGCTATTACCTCTAAACTTGAGGTTACTTAGTTTCTCTAGTTGCTAATCAAAGTAACTAAGATGATGTAGAGTTAGGTTATGGAGTGTTTAGTCTTTTCTAATCTTTGTACTCAACTCATGAGTGGTAGGATTAGGGTTTGAAGAAGAGAGTGAGCTTGAGGAGAGAGAAGGTGGAGATGATAATGAGAATGAAAAAGCTTCTCACTTGAATATATGAAACATAATGAATTATCAAATAAATGAATTTAAATGATTATTTACCATGCTTCATTTATTCAACAAGAGTGATTCACCATATGAGTCATTAAGTAATTAATGATGCATTAAAAGATATGATGAATCACACAAATGAGTCACAAATGCATTTAATGAAAATGCCACCTTAACCCCTGTTCAGTTGATAAAACTGCACATTTGTTATTACATTTTTCCTACTATTTCTATATTAAAAAGGTCTTTATTATAATATATCATACATATGAGGGTTTATCTGTTAAAATACTATTTTCCATGTATTGATATATTATAATAAGCATTTGGTAGGAAAATGTATGCAAATAATATCATTGACCAAATCCTAGTAGAACAAAGTCTACTAAATATTATTTAAGTTGTTGTGCAGAATTTTCAGGTCTTAAATCAAGGAAATCAAGTTGTTAAAGCTAACCTGCCTAATTAAGAAAGCAAAACTTGGAGACCAAGTCTGGCAGCAACTACGAGAAGATTTCAAAGATCTAAAGGTCCCAGATATTGCCAAATGTCACAAGGATGAAGCCCTAAAAAAATGATCAAGTGATCAACACCCTTGGCCGCGGATCCGCGGCTAAACCCCCCTGTTGGCCGCGGATCCGCGGCAGGTAAGGGGATTCAGAAGCTGCAAAATTTTAGGGTGAATCTTTATAGTTAGCTTCCATATTTGGAAGCAAGAGTTCTGGCATTTGGGCTATAAATAGAGACCGAGAGCCTCTTGGAAAAATTATCAAGCCGACGCGATCACGAAGTCCAAGACGGCTCGCGCATCCAGGCTGATCATCAACTGTTCGTCTACCTCCTTAGAAGAGATCGAGAAGCAACTAGATTTGTAATCATTTTCTAAGGATTCAAGTGTAATGAATTTTGTTGATTAACAAAGGTAGCTTTCTTTTTCTTATTCTATTTCTTCGTAGTTTAATTATGCAATTTCTTTCCATCTCTTTTTCTCCCAACATGCGCGAGTAATTCTCCGCTTGTTAGGGTTCGTGGGATTAGGGTAGGCTAATGGATGATGAACATCCCTAAACCCTTTTTAAGTCTTATAAAGTTTATGAACTTTATCAAAAGAATTATTAACATTCTAATCGGGCGCGCTAACAATTCTTTGTTAGTTCCGACCGCGATTAGAGATTAGATTAATGATTGTTTTGGTAAAGGCTAGATATGAACGGAGTTCCGTGTCGAAATAAGGGTTAAGAGTGGGATTCCTTTTCCCTCCAGAAACCCTAATCTACACGCATCACCGTCATTTTGGTTTTAAATATATTAAAGGATAAAAAGGGTAACTTTTAATTAATCATCCATGACTACTAAATCCTAACGAACCCTACAAGCCTTCTTATTATATTAACTACATTCCTAAAATAATCTAGATTTATATATTTGCATTTTTGCTTAAAGTAGATCTAGAAACTTTTCACAAAATTCTTTATTCCTCCTCTCTTTCTCAACACATCTAAAGTAAGAGTAAAAGATTCAACGTTTTCCTGAGGACGACCCGTGCTCACCTCGGTCTAGCTACGCGCGACACCGTTCTGATTGCGGTTAACTACTACAAACACACACTCATTCGAACCAGCCAAATGGCGCCGTTGCCGGGGATACGTGCGTAATTTTTTATTCTTACTATTTGTGTTGAATTCTTATACGATCAATATCATAAATAAAACAAAACTGCAAATTGTATATTTAACGATTATTGTGTGAATTTTTGCGAGGGAATCTGGAGTCACGGACTTGAGGAAACAGAAGACAGAGACATTCATCGAGATCCAGAGGAGTTCAGGAGGCCACGTAGAAAATTTCATCAAGTGATCCATCCTTCTTACGGCGGAAGCGCGGCCGGAAGTGCACATCGGCGGCGGAAGCGCGGCCAGTTAGGAGATCTAGGGCTTCAGTCTTCTCTGGTAAGATTCTAATCTCTTTCTCTCTCATCTGAAATCCAATAAAATATCTTTTCTGCAGGATTCTTTGCAAAATATCTCCGCTCAAAAATCTTTTTGCAAAGTTTTGTTTTGCGGTTTGTTTTTGCATATTTTAATACGGATTTTTAAATCCAGATTAGGTGGGGATTTCATCACCCTTCCTAAGCCCCACAAATCACAAACCGAGCATCTGCATCAACCCTACATTAATTTAAAAAATATCTAGACCAGACTCTAAGGACTGTCGCGCTCATTAAGGACAGAGGAAGGTCGTGGGTAATCTATCGCTTATCCGCATTACTTTTGTAGTGTCTAGACAAGTGTGTCAAAGGCTAGTGGTTATTAATTAGGCCCACTACTGTGGTTCCTTCTCACTTACCTGGCACTTACCTGGTTACAAGGGTAGTACAGAGGCGGTAGAGGATTGATCCTGCGGCTTGTCCTTTGGAAGTCTAGGAGCGGTCTAGAGACTGGACCTAGGTAACCATAGTTCTAGGGTTGTGCATTTTTGTGTGATTTGCCTAAATCCGTCATTTTTCAAAACAAACCAATTATTTTTACCCATTCCCCCTTCTTCTCTTCTTATAATGGGTGACCTAAACAGAAGAACACTTGCCGAGCTTTGCTGTCCACAACCAGATATCTCTTGTTTTCGTAATCCCTTCGGTATATTGTCCGGCTCTTCCATGTCCTTAAGAGATCATATAGAACAAGCAGGAAGAAACAGTTGGCCACCTCAGTCTAGGTCTTATCAACAGGATCCTAATCCTACACCTGTTTCAGTTGATACCCAGAGTGAGGAAGCTCCTAGACGAATGTCCATTGCTCAGCACATAGCTAGGTCTAGAGGCTAAAATTTCAACCCGGACCAATATCAACCATCACCACCACTGTCCAGAGAAGAGTTTGATATGCGGTTTGTGCCATATAAGATGTCTATTGAAAATAGCTAACCAACCAACCCATATTAATATTCTTCTTATCATAATATTGATCCTACTCCTACCCAAGTTCCGCAACCATTCTATTCCTATCAATCCAATCCGACTTTTCCACCTTCTCTAGAAAGTTCTTCTAATCAGTCATTTGGGAGTTTTAATTATCCACAGGATTTTCAATCTTATACTAAAACCCCTTATCAACCAAAGTCTAGTCTTGAGAAAACATTAGAAAAATTTATGGAACTGTCGAACCAAATTAGGAAGGATTTGGATAGTAAGACAGAACTGTACACCCTTCCTAATCAAACCTCCCCATTCCAAACTGAAATCCACAACTCCAGTTTCATAGATTCATCAAGTGCACCAAACAGAATGACTGATAAGTTGTGTGACTTTGTAGTGTTTGATTTACCCGACTGTGAAGGGTCCATTTCAAGTGAAACCATATCCAACCCTTGTGATCTCTACACCTCCACTCTTGAACCAAAACTGATTGAAAACCATACTTTTGATGAGGTGTTTGAGAATTTTAACCTTCACTTGAATGAGGTGATTGATGTTGGGGATATATTGATTGATGAACCCGAAATTTTGGATGATTTTGTCCCACCAATTCATCAAATCCTTTCACTTCCTTGTGGTCATCATCTTGAGCCTTTAATTCTTCCCGAACCCCAAATATGTCTTGAAGTTGATGATAATGGTATACCCGAAGATCAG
This sequence comes from Agapanthus africanus, assembly GCA_030015575.1. NCBI lineage: Eukaryota > Viridiplantae > Streptophyta > Magnoliopsida > Asparagales > Amaryllidaceae > Agapanthus > Agapanthus africanus. Next base: position 90,082,184 of record CM057344.1, on the reverse strand, counting down.
ACCGAAATACAGCCTCCATCTTCCACATCTGGTTCAGCAACACTCGACACACCAATTTGTTTACCCATTTCACCTCCTACTTTCTCCGGTTCTTCTTCTGTTCCTATAGTTTCAATGAGTTTTGATGAATCACAATCCGTTAATTCAAGTTCAATATTACCAGAAATTCAACTTGATTTGGATATTTTTGAAAATGAGGTAGATGAGTTTTTCGAGTCCTCTACCTCAATGATTTTTTATGAATCAAGTAGAATAAATTCTGGCACAAAACTCTTTGACAGCAAAATGTTCAATCACACCATTGATAAAAGTTTTGAAGAACTTTTTGCTAACGAACTTGAATTTTTAAACAATACAGATTTTGTGATTGATCAATCTCCACCGATAGAGGTTGAACCATCACCATTTCTTCTTCCTAATCATTCACATTCATCCTCATTCTTTCTTTTCTCTAATTTCAAACCCTTTCCAGACCACCTCTTATCCCTTCCCCACTTTTTCTTGACTCAATACAACACATTCTTCCACCAACCTATACGATATACTGATAAAATCTTTGAATGGTTGGTGTTAACTTTTGGTCTTTGTAAAGTCTTACTTTGACCAAATGACCCACCCCCTCTTAAAATGCTTCGTATTGTCTAACTCATGTTTGAGGGGGGGGGGTATATTTTTGGCTCTTGATCATAACTTTTGTCCTCAAATTTGTGAGCCAAAAATAAGTTTGGGGGAGCATTTTCACTTTCATATATTCTTACCCTCATTAATAATGTCCTCCCAAGCTTACAGGTTTTTGTGATCCAGCAGATAGCAACAATGAGGACACTGTTGAAAACAAGTTTGGAGGTATCAGGTTTGTGCTTATTTACGCATACTTTGCATTATACTATATATAAGCGGAAAAAAAATTTGATAATAAAAGAATAGAAAGTGAAAAATTACATCCAAAAGATAGGAATAGTTTAAGAAAATCAAGAAAATTAGAAGTTTTCTTAAACGAACTGGTAATAAGTAGTTATGAGTTGTTGTCCCAAGGGTTAGTAAGATGAAGGAAGTCACTAATCTGAGGATAAAAATAAGTCTGAAAAATAGTTTCTATTCTGGAAGCCAAACATTTGAATGTTGATACCCTACCATATGCACTTACACACGTCTTGAAACTCGGGATAGTAGAGAATACTGTTTACCCCAATCAGAGCAAAGCTATGTTCAAATTCCAAGGCGGGAAACGAAGCAACGCTTCTGTTTCCCCAATAAGAGCAAAGCTCTGTATTGAAAATTAAAATTAAAATAAATGAAGCAACGTTTCAGATCCCCTGCGCTGCGCACAGAGCGCCACGTGTCAAAATCAGACACACCAGCGCAGGGAGCACAGCGCCCAAGGTAGCGTACTCCATCAGAGCAAAGCTCTAAAAAAAAAATTCAGTTGCGCAAGCGCAGCTGCGCTGTGCGACACGTGTTAGCGCAGAAGCGCACAAAACAAAAAAAAATTCAGCTGCGCGACACGTGTCACGCTCTGGAGCATTTGCGCCAAGCAGAATTAAAATTCTGAGAAATCTTTTCTGTTCTTGTTAAAACAAGAAGATTTTCTTCTGTAAAACAGAGGCCTTCAGATCAAAGATCCAACGGTGGGGAAAATTCCCCAAATCACTCAGAGAAAGATCTCTTTAACAAATTTAACTAATTTATGGGCACTATAAAAAGGGCCCTAGATCTCAATTCAAAGGCATCAACATTTTCTTGAAAAAAGTCAAGAGCTTCAAACAGAGAGAAAACTCTGAGAAAATTTCAAAAAAAAGGTAAAAACCTTCACGAGAGGAAAGAAATTTCTTCTAATAGATCATTGATCTAAAAACCAGATCAATGATCTTCACATAATAAACAGTGCTTTGCACTTCTTATGAACCGCTGGTTCTTTAAAACAAGAAAAAACAAAATAAAAAAAAATAATAGTGCTTTGCACTTTTATGAACCTCTGGTTCTTGAAACAAAAAGAAAAACTTATTTTTCTTTGATCTAAATTAGATCAAGAAATCAAATAGTGCTTTGCACTTCTGTTCTTGAATCTAAAAGATTCTTAGTGCTTTGCACTTCCAAACTGCGCTGTTGCGCTCTTGAGAGAGCGCCACGTGTCAGCTACAGAACAGCTTGCGCTAGCGCTCTTGAAATAGAGCTTTGCTCTCTGGAATTGGCGCAACTCACCAGAGCGCGCCACGTGTCAGCAGCGCCCTAGCGCAGCGCACGGCGCCGTTGCGCTTGCGCTCACCAGAGCATGACACGTGTCCTCACCACAAGCGCTTGCGCTCAGTGATTGGCACAAAGCGCCTGACAAATGCAATGCATTTCACTTCCTGAAGGGCCAGGCCCAATTAAAAGGCTTAACAGGCCTAATAAATAAAATGCTATGCATTATTTAAAAGGGCAGAGCCCAATTGAAAGGTCCAATGGACCAAAACAAATGATCTGCATCATAATAAAAGGGGCAGAGCCCAGTCAAAATGGGCATAAATGGCCTGAAGTAATGCAATGCATTATTTAAGTGTGGGCAAAGCCCTAGCACAGGTCTAATAGACCAAAAATAAATAAGGGTGTTGAACATTTTTCAACTGGACTTAGCCCAATTTATATCTGGTTCGAGGGTACATCTCCGAACTCCTCTGACATCTGTCGTTGTAATCCTTCAACGACGTCAGAGAGGTGACGGGTCCCGATGACCACACACGTATATGGACTGCGGGGTCCTTAAACTCGTGGACCGAAACGTCCTTAAACTAATATCGGACCGAAACGTCCTAAAACTAATATCGGACCGAAACGTCCTTAAACTAATATCGGATCGCAACGTCCCTAAACTACCTATGGACCACTATGTCCCTAAACTGGAACAATAGAGCCTCCAAATGCTCTTCTGCCGGATCTAAACGATCCCGTTTAAGTTGATCTTAGCCTCAAACATGGCTAACGTATCCTTAAACATTCAAGCGGACTATAAAACTCCAAATCAACTTTGGTTCAAGGATACATCTCTGAACTCCTCTGACACTTATCGTTGTAATCCTTCAACGACGTCAGAGAGGTGATGAGTCCTGACGGCCATATATTAAATGGATCCAGACGATCCCGTTAAGTTGATCTTAGTCTCAAATCAGACTAACGTATTCTTAACGAACGTTTAAGTTGATCTTAGCCGCAACGCGACTAATGCATCCTTAAACTAAAAACACCAAACCCAAATCTAAGTAAATACGGATTTGGACTAATCCACGTCCTACGGGCGACGGCATTACTCAGTCTCCGTATACAATCCACGGGCAACCACAAACAAAACAAACACACACGACACGAAGTGAAATTCTGGAGAAGGAGAAAGTTGTTACCGCGATGCGGTAGCGTAATTAACTGCAGGGGCTTGCGCCTGCAGGGAAAAGCGTCCCCACAATCTAAAACCCCTCTAGCGAGGGGGAATCTGACGAAGTCTGCTACATCGGCCGCATCCGTCTAAACCTCCGATACACGGTGCCATAAATCAACTTGGCATCTTCGGAGAGGTAGACGGATAAAACCATATAGCATCTGCCCCGAATCTCAGGCAAGATGTCCTCACGTCGTCGCCGCCATTCGGAGGGGAACAGATTCTGGCATGCCCGGTGGGACCTTTTCCACTTTCCACTCCACACTTTGTATGTCGTGTTCGCGAACGAATCGCGGTTTACTGTGGTTGCCTGTGGATTCGAGGTACTAAGATTTGGTGTTTTGCTCCGTGCAGAAAACAGAAGATCAATGGCTTCAAACTGCACTGCCTGCAACTGCAACTCTCGCTCGGTCCTTGCTGGAGGAGTGACTTATGGGCCCCAAGCGGCCTCCCTTTTCAAGATGCCAGTGGAGCAGGTAACTCAGGCCACCACTGGATTATTCTTCGGGACCATGCTCCCACCGTTGAGCTTCAATGCCACCATGACGTTGCAAGAAGCCCCAAAGAAGTCGGTTTTTGATCGGCTTACCACTGCCGCGACCCCTCTCAATGGGTCGCCCAGCTTCAATACCTCAGTTTTCAACAGACTGGGCCAGAACGTCTGCAAACCCGCGATACCCGAAGCTGCCATCCCAAAGCGGATAGCTATCCCGGCTCAAGCGGACGAAATCATTGGAAAGGCTTCTCCTTCCAAAAAGTCGGTTTTTACGAGGGTGGCCATTCCGGCTTCTGCTCCAGGCGAGGCCCTCGAAGCTGCTTCCTCTGCCCAGAGCAGGGGGCACGACGAAGACACCCTTATAGCTGAAACAGCTCCATCCGCAAGACATGCCCGACGTCGCCACTGGCGCCGAGTGAGGAAGGCTGGGGGCAACTCCCCCTCTGAGATAACTCCGCCAGCTCCAACGGTGAGGATCGATGCTGCTGTTCCAACCGGGAACAGCTTTGAATTACTGAACACGGTGCGCAAAAACTCTTCTACTGCAATGTTGAAACGAACTCCTTCAGCTGCGAAGAGTACTCCAGAGAAAAAGCTAGAACAGCCCCCTCAACGGCTGTCCTCTAAAATTTACAGAGTCTGGCGACAGGTCCAGGAGTCAGTGATTGATGAAAACTATCTCCGCCAACGAAAAAAAATGAAGGTTCGGCAAGAGAAGGATTACTCCGTCAAGCCCCAAAAACCAATAGTTACCCGGGTGCCCATTACAACGGCCCCTTAACTCCAATCACTCAGAAGAAAAGGAGGCCGCAAAAAGCCCCTGTGAACATGGCGAAGCATAAAAGCGCCGAACACAAACGCCCCAAATCTGGGGGCATGGTGGTGCACACTGTTTATATGGCTTCTGGAAAGGAGGAAAGCCGCAATTCTACGGGCCACCGATCGCTCACCCGATCCGTGACGAAAGCCCAGGAGCAACAACAAAAGCTTCAGGAAATGATGACTACAATGGCTGCACTCACTGAGCCAAAAGAAAGCTCTGAAACGCCTTCGGATGAGCGTCAAGAACAAGAAACTGACGCTGACTTTTTACGCAGAGTCCTCGAAAAGAGGGACAAAGAAGCTGCAGAGCAAGCGGCTAACATAAAACAGATGGCTCTCATCTTCCAAGATATGGTAGGGATGATGTTACAGCCGGACCCTCCTGCTGAAGATCCTCCGATCGTCCTTGAAGACAACAGGGGAGAAACGTCAAATCCTCCACCGGCTCTGTCAACAGCCAAGGAGGAGGCAATCTCCAAAGCTGACTTGGACGAATATATAGCTCAGCAGATCCGGGTTCATCAGGTGAATGAAGCTGCTGGGCAAATTGCTAGAACCGGACGACCGTATCCGAGCTGGTACGACCAAATCAGTTACCCGCCGGGATATACGATCCCTAAATTCCACGTATATAAAGGGACAGGGAATCCGCATCAGCATGTCGCTCAATTCAGGGCCTTATGCGGCAATACTGGAGGCGATGACAAATTGTTGCTACGTCAATTCGTCAGCAGCTTAGCAGAAACAGCCTTTGAATGGTATTCGGAGCTACCTAACGACTCTGTCAAAACATTTGCGGAGATGGAGTTACTGTTCACACAAAGATTCGCGAGTGCTAGTGAACGCACCCCGATAACAGCACTAATAAATGCCAGAATAAGGCCATGCGAAACGTGGGTCTAATACGCAACACGATGGCGAAACCTATGGTCGAAATGCGAACAACGCATAGAAGAGGCACCTGCGGTAGGCATGTTTGTGGGCACTCTCGATCCGCAGGCGACCATCTCACAATTCATGATATTCTTCAGGCCGACTACCTTCCAGGCCTTGATCGACAAATTAGCCCAAATGGACCAGATGGGCCATAGACCGTCTCCTCCAAAACCAGATTCCCGAAATGAGAAAGGAAAAGGGAAAGCGATCGTCGTCGCCAATGCTCAGCAACAGTCGAACAACTCAAAGCCGGTCGTTCGCCAAAACAACATGCGTCAACGCCCTTCCCTCGAAGAGAGGCTAGGACGTCCTTACTCGTTTCCTCAGAATAAAACGAGAAGACTGTTCGAGCTGGCAGTGCGCAACAGACTCATTAATCTGCCAAGTCCAAAGCGTCTGTCGCAGCCAGGCGATCTTAATAATCTCAATTATTGCCCTTACCACCAAACGGTAAGTCACCCGATTGAGGATTGTTTCGTCTTTAAGGGATGTATAGAGGATCAGTACCTACAAGGCAAGTTCGCGCTGTCGGAAAACTGGAAGGTAAACCCACCACAGCCGCACTCTCCAAAGAAGACGGACACGCCGGGGGCAGTTTGTTCTTTAGTCAAGGATGAAAACGATAGAGAAAACTCATCAGATGAATCCGAAGACTACGTAGCGACTTGTCATGTGATTTCTCACTCACTGACAGATAATAAAGAAGCTTCTTGCGCCGAGAAACCAATGGCGAACCCCGAACCGGAAATTCTACAGCCATCAGACGAGCTGATCGATGTCTTCCTAAATGAAATTCGTCTGAAAGCAAAAGCCAATCAAGAGCGTGAAATGGCCATACTGGAAAAAGCCAAGGCATTCCCGTCAAATCAAAAGCCATCCACTGCGGATAAAAACAAATTCAAGACGAGAAAAAGGTTCACCAAAGCTTTATCAGTAGGAATGAAGCTACCGCCCTTTGAAGAAAATACTCTCGCTGAGGTAGAGATGCACCCTAACTTCTGCTTATTTCATCAGAAGATCATACATCCTACCGAAGACTGCGAATCTTTTAATTGTTGGTGGCAAGGGTATGTCGCTCAAAAGCAACACTTCGACAGGACAAAATGTGAAGCTTGTAGACGTCGAAAAAATGCGATAGATGATCGCAAAAGAGCCGCCGACGATTGTCATACGGCCGACTCTAAGGTATCGCAAATTATCACCTTTGGAAGCGACTCTGACGAAGAATCTACCCCCAACCCTTCCCTCAGGGAATCTATTTCAAAAATGAAGGAATTGAGGAGCTGCGAGAACGTTCAGCCATGCAATCGCACGCTACTCGGAAAAAATCCCGGCCCCGCAAACAACGGAGCGAACAAAAAGGATAAAGGAAAAGGAAAAACGGCCTTCGTCGCCAGCGCTCAACAACAATTAAGTGACCCTAGACCGGTTGCTCGCCAAAGCAACAAGCGACAACCTCTCCAGGAAAAGTTGAAACGTCCTTACTCGTTTCCGCAAAATAAAACAAGGGGACTGTTCGAGCTGGCAGTGTGCGACAGACTCATCAATCTGCCGAGTCCAAAACGTCCGTTACGGCTAGGCGATGTTAATAATCATAATTATTGCCCTTACCATCAAACGGTAGGTCATATGATCGAGGATTGCTACGTCTTCAAGAACTGGGTTGAAGACCAATACCAACAAGGCAAGTTCGCGCTGTCCGAAAATTGGAAGGTGAACCCGCCACAACCGCATGCTCCGAGAAAGATGGATACGCCGGGGGCATCATGGTCAGTCATAGAGAAAGACCCATAGACCGAAAAGTCAATAAACTAGATATTCGCCTCAAATACGGCGACGGCGGACCGAGATGTCCTTAAACTAATAATGGACCGCAATGTCCTGAAACTTGCAAATGACCGAAATGTCTTGAAACTACTACCGCAGCATTCTTAGGCTGACGAGATGAAAAAATATATATATATATAGAGAGAGAGAATAAAAAAAAGAAATAAAAAAAAGTAAAAAATGGTATGTCCATAAGCAAAACGGGCACGGATGAAAACCCGAAAGGGCTCCGTGAGTAAAAACAGCAGGGCTACCGGCGAGTGTTCGTGAAAACCCGAAAGGGCGCGACCTCGTAAATAAAAAAAAAGAGACGGTATGTCCATAAGCGAAACGGGCACGGATAAAAACCCGAAAGGGCTCCGTGAGTAAAAACAGCAGGGCTACCGGCGGGTGTTCGTGAAAACCCGAAAGGGCACAACCTCGTTAAAAGACACTTATAATGTCCCCTCGACCTTGTAAGGAGAAACCACCCGCGTGAGATCCTTACGACTCACAAAGGGAGCAGCACACTTAGGGATCCCCACGATTCCTAAGGAGAAAATACACTTTCGAGATCCTCACGACTCGTAAGGAGAACTCTCTTATGGGACCCTCACGGCTCATAAGATTTGAAAGTCTTAAGTTACAGAGACCTGAACCTATTCTTAAGCAACCCCCACAACCTCCGATATTGCCCTACAAGTGGGTCAGTACTGACTCTTGTATACAATCCACGGGCGCGAATAAACAGTTCCCTAATCAAGTCCCATCCGAGACTAGGGATATGTTCGCTTGGTAAACAACCCTTGTAAATCCTCTAGATTTATGAGGAGAAAACCCTCCTGTAGGATCCTTACGACTTACAGAGGCATAAATACTTAGGAATCCTCACGATTCCTAAGGAGAAAATACACCTACAAGATCCTCACGACTTGTAGGAGAAATACCTTTGTGAGACCCTTACGGCTCATGAAGTCAAAAGCCTTAGTCGACAGGACCCTAACCCTGTTCGCTAAGCCACCCTTGTTCAACATCGACAGCAGCAAATGATGATTCGCTCCTGGCAATATTCCAGTTGTAGCGATGCTGATGCCTAAATCGGTATCAAATTCTAAGTCCTTTCATGGCAAATGATGACTCGCTCCTGGCAATATTCCAGTCGTAGTGATGCTGATGCTAAGATTGGCATCAGATTCTAAGTTCCACACTCGCGATATAAAAAAAATCAGCGAGCCAAAAATGCATATGAAATAGCCGAAATGATGGGGCAACTTGCAATAAAAGCAGCAAGTAAAAATGTATGCATGTAAAATAGCCGAAATGATGGGGCAACTCGCAATAAAAAGCAGCGAGTAAAAATAAAATAAATAGCCGAAATGATTGGGCAACTCGCAATAAAAAGCAGCGAGTAAAAATAAAAATAAATAGCCGAAATGATTGGGCGACTTGCAATAAAAAGCAGCGAGTAAAAATAAAATAAATAGCCGAAATGATTGGGCACCGCGAAAAATAGCCGAAATGATTGGGCAATCGCGATTTTCGCGATATAAAAAGCTGAAATGATAGAGCATCGCGGAAAGAATAAAAAAATGAAAGAATGAAACTTTTTGCCCTACAGGTGAAATCACATCGATCCCTGTATACAATCCAGGGGCACAAACGAAGAGGGAACCATACCTTCCCAACAGGCTCCGTCAGAAAGCGAAGCCAAATCTCGACGGTTCATAGACAGCCTAGAGACAATCTCGACATTTGTCGCAATATTGCAGACACAATATCAACAAACGAAGCAAAGGAAGATCCCTAGCTTCAGGGTTTCGACGTCGATATCGACAAATCAGAGGTCACCAACGGTGTTTCTCCTCATTCCAACCAGATGTAGACGTGACGTCAACAATCGACCTCAGAGTCGCAACGAAACGAAACCATAGCAAAGTCCCTAGTTCCAAATCTTAACGGCAATATCTACAGCCTAAGAATCAGCAACGGCGTTCCTTTGCAGTCCAGCAGGATGCAGATGCAACGTCAACAAGAGACCCCACGGTCGAAACAAAGTGGAGTGACGGCAAAATCGCAGCTCCACCTCAGCATTCGTCTCGTTATAGCAGACACAATGTCAACAACGGCGTTCCTTCGCAATCCAGCAGGATGCAGACGCAACGTCAAAACAAAGCGGAGTGACGGCAAAATTCCAACTCCACCTCAGCATTCGTCTCGTTACAACAGATGCAATGTCAACAACGGCGTTCCTTCGCAATCCAGCAGGATGCAGACGCAACGTCAAAACAAAGCGGAGTGACGGCAAAATCCCAACTCCACCTCAGCATTCGTCTCGATACAGCAGACGCAATGTCAACGACGGCGTTCCTCCACAGTCCAGCAGGATACGGATACAACGCCGACAAAAGACCTCACGGTCAAAACAAAGCAGAGCTGCGGCAAAATCCCAGCTCCACCTTGACGTTCATCTCGATACAGCAGATGAAATGTCACCCCAGCGTTCTTCCCCCAGCAGGATTCGAACGCGCCAAAGCAAACGAAGCGAAGGCCAAATTCCTAGCATTCAGGGTCTTGACGGCAAGTCATATAAAGCCTGAAAGACAATCGGAGATCATCTCGCACCAGCGCGGAGTGGTCACCACCTCGACGATCGTCTCGATACAGCAGATGAAATTTCACCCCAGCGTTCTTCCCCCAGCAGGATTCGGACGCGTCAAAGCAAACGAAGCGAAGGCCAAATTCCTAGCTTCAACATCTTGACGGTAACTCATATAAAACCGAAAAGACAATCAGAGATCATCCCACATGGAGTGGTCACCACCACGACATTCGTCTCGATATAGCAGACGAGATGTCAACAACAGCGTTCTTCCTCCAATAGGATTTGGACACACCAAAGCAAATGAAGGAAAGGCCAAATTCCTAGCTTCAGGGTCTTAACGGCGAGTCATATAAAGCCTGAAAGACAACCGGAGATCGTCTCACATCAGTGCGGAATGGTCACCACTTTGACGTTCGTCTCGACACAGCAGACGCAACGTCATCAAACGAATGGAGCCATGGAAAAATCCCTAGTTCCAAACCTCGACGGCTCACCAGTGACCTAGAGACAGCCGCGACATTCGTCTCGATACAGTAGACGCAATGCCAGCAAATGAAGCAAATTCCAAATTCCTAGCTTCAGGGTCTTAACGGCGAGTCATATAAAGCCTGAAAGACAACCGGAGATCGTCTCACATCAGTGCGGAATGGTCACCACTTCGACGTTCGTCTCGACACAGCAGACGCAAGATCATCAAACAAAGGAGCCACGGCAAAATTCTAGCTCCACCTCGACATTCGTTTCGATACAGTAGACGAGTTGTCACCCCAGCGTTCTTCCTCCAACAAGGATCAGACGCGACAATCAAACAAACGAAGCCACGGCAAAATTCCAGCTCCACCTCGACATTCGTTTCGATACAGTAGACGAGTTGTCACCCCAGCGTTCTTCCTCCAACAAGGATCAGACGCGACAATCAAACAAACGGAGCCACGGCAAAATTCCAGCTCCACCTCGACATTCATTTCGATACAGTAGACGAGTTGTCACCCCAGCGCTCTTCCTCCAGCGGGATTCGGACGCGACAATCAAACAAACGGAGCCACGGCAACATTCCAGCTCCACCTCGACGTTCGTTTCGATACAGTAGACGAGTTGTCACCCCAGCGTTCTTCCTCCAGCGGGATTCGGACGCGACAATCAAACAAACGGAGCCACGGCAAAATCCCTAGTTCCAAACCTCGACGGTTCATCAGCAAACTAAAAACAACCGCGACATTCGTCTCGATACAGCAGACGCGATGCCAGCAAAACGAAGCAAAGGCCAAATTCCTAACTTCAGGGTCTTGACGGCAACTCACATAAAACCTGAAAGACTATCGGAGATCATCCCACACCAGCGCGGAGTGGTTATGACTCATCGGGGCTCACCAAAATGAGCCTAACCTCAAGTAAAAAGCGGCATGGTAAATTCCTAACGCTTGCTCTTCCGACGGTCAAACTGCCTAGGAAGATTGCTTGAAGACGTCTTGTCCAGCCCCCGAAGGGATCAGAGACACGGCAGTCACAGGGCTACTCGAACAGCACGATTGCCTATCGAGGACCATATCAGCTTATGCGATGGTACGATGGCCAAAACCCTAAGTACCACCAACCTTAACGGGCTTCTGTCATAAAGAGCAGAGGTTAAATGCGACGTTAAGATGTTCTTGCGAGAAACGCTCGCTTCATCTCGACTTGTGAAGAAATTGTTGAGGCGGCTCGACGCATGAGATAAAGCCTTAGGCAGTAGGCATAAAAGAAGCCTGTTTCCTAAGCACTGGGACCCTACAAGTTGACCCAAAACGGTCTCTTGCATACCATCCACGGGTCTCACTCTTCAAAGTCGAGTTTCGACAGGGAGGGAAACAACCGCTTACGGGTCCTTTCGACTCGTAAGAGGGAAAAATTCTCTTATGAGATCCTTACGACTTATAAGAGAAAACCACACTTAGGAATCCTCATGATTCCTAAGGAGGAAAAAAAAAACCACCTACGAGATCCTCTCGATCCGTAGGGAGAAAAGTCTCTATGAGACCCCCACGGCTCATAGAGTTGAAAAGTCTTAGGCGACAGATCTGAACCTGCGGCCTAAGCCATTATTATTGCATGGAGAAATCAAGGTGCTTACCAGCTAATTGTAACAGTATACTGATAATAAGAGAGTGACAGAAAGAACATCCGATTTACACTTGATCAAGCGTTTAAGACATACTCATTCATGCACGTGCAAACGGTTCGGGATGAGGAATAAGACAAGATGAAATGGAAATTTTCTATTCATATCATAAAAAAAGGGGTTCTTACAATCACGGAGAAATAAATAATAACATTATTAAAATGTTTACAAAGGTATGACTTCGGATCCGGGGCACGGATTGAGGAATTCAAAAGTAAGGCCATCCAGAGTTCTCCTGGCTTTTCTGATGATTCTCGTGCGCAGCCTCTCGCGCTCCTGGGTGTCAAGGTCTTCAGCAAGGCCCCCTATCCTTTGATAAGCAGCGATTATCTTCGTCTGCTGGAAGACTTGATGTAGGATGTCGATTAGGCTGTCCCGCCGTTTCTTCGAGATCAGCCCTGTCAGGTACACTGAATGCACCTTGTCTTCGGTATCATCCAGCGCATTGAGCGGTAGGGCCTCGTGAAACCCCGGAAGTGCTCTCCATATTGCTCCCAGCATGACCTTTAAGAGAGCTGAACGACGAGGAAGCAACCAACCACCACTTGCGTTGAGGCGACCCATGACCTCCGCACGCCGGGCGTCCGTAAACTCCTGGTTCTATTGACGGCCCTGTACACGGATATCCTCATAAGTGATGAACTCGTGCAATTTGTATAGACGCACCGCCATAATACCTGAAGAAAACAGTACAGGGAGATTAACAAATAAGAAAATACAGAAAGTTAAAAGTTAAACTCCTCGAGAGCAATGCTCTGCAGACAAGAGTGACACCAGTCAAAATCAGCTATGAGGAGAATTTGAGGAAAATTCCCTAAGAACATTGAGAGCTCTGCTCTGGGAAAAATGATATAATAATAATAATAGTATCAAATGCCATGAAGAACTCTTAAGAGTTCTTCTATATGATTTGGAAGGAGCAAAGCTCCATTAATTAAGAAAATCCATGGAAAATCTTTTAGAGAACAGAGCTCTGTTAATGGAACCCTAATAGGGTTCCCTTTAGTTCTCTTTAGATCCCCTTAGAGCAAAACTCTGCTAAGTGAAACCCTAAATGGGTCTTCTTTAGATCAGGGATCTATTGAGAGCAAAACTCTTAAAATTAATTTAATTTAATCAAAATTAATATTTTTACCTAAAATTCTCTAAAGTTGAAATTTTAAAAGTGTTTAAACAAGAGAGCAGGGCTCTGAGTTCTGAAAGTAAAATTGTGAAGATGAAAATCATCTAAACGACCAAAGGTCCTAGTTATAGGCATCAAATACCCTTTCAACTCCCAAGAGTTACCGCAGCGGTTGGAATTCCACCACTGTTGCGCTCACGTTTAGAGCCACGTAAGTGCAACGGTGGGGGGGCATTTGTTTACCCCAATCAGAGCAAAGCTCTTTTCAAATTCCAAGGCGGGAAATAAAGCAACGCTTCTGTTTCCCCAATAAGAGCAAAGCTCTGTATTGAAAATTAAAATTAAAATAAATGAAGCAACGCTTCAGATCCCCTGCGCTGCGCACAGAGAGCCACGTGTCAAAATCAGACACACCAGCGCAGGGAGCACAGCGCCCAAGGTAGCGTACTCCATCAGAGCAAAGCTCTAAAAAAAAAATTCAGTTGCGCAAGCGCAGCTGCGCTGTGCGACACGTGTCAGCGCAACTGCGCTGTGCGCTGCGCTGCGCGACACGTGTCAGCGCAGAAGCACACAAAAAAAACTCCAGTTGTGCAAGCGCAGCTGCGCTGCGCGACACGTGTCAGCGCAGATGCGCACAAAAAAAAATTTCAGCTGCGCTGCGCGACACGTGTCAGCGCAGATACGCACAAAAAAAAAATTCAGCTGCGCGACACGTGTCACGCTCTGGAGTATTTGCGCCAAGCAGAATTAAAATTCTGAGAAATCTTTTCTGTTCTTGTTAAAACAAGAAGATTTTCTTCTGTAAAACAAAGGCCTTCGGATCAAAAATCCAACGGTGGGGAAAATTCCCCAAATCACTCAGAGAAAGATCTTTTTAATAAATTTAACTAATTTATGAGCACTATAAAAAGGACCCCAGACCTCAATTCAAAGGCATCAAGATTTTCTAAAAAAAAAAGAGAAAAGAGAAAGAGGACTCTGAAGAACTCCTCAAGAAAAAAAAAGGTAAAGACCTTTAGAAAAAGAGAAAGTTCTCTTATTAACAGATCATAGATCTTTAATAAAAAAAAAATAAAAATAAAAATAAAGAATAGTGCTTTGCACTTTTTATGAACCTTTGGTTCCTGAAACAAAAAGAAAAACTTGTTTTTCTTTGATCTAAATTAGATCAAGGAAACGAATAGTGCTTTGCACTCCTTTTATGAACTATTGGTTCTTGAATCTAAAAGATTCTTAAATCATAGTGCCTTGCACTTGCAAACTGCGCTGTTGCGCTCCTGGATTGGCGCAAGCCACCAGAGCGCGCCACGTGTCAGCAGCGCAGGCGCAGCGCATTAGCGCAGTGCACTGCGCTTGCGCGACACGTGTCAACACTACAAGCGCTTGCGCTCTTTGATTGGCGCAAAGCGCCTGACAAATGCAATGCATTTCCTAAAAGGGCCAGGCCCAAATCAAAAAGACCAAGCAGGCCAAAATAAATTGCAAAGCAATAAAAGGGTAGAGCCCAAATGAAATTGATGCTCTGCATCATTTATAAAGGGCAGAGCCCAAAACAAATTGATGCTCTGCATCCTTTCTGGGCAAAGCCCAAATAAAAATAAAAAGAAATGCAATGCAAAAGCAAATAAAATGTTGGACATTTTCAACTGGACTTAGCCCAATTTTGGCCATAAGTCCTTAAATTAAAATGACTGAGCAAGATTGCTCTCTTAAATCAATTTACTACCGGTTCGAGGGTACATCTCCGAACTCCTCTGACACCTGTCGTTGTAATCCTTCAACGATGTCAGAGAGGTGACGGGTCCCAACGACCACACGTATATGGACCGCGAGGTCCTTAAACTCGTGGACCGAAACGTCCTTAAACTAATGTCGGACCGAAACGTCCTTAAACTAATGTCGGACCGAAACGTCCTTAAACTAATAACGGACCACCACGTCTTTAAACTGGAATATGGACCACCACGTCCGTAAACTGGAATATGGACCACCACGTCTCTAAACTGGAGCATGGACCGCAACGTCCCTAAACTACCTATGGACCATTATGTCCCTAAACGGGAACAATGGAGCCTCCAAATGCTCTTTTGCCGGATCTAAACGATCCCGTTTAAGTTGATCTTAGCCCCCAAACATGGCTAACGTATCCTTAAACATTCAAACAGACTATAAAACTCCGAATCAACCTTGGTTCAAGGGTACATCTCTGAACTCCTCTGACATCTGCCGTTGTAATCATTCAACGACGTTAGAGAGGTGACGAGTCCCGATGGCCAGATATTAAATGGATTATCACGTTAAGTTGATCTTAGTCTCAAACAGGACTATCGTATTCTTTTTCGAACGTTTAAGTTGATCTTAGCCGCAACGCGACTAATGCATTCTTAAACTAAAAACACCAAACCCAAATCTAAGTAAATACGGATTTGGACTAATCCACGTCCTACGGGCGACGGCATTACTCAGTCTCCGTATACAATCCACGGGCAACCACAAACAAAACAAACACCCACGACACGAAGTGAAATTCTGGAGAAGGAGAAAGTTGTTACCGCGATGCGGTAGCGTAATTAACTGCAGGGGCTTGCGCCTGCAGGGAAGAGCGTCCCCACAATCAAAAACCCCTCAAGCGAGGGGGAATCTGATGAAGTCTGCTACATCGGCTGCATCCGTCTAAACCTCCGATACACGGTGTCATAAATCAACTTGGCATCTTCTGAGAGGTGGACGGATAAAACCAAATAGCATCTGCCCCGAATTTCAGCGTCAGAACATCGCGGTCCTGTGCGCCGCCATTCGGAGGGGAACAGATACCTTGAAATGCTCTTGTCTAAAAGCCAAAGTATGAAGGAAATGAAAAAAATGAATAAAATATAAAATGGTGAAAAAAAAATGAACACTGGTTTTGTTATCGCCAAGGCAACAATAAAAAAATATAGCAAGGGTGCCTCTTCACCTAGTGCCCTAAGGCCAACTGGTCTGGGAGTCGCTGCTAAGCCTTAGGTGATGCAAGACGAGGAAAATATTATCACCTAATCAGTAAGCACATGAGTAATCGGTTGGTTAGTACCTCAAGAAGTATTAACGGTCGCATGAAAATGTGTGAGCAAATCTAAATATTCATCAAGTTAAAAAGTACTGAGGTAGATGGACAAGAGTATGATAGCTTGAATTGAATTCTCCGAGTGTAGGGATGTCCATTTCATACACGTAGGGGTATATGATCGATGTTTGGATGAAAGGTAGGAATGAAGAATAAAGACGATGTTTTATTGAGGGATAATGTGATTTCTAACATCTTTTCATGACTATTAAGATAGGGCTCATGACAACTGAAAAGCTAGTATAGTTGGAAACTCTTATTTTTAAAGTCTTTCTTTTATGGTTCTTATCTTTATATGTAAATTTCACCATCTCTCTTTTATTATAGGATTTTGTGGGTGTAATCCGCTGAAAACCCTCAGGAGACAACACTCCTCCTACTAGGGACACCTAGAGGTTTAACGGCTTGTTGCACGTGCTCAGTGCAATCGTGTTTGCCTACGAAAGTGTGCTTAGTTTTCTCCTTTCTTTTTCTCTTGAATAAACTAGTTTGCTCGGGACGATCAACGATAAGTTTGGGGGTATTTGTTCAGTTGATAAAACTGCACATTTGTTATTATATTTTTCCTACTATTTCTATATTAAAAAGGTCTTTATTATATCATACATATGAGGGTTTATCTGTTAAAATACTATTTTCCATGTGTTGATATATTATAATAAGCATTTGGTAGGAAAATGTATGCAAATAATATCATTGACCAAATCCTAATAGAACAAAGTCTACTAAATATTATTTAAGTTGTTGTGCAGAATTTTCAGGTCTTAAATCAAGGAAATCAAGTTGTTAAAGCTAACCTGCCTAATTAAGAAAGCAAAACTTAGAGACCAAATCTGGCAGCAACTATGAGAAGATTTCAAAGATCTAAAGGTCCTAGATATTGCCACATGTCACAAGGATGAAACCCTAAAAAATTGATCAAGTGATCAACACCCTTGGCCGCGGATCCGCGGCCAAACCCCCCTGTTGGCCGCGGATCCACGGCAGGTAAGAGGATTCAGAAGCTGCAAAATTTTAGGGTGAATCTTTATAGTTAGCTTCCATATTTGGAAGCAAGAGTTCTGGCATTTGGGCTATAAATAGAGACCGAGAGCCTCTTGGAAAAATTATCAAGCCGACGCGATCACGAAGTCCAAGACGGCTCACGCATCCAGGCTGATCATCAACTGTTCGTCTACCTCCTTAGAAGAGATCGAGAAGCAACTAGATTTGTAATCATTTTCTAAGGATTCAAGTGTAATGAATTTTGTTGATTAATAAAGGTAGTTTTCTTTTTCTTATTCTATTTCTTCGTAGTTTAATTATGCAATTCCTTTCCATCTCTTTTTCTCCCAACATGCCCGTGTAATTCTCCGCTTGTTAGGGTTCGTAGGATTATGGTAGGCTAATGGATGATAAACATCCCTAAACCTTTTTAAGTCCTATAAAGTTTATGAACTTTATCAAAAGAATTATTAACATCCTAATCGGGCGCGCTAACAATTCTTTGTTAGTTCCGACCGCGATTAGAAATTAGATTAATGATTGTTTTGGTAAAGGCTAGATATGAACGGAGTTCCGTGTCGAGATAAGGGTTAAGATTCATTTTCCCTCCAGAAACCCTAATCTACACGCATCACCGTCATTCTAGTTTTAAATCTATTAAAGGATAAAAATGGTAACTTTTAATTAATCGTCCATGACTACTAAATCCTAACGAACCCTACAAGCCTTCTTATTATATTAACTATATTCCTAAAATAATCTAGATCTATATATTTGCATTCTTGCTTAAAGTAGATCTAGAAACTTTTCACAAAATTCTTTATTCCTCCTCTCTTTTTCAACACATCTAAAGTAAGAGTAAAAGATTCAACGTTTTCCTGAGGACGAACCGTACTCACCTCGGTCTAGCTACGCGCGACACCGTTCTGATTGCGGTTAACTACTACAAACACACACTCATTCGAACCCTTAGTCACCATCCTTCTAGAAGCTTCCCGGTAAATTACGAGAACGCCCCTCGCATCCGTGAAAACACGGAAAAACTTTAGACTGTATAAATCCAATAACCCGATACTAAAATCTGTCTTAAACCAAAGCCGGCTAGTAAAAACTGTCCGAATGACGTACGTGCGTTTAAACACGTATGCGTCCGAACCCTTTGTCGTAAAACCGTACGAGCTCTATATCATTTCGCCTGGAGTTGCGAAATCTCTGTGTGGGACTCTAAAAACTCGACTACTACGCTGGCAGTGGGTTTAACCACAGACCGCAAGCGGCACTAGCTGTACGTAACGGTCCTCAGGTAGTTGTCGATAAGAAAGCCGATGAGGAAACCCATCCGAAATCCTACTGAGCCTGTCCGTGACAATATCCGCGCAGTCCGGTCTGTTCGTCTAAGAGTATCGCATGTATGGTCTAAGGAGGTGGTGGACGTCAGACCCTAATAACCGTACAAGTCGTGTCGGTATGGCTCAAGACCATCCGAGAATCTACTGATCATTCCATCAGCAATTCTCAATCAGCCCTGGCCAAGGACTTATGGTAATGACCAACCGATCACCGTGCGATATCAACTCCCTATACCGGGAGAGACGAATCCCTAACAGTCGCTCACTGCCTCCACGTGGCTCGGGACTGTGCCCAACTAAAACCTGTTTGCACGACTCCTTTGAATCGTGGTAGGGTAGTAATCAAAGCACAGTGGGAACTCACACGAGATAAATGACGACCTTAAGTCAACAGACTATCTGCACACATGTCACCTGAGAACTGCTATCTGACATTAGGTATAATACCATCCAGTCAGTTCTCGGCGAGTCCTGTCCGGTGTACTCACACCCAGTGAGCATCTCTATACAATCTTAGATGCACTCCACCAATGGCTGCGGGACCAGTCCATCGCCCTTCCTCAGGGTCTAGATATGTATACACTAGTCTACTCCGGAGTATCGATACCCAATCTCGATACTGCTGCGACCAGGGACATCTAAGGATGTGCCTATTGACTATCCAGCTCCCACAAGTATGACTGCCATCACAACGTCGGTAGTCAGGCAAACACCCTATGGGCTTTATCAACATATATATATATAAATACCAAGTAAAATATATCATACGTTAAGATAAAGACAAACCAAATAGCGTACTATCATATCAAGCAAGACTGTCATATACATACATATCGTTAGCATCCTATACAATAAAGGCCTTTAGGGCATATATATCCAACAAATGTCATAGACATAATTTCAAAAAGGTATATCTCGCTCTATAAAAATAGACGTACAGATATATCAATTTGAAATTGGTGCATTATAACGGATATTCAAAACCAAATATTTGCCGTCCGGCAAACAACCCAGGTGACTTCCTCAAATATCACCAATTACAACGAATTCCGATATAATGAGGATGATCACCTAATTCCCAATAACTTACTCCCACTCATCATCTGTAAAACTATACAGATGTGAGAATCAAACCTGGTAAATACATACCCTGGAGCAAGCGTCTAATTGGGAAATCAGTTTTCTTTTGACAGTACACAGTGAAACTGAAACATTGAAATGTTTCGATGGGGTATTCCGGTATTCCTAGTAATGCTTCTTCCATTATCCAGATTCACAACTGTAACCGTATATTTCTTTGCCGCCTCTCCAAATCCCTTTATATGTCTTTAGTCGTTACCTTCTGCACACCCCTTTAGGCCAAATGGTTTTCTTCCTTCCCTACCGTTCGGCACCAGCCTATGGTTTGGAAGAAGACTATCCAATAAGCATAATGGGTGTACTGTCCTAATCCTAGGAGCACTCGCAATGTGAGAGAAGGTGAGGATAAAAGACAACCGAATAAACCTTATTCCTATTTCTCCTGAACCAGAATCCATCCCCGAACTGGAACAAGTTCCTTTCGAGTTCGTATATAACCATACCATGGAATATCCAATAAACTGTGGATCTTCGTAGTGATACGGAGTGTCCTGGAGAAATACAAAGGTGAAGTGGGAGCGGTAATGAAATACTTGGTTTGGTCGTGAATAGCAGTCGCAATTTACTTTGCTCTCCTTATAATCCCTTTATTTGTCTTTACTTAATACCTTCTATACACCATCGTTAGGCTAATTGGTTTTCTTCATTCCCTACCGTTCGGCACCAGCCTAAGGTTTGGAAGAAGACCATCTAATTTGCGTAATAGGTGTACTATCTCCTAAACCAAGGAGTACTCGCAATCTGAGAGAAGGTAAAAGGAAAAGACAACTGAATAGTCCTATTCGTTTCCTCCAGAACCGGAAACCATCCTCGAATAAATTCCTTCGAGTTCGTATATAACCATACGATGGTTTTGTCCAATAGAAGTGGACGTTCGTAGTAATACTGGGTGTCCTGGAGAAAAGGGTAAAAGTAGGAGTGGCAATGAGGTTTGCAACTCTGACAATCCAAAAACCAGTGTTTAAGAAGGTTCGGTTAATTTTGGTCACTGAGTCATAGTCTAGGGTCGGGTCAAGGTCGCTGCCAAAGAGAGAGAGAAAAGAAACACTCAGTGTGCACTCTAACCTAGATCAGAATGGTTACCAATTTATCTAATCTGGAAACCTCCCACTGTACCGTCAAATTCTCCTCCAAACCTGAAAGAAGAATTAGTTGGGATCACCCGAGGAGTAAACCAACTCATCAATGGGAATCGGGATCCAACTATCATCGCATGATAACGTGACGGGATCCGCTCACGTTATCACACTTCAGAAGGTATGCGCATATCTGGCAAGTTTCAGTTTCTTCAGAAACTCCCGATGTGATTTTTGCCCCATGCTCTTATGACCTTGACTAAGGCCAACAAATCATAAGTCACATGTCAAGTTCTACCCGTCATTGTCCAGGTTAATTTGAACCCACCCGTACAAGCCCTTGACTAGGGCCAACAAGGCTATACGACTGTCCCAAACCAACGCATCTATCTATGCAGCAGAAAGGTAACAAGCAGCTACCATACACTATGCCTTGACTAAGGCCAACAAACATAGCATGAATACTACGTGCTACCCGTCTGAAATGACGGAGGGCTACGAATGGTTTTTGGCGAAAAACCTTTAACGTAATGAACTTGATATCGTTGAAGGAACCGGATAGCTTTATAAAAATATAGTGACGAAAACCTTTGCTAAAGAGGTCACTCCCGGTGAAGGGATCTCGGCTCTTTCCCCGTAGAATGAGGTGCAGGATATTCCAACTGAATACCACGATGCAAAGTAAAAGTAAACGACTATAGTGAAGTTATTGCCCTGACGCAAACTTCTGTCCAAGTGGTCACTCCCGGTGAAGGGATCTCGGCCCTTGTCTCGTCGACTGAGGTGCTGGATATTCATAACCGAATACCACTGTGCAAAACAAAAGAGAACGCCCTTGCAATAACAGCTTTTTGAAAAATTGTTCCAATAACATCAGATTAGGTTTGTTTAGCTTGCATTGATCCGAACCAATGCAGTCCCATCAATTGATCACACCATAAAGAACGAAAATAATGATGTACGTATATGCCATCCGCATTCGCCACTGGGTCCCGTCATTACCCGTTAGGTTAGTTAACTAACGACAGAGCGGGGACTGGACTAGCGCAGATGCAAAACATATACAACATCTACTAGTATATATATCAATATATAATATTCGCTCAAGGCGTGATAAAATGTAACATCACAGAAATGTAATAAGTATCACAGAACAATACAGATATCTGGGATCCCCGGGTTTCACAGAGACGCTACTGAAACCCGACGTTCCCCCGGTCGTGTGGATAGCCTGTGCAATGAAATCCTAGACCCCTACGGGCGCGGCAAGTTACCCGCCAAAACCTGAAGCGAGGCAGCCCCCTTCAGCAACGTGAATGGACCACCCAGCACTTCACGGAATCCGGTAACTTGGGCCCCCTCCTTGGGTCAACCTGTACCCCTTACGAGTGCGGCGAATAGCCCGCCAATTCTAGAGTGATGCCCCCTCCGTCTCAACGCCATGAGATGTGGGCCCGTTGCCCTCTAGAACCCGGCTATCCGTGCACCCCATCTTGGGGTAATCCTAGTACAGAAAGTAAAATATACATACAACGGGTACATCGACCTCAACATGGTCGTGCCCCAAAAGAATAATATACAAACAGGCAGTGACGGCAGTCCACATGTCGGACGCTCACCCCGCAATATCAAATGTACATAATACAACTAAAACTGTACTACCATTGCATCCAGGCTATCCCCACGACAATCCGCAACATCACAGCACAACATAGAACATCAACGTGAATGTCACGTTCGCAAATCCGTCAAACCGGGCTATAGCAGTTAGACATGATTTACCGATCAAATGACATTCACGGTCGCAGATATAATGTAAATACTGTGAACAAACATGTTTAAAATTTTCGATCGATCAAATTTTACCAAGTGGGCCCCAAGCACTACTGTAGCACTCAAAGAAAATCTGGGCCCAAAAAATAATATTCCAAAACCCCCATTTTCAAGTCAGGAGCTTTCTGTAAAATTTTGGTACACCGAACAGTGAAAGTCACGGCGGAACCGCGGCCCAAGCATGGGTTTGGCCGCGGTTCCGCGGTGGGGTAGTGAGTTCACGAGACCAAATTTTCACAGAATGCTTAGAATTCCCTGCACGTATTTCTGCAATGCACTGAAAAAAATTTCGAGCCAAAAATAATTCGACAAAAAACTGATGCAGAAAATGGGTTTTTCAGAAAATCCGTTCGATCGAAAATGTAAACACGTTAGAGCAAAGCTAGACTAGGTTAATGGCGTGGCTTTGATACCAGTGTAAGTGCACGGCGGCGCCCCGGCCGTCAATTCGAGGCCAAAATGCAGAAACGATAATTTACTTTAACTTTTGAACCGGCACCACCGCGCACAAAAATCCCGGATCGGGCCATTAATCTAATCCTAGCTAACAAAAGAACGGGTAAAGAGATATACCGAGCGATCCGTGTCCTTCGGTCTTCTCGTCGTCGTCCCGATCTCCCCGCAGAATCTCCGGTCTTCACCTCCTCGCCGGTACGGGCACCACATCGCCGGGTTCTTTTACGGGCTCCCACCTCTGGACCGAGGCAACTCGGGCACGAAGTTGGCGAGTCGACGTGCCCAAGATTTGCTGTAGAATAAGTATAGTGCTATGTCTCTTGGGGTTGTGAAGTTGCCTTATTGGTGGAGGAAAATGAAGTGAAAACTTTTTAAGATGAACAAGGGGATTTTTGCAAGCATCAAGAGATCAAAAATCCTTTCACCAAAATTGGACAGCCCCCCCTATCAAATGTAGCCGGCCCAATGCATGAATGAATGAGAATTGGAGTGAGAGAAAAGTCAAGGGGGGAGGAAGCTATCATCCAAGAAAGAGAGAGAGAGAAACATGATGGTGAAATATAATGATCACAACAAAACCCTCACTCCAAATCAACCCCATCATCAACTACCATGATCACTCCAAAAGTCAAGCAATCATAGACTAAAGAAGTCAAATGAAGGTACAATCATCATGAAGCAACAATATGCAAAGACCACCCTCCACAAATGCTAATTTGCACAAATGCAAATAAGCCCTCCTCCACCAACTTTCAGCCAAGAAAAGATACAAAGGAAAATGGCCGAAACGGAAAGCAAACTGGCAACTTCAAAAAACTGATCCCGTAATACAGGAAAACCCTGCTACTGTATATACATACCCGCATTTGTATTCCGACCGAATACAAATGCAATGAGACAAAATCCACACAGTACAATACTAGGATCCGGCTTAAACCAAAGCCCGCTAGTATTATCTGTCCGATCATGATCCGTGCAATACCACACGTATCTGATCGAACCCTGCCATATCTCCATACAACCTCTACAGCGTTTCGCCCGAAACTTGAGTAACTGGTCTGTGGGGGACTCTAAACACTCGTCAATACTATGGCTGTGGATTTAACCACTAGCACGTCAGAGGTATTAGCCATACGTGACGGGCTACCAGCTATTGACCAAAAGGGACGTCTATGAGCGAACTCATCCTGACACCCTACTGAGCCTGTCAGTGACAATATCCGTACAGTCCGGTTTGTTCGTCTATGAGCATCGCATGGCGGGCCTAGGGGGTTGGTAAAAGTCAGACCCCCAAAAGCGGTACAAGTCATGTCGGAGTGTAGCCCAGAACACCTTGAGATACTACTGGAATACCTACCAGTAAATCTCCTGCCTTGGCCAAGGACTTCGTGTAAGGGCTCTCCTAGACACAGCGCGACCTCACCCCCAATACCGGGATAGACGAACCCCTAAAGATCCGCTCACTGCCTCCATGTGGCTCGGGACTGTACCCAACTAAAACCTGTTTGCACGTCTCCTTTGAGCGTGGTAGGGTAATAATCAAAGTACAATGGGAACTCACATGAGACAAATGACGATCCTCAGGTCGATGAACTAACCTGTACACATGTCACAGGGAACTGCTATCTGACGTCTGGTATAAGACCAACTAGCATGTTCCCGGCAAGTCATGTCCGGTGTACTCATAACCCAATGAGCACCTATATACATCTTAGGTGAACCAACTGACACCAGTGGCTTGTGAGATCGGCCGCCGCCCCTCGTCGGGGTCTCGACTGTATACACTAGTCTACTCTGGAGTATCGATGCCCTGTCTCGAAACTCCCACAACTAGGGACCTTTTAAGGATGTGCTTATAGACTACAAGCTCCCACGTATATGATCGCCCTCATACTACTGGCTGTCAAGCAAGAATCCTAGGGGCTATATCAACGTGTAATAGAGACCTGTAAGGTCACCTAAAGCAGTACACGATGATAAAGATAAACCAGATAGCATACTATCATCTTGAGTAAGACTGTCCTACTGGGATAGGTCCTCCCTCAATCATTACAATCACGTGCCTGTAATCCAATAATTGACTCTAAGGGCACTATCTCCAACAAAGAGTGGGGACAAAGAAACCTTCAAGGCCTATATTGCCCGTTTCTACAACGCCCTCCTCGAAGTGCCCGCGCACCGGGACGAGACCGTCATAACGGCACTCAGATCCGGTCTGAGGCACAAAGAATGGTTGCGTTCCTTCGTGCTGGCTCAACCTAGGACCATAGCCGAAGTCAAAGCGTGGACCGAGCGCGAGGTCCAGCTGGAGTCCGAAGTAAATGCCAACCTTCCCCGGGCGGATCGGACCGACCAGAAGAAAAGGATTCGGGAGGACAGGCCGGAGCGTCAGCAGCCCAACCACCCAAAGTTCCAAGAGTATACCCCCTCAACGTCTCCCTCGCGGTGTTGCTGAAGGAGTCCCAGAACGAGGAGTTCTTCAAGTTCCCGCCGGTCCCACGTCAGGCCTCTAACAGAACCCGGGGCCCCTACTGTGCTTTCCACTGGGTACTGGGCCACGCCACGGAGGACTGCAAACAATTGAGGGACTACGTCGAGGAGCTCATCCGGTCTGGGCACCTCGCCACCTACCTAGGGGACAAGCGGCGGGCCGACCGCGAGCGAGAGCAGCCTCGCCCTTCCGCCGACCAGACTGTCGGCCAGATCATGCTCGTCTCGGGGGACAGCCGTCCTGGGGCTCAGGGGGCCAACGGCCCTTCGGGAAACTCGGCCCAGGCCGACCAAGTCATCTTTTAACCTGTACCTATCCTTTCTCTTTCCCTTTTCTGAAACAATGTAAATTTTTCCTAGGATCTGCTGTTGACTGAATAAAAAGATCGAGGGAACATTGCGAAAAAGAAAGATCTTTGTTCATTCAAAGGGTATTATGGGCTCCCCAGCCATACAAAGAAAAAAATATATAAAAAAAGAGGGGGGTTACAATAACGGGGGCAAGGGGTGCGCCGAGCACTGCTCGTGGTACTCGGCGAAGATCTCCACCAACCGGGGACGCGCAAGTTCCAGCCTCTGCTCCCGGCCCCCCCACGGGCGTCTACCCCGAGCCTTAGCTCGTAGCATTCCCGGATGAGCGCCTCCGAGCGCATCAGTCGGTTTGCGGAAATCAAGCCGAAGCGCCTCAAGGACCGCAGCTTGCCCACGGCCTCGTCGAAGAGCTGCTCTGACAGGGGGTTGTAAAGCCCCGGTGACGCCCTCCAGATGGAGTACAACAGCAGCTGCAGCAAGGAGGAACGCCTACGGAGCAGCATGCCGAAGTGCTCCTTAATGCGGGCAACCACCAACTGCACCGTGTCCTCGGTGCGGTCGCGGTCATAGAGATACACGTCTGCGGAACTGATGATTTCGGCGATGGTGAATGGGAAATCTTCCATTTTAATGGCCTATCTACGAAAGAAAAAAAGGTGCCCCTTATATAGCCCGCTGTGCAGCCCAACAGCCGCCACGCGGTGCCCATCGAGCGTCCCCCGAATGAAACGATGCGGCGCGCCACGTGGAGTCCATCGCTGGTTACCCGGGGGAAACGAAATGACGCATTCCTGCCGTTTCGCCTCCCCCGACATTCAATGCGCTAGATGCATGCGCCGTTGCCTAGCCCGTCCCCATTCTCCGCACCTACAGCCAGACGACCAGGCCGCACCTCATGAAAGATTCGACTCAGCATACACACCGGGCAGCTTCCCTGCCGCAAAGACGGAGATCAAAAAGCCCTCATACTGAGGCCTCTGAGCAGCTACCGTGCTCGGTCAATCAAAGGAAAGGAAAAAGAAGAACCAAAAAGCCCTCCCAGAGGCAGTCGGGCGCGAGGTTCCCTCGCTCAGCTATCCCCCGCGGGCAGCTTCCCTGCCACAACGCCGGGGATCAAACAAGCCCTCCGAGAGGCAGTCGAGGCACGAGGTTCCCTTGCTCGGCTGTCCCCCGCGGGCAGCTCCCCTGCCACAACGCCGGGGATCAAAAAGACCTCCCAGAGGCAGTCGACGCACGAGGTTCCCTCAATCGGCTATCCTTCAGGACAAAAGCCTTCGCCAAGAGGCACCGGGCAGTAACCCTGCGCGGCCAAAGGTCCTTGGTGGCTCCCTACAGCCGTATAGCTTTCCTCGCGCCAAGGGCCAAAGTCCTCCCAGAGGCAGTCGGGTCATTGCCCGGCTATCCCCGGCTGGTAGCTTCCTACCACAACTGACATGGATCAAAGTCCTCGCCATGAGGCACTGGGCAGTAACCCTGCTCGGTCCCCGTCCTGAAGGATCGAAAAGCCCTCCCAGAGGCAGTCAAGACCCGAGGTTCCCTCGCTCGGCTATCCCCCGCGGGCAGCTATCCTGCCACAACGCCGGGGATCAAGAAGCTCTCATACTGAGGCCCCCGAGCAGCTACCCTGCTCGGTCAAACAACAGCTCCTACCCTCCACACAAGGGATCAGAAGGCCCCACAAGAAGCACCGGAACAACTACCCCGACCGCGCAGCTACCCTGCCCGGTCAACCCCAGATCACGGCCGACACCCTATCTAAAAACCGAGGACAGGGCTGTTCAAATCTAAACGATCTCCCCTCGACTCGGGGGCCCACAGAGATACCTCCTCGGAAATGCTCGTCGGCAAGCGATTGCAGTCAACTCGACTGACGATCGTTAGACAGAGGGTCAACCTGACAGGAAAGCACGACGGTGCAGGCAAGAATAAGTAACATTCTTCACAAACAGGAAGAACATGGAAGCTAAGGAAAAACTTCATCGTTACCAACAAAAACAGTTTTTGTTTACAAAGGGTATTTTCCGGCTCCCCAGCCTTACAAAATTCAAACGAAAACAAAATAAAGACACGAAAATGGGAGCTCTACGCCTCGGGGCCGGGCGAGACCTCGTGGTCCTCGATCTCCACCACCGGGGGCGCCGGGTCCTCGGCCATCTCCTCGCCGGGGACTTCTTCCCCTTGCCCGTCGGCGCCCACCAAGGGGAACTCAGCCCGCAGGTCCGCGTCGTCGAACTCTGGCATCTGGGACTTGACGACATCGAGGGCGTCGTGCCAAATGCGGGTCGTGGCCACGGCCAGGTCGTGGTACAAATCCTTCGACTCCCCCTTCGGCCGCCGCCCCCAGCTCCTTCCGGAGGGTCTTCACCGTCTTCTTCAGGTTACCGGCGAGCACCTGAGAGTCCCCGAGCTTGCCCTCGGCGATCATGGCGGCCTCGTGATGCTGGGCGACCTCCCTTTTTCCGGCGCCCACCTCGCCCTCCAAGGCGGCGATCCTCGCCGACGTCGCCTCCTGCTCCCGCCTGGAGCTCTCCTTCAACGCAGCGAGCTGGCCCGCGGCCTCCATCGCCGGGGCTACCACCTCGGTCTCCATGCGAAGGGCGAGGGCCACGTGCTGGAGAGTCTGGGAAGACACAAAAAGGGGAAGGATAAGGAATGTGAAGGAGAACGCTAAATCTTGCCGCGCACTGGGGGCTTACCTGCACGGCTTCTTGGGCGATCGACGCCAGCTGGCCCTTGAAGGTTCCCCCTGGAACCCGACCTCCAGCCGAGGTCTCTATCTCATGGAGGAGGCTGTCCGCGACCGACAGCCCGGATGGCACCGTGAACTGGAGCCCCCTTCCTCCACCACGGTCGGCGAAGACCGACCCCGGGAAACTCTCCGAGAACTCCTCCTAAGCGGCTCCGGCGGGGAGCCGATCTCCTCTTCCGAGGCCGTGCCCTCCACAATCAGGGCCCGCTTCCGACCCGACACTCTGCTGGGGCCCGAGGCGGGATCCACCGCC
Organism: Agapanthus africanus; assembly: GCA_030015575.1. Classification (NCBI taxonomy): domain Eukaryota; kingdom Viridiplantae; phylum Streptophyta; class Magnoliopsida; order Asparagales; family Amaryllidaceae; genus Agapanthus; species Agapanthus africanus. The sequence continues at coordinate 90,053,084 of CM057344.1, read as the reverse complement.
GAGCGTCCTCGGGAGACCGCCACCGGACGGTGGGAGCGGGGGCTGCCTGCGCCCGGGAAGAGCTGGCACCCCCAGCAGGCTGCCTCGGTTGGCGCATAGCATCTCGGAGAACGCCGAAGTCCATGGATCCTGCACAAAACAAACACCCCACTTATCAGCAACGCGAGTAAAACATAAACCCAGGAAGTAAGCCTAACTTACCAACAAACTCGACGGGGCTAAGCCCGGCCCAACTTAAGACCCTTTCAGACAGCAACACGTCATAACGGGGGATGGACTCCTATGACGCCACTCTCACCGCGGCGGGGTCGTTGGACAGGCTTCCCGGCAGGCACTTCTCCCTCGACCATTTGGTGGGCACTGGACAGTCCTCGCCCTCGGGATGGGAAACGAAGAAAAACTTCTTTTTCCAATCATGAATGGAGGAGGGCAAGGCCATGACACCGGTCCCGGCGGCAACCCCAGGACGCTTCCTAAAAGCAAAATACACCTACCTGGGGTCGCCCGCTCGACCGCCGGGATGACTCTTGAATGCAAGAGAAGAATCGAGAAGGGAAAGACTGAAAGGAACCGCTTGCAGCCTCAGGCGGATCAAGAACCCGAGGAGAATCCTCCATGAGTTCGGCATTAACTGGCCGGGGACCAGACCGAAGAAGTTTAGAGCGGCGATGACCTCAGGAGAGAAGGGCAGGCGCATTCCGCCCCAAAAAGCTTCCAAGTACAGGGCAATCTCCCGACCCCGCACCTGATCGGCCCTATCTCCTTCCTTGGCCAGACGAAGCGTGTAGCGCGGGGGAATGTGAAAGCGAGCCCGAGCATTGACGAGCTCGTCCTCATGCCTCACCCAGCACGGGGTGCTGGGGGCGACACCTGCCGCCTCCTCCCTGAAGGCGGCCCCCGCCTCACTACCCCGGGGAGAGGGGCCAGCCCCTGCCCCCCTGGGAGACTCAGACACATCTAAAGGAACCCTAGCACCTACCCTAACAATATCTACCGATTCTACAGAAGAGGAAGACATCTAACCTTGGAAAAGAAATTCTGCAGGGGCTGAAGCCAAGGAGGGGAGACGAGCGCCGAGCAGCTGGGGACTGAGGGAGGAAAATATGAAGGAGTAAGGACCCTAGGCTGGGCCCCACCGACATTTATCACCGCCTGCAACCTCATCCAACGGCACCCGTCGTCTCCCGCCGAAACGGCCCATTGCGCCCAGCGGCTCAGATCGTTCCACGTGGCGGTCCCGCGATTGACTGGGTCCCATCAGACGCCGCAAACCTGCGCGCGTCACATCAGCCGGTTGGCGCCCGACACGTGGACCATCGTTTCGGCTGCAGAGTGCACGAACCGGCGCACCTTCTTTAAATGCAAAGATCCCGCCTTGATTCGCTAGCGGAAAAGCCAACCGATGACCCGAGGATTCGTCTCGACGAGACCCTGGAAGGGATCTCTCCCCGGGAGGCCCGGCAATCCACTCCTGACCCGACCACGATCTGGTCGGGACAGGAGTGCGGGGCTAATGATAATGCTCGATATCGGCCACCTCCAAGATCATGACACATGGCGTGCGACGTGTCCCAGAACTCAGAAGAAAGGGCCCGCAGGGGGCCGACCAGACCATCCTGTACCCGACCAGCAAGCACAAAGCTGGCTCACCTCAGACCCCCCTGCAAATTGACCTCCTCAGCCCTTTAGCTCGCACCGAGCTGCCACAAGACCAAGACTCCTCGGCCTCCTTCGCTCTTCCCCGAGCTCCCCAGCCGAGGCCGTCTTCCTCGGTCCACCGACCAACTCCACCGCCCACAGGCGTAACCGCCGCTCCGCGAATCTCGCCACGCGCAGATTCTCCGCCAGCGACATCCCACGTTCCACGCCATCACGATCCCCATTAATGGGCGATCCGCTCTCTACGCGGGCGTGACGTCGGGAGCGTAACTGCCGGCGAGATCTTCGCGCCTGCTGCTGTGTACTACCGCCACTATATAAACCCCCATCACAGAGGGGTCAAGTAAGCTATTCTTTACACTTACACCATTATTCTGCTCGGATATTGTCACTGACTTGAGCGCCGGAGGGTCCTCGGTGGTACCAAACCATCCCGGGACTTCTTTGCAGGTACACGGCGGCAGCCTCCTCATCCCACTTTGTCCTCTCAAAACCCATTGAGACCCGCACGTGACGAAGGATAATCAACCCAGTTCACCTCGAGATCAACGGAAGACAACATCTGACGGAGGCCCGAAAAGGAGCTCCATCACACACACACAACATTATGTAAAGTTGGGCACAAAAAAATATTAACAACGAATGAAAATATTTGTATTTTTTTAGTGTCTTCGACAGTTTTCTAATCTTATTCTAATTTACATGATTTTGTTGTGCATTAATTTTTAATTTTCTACATAGTCTATCTTAGTATTTGAATATCAAGATAGTATTTGATATCTTTCTTTATAAGAAATACCATATGTCAAAGTGTTAAACTTAGATCTCAGTTTAACATTTCATGACTAGATAGAGGCTAACTTTCATTTAAAACCAAAATCCTTTAGTATTTTTATAATATATCGTATTGTTAGCATATACCAAGAATAATCAATGATAGGCAAATAGATACCATGTTTTGGTGTTTTTCAATTTATAATTTATTCATACAAACATCAAGTTTATATTATATATTTTTATTATAAACCAATGCAAATAATAAACCACGTCAATGCTTTAGCTAAAATAAATAAATAAAATTTCCATTAATTCATTACCTAATAAATTTTTAAATAACAATAGTTATTCGATCTGTGAAATATTAACATTAATTTTAAAGAGAGTATAATTTCTATCACTAAATGTCAAGAATAATGTTTTTAAAACAATCTTGTTTTCATTATATTTGAAAAACGTATATGAAATTTTTGTGAGTTTTTTAATTTAGATATATATATTATTGTTTCTCCTTTCATATTTTTTATTTTTCCAAATTCTTATCAATTATTATTAGCCATAAAACCCAATCTTGAATATTTTTAATTATGAATATTTTTTTTATTTAGATACATATATCTTTGCAGAAAAACTCAATCATGAACATTTTGCAAAGATTAAAACAGAAAAATTAGGGGGGAAATTTACATGATTATTTTTAATCATGAAAAGTTCTTAGGAAATAACTTTTTAGCCAAATAAAATAAAACAAAACTAAAACCAATAATTTTTCTTAAAAATAGTCCACCAATATTTTTTTTGTTCTTAAGACTCATCCAGGTTGGCCATTTGCAAGTAAATTAATAAAGAAGTAAATGTAAATAAATAGAAGGGTAAAAAAGGAAATCATAAAATTAATGCTTTGACTTGCAATAAATTCTTTTGACTAATCCAACTTTGTATTAGTACTATACTTTGACCCCATGTGTGACGCGTGGGATCAAAGACGATCCAATATATTCACATATGAATTCATACGGTACATAAAGTTGTTATAACTTGAGATGTAAGAAATATATGATAAAAGAAAAGTACATAGCCAACTTCTTCTTGCTCAAAACAATCGTTGTTGATCGGATTTTTTTATAGATTGTAATATTTATTCATAAATATTACAGTTCATACATAAATAAATAGAGTTGGTATTTATTTTTAGTTTTGTATGAATTATAAGCTCCTAATACGTTATTAATTGTGATTGAAATATAATTATTGCATGCATTTTACTAAAAAAGAGAATTATATACGTTATATTACGCATGATAAATAATCTAAATATTGAATATAATTTTAAGAATTTTAAACCTCAAGGTCGCACGCTTGAAATTTCCAAGGTCGCACGCTTGAACCCTCGAGATCGCACGCTTGAAATTATAAGAATTTTAAACCCTCAAGGTCGCACGCTTGAAATTTCCAAGAACCGAAGTTCAAGTGCATTCCGGTATCGAAAATTCCCTCATTATTTCACGAAATTGAGCTCCGAAGGACCCTAAATGAGCCCGAGATCCCGACGGAGAACTCGGGCTCGACCCTAACCCCCCCCCCCATCATTTTTAGCCTTAATTCAGCCCTGAATCAAGGCTGAATCAGCCCCTGAACGGGGCTGAATTAAGGCTGATTCAGTCCCCAATTCGGGGCTAAATCAGCCTCAGTTCAGCCCCGTATTTAGGGATGAACCGGCCATGATGGGAGTGGGTTCGGGATTCCTCCCGAGCCCCATTAATTTCTTAGTCCGAACCAAGAATCCTAGGGCTTGGACACATGCAAAAATAAGAGCTTTTTCTAACAAATTTGAAAACTAGGTTTTTACAAAATGGGTTTTTGATTCAATTGGCCACGCAAACAACTACTAGTAGATGGTTCGGCTCTGATACCATGTAAGGTTGTGGTGCTAAGGTCTCAACACTTGCAGATCGCGGCGGAAACATAGAATAAAATTTTCTAACAATAGCTCCACAAACTACACCCAAAATCATCTAAATACTAGCAATTGCAAGCTACAAGAGAGCTATACTAAAGGTTTAGAGGGGTTACAACCTTTGTAGCATTTCCACACTCAAGTGGAAGACCCAAGTTAAGCTCCGAGGTGTAGGGATCGCCTGATTGACGATCGCCTCGCCGAAAATGATGCACTTCGAAAGCAACTCAACCCAAACTTCAACTTGACCAAAGAACACTTCTTTGTGAAGCAACTTGCTCTCACAAAGTGCTAGAATGAGAGAGGAAGAATATGTAGAACTCTAGCTCACTGTTTTTCTCTCTAGTTCTTCTCTGGTTATCAACTCATGAGAGGGAAGATGAAGAGGGGGAAAATGATCAAAACTCTACTCTTTTTCCTCTCTCTTCTCTCTTTTATTAGGTGGAGGGAACGAGACTTATCTTCTCAAGTGGTCCCCACTTGCCCACACCCCTCCACATGCAAGCATGGCACTACAAGACAAGCATTAGTATATCGTATCATATACAATATACTTGTATGTATCGTGTTGTCACGCCCCGCTTCCCAGAGTACGCAAGATTGGGCACGTGACATAGCCAACCATGCTACCTGTGGGTAGGAAGTATCCATCCACAGTCACATTACGGCTGTAGAGATATCAAGAACAAGATAAAACTATCTAACACATGTCCAAATCCAGAATAACAAGAGTCAATGATAAATAAGTGCGGAAGCAAATGATCCAATACAATAATAGAAAAGTATGTCCCACAATGCGGGCTCATATCTGGAAAAGAAATGCAGGAAATAAAACTAATCACTACAGAACTCACAAATCAGCCTGCTGGCTGAAGTACTCCTGCTCGGTCGGCAACAGTGGTAAAGAATCTGGGCCATGCAAAACCCAGACGTCAGCGCGTCATGTCAACCAATAATATAATATGAACATGGTAATAAGCAATGCAGAAATAAACATGAACACAGCAATAATATGGAACAAGCAGTGCAGGGTAGTGTGCAGTGGGTAACTAAACTGTTCTATCGGGTTTCTATTCTAAAGTCTTTGAAACCAATTTGAGTAATCCTCCATGTAACTCAAAGGATATGTCCCGTTACCCCCCGGGACCACGGATCAGGAAAATGGGAACCAATAATGGTTCTGTCCCGTTGCCCCCCGGGACCACGGATCAGGAATGTAAGAGTCACGAATGGCTCTGTCCCGTTACCCCCCGGGACCACGGATCAAGTAATACCCTTTTAAGTTACACTTTAGATTACCCGTTTGATTTCCCCATACCCCCAGGTCATATGTGTGAAGTCAGGTATTCAGAAATCAAGGACCAATGCCAACACAGGATTAGGTAACAGGTCAGGTTTGTCTGGATAGACAACAGGAATGGTCCATGAGGACCCCAAGTCAGGTTTGTTGGCATTAGGCATGAGATCAGGTAACAGGTCAGGTCATGGTACAACAGGTTAAGTCGATAGTAAAGGGTACCATGTCCGGTGCATCGGTATATATATATCATGTGTAGCAAGGTCAGGTCAATATGTAACACAATCGAGGGTGTGCTCACAACAGGTATACAATCGAATAAGGAATAACAGCAGGAAATAAAGTAAACAGCAATAACAGTTCATTTAAGCACAATGGTGCATTAATATAGTGCAGTCGTATTATCATATTAACAGGTTTGAGCACTCTTGCGGTGCAATAATCACAAGGTGGTGCAATATCAATAACAGAAAGTAATAGGGCTACATGTGTACGGCTATCGTCCTTTAAACAATAAAATGTGGTTAACAGGTCACGTCGTTATTAAGGTTAAAATGGCAAAATGCGGTTTAGGTTAACTGTATCATGATATAAGTCATATTTCGTCCAAATGAGAAAAGTAGCTACACCTAGTTCATTTTGCAAGTTTAATGAGTCAAACACATTTAATTTGTATAACATAGCATGTAGCAAGTAATACTTGCCTCGACGGTTCGCGAACCGGGAAAAACGGACGTAACGTCGGCGGAAAACACGCGACGGACGCATGGGTCACGGATCGAGTCCAAACAACGAACAGTGGGACCACGCGGACCGGGGTACCTCGCTGGAAAGTCGGGTCAAGTCGTCGGCACGGCCGGATTCCGGCGAGATGTCAAAATAGCGACGAAAGTTAGCAAACTACGCACGGACAAATAATAACCAGCGAAGGGAAAAAGGAAGGGAGAATGTAGAGAGAAGCTTACAGGGATTGCAAGGGTTGCAACGGCGACGGGGTCGACGGCGACGGGGCGCCGGCGAGGAACAGTGAACGTGGAGGAGATCTGCTGACCACGAATCGGGTTAACAGCAGAAAGGAAGAGAAAGGGAGAGAGGAAGAAGGTGATCTCACCGAGGGGGTGCTCGCGAGGCCGTGGAAAAGAGGACGGGGTCGTTGGCGGCGATAGGCGGCGGTCCGACGGTGTGCAGGGGATGTGCAGGCAGGGTGAGTAGGTGGTCGGGGTGGTGCAGGGTCGTGGTCGAGACGAGGAGGCGCGGGCGAGGGTGGCGATGGTGCCGGCGACGAGGTTACGGCAGCGACGGGGAACAAGGCGGCTAGGGTTGCAGTGGGGTTTCTCGCGATGGAAATGGCGAAGACGAGGCTGCGTAATTTATATAGGGGATAGGGAGAGAGAGAGAGAGAGAGAGAGAGAGAGAGAAGGAGAGAGATAGAGTTAGAGAGAGAGTTAAAATGCAGGGGGCCCACGAGGTTTAAGCCTCGTGATTGGCCAGCAAAAATTTAAGAAAAGATTTAAAGGAAAATTTTAAAGATTCAGTATGATTTTATAGGTAACGGAGTATATATATAGTTTTAGAATATATTATTAAATTGGGATTTTGGCGCTAAAAGAAACATTTCCAAATCGCGCCCGGATTGCGCCCAAAAATTTGAAATTTAAATAAAAGGATTTTAAGCGGGTTCCAAATTTTAAAATGAGATGTCTTATGATTAAAAAGCATGCCCCCAAGTCGGACACTTGCACGCGCGCGTAGTCGTCCAAACTCGTCCGTTTCACCGAACGGGATGAAAACTCGACGCACGGACGCTACCACGCGGCTAGGGTTGACGAGTAGGCCAATATGGATATTTTTAATTTCATTTTAGGTGCTAAAATTTGTTATATGCAAAAATGACTTAGCCGGTAAAATTTTACAGTGAGACCCAAACAGGCAAGATAAATGAAATGAGTAATGTCGAACACTCAACCAGTAACAGAAATAGTATTATTGGGCTCGGGTGTTACATCATACCCAACTACAAAAAGAATTTCGTCCTCGAAATTCCAAGAATACAAGATAGATAACTACAGGAAAAGGTGAGGGAACTTCTGCCGGATCTCGTCTTCTCGCTCCCAAGTGGATTCTCCATGCGATCGATTACCCCAAGAGACTAGCACAAGAGGGATAACCTTGTTCTTAAGAACCTTTTCCCTTCGATCCTTGATCTCAACCGGTCGCTCCTCAAAAGTTAGGTCATCTCGTACAGTTAACTCCGAATGATCCAAGACGTGGGTTTCATCTCGAACATACCTCCGTAGTTGAGATACATGAAACACATCGTGCACACCTGCCAAGGACTGTGGTAACGCCAAACGGTACGCTACCTCTCCAACACGCTCCAATATCTCGAAGGGTCCAACGAATCGAGGGCTAAGCTTTCCCCGACTCCCAAAGCGAATCACTCCTCTAGTCGGTGATATCTTCAAGAATACCAAATCACCCACGGCGAACTCTAGAGGTCTTCTTGACGTGTCAGCCCAACTTTTCTGTCTGTCTTGAGCTGCCTTCATATGCTTTCTGATGGCGTTAACCTTCTCAACGGTCTGTACTACCAAATCTGGTCCCAATAATCTTCGTTTACCGACGTCATCCCAACAAACAGGTGAACGGCACTTACGACCATACAACGCTTCAAACGGAGCCATCTGAATAGTCGCTTGGAAACTATTATTGTAAGAAAACTCCACCAAGTGTAGGTGATCCTCCCAAGAACCCTTGAAGTCCAACATGCATGCCCTCAACATATCTTCAAGAGTTTGGATCGTTCTCTCCGACTGTCCATCAGTTTGAGGATGATAAGCTGTGCTAAACTTCAATCGAGTCCCCAAACTTTCTTGTAAACTCCTCCAGAAGTGTGACAAGAACCGGGTGTCCCGATCGGACACGATGCTCACCGGTACTCCATGCAATCTTACAATCTCCTGCATGTACCGCTCTGCCAAAGTCTCCGTCGATTGACCAACCCGAAAAGGGATAAAGTGAGCTGCCTTGGTCAACCGATCGACAATCACCCATACTGCATTGTTGCCCTTTGGACTTCGCGGTAAAGCTGTCACGAAATCCATGGTTATATGTTCCCACTTCCACTGAGGAATCGGAAGTGGTTGCAACAAACCAGCAACCCTTTGGTGTTCAGCCTTGACTTGCTGACATACCAAGCACTTAGCCACGAAGCGAGCGATCTCCCGTTTCATACCTTCACACTAGAATTGCTGTCGAATATCTCGGTACATCTTTGTACCTCCTGGATGTACAGAGTAAGCTGAACTGTGTGCCTCCTTCATAAGCTCTTCACGCACATCTCCCTTTGGCACACACACACGGCTACCATACCTCAACGAACCATCTTCGTGGACCATTAAATCTGTTCGTAGTCTGGCTTCAACCTGCTCTCGAAACTTTTGCAGTCTAGGATCCTGCGATTGTGCCGCTTTAATCTTCCCAACTAAGGACGACTGTACTTGCAACTGCATCAACTGTCCCGTAGAGTGTGGTAGCACAACCTCCAAGTCAAATCTTCGAAAATCCGCAATGATCTCCCTCTGTGTAGTCAGTACCTGAATCGCTGGTAACCGACTAAGCGCATCCGGCACGACATTAACTTTTCCCGGATGGTACTTAAGATCAAGGTCGTAGTCGGCCATCAGCTCCAACCATCTGCGTTGCCTCATGTTCAACTCCTTCTGAGTGAACACATACTTCAAACTCTTGTGATCTGTAAAACTTCGACTCTCTCGCCCAAAAGGTAGTGTCTCCAGATCTTCAAGGCGAAGATCACAGCCGCAAGCTCCAAGTCATGGGTCGGATAATTCTTCTCATGGGTCTTCAATTGTCTTGATGCGTAAGCTACGACCTTCTCATTCTGCATCAAAACACATCCCAATCCCTTTCCAGATGCGTCGCTGTGAATCACCAGTCCTCCGGAATTGTCTGGTATGGTCAGGATAGGGGCGGTTATCAACTTCTGCTTCAACGTCTCGAAAGCCAATGCACATTTATCCATCCAAACAAAAGGTACTTCCTTGCGCGTAAGCTTGGTCAACGGTTCTGCCAAACGAGCGAAGTTCTCCACAAATCTCCTGTAGTATCCGGCTAAACCAAGGAAACTTCTTATCTCAGCCACATTTCTTGGAATAGGCTAATCTCGAACTGCTGCAATCTTTTCAGGATCGACGGCGATTCCATCGCCCGACACAACATGCCCCAGAAACTTCATTTCTTCCAACCAAAATTCGCACTTACTCATCTTCGCATACAATTTCTCATGTCTCAGTGTCTTCAGCGCGATCTTCAAATGCTCAGCATGCTCTTCCGAACTCTTCGAGTAAACCAGAATGTCGTCAATGAATACCACAATAAATTGGTCCAAGAATGGTGAAAAGATTCTGTTCATCAAATCCATGAATATTGCCGGCGCATTCGTCACTCCGAAGGGCATCACTAGATACTCGAAATGTCCATACCGAGTTCGAAATGCCATCTTGCAAATATCTTCTGCTTTTACTCGGACCTGATGATATCCGGATCGCAAATCCAGTTTCGAGAATACCCTCGCGCCACTAAGCTGCTCAAAAAGTTCTCCAATGCGAGGGATCGGGTACTTGTTCTTAATAGTCACCCGATTTAATTCTCGATAATCAATGCACATCCTTCTCGTGCCATCCTTCTTCTTTACTAAAAGAACTGGAGCTCCCCAAGGCGAGTTGCTGCTTCGAATCCAACCCTTCTCAAGTAATTCACCAACTTGCTTCTTAACTTCTTCCAATTCCACTGGTGCCATCGGATAATAAGCTTTAGATACTGGCGCTGCACCAGGAATAAGGTCAATCGCGAACTCCACGTCTCACTTCGGCGGTAAGCCCGATATATCTTCAAATACGTCCATAAAGTCGCGAACAACTGCCGGCTTTTCAGTACTATCAACTTCCATAGCTGCAAGAATACTGTGTGTCGGCCTAGCCCTGAACTCGACTGGCCCGACAGAACTGCTTCCTTACCGCAACTGCTGTCTGCATCGTTGGTCGCGAAAGGTCCAGCGAAACTACTAAGTCTCGTCCATTCTGCTGCATGCACGTCCACGGTTGCTCCATTCTGCCTTAGTCCGATGAACTTCTCTTCCATTTCCTCCCGTGCAGTCCGCGGGAAGAATTTCTCCAGGAAACTCTTAGATAAATCCGCCCAACTGATCGGCTTGGGCAAGCAGGTCTCCTCCACAAGCCACCACTCTCGGGCGCAAACCACTAGCTGAGTGCGCACCACAACAACTCTTTTATCATCTGGAATCTGTGCCGCAAACAGCAAATTCTCCGTGTCAACTAGCCACTGCTCGGCTGACAACGGCTCCTCCAAACCAGTGAATGTAGTCGGACCCAAACGTCTGAAATCTGCCACGGTCCCTACTCGGTCAACTGGTTTAGCTCCATCGTTGTTTACAGACTGCCGAACAATATGCAAACCTTCCTGAAACGAATATGCTTGCTGCTGGATCATCTCAGTATGTCTCTTCTGATTTTCCAGCATTCCTCTTATCACTCCAAGCATGGCGGCTTCGTTCACACGCCTCTGGTACGTCTTCAACTTCTTACCTGCCATCATCCTGAACTCAAAACACCCAACATTAGCATGATGATAGATTCTGAATATGGATCAAGGCTAGGACTCCAAGATACTTAAATAGAGTACCGCATTGTAACTATGCCGCGGTATCATAGCCACAATTACTTAACTCCACCCAAGTCGCCCAAGTCCTAGGGATAACAAGAAATCAGGTTTTCGAGTCGACATGCAAAGTAAGTTTGCACGTCGTAAAAGACATAATCAGGAAGAATGTGATTCAAGAATGGTAAAACGGTCAAGGTGGCAGGACATGTTTCCTAAGCACGGGTATTCTGATTCGTGTATTGGGTACAATACCCAACTACAAAAGAATCAACCCAACTAACCTATGGCTCTGATAGCAAAAGAACCATGTCACGCCCCGCTTCCCAGAGTACGCAAGATTGGGCACGTGACATAGCCAACCATGCTACCTGTGGGTAGGAAGTATCCATCCACAGTCACATTACGGCTGTAGAGATATCAAGAACAAGATAAAACTATCTAACACATGTCCAAATCCAGAATAACAAGAGTCAATGATAAATAAGTGCGGAAGCAAATGATCCAATACAATAATAGAAAAGTATGTCCCACAATGCGGGCTCATATCTGGAAAAGAAATGCAGGAAATAAAACTAATCACTACAGAACTCACAAATCAGCCTGCTGGCTGAAGTACTCCTGCTCGGTCGGCAACAGTGGTAAAGAATCTGGGCCATGCAAAACCCAGACGTCAGCGCGTCATGTCAACCAATAATATAATATGAACATGGTAATAAGCAATGCAGAAATAAACATGAACACAGCAATAATATGGAACAAGCAATGCAGGGTAGTGTGCAGTGGGTAACTAAACTGTTCTATCGGGTTTCTATTCTAAAGTCTTTGAAACCAATTCGAGTAATCCTCCATGTAACTCAAAGGATATGTCCCGTTACCCCCCGAGACCACGGATCAGGAAAATGGGAACCAATAATGGTTCTGTCCCGTTGCCCCCCGGGACCACGGATCAGGAATGTAAGAGTCACGAATGGCTCTGTCCCGTTACCCCCCGGGACCACGGATCAAGTAATACCCTTTTAAGTTACACTTTAGATTACCCGTTTGATTTCCCCATACCCCCAGGTCATATGTGTGAAGTCAGGTATTCAGGAATCAAGGACCAATGCCAACACAGGATCAGGTAACAGGTCAGGTTTGTCTGGATAGACAACAGGAATGGTCCATGAGGACCCCAAGTCAGGTTTGTTGGCATTAGGCATGAGATCAGGTAACAGGTCAGGTTATGGTACAACAGGTTAAGTCGATAGTAAAGGGTACCATGTCCGGTGCATCGGTATATATATATCATGTGTAGCAAGGTCAGGTCAATATGTAACACAATCGAGGGTGTGCTCACAACAGGTATACAATCGAATAAGGAATAACAGCAGGAAATAAAGTAAACAGCAATAACAGTTCATTTAAGCACAATGGTGCATTAATATAGTGCAGTCGTATTATCATATTAACAGGTTTGAGCACTCTTGCGGTGCAATAATCACAAGGTGGTGCAATATCAATAACAGAAAGTAATAGGCCTACATGTGTACGGCTATCGTCCTTTAAACAGTAAAATGTGGTTAACAGGTCACGTCGTTATTAAGGTTAAAATGGCAAAATGCGGTTTAGGTTAACTGTATCATGATATAAGTCATATTTCGTCCAAATGAGAAAAGTAGCTACACCTAGTTCATTTTGCAAGTTTAATGAGTCAAACACATTTAATTTGTATAACATAGCATGTAGCAAGTAATACTTGCCTCGACGGTTCGCGAACCGGGAAAACGGACGTAACGTCGGCGGAAAACACGCGACGGACGCACGGGTCACGGATCGAGTCCAAACAACGAACAGTGGGACCACGCGGACCGGGGTACCTCGCTGGAAAGTCGGGTCAAGTCGTCGGCACGGCCGGATTCCGGCGAGATGTCAAAATAGCGACGAAAGTTAGCAAACTACGCACGGACAAATAATAACCAGCGAAGGGAAAAAGGAAGGGAGAATGTAGAGAGAAGCTTACAGGGATTGCAAGGGTTGCAATGGCGACGGGGTCGACGGCGATGGGGCGCCGGCGAGGAACAGTGAACGTGGAGGAGATCTGCCGACCACGAATCGGGTTAACAGCAGAAAGGAAGAGAAAGGGAGAGAGGAAGAAGGTGATCTCACCGAGGGGGTGCTCGCGAGGCCGTAGAAAAGAGGACGGGGTCGTTGGCGGCGACAGGCGGCGGTCCGACGGTGTGCAGGGGATGTGCAGGCGGGGTGAGTAGGTGGTCGGGGTGGTGCAGGGTCGTGGTCGAGACGAGGAGGCGCGGGCGAGGGTGGCGATGGTGCCGGCGACGAGGTTACGGCGGCGACGGGGAACAAGGCGGCTAGGGTTGCGGTAGGGTTTCTCGCGATGGAAATGGCGAAGACGAGGCAGCGTAATTTATATAGGGGATAGGGAGAGAGAGAGAGAGAGAGAGAAGGAGAGAGATAGAGGTAGAGAGAGAGTTAAAATGCAGGGGGCCCACGAGGTTTAAGCCTCGTGATTAGCCAGCAAAAATTTAAGAAAAGATTTAAAGGAAAATTTTAAAGATTCAGTATGATTTTATAGATAACGGAGTATATATATAGTTTTAGAATATATTATTAAATTGGGATTTTGACGCTAAAAGAAACATTTCCAAATCGCGCCCGGGTTGCGCCCAAAAATTTGAAATTTAAATAAAAGGATTTTAAGCGGGTTCCAAATTTTAAAATGAGATGTCTTATGATTAAAAAGCATGCCCCCAAGTCGGACACTTGCACGCGCGCGTAGTCGTCCAAACTCGCCCGTTTCACCGAACGGGATGAAAAATCGACGTGCGGACGCTACCACGCGGCTAGGGTTGACGAGTAGGCCAATATGGATATTTTTAATTTCATTTTAGGTGCTAAAATTTGTTATATGCAAAAATGACTTAGCCGGTTAAAATTTTACAGTGAGACCCAAACAGGCAAGATAAATGAAATGAGCAATGTCGAACACTCAACCAGTAACAGAAATAGTATTATTGGGCTCGGGTGTTACACGTGTACATAGATTTAAAGAGAGAGAGAGAGAGATAGCATTGAAGGGTTACGGCAGCGTCTTGGCCATCGAAACGCGGCCAAATGCGGAACAAAAATTTTCTAAACCGGCGCTACCATTACCCGATTCCCGGATCGACCTTATACCCTAAACTAGCAAACTAAAAAGATGTTAGAATGGTTATACCGAGTTGATCCGTATCCTTCGTTCTTCGTTCTTCATTCCAAGCTCCTAGTGGTTCTTTGACATAGTTTGGTTGCCGGTCGTCCTCCATCTCCGATGATCCACCTGAGAGAAACGGCACAAGCTCCAGTCTCAACGAACGAGGCAACCGACACTCCAAAGTTGCTAGCGATGGAAAGTCGAGGTGTAGTAGTGTGTCACTATATTTTTCTCTCTACCCATGAGCTCAAGAGAGCATCCATAGAAGATGAATGGCGTGAGGAAACTTTGGCATGAACCAAGGAAATTCGCTAAGTTATTTTTGAGCATGAGAGAGTGAGAGAGAACCAATGTGTAATGTAATGAGCCAAAAAAAATGACCCCCCCTCCAAAAAAATGTAAATTCCCGGTTCCGTCAATAAAATTATTCTGAAATTTTTCCAAGTCTCCTGAAAATTTTCTATTTTTCCCGTTAATTTTTTTAGAGAATTTAGAATCTTTGTGTTTTCTCTCATTTTCAAGATTTAATCCTCCTAAACATTTAAACTAAAGCCCAAAACAAAATAAAAACTAAATATATAAATAAATTCCCAAAACAAGCCCAGCCCAAGAGAAAATCTAAATAAATGAATAAACTCCCTTCCCGGCCCACACCAAACCCAGCCCAATCCCCCCATGCCGACCCGGCCCCGTGCCCAAACCCGACCCGCCTCCATCCCCTCTTCCCTACTTCTCTTTCATTTTCCGCTCCTTCACTGCACCTCCCACGTCGTTGCCCCACGACCCCATGCCCCCGTTCCTCGTCACCCCACGTCCCATCTCCTCGACCCATGACCACGCCCGCGCTATTTCTCCCTTCCCTCGACCTCGTGTCCCTCACTCCTTCCCCCATATCCTTCCCGTTTCCCTCTCTCTACCCCAACACCACAACCACCATCGCATTTACCTCACAATTCCGACCATCCCACTACCTACCCGAGATCGCCACCGTCTCCTCACCCCCCTCTCACTTCAACACTCTCTACCACTGCAGCTCCGGCCATCGCAACCCCAAGCTCCGACTCCAAACTCTGGCCGACCCAACACCACTTTCCCCTGCGACTCCGTCCTCGCTGTCGCCACCTCACCGCCGACCATCCCTCACCTTCCCGTCGCCACTCTTCTCACCTCCCTCTTCCTCGTCGACCCGAGCACCACTGCCATCACCTCCTCCAACAACCAAGCCCCTCTCTCTCAAGTTCACACCCTCCGTCACCGCAACTGCTCCGCCATCGTCGTCACAAACCATCACCAGCGAGCTCCTCGACATCACCAGCACCACCTCCCTTCTCACCCCGAGCACCTAACCCCGACGCCACGACCCAGAACTGAGCTCACCTTGTTGCGGTCGTTGTTGCTGTGCTCATGCTCACCATTGTTGCCACTATTATTGCTTCCGTGTGTGTGGTGCTCGTGCATGCCATCACCGTCATCATCACTGCAGCCAAGCCACCGGAGCCTTAACCGAGCCTACAAGCTAAACTCACGTCCCTTGCACCCTTTGGCATTTCATCGAGCATTTTCATCCATCGCCATTACCGCTATTTTGGTTACCATCGTCGCCATCCAATCGGTGGCCTCGACCTCTTAAGCCATCATCGTCATCAACACGGTATCCATCGCAACACCGGCATACGCCCATCGCAGCTCACATCCCGTCGAGCCCCGCGACACAAGCCTAAACCTAGCCAAGCCCCGTCGTGGTCTTGTTGTGCCACGCCGCTGCCGTACCGTCGTCAACGCATCGTCAGGAAAGTACTCCACTTGCTTCATGCTAAATTGTTCTATTACAATTTGAAATATCGTTAAATTCCGTATATATACTTCGTGCGATTTAATATGATGTATGTGTTCGACACAAAATCCGAAAGGAAAACTCCCATTAAATTGACGAAAACTGATTACATGAGTTGGCCCACATGGTAATGAACATCGTGTTAATATTTGGCTGAAAAATATAGTTGTTACTGACGTGATCAATCATCCCCATTTACACCCGTTAAAATTGAAAATTTTCCGCGTCTAAAACTTGTAAAAATCATAACTAATTGTTTATAAATTGGAATGATGCGTTCAAGGGCTCAAATCGAATAAGACTAGACAACATAGGACCACATAAGAGTTTTAAATTGTTTCTATGCTAAAAAGATGACGGAAACTTATGCAGAGTGCGGCTCTGGACTGCAGTCCAGAGCAGCACTGGCTGTTGATTTTCATCTTGTAACGCTTACCCTCTACTTCTTGAACATGTTGTATTGCAGAACCCTATACCATAGCGAATATGAAACAGTTATCTAACTAATGAAAGTGATTTCACCCCTTTTTACCATCGTTTACTATTTAAACTGTAATTTAAATGAACAGGACATATAGCAGTCCCAAACAGAAACAGAACTTATACCCCATTGTTGTACTGTACATAACTTCTAGCGTAGAGGCGCGATTGAGAATCCGTCTAATGAGTTGGAAATCCAATTAAAAAACCTAAATTTCATTCAACTATAGAGTCGCCTAATTTTGATCTCAACAGGGTGAAAATTGTGTTGCGAAATGGACATTCAGTTCATGAACTGAATTTCCAGCAGCGAACACTTAAAATGAAACGGCTGTAACTTGCAAACCCGAAATCCGATTGCACTGAAATAAATTTTGTTGAACTTCCGACTGAGTTTACTTGCTACCGCCTTTGTATCTTTTTACTGAATTTTGAATGTATGATTTAATGAAATTTTTATATGTTCATAAGGTGCATAATAGTTCGTATTACACATGACTTGTTAACTGCATGAATGCACGTATCTACCCGATTGCCATACTTATAGTGATAGTGCGCGTTATTGTTCAGTGTAAAATGCATTGTCGTGCGTGAATGGTATTGGTTTAGGAGTGTCAAGTACGCCAATGAAAAAGTGAATGATTCGTGACAGTGAACAACACAGTGGACAGTGACAAAATCCGTGTCATTGGTGCATACTTGTACACGACTAGACCATACTCATAAATAGTGTAAACGTGGGGGAAAAGGGGAAATCGAAGTGGAAAGAGTATTGTATTTAGCGAGGACAACGATTTAGAGGATGATCATTCGAACAGCGACTCTTATATATATTAGGTTGGGCCTAGCGGTCCGGCTGACAGGGTTATGTCCCGGGCAATAGCGGGCCGTAGTCTCGGGTATGTACGAGACCCTCGTTAAACATGATCCTCCTTTCCACAACTCGATTTCAAAGATGACCTAGAGACTGATAGGGACACAGATCATACATTGCATCAGTTAGTGATTTATTGACTACCTGCATTTTATCTCCACTGTTATTACTTTATTTTCTTGTTTCTTGTCATTATTATAATATTGCTATTACGTCGCTCTGACGACCTGAGTATGCATCCTCAGTGATAGAGGTGGATTTGTCTGATCTCGAGAAGACCGTGAAGATCCAGACCAGTGGACCAGTTACATTTCTCCACTGATATTCCTGGTTAGTTGCTCTCTTGTTTACTTCCTTCGAGTTCAGATCTCTTTGTATCTTATAGTTTTAGTGACTGCATTCTCTTTACCCGTACTGTGTTTTACTGATTACCATATAATGCTAGAAGCCGAAATGCGACTACGATGGGATTTTTCCTTGATTGTAGGAGCATGGCTGGCCTTGTCGCCCTTGTATTCCGTATTTTGGGAAGCGGGGCGTGACATGGTTTTGTTGGTATCAGAGCCTTGGGTTTAGAATAAGATTGCAGTTCAATTTAGCGATCCCTTGAATCATACCTTATTTCCCTGCTTTCACTTTCATATACTACTTATACATCACCACTCAAGTTCTTGTTTTAAATCTTATCTACCTTATCTTTTCCTCGTGTTCCGCATCATTAATCGTTATTTTCATTCGTGTTCCATTATCTGATCATAACCTTTGCGTTTCAGACCATGGCCAACCCTGGGGCCGCACCGCTTCTCGATGAGGACACTCGGTCCTGCGTTTCTTTTGACTGTGTATTAGTGAGTTCAGATGACAAGGTCGATGGCCCGCGGGTCATTTTCAATGACAACGAATCCGAGGACGAGGGATTCTATGTCGCAATTCTGGAGATCAATATGATTAATGATTCGGATGATGAAGAGGAAGACCCAGAGGAGGACCCCGAAGAAGAGGATCCCGAAGAAGACCCAATAGAAGAGGATCCACAGGAACATGCAGTGGAAGGAAACCCAGAAGAAGATCCCGAGGAGGAGGATCTCGAAGAAGATCCAATAGAAAAGGACCCACAGGAAAACGCAATAGAGGAGGATCCAGATCAGGGTCCTGAAGAGGGAAATCCTGAGGAAGACCCTATGGCAGAAGATTCAGGAGAGGACCCGGAAGAGGCAGAATATATGGAGGAGGATTCTGAAGAGGAAAATCCCGCCGAAGAAGAAGAGTTAGGAGAAGAAAACTCTATAGGGGAGGAATCCGAAGACGAAGCTCCAGTCCAGGAGGAGTGGGAAGATGAAACCTCGAGTGAAGAGGAACTCGAGGCTGAAGAAGCTCGAGCATATATTCAGGCAGGGCACGTTGGGAATAGACGCCCCCATCTTAGTGCGAGGGCATATCGAAACTTGTTGAACTTCCACAATCGTGACTGACGCGGCTTATTTTCTTTTCTTAGGGCCAAACAATAATGATGTATAGCTTAGGGCCAAGTTTATCTCTCATTTGTACTCTGTCAAACTTTGATTAATAAAGTTTCGGTTTGATCAAATTTTCCTAGAGTATTGTATCTTTAAAATCCATTTAATTCATTAATTGATCCTTCTTACAAATTCCTTTCCTTCTTGCAAAGACATTACTTTTATCCCATCCTTGAACCTTATAATCACCTGACCCCCCAATTTGGCTGACGTGGAAGGAAGTGCCTTACATATGGACAGAGGAATGTACTAAGGTTTTTGAGATATTGAAACTGATGTTGACAACGGCGCATATTCTTCCAGGGCCAAACGCTTCAGATGGTGTGGTGATACACGACGATGATTTATGGAAGGGTTTAAGCCGCGTTCTGATGCAACACGGTCGGGTAGTTACTTATGCTTCACGGCAGCTGAAGAATCATGAGAGGAACTACCCAACACGCAAATTGGAGTTAACCGCAGTAGTTTTCGCATTTGGAAATCTGGGGACATCACTTACTGGGCAAAAAAAAGAGTGGAAGTGTATACGGGTCACAAGAGTCTGAAATACATGTTCACTCATGGAGAATGGAATATGAGACAACGTCAATGGCTATAGCAAGGGGCGGATTACTACTCAGGATTTCAGTACCATCCGAGAATACTAAATGTCGTATCCGACGCTCTTAGCCGCAAGCCAGAGGTCATGATGTTGACCAGTCAGAGGGGCATCATTGAGGATTTTCAGAAGCTCGAACTAAAGGTTGTTACACCGAGTGCAATCAGGTAATTTTGGCAGTTACAGGTACAGTCTTCTCTTGTGGATCGCATCAAGGCTACGCAACCTGATGATCCTCGATTACAAATGTTTAGAGCGCAAGTAGAAGCCAGACTAAGGGCAGACTTACTAATACGTCGAGACAGTCCTTTGAGATTCGGTAGCAGACTCTGCGCTCCTAAGGAAAGATGTTCGAGAAAAAGTGTTAGCCGAGGCTCATAGTTCAGGTTATTCTATACATCCGGGAGTCACGAAAATGTATCGAGATCTAAGGCAAGATTAATGGTGGAACGGAATAAAGAGGGAGATTGCATGTTTGGAATCCAAGTGCTTAATATGTCAGCAAGTAAAGGCTGAACACCACAGAACGGCTAGGCTGTTGCAACCACTTCCGATACCCGAATGAAAATGGGAGCACGTCATTATGGACTTCGTGACGGCCTTACCCCGGAGCCTTAGGAGCAACAACGCCATTTGGGTTATCATCGACCGCCTCACGAAAGCTGCACACTTCTTATCATTCCGAGTGGGGCAGTCGACAGAGTCACTTGCGGAGAGATACATGCAGGAGATAGTGCGACTTCACGGGGGTCCGGTCAGCATTGTGTCAGATCGGGACACCAGATTTGTTTCGCACCTTTGGAAGAGCTTACAGGAGAGTCTGGATACCCGCCATAAGTTCAGCACAGCGTATCATCCTCCACAGACGGACGGACAATCCGAGCATACGATTCAGACGCTCGAGGACATGTTGAGGGTTTGTTGTTGGACTTCCAGGGTTCTTGAGAGGATCATCTACATCTAGTCGAGTTTTCCTATAACAACAGTTACCAGCTAGCATTCAGATGGCTCCTTTCAAAGCACTTTACGGGCGGAAGTGTCGATCCCCAGCTTGTTGGGATGATGTGGGAGAACGAAGATTACTGGGTCCCGAGCTCATTGTTCAGACGGTAGACAAAGTCCAAATGATCAGGCAGCGCATTAGGACGGCTCAGGATCGACAGAAGAGTTGGGCGGATACCAGCAGGAGAACACTAGAATTCGAAGTCGGAGATCACGTATTCCCGAAAATTTCCCCTACCCGCGGAGCTATCAGGTTCGGAGGTCGCGGGAAACTCAGTCCCCGTTTCATCGGACCTTTCGAGGTGCTAGAGCGAGTAGGAGAGGTGACCTATCGACTTGCCTTGCCTCCGTCGCTAGCTGATGTGCACAATACCTTCCACGTATCTCAATTGCGGCGTTACGTTCGGGATGAGAGCCATGTTCTGGACTATTCGGAGTTAGCTTTGGATACCGACCTATCTTACGAGGAGAAGCCCACCATCATTCTCGACCGCAGAGAAAAAGTGTTGAAGAATAAAGTCTTTCCGTTAGTCCGAGTGTCTTGGGGCGGTCGTCCCCCAGGAGAATCTACCTGAGAGCATGAGGAAGATATCCGTACACGTTTTCCACATCTATTTGTTTAGTGCTGTTATTTCGTTGTCTCTTTTTAAATTTCGAGGGCGAAATTTTTTTGTAAGGAGGGTACGATGTAAATTCCCGGTTCCGTAAGTAAAACTATTCTGAAATTTTTTCAAGTCTCCTGAAAATTTTCTATTTTTCCCGTTAATTTTTTTGGAGAATTTAGAATCTTTGTGTTTTCTCTAATTTTCAAGATTTAATCCTCCTAAACATTTAAACTAAAGCCCAAAATAAAATAAAAACTAAACATATAAATAAATTCCCAAAACAAGCCCAGCCCAAGAGAAAATCTAAATAAATGAATAAACTCCCTTCCCGGCCCACACCAAACCCAGCCCAATCCCCCCATGCCGACCCGGCCCCGTGCCCAAACCCGACCCGCCTCCATCCCCTCTTCCCCACTTCTCTTTCATTTCCCACTCCTTCACTGTGCCTCCCACGTCGTCGCCCCACGACCCCACGCCCCGTTCCTCGTCGCCCCACGTCCCAGCTCCTCGACCCACGACCATGCCCGTGCTCTCTCTCCCCTCCCTCGACCTCGTCTCCCTCACTCCTTCCCCTCATATCCTTTTCGTTTCCCTCTCTCTACCCCAACACCATAACCACCATCGCATTTACCTCGCAACTCCGACCATCCCACTACCTACCCGAGATCGCCACTGTCTCTTCACCTCCCTCTCACTTCAACACATTCTACCACTGCAGCTCCGGCCATCGCAACCCCAAGCTCCGACTCCAAACCCTGGCCGACCCAACACCACTTTCCCCTGCGACTCCGTCCTCATTGTCGCCACCTCACCGCCGACCATCCCTCACCTTCCCGTCGCCACTCTTCTCACCTCCCTCTTCCTCGTCGACCCGAGCACCACTGCCATCACCTCCTCCAACAACCAAGCCCCTCTCTCTCAAGTTCACACCCTCCGTCACCGCAACTGCTCCGCCATCGTCGTCGCAAACCATCACCAGCGAGCTCCTCGACGTCACCAGCACCACCTCCCTTCTCACTCCGAGCACCTAACCCCGACGCCACGACCCAGAACTGAGCTCACCCTGTTGCGGTCGTTGTTGCTGTGCTCATGCTCACCATTGTTGCCGCCATTATTGCTTCCGTGTGTGTCGTGCCCGTGCATGCCATCACCATCATCATCACTGCAGCCAAGCCACCGGAGCCTTAACCGAGCCTACAAGCTAAACTCACGTCCCTTGCACCCTTCGGCATTTCATCGAGCACTTTCATCCATTGCCATTGCCGCTATTCTGGTCACCATCGTCGCCATCCAATCTATGGCCTCGACCTCTTAAGCCATCATCGTCATCAACACGGTATCCATCGCAACACCAGCATACGCCCATCGCAGCTCACGTCACGTCGAGCCCCGCGACACAAGCCTAAACCTAGCTAAGCCTCGTCGTGGTTTTGTTGCGCCGCGCCGCTGCCGTACTGTCGTCAACGCGTCGTCAGGCAAGTACCCTGCTTGCTTCATGCTAAATTGTTCTATTACAATTTGAAATATCGTTAAATTCCGTATATATACTTCGTGCGATTTAATATGATGTATGTGTTCGACACAAAACCCGAAAGGAAAACTCTCATTAAATTGACGGAAACTGATTACATGAGTTGGCCCGCATAGTAATGAATATCGTGTTAAGATTTGGCTGAAAAATACAGTCGTTACTGACATGATCGATCATCCCCATTTACACCCGTTAAAACTGAAAATTTTTCACGTCTAAAATTTGTAAAAATCATAACTAATTGTTTATAAATTAGAATGATGCGTTCAAGGGCTCAAATCGAAACCTACTAGACGAGCTATGACCACATAAGATTTTTAAATTGTTTCTATGCTAAAAAGATGACGAAAACTTGTGCAGAGTGCGGCTCTGGACTGCAGTCCAGAGCAGCACTGGCTGTTGATTTTCATCTTGTAACGCTTACCCTCTATTGCTTGAACATGTTGTATTGCGGAACCATATACCATAGCGAATATGAAACAGTTATCTAACTAATTAAAGTTATTTCACCCCTTTTTACTGTTGTTTACTATTTAAACTGTAATTTAAATGAACAGGACATATAGCAGTCCCAAACAGAAACAGAACTTATACCCCATTGTTGTACTGTACATAACTTCTGGCTTAGAGGCGCGATTGAGAATCCGTCTGATGAGTTGGAAATCCAATTGAAAAACCTAAATTTCATTCAACTATAGCGTCGCCTAATTTTGATCCCAACAGGGTGAAAATTGTGTTGCAAAATGGACATTCAGTTCATGAACTGAATTTCTAGCAGCGAACACTTAAAATGAAACGGCTGTAACTTGCAAACCCGAAATCCGATTGCACTGAAATAAATTTTGTTGAACTTCCGACTAAGTTTACTTGCTACCGCCTTTGTATCTTTTTACTGAATTTTAAATGTATGATTTAATGAAATTTTTATATGTTCATAAGGTGCATAATAGTTCGTATTACACATGACTTGTTAACTGCATGAATGCACGTATCTACCCGATTGCCATACTTATAGTGATAGTGCGCGTTATTGTTTAGTGTACAATGCATTATCGTGCGTGAATGGTATTGGTTTAGGAGTGTCAAGTACGCCAATGAAAAAGTGAATGATTCGTGACAGTGAACAACATAGTGG
Organism: Agapanthus africanus; assembly: GCA_030015575.1. Taxonomy (NCBI): domain Eukaryota; kingdom Viridiplantae; phylum Streptophyta; class Magnoliopsida; order Asparagales; family Amaryllidaceae; genus Agapanthus; species Agapanthus africanus. The sequence goes on along the minus strand of CM057344.1, from coordinate 90,028,928 downwards.
ACAGTGAACAACACAGTGAACAGTGACAAAATCCGTGTCATTGGTGCATACTTGTACACGACTAGACCATACTCATAAATAGTGTAAACGTGGGGAAAAAGGGGAAATCGAAGTGGAAAGAGTATTGTATTTAGCGAGGACAGCGATTTAGAGGATGATCATTCGAACAGCGACTCTTATATATATTAGGTTGGGCCTAGCGGTCCGGCTGACAGGGTTATGTCCCGGGCAATAGCGGGCCGTAGTCTCGGGTATGTACGAGACCCTCGTTAAACATGATCCTCCTTTTCACAACTCGATTTCAAAGATGACCTAGAGACTGATAGAGACACAGATCATACATTGCATCAGTTAGTGATTTATTGACTACCTGCATTTTATCTCCACTGTTATTACTTTATTTTCTTGTTTCTTGTCATTATTATAATATTGCTATTACGTCGCTCTGACGACCTGAGTATGCATCCTCGGTGATAGAGGTGGATTTGTCTGATCTCGAGAAGACCGTGAAGATCCAGACCAGTGGACCAGTTGCATTTCTCCACTGATATTCCTGGTTAGTTGCTCTCTTGTTTACTTTCTTCGAGTTCAGATCTTTTTGTATCTTGTAGTTTTAGTGACTGCATTCTCTTTACCCGTACTGTGTTTTACTGATTACCATATAATGCTAGAAGCCGAAATGCGACTACGACGGGATTTTTCCTTGATCGTAGGAGCATGGCTGGCCTTGTCGCCCTTGTATTCCGTATTTTGGGAAACGGGGCGTGACATGGACAGTGGGGAAAGGATGGTGATGATAGTGCTGCAGATCTTGAGCTTCGAAGAGTTTGGTAGAGGTGATGGAGCAAAGGGCAGCGATAATTGCGTCTTCTTCTGTTGAATTTGATTTAAATTCGAGATTAGTTAGAATTTAAATCTAATCTCTTTAGTTTAAATTTAAATCTAATCTCTGGTTTAAATTCATATTTATCTCTAATTTAAATATCGATTTATTTCCAAGCATATATTTATTCTATAAATATAAGGCTTTCTCCAGGGTTTTTAAAAATCCATAATTCTCTAATAACATAGGATTTAATTAGAGTGGGAGAAGACGCCCAAGCGCAATCACGGATAGAGAGAGGTTTTGTAAGAGGTGATATTTTCTTTGCAATGAAAGGGTGAGAAGTCGGTATAATCTCTTATAATTCTTTTTCATAGTGAAATTTCTTATCACAGATGCAGATTAGGTGCTAGCTGTGTCGAACCTGGGTAAATCTTGTGTATTGTTGTAGATGTGGTTTTTTTGTGTTATTTGGTATTCGTTGGATAGTTCTTTTCAATATACCCTAAAACAAAGGTCTTGCATTTCCGCTGCGCATAAATATGTAATCCTTACAACATCTTCATCGATCTCGAACAATTAAACCCTAGAAATTATGAGTTGAGGGGTTGAGGAGTGTGTTAAAATGAGGAAGGACACTATGGAGATTAAAAAAGAAAAACAGTCTTCAAAGATTTCAAATCTAACTGCATGGGGGTCGCGGGAGGGGGTTTACGTTAGGTTTCTGTGCACGAAAAACACATCAGAGTTGTTTTTTTGAACATATGCTACAGTACATGATGATTTTTGTGAAATTTACCTCTTTAGTAAATGCATGCAAGTTTCGGAAACAGTAACTTTTACTAGTAATTGGTTGCAAATCCCAAGAAATAATGCGGATCCACTTAATTCTACAAATTTAACATACATGAACAAAAATTTAAAATAATTATTCAACCCCGAAATACTCTATCATTTTATCAAGTTACATAGGGGCGTGCTTGGCATCATGTAATCTAGATGGTAATCCTAAATTCCCATAAAAAAAAGTTCACGTTTATTTTGGTGTAAATTGTATTCTTATAAATATAGGATCATTATGGTAATAAAATTGTCCCCGTTTCATGGAAATCATATTCCTTCCAAAATTGGTGTCTATTCTTGATTACCACGAAATATTCTCATCTAAAACACAAGATGTGTCACGATCGTCCGCCATCCGCCGCCGTCCTCCCCCGTTGGCCATCCGCTACCGCTTGTCATCCGTCAGCTGCCCGTCTTTCACATACATATATTACCGGAGATGATTAAAATATACCGAGCAAGGTAATGGAAGATTTTATGGAATTAGATACATGGTCATCAATTCCAAGAAATGTGAGGATTCTTTCATGTACCAAGCACTTCTTTATAATTTCAAATGTTTTGCTCCTTGAAACAAAAACACTTTAAATAGGAAGTACCAAAATTATCCCTAAATATTAATGCCTATTCAAGTTTCAAAGAGAATTAATGGACACCATAATAGAATTAATTTAAAATTTTCACATCTATATCATTTTAGATTTTAGACAAATTAATTATACCCTGATGCAAGAGTTAAAAGAAGATTGGTATTATGAAACAAGAGGAATATACTATTTTAATTTACAAATTATAAGACCGTTTTATTTGCTTCAAAATATAATATAGAAGTTTAATTGTGACATTTTCAAGGAAAATATCGTCAAAATCCCTGGTTTTCGATCTCGATTGTAGAACTGTAATTAATAATCATTCGTTGATGCAACAAAAACGTTGCACTAATCTGCCTGTAGTTTTGCATCCTGTGTAGTTTGGGCTGAGATATGCAACCAACACGAAGTTCCAAGTGATCAATATAAAAATTAATTAGAATTAAGAAAAGACATGATCCGTTAGTTTAGCTGCAGATCTCAACAGTATCATTATGCCTAATTGCTATAACTATTGTGGTTTTCAATAAAATTATCCTAATCAACAAAATCACTTGAAAACCATGGTTTGAGGATATTTTAGTGAAAAAAGGTTTATGTTAATTAAGGGTATTTTAGTGTAACGTATGCATAACATACCCCATCAAGATGTACAGCCATCATAAACATAGTCACATAATTCGCGAATTATTCAGCAAATTATTCGGCGAATTCGTGAATAATTCGCGAATTATTGATATGCCGATTAAATCTGCGAATTATTCGTTATCGCCGAACACGGCGAATTATTCGCGAATAATTCCCGAATTATTCAAAAAAACAGCGAATTATTAAAAAAACAGCGAATAATTCACAAAATCAAAATCTAGCATCTCATATATTAATTTTTTGCTCGAAATCCTTTCTGAATATTTGCCGAACACTTACCGAATCTTTCCCGAATACCTGCCGATTTTTTCCAAATAGTTCTCCGAATCCGAATTTTTGACTTCGCCGAATTATTGCCGAATCACGAATTTGTAAGCAGGATCATAAGTGATCATTCGTTACCTACTCACATTGTATAGAGGGGCGAAAAGGTAATTACCCAAATGCCCAAGGTACCAACCAAAACAAGAAAGAAAACAAACAAGCATCATCATCGTCGCTTTTGTTGAAACTAAAAAAAAAAGGAAATTTTGCCTTGCAGCAAAGGCAAGGTGTGGTCACCGAAAAGCCTCGATCAGTGTTCGCGCTCGACAGTTAAGCCGTCGCCTTCATCTCGTCGCGGTCTGCTCACCGCCTCTGCTCCCCAAATAAAACAAAAACAAAAAGAATTTCACCCAAATTGATATCTTTATCTCGGCCATGAGAAGAGCTCATTGAAGAAGGAGACGAGAGGATGCCTTTGGTACGATTCCAGGTGAGGAATGAGTATGCGTTGGGAGATCCCGAGCTGTACAGAGCTTCTTCCGCTGCTTCGAAGAAGGAGGATCCCAAGGCGATTCTTGATGGAGTCGCCGTGGCAGGACTGGTTGGGATCTTGAGGCAATTGGGAGATCTCGCTGGGTTAGTTCCCCTCTCTTCCTCTTCAATTTTTTTATTCTTTTCTTTTGCGAATTGATGAGTTCTTGAATCTGCTGTTTTGATGATTTCATTCTGTCCTTATGTTTGAGTTATTTCCAAAAAAAATGTGATTTCATTTTATGCAACTGTTAGATGTTTGAACATTCATAACAGCAAAATTTTACTCTTTTTTTTGGGAATAATTAATGAGTGTTTGTACTGTATTCTGCTAATCTCGTCCGAGTTATCAGAATTCCAAACATGTGTATGTATAGATAGATGTTTGAGCAAATATGTAACCCTTATAATTTAGTCCAGTTCGCCTGCACAGCGATTTCTGGGCTGAATTGGTGAATCTTCTGGCCTGAATTGATGAATTTTATGGATGCGTGAGGACTGTTGTTCAGGTAGAATTAGAAGGAGAATTGCAAATATAGTTGCCGTTTATAGTCATTAGGGGAAATGTTGGCGCAGAAACTGGCTTCAAATAAGGGGTGTGCACTAAGATAGATTTGTTAATATGTATCCGACCCAATTGGACCCAAAAGGAGAGACCTCTATGCGGTCGAAACTTATTTAATCATATTTCAAAAAAAATCTGCTTGATATGAGACTAAATTGTAATCCATGCTTCTTCCCCATGTCCGAGCTTGTAGTATACAGGCCTTGAGCAATCTCCATCTGGGTTTGTGTACCATCGAGCACGAAGTAGTTAAGGGACTATGTTCTTATATGTCTCTTTCTTTTTGGGTCAATTACTTAATAATCCCTCAATGTTCCACCACTTCTGCACTTTAATACCTTATAGTTTTTATCGCAACATTTTACTATCCTACTGTATTTCACCGTTGAGCACTTTGGTACCTTCTGTTTTTACCGCCGTATCTATTTTGGATCGGTTTATTCCTAGCATCATGTAGAAAAAAATATAGCAACGGTTCGCAATGAATAAAACAATGCAAAATAGACACGGCGGTAAAAGGAGAAGGTAGCAAAGTGCTAGCGGTGAAATGCATAAGGGTATTTAAGTGTTGATAAAAAAAACTAAGAAGTATTAAAATGTAGAAGTGGTGAAACATTGAGAGATTATTAAGCATATTGCCCTTTCTTTTTAACAAAGATACAATATTTTTAGCCCGCAAGTCTCTTTCTTTTCTACCAGGAAACTGTGAGCCACCAAGTCTCTTTTGTGTCTACCTGTTCTAAGCTTATAAGTGTATTGAGATTAGACATGTTTATGACTTAATTGAGACAAAAAGGATCCAAACTTATATAGTTATACATCCAATCACCAACCTATCTGCTATAAGTTTAATACCACGCTCACTTCTTTTTTAACCTATTCATAAGTTCCCTTAAATTGAACAGCTTTCCTACATCCGATTGGATGTGAGATATACCAACACTAGCTTGGTAAGTTAATTGGCATGATTGAAACACTTCTGTCATAACTCCTGCTTTCTGTATGAGAGCCTGCACACCTGCTTCCAATCAAGATTTGAATCTCATTATAGGTACCAGTTTCAGTTTCCATTTTCTGTATGGGTATCGGGAATTTGGCTCATTGCATGGTGTTATTTTGGAATTATTGAATTCTCAGTATCAACCAGCAGGGGCGGTCACCACTGTTTATCATTTTCGTTGGTGGCCTGTCCTTTTTTTTAATGGAAAAGTAGGGCAAGGCGCCCTACTCAAACAAAAGCATAAATAATTAAATAAGACTATGTCTCATCCAAGACAAAAGAAATGAATGTTTGTAACTTATCATAGGTCAGCCTAATAGAATAGCGAGTAAACCCAGTCATCATCCATTACTGTCAAATTTAACCCATGATACCGCTTACACCAAATCAGCATAAGCTCGAGAGGAAACTAAAACAAAAGTTCAAACAAAAAACAAGAACAAAGCCAACAAGGTTAATGAAAACAGTAACAAAGGCCCAAAACCCAAAAAATCAATAACACGTCCTTAAGCTTCAGGTAGAGTTGCAAGCCAACTGAGGCAACTGCAATTTCATTTGAGATTCAACCTCAATATGAGGCCAAGCAGCTTGATTTCTGATAATAGAGAGCTCCTTCTTCTTCTTCTTCTTAAGAACCAGCCGCTCCTGCGCATAAATTCACAAAAGAGAATACCTGCATGAAACCAACAGCTTGGTGGCGAGTCCGGTCGCTTTCCGTCTATCATGTAGTCTTTTTAAAAATATATGATCAGTGAAACATTTGTAATCTTACATTTTTGTTTGGGTATACTCTTATATGTACTTGGTTGTATTAGTAATTTAAGGGGAAACCAACAGAATTTTTTTGATGAAATATAAGGAGACCGTATTTAATCACAATGATTCACCAAAAAGAGAACTTCCAGTCCAGGTCAGGGTACTTTATAGCTATGCTTAGCGGTTTAACTGGTTAAGTAATATTTATATTATTTTTGACATGAACCTATGCTTGAAAACCATTCAGAAAGCATGGAAGTTACAATGAGGTTTATTTTGACATTTAAAACTGATACAAAGCCAACAAATCACTAAACGTTTCCTTTTTCCTCAGCTTGTTTAAATTACATTCTGGTAATAAATATTCTTGACGTTGATGCTCTTGCAATGTATTTCAAATAACAATCAACTATGCACAATGTTAACTGTTTCTCACATTCGTGTGCTGTTTATGTATTTGTGTATTTGAAAAGCTAGTACCTTACTGAGAAAAAGTTCTGCCATATTGTAGGTTAGCATCTGATATTTTCCAGGATCTGCATGAGCAAGTGATGGCTACTTCTGCAAGAGGGCGCAAACTGTCAGCTCGAATACAACACTTAGAAACCGAACTTCCATTGTTTGAGAATGCCATTCAGGGTCAAAGAAGTCATATACATTTTGCTTATGTACCAGGTACACCTCCAATAAATACAATGTATAACACTTAACTTTAGTAGTTGCAATAACATTGATTTACTTTTATTGAATAACACCTTAAAGCTTCCTTGCAAGTTAATCTTCTGGTTTAAATAAATGAGCATTCAACTGGAAGTCATGATGCCTAAAAATGTGCTGCAACATTGAAAACAGCTTTAATCATCAGGTTTTCATTGAAGCATTAATCTTACTGATATATATGTAGTTCAGTTCATTGGTGTCCAGTGTAGATAAGTTAATTATTGGAATTTTTGCTGTTGTGTTGATTCCTCAATATAAAATATATTGCTCCCAGGTTCTGATTGGCATGCTGATCTTAAATTCGAGCAGAGTCGTCTACTTTCCAGTGACTTGCCACAATTTATGATGGATTCCTATGAAGAATGTCGAGATCCACCACGTTTTTTCGTTCTTGACAAGTAAGATTTATAGGCTCATTATCCATTAAATATGCTGAAAAATATTTTCTTACTCGAAGTATCAAAATTATTATTATTTATTTATGTATCAGATTTGATACCGCTGGCACTGGAGCCTGTCTAAAGAGATATTCTGACCCATCATATTTTAAGAGAGTGTGGGCTGCATCAGGACTGGTGAAAGCTGAAAAGGTTCAAAGAGAAAAGAAAGTGCAGAAGATTAAGGTCATACACATATGCTGAACTATTGTATCTATTATTTTAAAGTAAACCTTAACCATTAATCTACACACACACAAGATAAATGCTTGCCCAGAAATTTTTTTAACTGACATCAATTGGGATCTTGGATGATACTTTGATTTTTGCTAGAGCACTCTGATTAGTCTGATATAACAGTATCATGTTATACTCGCAATATTTCTGATACGATAAAGAGAATGTTGATCAAGTATATTTGGTGATAAATCTAGGAGAAATTTAATTTCCTTTTTACGTGACAATATTCTGTATGACATGTCTAAGACTTATTTTATATTATTATATCGGTTAATGTTTCTCATTTTCTGCATTCATAGCGAAATACAAATACGGATTCAAGCAAATGCTCAATATCTATTGACCAGATATGTTTACAACTTGAATTGTTCATTGACATATTAACCAAAATTCAATTTATATTTCAGACAAAAGATTTGTTGGTTCCTATCTAGACCACAACTTATGGTGGCAATAAGCAATTAGTGACATTTATGCTCAGTATCATTTGACCTATGTATAACAGTAATTGTTCGTTTACATTTCCTGAAAGAAACCTAACAGTATTAATTGTTGTTGTTGTTGTTGTTGTTGGATTTATGACCATTTTCGGACAGAAGGATTCACAATAATTTCATGCCGTTGGCATTAGGTTGAGAATAGATGTAGTTAGATGTCATTAAAAGAAATCCTTGAATCCAAATGTTTTTCCCATTTCAATGCGATCAAAGCTCACCTGAATCTGAAGCTCTTATATGATAATTTTATTACAGAGGAAAGGATCAAAAATTAAAAATGGTGAACGCCAAAACAGCAGTGTATCCTTATCGCGACGCTATAGCAGGTAATTTCCTATACATCATTCATTAAATTTTAGAGAACTAGGAAGCAATACTAATTATCTATAAGTGTATGAAATAATAAATTTGGCCTTAACAATTGGATTTGCAGCACGCGCTTTTCCTTTCCTAGTGCTGATGAAGAACGTTCGTCAACTGAGACTCCACCTATATCTGATATGAAACTAAAGCCTGAACTTGCAAGCAGATCTCCGTCTTTTGGTTCAAGGAGGCTGAACTATGCTGAACAAGTCAATGATACAAACTCGCAAGGGATGTATGATGAATTGGATCATGATAAGTTGTCCCTTTCTAACTTGCAGATCAATGGTAGCTTTGCTTCTGATATACATGAAAGTCTAACTGAAATCAGCACATATAACAGTTCTCCACCTACTTCGTTGAAAGAGGGAAGTGTTCACCGATCACCTTCAGTTACATGGGAAGAAAAGACTGAAATATTGAAACCGACAAGCCCCATATCTTGTGATGACAAACTTGTGGATGATACTCAACCTTCTCAGTCAATGAGCTCTGAAGAGTCAGATATAGAACCTGAAACTTATATATCTGGAACCCAAACCCATGACACTGCAAATCTACCAGCACGATTATCAAGGGTAAACCACTTTGACGAAATCAACAGTGAGACTGACAACTATATGGATGCTCTAAATACTCTTGAATCAGAAACAGAAACTGATTCTGAGTACCAAACTAAGCGTGAGCTAAAATCCTTTTCCAGCTCGGGTTATCCACAAATGGAGCCCGATATGTCACAAATGCAAGAAATGGACTCCCAAAGTTCTGACATCTCTACTGCTGATACTCCCAGCGAATCTCATAGTTCCTTAAATGAAGATGAGTCCCAAAATACTTGCAATTTAATGCCTTCAGAAAGTTTGGAACCTGTGAATCCACCTCACTCGACAAGCTCAAGTACTGAATTCTCTGGTGCTGACACTGCCAGCGCATCCCACAGCTCCTCAAATGAGGAGTCTCTAAACATTTACAATTTTATCCCTTCAGAAAATTTGGAAACTCTGAAGCCATCTCACTCACCAGATTGTATTGTTGATCAAGACTCTTCCATTGGCAGACAAAATTTCAAAGATGATCATTTTGATATGTCAGCAATCAGTAGCGTTGAAGGCATTAATAATGATAAACCCCCTGAATCGAGTATCTGCAGCTCACCAACAATGTTGGAGCCTAGAACTAACTCACCGGGTTCGCCTCCTAATAATTCTAGTATTTCTTCCGCCAATTTTTGGACCAATGGTTTCTTATTAGGACTTGAGCCATCGAAGCCTCCAGTTTTGAGCGTTTCAAATATATCTGGTTCTAGTAATTCTGGATATGATAATTCCAGTAGCCTAGGAGCAAGTAACTTGCATGACAATGGGTTGGCTACAGACCCAGAGCCACAGGCTTTGTCAAATGAAATTATATTAGAAGACTCTAGCTTTATTAAGAAAACGGATGGACCGCCCAATGGATGCAATATTAGTGTACCTAGAGGATTGGAGTTGCCTAATAGAAATAGTGTTGAGTCGCAACCCAATGAATCTGGTCAGAACACTAGAGATATTACATCGAGTTTATCTGCTCTTGCACAGAGAATACTCTCCAACAGTCTTCAAAGAAAACTATCAATTGCGGAATCTCAACACAGAGATCTGAATCCTGTTATTAGCAAGCCACAAGATACTTCTGAAACTGGAGTTTTATCTGAGGCATGTTATGCGGAGAACAACCATATCGAACACTTACTGGAAAAAACATTGTTTTCATCGAATTCACATTTATCTGGACATTCTTCTCCTCCATTGGAGCATATGAAAATCGCTTTTCATCCTATGAATGGTTTGGAGACTTCAAAACTGAAACTAGAATATGCCAGCGGCAGTTCCCATGAAAGCATTGAAGATTTGACATTCCCTTCATTTCAATTGCTTCCAGGGCCTGATCTTCCTTTAGAAGAAAATGGTTCTGAAACCGATGATGATACTTTCTGCAGATCTTGCCCTTGTACCTCAGAGGATCAGTTTAGCCCTCGCTCAGATTCAAACTCTGAGTTTTGGGAGCAAGATGATAAGAGTGGAGAAAAAAATCATGGGATGTACAATGATTTAAGCAGAGTTGCATTATCGACTTCATCTGTTTCTAGCTTTATAGGATTTGATCAAATAAGCCAGAAAGATCCAGCCCTTGGATACAAGAATTTGGAGGCTGAAAACAGCATATCATATTTTCAAAATAGTGTAGGTATTCCTGGTCTTGATTCGTTTATCCCTGAGAATGATGAAATGTTTGATTTCTTGTCAAAAAATCCTGAGGTTTATGCATCTCAATCTCAGAATGAGCTTCCACCTCTTCCTCCGATGCAATGGAGAACAATGAAGGAACCCTTTGATAAAGAAGACGAAAGGGATTCGAGTGTTTCTGAAATTATTGAACACTTAAATGATTTTCAAGTGCAAAGTTTCAGTGCTCACAGAAAACAAGAAGAGGATATACCAAAGCCGCCTCCCTTCCCAGAGACAATGGCCTACCCTATCAAGAAACCTGTGAGTATACAGATTCTTTTTTTCCCCTCCTTTTGTGAGTTTGTTGGTGAGTTTCAGAAGATGTAATGATGTTCCTTGTCCTACTATTGTGCTTATTCTATTTTATAGCAACTTCAGAAAAGGCCAACCGGACAAATAGAATTAATTCAACTTTTAATGGCAAGGAATTGGATATGAAGGAAGAGTTGATTATAGTTTCAGGAATATCGTAGGTGTGCCATTTCTACTAATATATATATTTTTTTAATTAACTTCATAGATAAATCGGTTTGCTAGCTCAATGTTGAAGGATAGATGCTTTGATATAAACTTACGACAATATAAAATTTTGACATTGTCTTTATAGAAAATTAAGCTTTGATTTGAAAAGGTTATCAATAAAGCTTGGTGGGTAATGTGATTAATTTAGCAGTTAACAAGGGCAATTTATTCTTATAGATCAATGATTATGTACCATTTAGTAAATAATCTAATATCTTTCTTTATTTTGTTGACTTATTTTGTAGCATGATGGACAAAAGGTGAACGGCCACGAGGAAACTATAAATAATGATGTTAACAGTAAGCAACTAGATGTGAGGAAAGGGCTGATTGATCAAATCAGGAATAAGGTAGATCTACAAATCCCTAGTAAAGCATCTTTCACTTTATGCTAACAGATCAGCAGGCGACATTTAATTTCTTCTGGTAGGATGTACTATCATACTGCCAACAGGGAAGATTAGATACCAAATAATGAAATTAGACAATATCATTGCAGAGGGACATTTAAAGCCTTAAACTAAAACCCAAATCAATTGAGCTATGGAAATATATTTATGATGTTAATTCATTAGGGGAAAACTGGTTGCTGTCAAGATGCAAGTCATAAGTCATGATAGATTCTCTGAAAACATTATATCATAAATTCTATGGCTTTTTAAGGGAAGAAATTCAATTCCTTGGCATTGAATCAGGCATATTTGAAGTTGGTCTCAAAATATGTTGGTTGTAGTTCTTCTATGAGTAGGTTATTGAGTTAAAAAATAAAGGTTTTTGCAATTGATTATATAATCCTTAATGTATTTACCTACCTGTAATTTAAACGTTCAATAGAATCTTAGTTTCTAAATGCTTTCAAATCCAAATACGAGGACTAGATTTTTACAAATTGATGACATTTCTCCCTCAAAGTAAAATTGGAATACCTAACAAGTTCGCATATAATCAGAATACAAATATTACATAGCAGAATAAACCTACAAACACCACGGTTATCCGCTGAAAAGGTCCAGTAATATGTATCTGTAACATCCAGATAGATGTTGTATGGCAGCTAAAAACAAAAGAGTCATGATTCTCTCAGATAAAATCTAACAACAACCATTAAAACAACAAACCTTCGAGTAAACGTCCATTATAATAACAAGATAACTATTAATATCCATAACAATAATATTAACAATATAATAATGGAATTCGAGTTTGATTAGGGTCCTACTGATAGGATTTTGATATAAATCCTATCTGGTTTGTAACCATTAGGTCCAAATTGTGATGTGGGCACACAATCATGTCATCATTGGAAACAATAAGAGCTTCTTCTATAAAAAAAAATTTGTTACATATACCAGTGTGGTTCAAATGGCTGGTAAGTTGATAAGACTTATTTCTAAATCTGGGGATGTAATTGTAGCCTAGCTAAACTCAAGAAATTCATTATAATAATTACAAGACAAAGTGATGGTTGGGGGAGGTTCAATTTTTTTTTCTAATGAAAAAATTCAGTTCAATTATCAGGCTTATAAAAGTGGAGGGCTCACGTGGCTGATAGTTGAATGCATAAAGAAGCACCGGACTTAATTATCAGGCACCATGTTGGAAAGTATATAACATAACTAAAACAGATTTAACTTTGCTCAAATGAACATACAGAACTGCATGATCGTGATAAATGGTATAACCAAAATGTTATTTAGGACTTCTTAAAACTTGATAAGGATACTATGATCTTAAAAGATTTAATGTTTTGTGCACAAGTACTGGAACACTAGTATCTCTCTCCTTTAATTTTATTTCTGCAGCATGACAGCCAAAAGTTGAATGGGCACAAAGAGCTTAAAATTCCTTTTGCTAATGGACAAGAAGTGGATGAAGGGGAAGACCTCCTTCATCAAATTAGGAACAAGGTAGATTCATCTTTTTCGTCACTGTAACTATGGTATATTTCTGCTCGAAACATGATGTTACTGCTTGATTAGACCAATACATTGCAGATGGCATGCTTATTTAGTATCATATGAATGGGGCTATGACATAAACTTCAAATGATAATAAAAGAACCGAAATGTTTTGAGGATATTTCCAGGCAAATGTTCGCTGCTTTACTGGTTGGTAGCTCTGTAGAAATCTATGTGGTATTGATATTATGAATATGATGGCATTTCGATAAATAACAAATAAACGACGACATTAACAAATGCCCCTACTACCCACGCAGATGAAAATTTTCATCTGTTCGGTCGCATTCCTCAAATGCATCTAACGACACCCCTTTTTTTGGCTAACAATTTTGCAGTGACATTGGTTGTTTTATTTGAGAATTTATTCTGTTTCACTTTTCGCTCTATCTGAGAACGAAAGATTAAGAAAAATTCCTATAGAAAATTTATCGTCTTTTCCATTCTTATCCCCTCCCCGCCCCCAAGGTTTGAAGTGTTTGGACAACACCAAACTGGTCATGTAGAATTAAGACAAGCCCCCTCTTTAGTTCGTAATTTCCTAAACCATTTAGTTTAACGCCAATTAAGACAAGTTCCTTTAAACTTAACCAAATCTTACATGAAGTCTTATTTCATACGGACCCATATTTTGATGGCAAAGGGTTTAAATCAAGGTTCGAGATTTCGGCCGAAACCACCGATACGTGGTGATTTCATATCGGTTTCGGTGGAGACCGATACGAAACCCGAAACCGATACGAAACCAACCATCATAATATCGTTTCGGCTGAAACCTTTAAAAACTTATTTTTTATATACCATTTTTACTGTCATTGTGATTATTGTAGACCTTCGTTGTTAGAAAACCGCAAAAAAGTGAACCCAAACCCTATATTAATACTTATCCAGGTACACTTTTCAATATATTTTGCATCATGGCTGGATTTTTGGACACCAGGATCATTGTCTTGTAATATAGAATCATAAATTTAACCATTTAATATATCTACACTTATGTATGTTGTATTACCGTCGAAACCGAAACCCGAACCGAGATTAGCGAAACTAGTCAAAACCCTGCGAAACTAATAAAATTATGAGAGACCGAAACCGAAACTGAGTTCTTGAACCTTGGCTTAAATGCTGATGATGATGAAACAAGATAGTTGAAGTGAATTTATCTCTATCTAGCTGTTCTTTTAGCTACAAGTCTATGTCAAAGATATGCATTATATATTGACCTCTTACCATTCTTATTACTAAATGAGTTTATTATAACATCCACCAATTTTTATTACTTTAAGTTGGTACATAGTTAATCTTATATTCTTACTGCCATATCTGCAGACGTTTAACCTTCGACGTACCTCAGCGGCAAAGACAGGTCTTGTGCCACAGCCTACCACCAATGTCAGTGTTGCTGCGATTTTGGAGAAAGCAAATGCTATACGCCAGGTCATCCAAATCCCATACAACTTAATATAAAGGGTTTACTGCTTAAAAACCCCATGTGGTTTTCCCAGTGTAGCACTTATACCCACGGCTGCATATGATATATTAGCACAAACACCCTCTCTATTCATCGACCAGAACCCTTATAACACTAAATTTCTACTCTAAACAACCTAAACAAGTTCTATTAGACTAGACAATCATTTGTGTTGTTTTCGGTATAAATTATCAAAAACTATTTTTTCCTCCTCTTAAATTAGTCTCTTTTCCATCAATCAAACCTGATAGGTCTTTTAGCATCCTATATTGTAGGGAAACACAAAAAATGTCATCTAAATATTTGGAAGTACATATAATAATGATCTGTAGACAAAAAATGTAATGTTATTAACAAATTTTAAATCCAAACACAAGTTTATGGCAGAGTATATAAACATTCCTAATTTCCTAATTTATCATCGATATTGTTCAGGCATTTGTGGGTAGTGACGATGGGGAAGATGATGATAACTGGAGTGATAGCTAAAGCCGTGTAATCTATCCGGACATTGATGTCGAGTGTCCGCAGTGTTCTGCCCATTCAGCCGAAGCTTGTATGTAGAATATGTGAATATTATTGGTATGTCTTGTAATTACGGTTCACGAGTGTTGTGTTATATCTTTACGAGGGCTACTTATCTTCTTTTCTATTCAAGTTGAGGCAAAGAAATATGCATTGTAACATATAACATTTGGCTGGCGAAATAAGTATGTTTTCCGTTGGTAGCTACAATTGTGGGCTGGGATTTTTTCCTTCTTTCCATTTAAATTTCATCTACCTGCCCTTGAAAATTGCTCAGTTAACTAACAAAAGCTAACAGCAAACAAATGAATGTGATTAAAGCTGCGGTTTTGAAGGGATTAGGATTTCCCTGCTATTATTTTTCATGTTGTCATTATCCTAATCCTTCATCACAAGATAAAAACAATCCAAACCTCATGGCTCCTTGGAATTTGGGCTGTTGCTTTCCTCTACTAACGCCTATGCTATTACCAATGAGCTATAGGTTGGAACCATGGGAGGGAAAGTGACCACATATTAAGGATTTTGGGCAGATTCATGGGTTCATTGAGTGGGTGCGTGTGTTGTATGCTTGTTTGTGATGTGTGTGTGGATGTGTTGTGTATATTGTATGCATATATAGGTTAGGGTTTACAGTCCAGCCCCAACAAAAAAACACTTAAGCTATTAAATCTTGATAGTCAAAAAAACACTAATGCTATTAAATCTTAATAGTAGGGTTGACATAAAATATAACCAAATGGGCTTAGCTCAGTTGGTATCAGTTCCCTCTTCAATTCAGTTCCCTCTTCAATTCAATATGAGAGGTAGTAAGTTTGATGCTAAAGGGATTGATTAAAAAAATTCTTGAAATTGGTATGCATTATAATCGATATATAGGGCTTTGTTCCATTAATGGAGATCAATAGCCACTATTTAAGGTTTTCTTTTTTATACATACCTCAACTAGACTCCTATAAAATTTTAATCGATTTGACACCATCTTTGTCTTCGATCAAGTGTCCACAATATATGTCATTTTTATTGTGTTTAACAGCTATCCATTTTATAAATGCTTAATCCATCACTTGTAGTGCATCATATCAATCAAAATTTCACATCCACATATCACTCCATGTGTGGACCAATGTGGCCGGAGCGGATCGTCGATTTGACGATAGGATTGGGTTATATAATAATTTGACGGTTGAATATCAGCCAGCTAACTGATAACCCGTTTCCTCATATACCCCATTCTGATATGTATACTTGTATATAACCTTCTTTAACTCATATATATTGTTTCAAAAAAAACCTTCGCAATCAGAGTGGATACATTAGCTTAGTTAGTGCAAAGCCTGTTATAGTTATGTGATGATTTTTTACTTGACCCTTTATTTTCATTGATGAACATTATCGCTTATGTTTAACTAAACTTAACTTTCGAAGTTACCACTCTAACCTTCATAATTGTGGTTATATTTAAGCAAACCGAATATGATATATTATTTTTTATGAAAAGTTGAACCATTGCTCACCTCACTAATAATATGATATACTTTTAAAGATGAAGTTTTGAAGTATATATTGATGAAAATGTATAACTTATAACAGCTCTAAAGATTTCAAAAGATTATACACCTGCGAAGACTAAAGGTGATGATGCTCGATATCGGTAACTCCCCATTTAATGATATGTGGCAGATGACGTGTCCCAGAGTTTACCAGAAAGGATCAAGAACGGTACGTTGGGAGTATACCCGGGCCTGCGACCCGAGCATGTTACCGACCTTTGGTGGCCTTCCAAACCACCCACAGCTCGCCTCCGAGCTGTCACAGAACCAAGATGCATCGGCCTTCCGCTCGTTCCCGAGCCTCCCGCCGAGCTTATCTTCCTCGGTCTCACCGACCAACCCGTAGCACAGATCACAGGCGCCTCCGCCACGGCTCCGCGAATCTCGCCAAGCGCGAGATATCCGCCGCCCATGATCCCGCGTTCCACGCCATTACGATCCCCCATTAACGAGCATATCTCGTCATTAATGGGGAATCCCGTCTATCACGCGGGCGTAACGCCAGGGGCGCAACGGCCGGCGTGATTCTTGCGCCCGCCTGCCCATTGCTGCCACTATATAAACACCTCTCCCAGACGACTCAGGTAAGCCAATTTTTCCCTAATAGGCCGTTACTCTACCAAAATACCCCGTCTAACTTGATCGTCGGAGGGTCTTCGGTGGCACAACCACTCCGGGACTTCCTTGCAGGTAGCTCGTCCTCAACCACATAAAATCCATTGAGATCTACACGCTTCAGGAGTCAACCCTCCAAACTCAATCTCAGTCGTCCAACAGCGCTCGCAGCAGATCAACGGAAGATAACATCTGAAGAAGATCCAGAGATCCATCAGTTGGCGCCGTCTGTGGGAATCGAACACACGACCACACGGACCGTCGACCATCTCTTCACCATAAAGAACGGGGACAAAAAATCCTTCAAAGGATACGTCACCTGCTTCTACAACGCCCTCCTTGAGGTCCCAGAACACCGGGACGAGACGGTCATTACGGCCCTCAGGTTGGGTCTTAGGCACAAGGAGTAGCTACGCTCCTTTGCATTAGCGCAACCTAAGACCATGACAGAGGTAAAGTCCTGGACCGAACGTGAGATCCAGCTTGAGTCCGAGGTGAACGCCAACCTGCCCCAGACAGAATAAGCTGATCAGAAGAAAAGGGCCCGGGAGGAGAAAAAGAAGATTGAGTGGCCAAAGCACTACTCCCCGAAGTTTCAGGAGTACATCCCGCTCAACGTCTCCCAGACGGTACTGTTAGAGGAGGCTAAGGGCGAGAGGTTCTTCAAACTCCCCCCAGTCTCGAATAAGGCGGCAAAGCGCACCCGGGGCCCCCACTGCGGTTTCCACAGATCACAGGGCCACTCCACTGAGAACTGCAAGCAGCTCCGAGACTACATCTAGGAGCTAATCCGCACGGGGCAACTGGCAACATACTTGCGAGATAAGCGGCAATTCGGCCATGAGCAAGAGCAACGTCCCCCTCCCGGCGAATTGACAATCGGAAAATCATGGCCATATCAGCGGGGGGTACGGCAAGACCGACGAGACTCAGCGTTCCTCACCAATCAAGGGGACGACGAACGAACCGTTCAGATCGGGTCGCTTTTGATGGGGACTCAGCGAGACGACCTGGTTCACTTCCTTAGAAACAACTCTGACGTGTTCGCCTGGGCGCCTGCCGACATGCCCGGGATCGACCCCAAAATCATATCTCACAAGCTCGGGGTGGACCCTACGGTCCGAACCGTCCGGCAGAAAAAACGAAGCTTCGACCCGATCAAGAAAAAGGCGATCGAGGACGAGGTAGAAAGGCTTCTGGCCGCCAACTTCATTTGGAACGTCCTTTACTCGGAATGGTTGGCGAACGTATTCATGGTCAAAAAATCAACCGAGAAGTGGCGCATGTGCATCGACTTCACCGACCTCAACAAGGCATGCCCGAAAGACAACTATCCCCTCCCTCGGATAGATCAGCTTGTCGACAGCGCGACAGGCCACGAGCTACTGAGCTTCATGGATGCTTTCTCCGGCTACAACCAGATCCGTATGAATCCGGCAGACGAGGATCTCACCGCATTCACAACGGACCGGGAGGTATACTGCTGCAAGGTGATGCCTTTCGGCCTCAAAAACGCCGGAGCTACGTACCAACGCCTAGTCAATCGCATGTTCAAGCCGCAGATCGGCAGGAACATGGAAGTTTACGTCGACGACATGCTCGTCAAATCGGTTTCATCGGACGAACACGCCAAGGATCTGGGCAAGGCCTTCGACGTCCTCCGCAAATACAAGATGAAATTGAACCCCGCCAAGTGCGCATTCGGGGTCACCGGTGGAAAGTTCCTCGGTTTCATGGTCACCCACCATGGAATCGAAGCTAACCCGGAGAAAATCAACGCCATTCTCAACATGGCTGCGCCCAAGACTAACGTCGAAATCATGCGGCTGACAGGGCGGGTAGCTGCTCTAAGTCGTTTCATGTCGAGGTCTGAGGAGAAGTGCCTCCCGTTCTTCAGAGCTCTAAGGAAAATTCTAAGGTTCGAGTGGTCGGAGGAGTGCCAGACCGCCTTTGAGCAATTAAAGAGGCGCCTTGTGACTCCACCGCTGCTCACCCGGCCAGTTGAAGGGGACAAGCTATCGCTATATCTGGCGGTATCCGACCAAGCTACAGGCTCGGTGTTCGTCCGAGAGGTCGAGGGAGTCCAGAAGCCCGTATACTATGTGAGCCACGTCTTCATGGACGCGGAAACGAGGTACCCAGCCATAGTGAAGATCGTCTTGGCACTCATCGTGGCCTCAAGGAAACTATGGCACTATTTCCAGGCACACACCATCCTCGTTCTTACCGAGTGGCTTTTGGGGGCTATCCTCGCCTCCCCCGAGTCCTCTGGCCGCTTGGAGAAATGGAGGTAGGAGTTGTCCCAGTTCGACATAAAATACCGCCCGAGGCAGGCTATCAAAGCACAAGCCCTGGTCGATTTTATCGTCGAGTGCACCATCCCCAGCAAGGAGCCGGAGTCCACGCTGGCCCCCGCAGCTCAACCCTCAGTCGATGAGAAGCCCGACTCCATCCCTGATTGGATCCTCTACGTCGACGGTTCCTTGACCGAGGAAGGCTGCGGTGCCGGCCTTATCATTCGGGGCCCGAACGAGGCAGAAATGGAGTATTCTCTAAAGCTCGGGTTCAAAACCTCAAATAACGCGGCAGAATACGAGGCCTTGCTGGCCGTACTCTGCATAGCCTTCGGACTGGGGCTAAAAACGATTCGGATCCGCACCGACTCCGCCCTAGTCATTGGCCAAGTGACCGGCCGATTCGAGGCACGGGAGCCTCTAATGGTGAAGTATCTGGCCGAGGTAAGAAGACCGCGAAAGGACTTCCATGAAGTCTAGGTGGAGCAGATCCCCAGACAGCTAAACGCACAGGCTGATGCCTTGAGTAAGCCGGCTTCATCTTATACGGCCAACAACAAGAGGAACATCCTCTTCGAGGTCTTGCCACGGCCCAGCATGGAAAACGGGACGACGTCACTTCAAGTATACACAGCCCGAGAAGAGGACCTGGATTGGAGAAATCCCCTCATGGAATTCCTGAGGGAAGGTACGCTCCCAAAAGATCGGGGAGAAGCCTGCCGTCTCCGAGCCAAAGCTCGCCATTTTGTCTGGAGCAATGGGAACCTGTACAAGAAGTCCTTCACTCAGCCCCTGCTCCGGTGCGCCGACCCCCACGAAGCCGACTACGTCCTCCGTGAGATCCACGAAGGGGTTCGCGGCGCGCACCAAGGGGCCCGCACCTTGATCCAGAAGGCATTGCTCCAGGGGTACTACTGGCCGACAATTCATCAGGACGCCTAGAAGCTCGTTAGGAGATGCAAGAGCTGCCAACTCCATGGAAGCATACTTCACCTTCCGGCTACCGAGCTAATCGCCCTAATCTCCCCGTGGTCGTTTGCCCAGTGGGGAATGGACATGATAGGCCAATTCCCTACCGGTACGGGCGGGCATAAGTACGTCCTCGTCGCAGTGGATTACTTCACGAAGTGGATCGAGGCCATTCCCATCAGGAAACCGGACGCCGCCACGACTATCAAGTTCCTATAGAACAACGTGATACTCCGGTTCGGCATCCCTAGGTGTATCATCACCGACCATGGGACAAATTTCGAAAACGAGAAAGTTAAGGAATTCTGCAGCAAATATCGCATCCTCATGAAGTTTGCCGCGGTCGCACATCCCCAATGTAACGGGCAAGCCGAGGTCGCTAATCGGGACGTCCTCCGAGGTCTTCAGACACGCCTAGAAGGATGCCAAGGCAGTTGGGTCAAGGAATTACCCCGAGTCCTATTGGCCCTGCGCACGTCGAAGTAAACCCCCACCGGGGAGACCCCTTTCAGCCTCTGCTACGGTACCAAGGCAATGGTCCCAGCGAAGATCGGGCTCCCCAGTCACCGGGTCAAGCATTTCGACGACGAAGCGAACACCTCAGCCCTCCGAACTAACCTAGACATCTTGTTAGAAAAACGGGACCGGGCTCAAATCAGAGCTTCCGCCTATTAATAGCAAACCGCCCGTTACTACAATGCACAAGTCAAGCGTCGCTTCTCCAAAACCGGAGATTTAGTCCTAAAGCGGAACGAGTTCGTCGATCAAGGCAAGCTGCATAAATTTTCCCCAAAATGGGACGGTCCCTTCCTCGTCTCTGAGGTCTTGCCCGGCGGAGCCTATCGTTTACAAGACGCGAATGGTCGCAAGTTTCCACGACCTTATAACGCTGAGAAGCTCAAGCTGTACCTCTGAAAAGAATATCTACACATGTATATTTCTTCTTTAACAAAAGTGATGTAAATATTTCTTGGGTTCTTTCTTTTTAACAATAAGAGGGAAATAATAGAGCATCGCAAAAAGGAAAATATTATTTATTCAAAAGGTACTACGGGCTCCTCAGCCTTACAGAAGAAGGAAAAATTTACAACAGAGGTGGAACGGAATCGAGGAAGTACTCCTGGTGGTACTCGGAGTAGATCTCCGCTAGCCGAGCCCTAGCCTCTGTAGCCCGCTCCCGCCGACGCTGCACGCGGACCCGGGATGCCACGGAGGCACCCGGCGCTCCGCCCTCCGTGCCTTGGCTCACGATGTACCTCTTTTTGAAGCACTCCAGAATGAGCGCCAAGGATCGGTCGTTCTTGGCCTTCGAGATGTGGCCTAGCAGGAAGATCGAACGCACCTTGTCGAGCGCCTCGTCCAGCAGCTCCTCGGAGAAGGGGTTATGCAACCCCGGGGACCTCCTCCAAATTGCGTACATCAGCAGCTAAAGGAGGGACGACCGCCGAGGGAGAAGCCGGCTGACGTGACCCTCGAGGTGCTGAACCACTCCCCGGTACCCATCCTCAGCCAGGGATTGGTCATACACGGAGACGTCGTCGAAGGTGATGATCTCTTCATTCGAATACATGCGCCCAGTCATCTCAAAAAGCGATGCCGAAGAAGTTTTCGTCTCCTTCTCTATTTATAACCTCGAACAGAATCCTTAAGGACCCAGATTCGCGCGAGCTTGGGCGCGAATCCTGGGATCCACCAAGATTACTCCAATACCGTGCCGCCATATAGCAAAACTGACACGGATCCCCGAAACGTTACGCCTCCCCCAAGCATTCCTGGCACGTGCCGCCTGCGACGGTTGCCCTTCCCAATGTTCACGAACCAGGGAAGGTCTGGCTGAACCTCCGGATCCACCGAGCAGCTACCCTGCTCGGTCCATCCATAGCAGGCCACTACTTTGGTTCTTCAACAAAGCAATGTAAATTCTTCTAAGTTCTTTTTATTTAAACAACAAGAAGGACACGATAGAGCATTGAAAAAAGAAGAATTTTATTCATTCAAAGGTATTGTAGGCTCCTCAGCCGTACACTGCTAAAAAAAGAAGAAAAAGATTACAGCAGCGGGGGAAGGGGGTGCAAGAAGCATTCCTCGTGATACTCCGAGGAAATCGCTTCCACCCGGGCCCTTGCCGCCTCGGACCTCTGCCTCTGATGATGTCCGTGAACCCTCGTGGCCACGGACGGGCCAGGAAGCTCCTCGGGTGGGCACCCATTGGCGAGATGCCTCAATTGATAACACTCAAGGACGAGTGCCACCGAGCGATCCCGCCGACTCTTCGAGATTAGGCCGAGACGACATAGCGACCTCAGCTTGCCAAACGCCTCGTCCTTCAGTTGTTCGGACAAGGGGTTGTGCAGCCAGGCGATGCCCTCCAGATCGAGCACATAAGTAGCTGGAGAAGGGGAGATCGCCGAGGGAGCAGGCGGCCGATGTGATCCTCAACCCACCGGATCACCGCCTGCACCGTCTCCTCGGAGCACAACTGGTCGTACATGTATACATCCTCGAAATTTATGATCTCGGGGATGGTGAAAGGAAATTCGTCCATTCTTACGTTTTGGGGATGAAGAAAGGAGTGATCAACACGCCCTCCGTTTTATAGCCCCACAGCGCCCTCAAGAGTCCAACAGTCGCTCGTTCCTTCTAATGCCGTACCGCCACGCGGAGGATATCCTGCCTTTTTCGGCGAACCAAAATCGGAATGACACGGCTCTTATGCTTCGCTTCCCCCCTACGCGTTCGTGACACGAGTCAACCGCGACGGTCGCTCTTCCCAATGCTCACGAACCAGGGAGGGTCGGACAGAACCTTACAAAACCGAGCAGCTACCCTGCTCAGTCCATCCTTGGCTGGTAATCTCTTACCCCATGATGCCAAGGATCAAATCCTTCACCAAGAGACTACCGAGCAGCTTCCCTGCTCGGTCCATCCTCGGCTGGTAATCTCTTACCCCACGACGCTAAGGATCTAAGCCCTCATCAAGAGGCCACCGAGCGGCTAC
Organism: Agapanthus africanus; assembly: GCA_030015575.1. Lineage (NCBI taxonomy): Eukaryota > Viridiplantae > Streptophyta > Magnoliopsida > Asparagales > Amaryllidaceae > Agapanthus > Agapanthus africanus. Next base: position 90,005,479 of record CM057344.1, on the reverse strand, counting down.
CCTGCTCGGTCCATCCTTGGCTGGTAATCTCTTACCCCACGACACCAAGGATCAAAACCCTCACCAAGAGGCAACCGGGCAGTAACCTTGCTCGGTCCATCCTTAGCTGGCCTCCCAATGCCTTCCCGCGCTAAGGATCAAAGCCCTCACCAAGAGGCAACCGGGCAGCGACCCTGCTCGGTCCATCCATGGCTGGTAATCTCTTACCCCACGACGCTAAGGATCAAAGCCCTCACCAAGAGACAACCGGGCAGTAAACCTGTTCGGTCCATCCTTAGCAGGCATCCCAATACCCTCCCGCGCTAAGGATCAAAGCCCTCACCAAGAGGCAACCGGGCAGCAACTCTGCTCGGTCCATCCATGGCTGGTAGTTCACTACCTACGACGCCAAGGATCAAAGCCCTCACCAAAAGGCCACCGGGCAGCAACCCTGCTCGGTCCATCCATGGCTGGTAATTCACTACCCACCGACGCCAAGGATCAAAACCCTCACCAAGAGGACACCGGGCAGCAACCCTACTCGATCCATCCATGGCTAGTAGTTCACTACACACAGACGCCAAGGATCAAAACCCTCATCAAGAGGCAACCGAGCAGCTACCCTGCTCGGTCCATCCTTGGCTGGTAATCTCTTACCCCACGACGCCAAGGATCAAAGCCCTCATCAAGAGGCAACCGAGCAGCTACCCTGCTCGGTCCATCCTTGGCTGGTAATCTCTTACCCCACGATGCCAAGGATCAAAGCCTTCACCAAGAGGCAACCGGGAAGCAACCCTGCTCGGTCCATCCATGGCTGGTAGTCCACTTCCCACCGACGCCAAGGATCAAAGCCCTCACCAAGAGGCAACCGGGCAGCAACCCTGCTCGGTCTATCCATGACTGGTAGTTCACTACCTACCAACGCCAAGGATCAAAGCCCTCATCAAGAGGCCGCCGAGCAGCTACCCTGCTCGTTCCTTCCTTGGCAAGCCTCCCAATGCCCTCCCGCGCTAAGGATCAAAGCCCTCACCAAAAGGCCACCGGGCAGCGACCCTGCTCGGTCCATCCATGGCTGGTAGTTCACTACCCACCGACGCCAAGGATCAAAGCCCTCATCAAGAGGCCACCGAGCAGCTACCTTGCTCGGTCCTTCCTTGGATGGTAATCTCCTACCCACCGACACTAAGGATCAAGCCCTCATCAAGAGGCAACCAAGTAGCAATCCTGCTCGGTCCATCCTTAGCAGGCCTCCCAATGCCCTCCCGCTCTAAGGATCAAAGCCCTCACCAAGAGGCCACCGGGCAGCAACCCTGCTCGGTCCATCTATGGCTGGTAGTTCACTACCCACCGACGCCAAGGATCAAAGCCCTCACCAAGAGGCCACCGGGCAGCAACCCTGCTCAGTCCATCCATGGCCGGTAGTTCACTGCCCACCGACGCCAAGGATCCAATCCCTCGCCAAGAGGCCACCGGGCAGCAACCCTGCTCGGTCCATCCATGGCTGGTAGTTCACTACCCACCGACGCTAAGGGTCAAAGCCCTCATTAAGAGGCCACCGAGCAGCTACCCTGCTCGGTCCTTCCTTGGCTGGTAATCTCCTACCCACCGACGCCAAGGATCAAGCTCTCATCAAAGGGCCACCGAGCAACTTCCCTGCTCAACTCCCTACACGTCTTCACTAAGCGATCTCTACCTCGACTTCGGGCCATGGAGATACCGACGTTTCACCGGTCTTCACACTTGGCAAATGGTCGAATTCAACTCGACGTGCGATCGCTGGACGAAAAACCGACCTAACATGAAAGCGGTACCGCGCAAATAAAAATATTTACCACAAACAAAGGGAAAATGCGCACGCAAAGAACGCTGCAAAAAGATTTTTATTCATAAAATCGGAAGTCTTTACAGAGGTATTATGGGCTCCCCAGCCTTACAAAAACGCCCGAGGGCTTACAAAATTTTAGTGCAAAGAAAATAATGAGGCAAAGAAGTTCAGGCCTCGGGGCCGAAGAGGACATCAATGAGCTGCGCTTCCACAGCGGTAACCGGGGTGGCATCTTGAGGGTCGGCGCCCACAGCGGGAGCCTCGGCTCCGGTGGAAGGGTCGACCGACTTATCCCCAACGGGCCCACCGGAGACCTCTTCCCTTACAGCGCCTCCGGGAGCATCCCCTCGCGCCTCATCCCAAAAGGGTACTCACCCCGGAGCCTGCCGTCGGGAAACTCCGGCATCAGCGCCTTGACGGCGTCGAGAGTGTCGTGCCAAACGACGGTAGCGGCTCCAGCGAGGTCGGTGTAGTACTGATCCGACTTCTTATAGCTCGCCACCGCCTTCGAAGCTCGAAGCTCGGCAAGCCTCGCTCCCTCCTTCGCTGCCTCGTTCTCCCTCCGGAGGGCGTTCGCCGTCTTCTTCAGGGTGGCGGCAAGCACCCTAGAGTCTTCTAACTTAGCCTCGGCGGCTCGGTCGGCCTCTGGCGATCTCCCGATCCCCGGCAGCCACCCGGTCTTCAAGGGCAGCGACCTTCTCCATCGCCGCCTCCAGCTCCAGCCTTAAGCTCTCCTCCCGCGAGGAGAACTCACCCGCGGCCCGCATCGCCGGGGCAATTTCCTCGTCCTCTATGTTGACGACGAGGGCGACGTGCTGGAGGACCTGAAGAAAACAAAGGATGGTTAAAAAGAAAAGGGAAGCACCCAATCTCGCAAGCAAGAATACCGAATGAAGAACCAAGTGAAGTGAGAACACTAACCTGTACAGCCTCTTGAGATATGGCCGCCATTTAGGCCCGGAGGGTGCCCCGAGGGATTCTGCCCCCGGCCGACCTTTCCATCTCCGAGAGCAGGCTGTCGGCGACGGAAAGCCCCGAGGGCACCTCGAAGCGAAGCTCCTCATCATCCACGATGATAGGGAAAGCCGGAGAGCGGGGCGCCGTCCGATGAAACCTCTTGAGGAGCGACGCCGGAGAACCGGTCTCACCTCACACCTCCGGAGCCCGGGGCTCCTGCTCCCGAGCACGTTTTCGGCTCGGCGCTTGGCTGGAATCCGGGGCCCGGGGCGCGCTTGGGCGTCTGGATGGAGCGGTTGCCGGTGGAGCCGGAACCGATGACGGGCGAGAAGGGCCGGCGCCTCCGGCTTTCTTCCCCTTCTTCTGTTCGACCAGGGCTGCCCGGAATTTTCCTAGGTCCATGGTGTTTCCCCCAATCAGAGCAAAGCTCTGTTTAAAATTCAAATTTTTAAAATGAAGCAACGCTTCAGATGCAGTGCCAAGTGCGTAGCGCCCTAAGCAGCGCACCACGTGCAAAGCACGTGGGTGTTTCCTGATTTAAAATCAGGAAAGCCTACGGAAGAGGCTTCAGAAAAGGGTCACGTGCTCATACGTGACCAGCAGTCACGTGTTGGCACGTGACACCTAAAAGTATCGGCAAGGCAGATTCAGCTTCCCGACTACATCAAAGAAAAGGGGTTCAGAAAGGGTCACGTGCTCCCACGTGACCAGGGTCACGTATTGGCACGTGACATTTATAAGCGGCTTCAAAGGCACATCGGTTCCCTGATCAAATCAAGGAAAAGGCTTCAGAAGAGGTCACGTGCTCCCACGTGACCAGGGTCACGTGTTGGCACGTGACACTCAAAAGCAGCAGACTCAATTCCCTGATCAAATCAAGAAAAAGGCTCCAGGCGAGGGTCACGTGCTCACACGTGACCGGGGGTCACGTGACGGCTAAGCGGCAGCCAGAAGGCAGAGCGCAAAAAGGAAGAAGAGCTCTCATTCCAAGGGGGTCACGTGCCCACACGTGACCAAGGATCACGTAGCCACACGTGACCGGCTTTCAAAGTCTATCTGTTAACAGAATTAAATTCTGAGAAAAGGCCTCTCAAATCTTTCCAAAGGAACCGATTGAATTAAAGATTTAAAGATTCTTAAATATCACCTATCTATGGAAAAAGCCTGAACTTGGAAAGATTTCCCCTTAAAATCAAACCGAAATAACAAAGGAGAATCTCTGGATTTAAAATCCAATGGTGAATAAAATTCACCTAATAATCCAAAGGTCCAAAACGAATGGTGAATACAAATTAAATCTCTCAATGAAAGATTCACCAAAACTAATTGATTCGGCTGCTCCTCCTATAAATAGGAGCCAAGAGACACACAGAGGGACATACATGCAGAAAGGAATCGATACATAAAAAAAGAGGAGAGCCTTGATACATTGGAGGAATTTGGATCTTCTGCAAAAGAAAACCCTAGGTAAGAAAGGGAAGGCTTTTTGAAAAGAAAAGAGAATTCAATTCTCAACAGAGTTTAACTCTGATATAAAACAGAAGAAGATAGTTCTCTCTTTGGTGGAAGATCTGTAAAGTGCACATCTCCCCTTGAGTTGAGAATTTAATTCTCAATGGGTTGAGATCCTGCCATGCAGATCCAAAGCATAGAGAGGGAATGGAAGCTTGAGAATTTAATTCTCACAGAACTATAGCAATTTAATTCCTTTAAAATAAAATTAGGGTTTGACCCTATGTTATGGGAATTTAATTCCTTCAGAATGAACAGAATCAGGGTTTAACCCTAGTTAAGAACTTAGTTCTGTTAAAATAACAGGAATTTAATTCCCTCAAGAAAGAAGAAATGAGGGTTTAACCCTATTTAAGAATATAATTCTTCAAAAGAAAGTAGGAATTTAATTCCTCTAAAATTATTGCTAGGGTTTAACCCTATGAAGAATTCAATTCTTAAAAAGATAAACACATCTTCAAACAGGAAAAGGGATAGGGTCACGTGCTACCACGTGACCCCTGAAAAGAAACAGAAAAGAGCTTTAGGGCGCCCTCACGTGTCGACACGTGACCCCTAATGAACATTCTAACAGATCAAAGCGCAGGCCTCCATCACGTGCCCACACGTGATGGCTTTCAGAATTAAAAGTGTTAAACACTTATCTGTAGAACAAAATAAAGGGAAACGGGGCGCTATCACGTGCTACCACGTGACCCCTTGGCTGAAGCTTTAATGAACAAACACCAGAATTCCCATCACATGACAGAACGTGATGCTCCAAAGTATTCAATACTTTTGGCAGAATAAAATGAATTGAGGGCGCTCTCACGTGCTACCATGTGACCCCTCTTGCCTTAGTGTTTAACACTAAAATTGAAACCTCTATATCCAGTGTTCAACACTGATTTTCTTAGTGTTTAAACACTAATTTGGAAAATATCTATTTTCAGTGTTTAACACTGACTTTCTTAGTGTTGAACACCAACCTGGAAAACCCTGTTTCCAGTATTTAACATTGATCTGCCTTAATGTTAAACACTAATTTGAAATCTCCATTGCCAGTGTTTAACACTGATTTGTTTTAGTGTATAAACACTAATTTGAAAGCCCTGTTGCTGGTGTTTAACACTAACTATCTTTTAGTCTTAAACACTAACTTGTCAATCTCATTCTCAGTGTTCAACACTGATTGATCTATAGTGTTTAACACTAACTTTAGCCCCATTGGCTAAGTGTCTAGAGGCAAAGCCTTTCCTCTAATAGACCAACAGAGGGCCAATATCCTAAACATGATTGGACTTAGCCCAAGCTGGCCATAAGTCCTCAATTGAAATTCAACTGAGCCAATGGGCTCATAATATAATTAATTGGTCTTGGTTCCAAATTGGGCCAAAGATTATTTAATCTACCTCGGTTTAAGGGTACATCTCTTCACTCCTTTGATAGTTGGCGTTGTGATTCCTCAACGTCTTCAAAGAGGTGACGGGTCCCGATGACCACATATTAATACGGACTGTGGGGTCCTTAAACTCATGGACTATGAGGTCCTTAACCTTGACCGGGATATCTTAAAACTAACGACGGACTGTGGGGTCCTTAAACTCATGGACTATGAGGTCCTTAACCTTGACCGTGATGTCTTAAAACTAACATCGGACTGTGGAGTCCTTAAATCCACGGACTACGACGTCCTTAACCTTGACCGCAACGTCTTAAAACTAACACTGGACCGCAATGTCCTTAAACTACTTATTTACCGCAATGTCACTAAACTAAACAACAGGGCTCCCTTAATTGCTCTATTGTTGGATCTAAACGATCCCGTTAAGTTGATCTTAGTCTGAAAACTAGACTAACGTATCCTTAACAAACGTTTAAGTCGATCTTAGTCTCGAATGAGGCTAACGTATCCTTAAACCCAAAACCCCCAAACCCAAATCTAAGATAATACGGATTTGGACTAGTCCACGCCCTACGGGCGACGACATAACTCAGTCTCCGTATACAATCCACGGGCAACTAAACACAAAATAAACACATGCGACACGAAGTGACCATCTGGAGAAGGAGAAAGTGGTTACCGCGATGCGGTAGCGTAATTAACTGTAGAGGCTTACGCCTGCAGGGAAGAGCGTCCCCACAATCAAAAACCCCTTAAGCGAGGGGGAATCTGACGAAGTCTGCTATATCGGACGCATCCGTTTAAACCTTCGATACATGGTGCCATAAATCAACTTGGCATCTTCGGAGAGGTGGATGGATAGCACCAATTAGCATCTGCCCCCGAATCACAGGCAAGACGTCCAGTCGCGCCGTCATTCGGAGGCGAACAGATTCTGGCACGCCCGGTGGGACCTTTTCCTCTTTCCACTCCACACTTCGTGTGTCGTGATTCGCGAACCAATCGCGGTTCGCTAATGGTTGCCCTTGGGTTTCAAGATACTAAGACTTGGCGTCTTGCTTATTGTAGAAAGCAAAGAATCGATGTCTTCTACTTGTGCGAAATGCTCCAACTGTTCGGACTGCAATTGCAACCAGCGCTCCGCCTCGCCAGGAGGTATAGCCTACGGACCCCAAGCTGCTTCGCTATTCATAATGCCCGTGGAACAGGTCACTCGAGCCACCACAGGATTGTTTTTTGGGACCATGCTCCCGCCGACAAGCTTCACCGCGCCGGTGCTGACAGAGGAAGCTCCCAAGAAGTCGGTCTTTGATCGTCTTATCCCTGCCGCGCCCCCTCTCAACGGGTCGCCCAACATCAGCGCCTCGGTCTTCTCTAGATTGGGCCAGAACTCCTGTGGACCCACGACGGGGCCTACAATCCCAGAGAAGGCTGCTTCTAAGAAAGTGACCGGTCCTGCTCCTGAAGTCGTCAAGGCGGCTTCCCTTGCCAAGAAGTCGGTCTTTACAAGATTGACGGCTCCATCTCCCGCTCTTACTACCCAAAGGACATCGGTCTTTGACAGGCTAACGCCGGCAGCGACCCCCCAGCTACACAGGGGGCAAGACGAAGCCATCCTCACCGCTGAACCAGCACCGTCCGCTCGACACGCTCGACGTCGTCATTGGCGCCGAGTAAGGAAGGCTGGGGGCAACTCCCCCTCTGGGCTAACTCTACCAGCCCCAAGGTGGAAGTTAATGCTGCCGTTCCAACTGGGAACAGCTTCGAGATGCTAAATAAGGTGCGAAGGAATTCTCCTACCGCGGTGCTAAAGAGGTCTCCTCCTCCATTAAAAATGGTTGCGGAAATAAAGCCAGAACAGCCCCGATCCCCTCAACGGCTGTCTTCCAAAATCTATAAGGTTTGGCGGCAGGCCCGAGACTCGATGATCGATCCAAACTTCTCCCGTCAGCACAAGAAGCTGAAAATCCAACAGGAAGCCAGTTACCAGGCTAAACCACGAAAGGCTGTCTGGGTGCCCACCTCAACGGCCCCCTCAACTTCCACTGCTCATAAAAGGGGGAAGCCGGAGAAGATCCCCCAGCCTGCAATGACAGCTAAAGGCACTAAGCCCAGACGCCCTAAGTTTGGGGGCGTGATGGTCCATACCGTGTACATGGCGTCAGGAAAGGAAGACAGCCGTGCGTCTACAGGTCATAGACCGCTTACACGGTTGGTGACCAAAGCTCAGGAGCAACAGCAAAAGCTCCAGGAAATGATGAATGCTATGGCCGCATTTACCGGGCCAAAAGAAAACCCAGAAACGTCTTCGGACGAACGCCAGGAGGAAGAAACCGACGCCGAATTCCTTCGCCGAATATTGGAGAAGAAGGACAAAGAGGCTGCTGAACAAGCAGCCAACATACAGCGTATGGGCCTTCTCTTCCAAGATATGATAGGAATGATGATCCAACAGGACTCACCCGCTGAGGATCCCCCGATCGTTCTTGAAGACGACCGGGGAGAAACGTCAAATCCACCGCCGGCCCTCTCAACGGCTAAGGAGGAGACAATCTCTAAGGCTGATTTGGTCGACTATATAGCCCAGCAAATCCGGGTTCATCATGCGACTGAGGCAGCTGGTCAAGTCATAAAAATGGGGCGGCCGTATCCAAGCTGGTACGACCAAATCAAATATCCGTCGGGTTATACAATACCAAAATTTCACGTGTATAAGGGGACCGGCAATCCCCACCAACATGTCGCCCAGTTCAGGGCCCTTTGCGGTAACACCGGCGGAGATGATAAACTGTTGCTTCGCCAATTCGTGGGTAGCTTATCAGAAACAGCGTTCGAATGGTATTCAGAACTCCCGAACGATTCTATCAAGACGTTCGCTGAAATGGAGTTGCTATTGACTCAGCGATTCGCGAGCGCCAGCGAACGCACTCCAATAACGGCATTGATTAACGCCAGGGTAAAATCAGGCGAAACTTGGGTCCAGTATGCTATACGCTGGCGAAATTTGTGATCGAAATGCGAGCAACGCATTGAGGAAGCGCCCGCAGTGGGCATGTTCGTGGGAACCCTAGACCCTCACGCAACTATCTCCCAGTTCATGATGTTCTTTAAGCCAACCACATTCCAGGCTCTAATCGACAAGCTGGCCCAGATGGACCAAATGGGTCATAGACCGTCTCCCCCGAAGCCCGAGCCTCGGAGTGACAAGGGTAAAGGAAAAGCAACCTTCGTCGTGAATGCCCAGCAGCAACCTAATGCCCCAAAGCTGACGGATCAACTGGAAGAAAGACGCCGGTATTATAATGAGAAAATGAAGCGTCCCTACTCGTTCCCACGGGACAAGACGAAACGGTTATTCGAGTTGGCAGTACGCAACAGACTTATAAACTTGCCAAGTCCAAGGCGACCGCCGCAACCCACTGAGGTGAACAACCCCAACTATTGCCCTTACCATCAAACGGTAAGCCATTCGATTGAGGATTGCTTCATTTTCAAAGGATGGATTGAAGATCAATACCTCCAGGAAAAGTTTGCGCTGTCCGAAAAGTGGAAGGTGAACCCGCCACAGCCGCATACTCCTAAGAAAGCAGACACACCGGGGGAAACCTGTTCCTTTATTGAAGAAGCTCCATGGGAAGTCGTGCTTTCAACTAAAACCAAAAGAATGCTGAGGGACCTTCATGCGTGCCCGGCGGTCGAATGGAAGGACCCGCTGGAACCCCAGATCATCGAAGGAATGCTGAGGCCGCGCCCAACTACAAAAAGCGGTGGTGATGGCCCAAGTACCCATGCCCTACCGTCAAAATCTTCGAAGTAAAAGAAGAAGAAATCTAAGAAGCCCAGGAAGCCTGGAGACAAGCGCACGAACTTGCAGAAGCAAATCGACGCGCCGGAAGAGTACAATCAAAAGGCGCGAACTCCTGTCACGCTGCAAGAATTCCTCAACCACATCTTTCAGGTGGAAGATGATGGAGAAAGCTCGTCGGATGAATCCGAGGGATATGTGGCGAGTTGTAACGTAATCTCCCACTCGTTTACCGACGATGAAAAAACTCCTGGCACTAAGAAACTGGAAACAGAGCCTGAACCAGAGCTTGTGTGGCCAACAGATGAAATGATCGATGTCTTTCTAGACGAGATTCGTCTGAAGAGTAAAGCGGATCAGGAGCATGAGATGGCCGCATCGGAAGGAGCCAAATGCAGGCGACTGGATGAAAGAGTTGAAGTACTCCTGCCAAATCGAAAGGCACCCGAGGCAGACAAGAAGATATTCAAGACGAGGAAAAGGTTTGCCAAAGCCATGTCAATGGGAATGAAGCTACCACCCTCGGAAGGAAACACGCTCGATGGGGCGGAGAGGCACCCTAATTATTGCGCATATCATTAGAAAATTTCACACCCCACGGAGGAGTGCGACGCCTTTAGGATATGGTGGCAGGGATATGTTGCTCATCGACAACATTTTAAGTGCATGAAACGCAAGACCCGTCGGGAACGAAGAAGTACTGCCGACGGGCACAACAGAACCACTGGCAACTGTTACATGGTTAACGCCGGAGGGTCACAAGTTCTCACCTTTGGGAGCGACTCTGATGAAGAAATGGCTCTGGGCCCTCTCTTTAAAGAATCCATTTTAGGGAAAGAGGAGGAACCGGAGGCCTGCGAAAACATTCAGCTGTGCAATCGCACACTCCCGGAAAAGAATCTCGGGCCCGCAAATAGAAAAGATAAGGGAAAAGAAAAGGTCACTGAGGATATCACTTTAGATGACCAAGTCATGAAAGGGCTGACTACCAAAGACCCTCCCAGGAAGGGTAAGGTGGACTACAATATCCTGGCGCACCTAAGGAAGCTACCTTCTCAACTTAGCATTCTCGATGCCCTCCTATTATCAAAAGAAGCGCGAGATTCACTAATTAAGGCGTTACAAGAACCTGAGCAATTCCAAGCCTTCCTCGCCACGGAAAGGATGAAGGATGAACTGGAGGAAGTGCATACGGCCGACATCACTTTCGGGGATGAAGACCTCCTTCTCGGGACGTGCGACCACAACCGTCCCCTATATGTCTCTGGATACTGCCATGATATCAAGATAGGCAAGATCCTAGTGGATAATGGATCCTCCGTCAATCTCCTTAACATTCGGGTGTTAAAGGAAATCTGCATGAGTGTGCAACACCTCGCTCGTGACAAAATTACCATCTCCGGTTTCGATTCACAATCGTCACGGACTCTCGGATCTGTAATACTAACATTACGCTTCGGACTACTCATCACAGATATCAAATTCTATGTCATTGACGCCAAGACCTGCTACAACGCCTTGCTCGGTCGCCCTTAGTTACATGAATACAACATCATCCCTTCTACGCAACATCAGTGTATGAAGTATTTCAAGGATGGTTTCGAGTATACCGTAACAGGTGAGCTAAACCCATTTTCCGTGAACGAAGTCCGCAAATACGAAGATGCGAAGTACTTTTTGCTAGATTTCGAGGATACAGAAAGGTGTCGCAAGCCGGAGAACAAAGCCGCCGCCACCATCCCTATTTTCGGGAGCGATACCGAAGAAGAAGAAGAGATAGTTTATGCTGGGCCATCTCAACGCAACAGCCCGGGGACGCCCGCCCCCATGATGGTCTTCGGAAGTGACTCGGAAGATGAGGTTAATGCCGTGTTCTCCAATCGGCCGTCAATACAAGCACCCCCTAGCGATGATCAGAGTTTGCAAATCACCATGGTGCCGCGAGAACACTACAAGGATCTCGACACACTTCAAGCTTACAATGTGCAAGACCTGCAAACGTTTTACGTCCCTCCCAGGCAAAGGGGTGAGAAGGTGATCCTATTCTACCGATCCTCAGAGATGAAAGTAGAGAAAGAGATCTGGCATGGCGCGGATGCTACACTCGACAGGCTCCAACCCATCCGTTTGCCCAGATACTACACAAATGGACTAAAGAGGCTATTGAAGCGCCAAGGAGTACCCTTAAAACAGACTGTTCGACAAGCTCGGTTCTACAACAGGATTTGGGATGTCCCTGGGACTCAACGCAAATTGCCCAACGAGAAAATAGAAACACTTGGGCTTGGATACGTGAGAGCCGGAAAACGGGAACGGGCCCACAGTAGCTACGCCGTATATACCTTTGATGAAGAAGAGGACGCCCTGTCAGGAAATACCGACCCCTCATCAAAACTAGATCCCGCGATTGAAGAGCCGAGTCCGTCGTTTGAAAAACGAATGGACAAGCTTGTCAGGAAAGCGGGTCAAAAAGCTCGGGAAGACCACAACCGCGAGATGGCCATTTACGAGAAGGCCAGGACGCAACGTCTGTTTCAACAGGCTGCAAAAGACAAAGATGCTCCTCCCTGTCAACCCGTTGTACAAAAGGCCCGACGCAGAGGCAGAAATAAATCAAGAAACGGAAAGAAAAGCCGACAACAACGACGCAGGATTAGAGAGTTACGTGATCGGCTATTGCGCGGTCCGGATTTGTCATGAAGAAGATGAGTCGAGCGTATTCCTTCCCCCGAGACAAGAAGGAGAGGTTACTCGAGCTCGCTATAAAACATCAAATGATCGCGCTTCCAGAGTCTAAGCACCCTGAGCAAGCTAACAAGGCTTCTCATCTAAGCTATTGCTCTTATCACCGAGCCATAGGACATCCTACCGAAGACTGCTTCACCTTCAAGTACTGGGTCGAGGACCAGTACCAACAGGGCAGATTCGCTTTATCCAACGGCTGGAGGGTAACACCGCCACAAGAGCACAAACCCAAAGCCGCAAGAGCAGAACCGGATCCACCTCAGTCCTGGAAGCGGATTCGCACCTGTTACACGATTACGATATTAAAAGAAGAGCCCAAGGACATGGATGACCTTCCCTGGTGCTTTGAGAACAACAATGATGAGGTGATCTCAGAATTTCCGCCAGCTCCGAAAGAACTGGAAGATGGCATACATACTACTGCAGATGACCTCAAGAAGATTGAGTTGGGATCGGCGGATGATCCGCGACCGACATTCGTCAGCGAGCTGCTATCTGAAGAAAGGGTGGCTGCGTTAAAGAACGTGCTCCTACAGCATAAAGACTGCTTCGCGTAGAACTATTCCGAGATGCCAGGATTAGATCCGGAGATTGCTGTACATAAATTAGCGATATCCCCAAATATCAAGCCAGTCAAGCAGGCGCCGAGAAGGATGCGACTCGAGCTTGAGATGAGCATCAACGCCGAAGTCAAGAAGCTGATCGATTCTGGATTTATCCAAGAAGTCCAATATCCCGACTGGATCGCCAACATCGTCCCGGTAATGAAGAAAAATGGGACGGTACGCATATGCGTGGATTTCAGGGATCTCAATAAAGCTTGCCCGAAGGACGATTTCCCAGTACCGGTAACCGAGCTAATGATAGATAACACGTCCACTCACGAGGTTTTCTCCTTTATGGATGGTTCATCAGGGTACAATCAGATAAAGATGCATCCCGAAGACCAGAAGCACACCGCTTTCCGGACCCCTTTGGGTATATTCTGCTACAGGGTTATGCCCTTTGGTCTAAAGAACGCCGGCGCTACCTATCAAAGGGCTATGACAAAGATCTTCGACGATCTCATACATGACATCGTCGAGTGCTATATTGATGACCTCGTAGTGAAGAGCATGTCATACGAAGAGCATTTAAAGCATCTTGAGACTGTATTTCAACGCCTTCGGCAATATAATTTGAAGATGAATCCCCTCAAATGCGCGTTCGGAGTCTCCTCGGGTAAATTCCTGGGATTCATCATCCGACACCGAGGTATCGAAGTAGATCCATCTAAGATCAAGGCAATCATGGAAATGCCTCCGCCAAGAACTCTCAAACAGTTGCGGTCTCTCCAAGGGAAGCTCGCATACATCCGGCGATTTATTGCCAATCTCTCAGGCAAGTGCCGCCCTTACAGCCACCTAATGAAGAAGGGAACTCGATTCGTTTGGGATCACAAATGCCAAGGTGCACTAGACGAGATCAAGCAGTACCTGCAAAACCCTCCGGTGTTGGCTGCGCCGGTCAAGGGAAAACCCCTCATTCTTTATACAACCGCCCTCGAAGGTTCCTTAGGCGTATTATGGGCACAAGAGAACGATCAAGGAAAAGAGAGAGCACTCTACTACTTAAGTCGAGTTCTGCTGGGGGCAGAAAGCAACTACTCTCCCATTGAAAAACACTGCTTGGCGTTGATCTTCGCGATAACAAAGCTCAGGCACTATGCGTTGGCGCACGAAGTCCGTCTCATCTCGAAGGTGGACCCTCTTAAATATTTGATGTCAAAGGCTATATTGACGGGTCGACTCGCTAAATAGGCTCTACTCCTGATGGAGTTCTCGATAACGTATCGACCTCTCAAGGCAGTGAAAGGCTAGGCCATCGCCGATTTTCTCGCTGAACATCCGATATCGGCTGATTCTCCTCTGAATTGCGATTTGCCAGACGAACATGCGTTTGACGCGATCGACAGCGGTGGTACCCGATGGGAACTCTATTTCAATGGAGCGTCCTCCGTAAAGAAGCGCAAACAAAGTACCTCTATAGTCAAGTCGGGAGTAGGCCTTATCTTCGTAACCCTACAAGGAGGGATAATGCGCTTTGCTTTCTCCTTAACGGAATCGAGGACAAACAATGAAGCCGAATACGAAGCTTTGATAGCAGGCCTCGAGATCGCTATCGACATGGGAATTGAAGACCTCCTTATATACGGGGATTCTCAACTGGTCGTTAGTCAAGTAAATGGTGACCACCAAACGTGCAAACCAGAGTTGGTGAAGTACGGCGAAAAGGTGCAACAACTGTTGACCCAAATTCCCTCCTATACTTTGGAAAGCATACCACGCGCGGAAAATAGCAAAGCGGACGCTTTAGCTAAGCTCGCCAAAGAATTGACTGACGAGAACCTCGATGCCGTTAAAATCATGGTACAAAGCCGTCGAGTGCTCGCCCCAGCAGAAATATCTCCCGAAGAAAAGGGCGCGACTGAGCAAACAACCCTATAAATAAAAGACCGTGAGAAGGCTGAGGACTGGAGAGAGGTCTTCATAGACTACTTTAAGTCCCACCGAATCCCCGAAGAAGCATCCTCAAGACATCAGCTCATGAAACGAGCTCTATCTTTCGCTTTCGTCAATGATACTCTGTATAAGAGGTCGTTTGATTCTCTGTGGCTGAGATGCTTAGGACCGGACGAAGCAGAAAGAGTCGTTCAAGAGATTCATGACGGAATCTGTGGTTCTCATCAAGCAGGCCCGAAGATGAAGTTAAAAATTAAACGGATGGGTTACTACTGGCCCACGATGATCCAAGACTGCCTCGAGTATGCGAAGCAATGTCACTCGTGCCAAATCCACGGGGATTTCATCCACCAGCATCCGAATCCACTACATCCAACGGTGGCTAGCTGGCCATTCGAAATGTGGGGGACTAACATAGTCGGCCCCATCGAACCAGCATCGTCCCGGGGACATCGTTTCATCCTGGCGACAACTGATTACTTCTCCAAATGGGCAGAAGCAGTACCGCTGAGGGAAGTGAAGACAGAGAATATCGTCTACTTCTTCAAGACGCGCGTCATCTATCGGTTTGGAACTCCACGGCGGATTATCTCCGATAACGGGCCGGCCTACAGAAGCCATAAGATTAGCCGCTTCGCGCAGCAGCACAATATAGACTGGAGATATTCTTCAGTTTACAATCCACGAGCTAACGGTCTGGCCAAGGCCTTCAACAAGACCTTGACGAAGATCATGAAGAAAACGGTGTCACGAAATAAGAAAGACTGGCACGAAAGACTGCAAGAAGCTCTCTGGGCCTATCGAACTACGTTCAAGACGGCCACGAACACAACGTCGTACGCATTGGTATTTGGGACGGAAGCAGTGCTCCCCCTCGAGGTAGAGTTACCCTCTCTACGAGTGGCAGTCCACTACGAGCTGACGGACGAAGAAAATGCTAACCTTCGGCTCGAGGAGCTTGATGCTCTCGAAGAAACACGGCTCATAGCGCAACAAAATCTAAAGGCCTACAAAGCAAAGATGACGCGCTCATACGAAAGATTGACCTGACCGAGGACATTCCGCCAAGACGAACTCGTGTTAGTGGTCAAAAGGCCTATGATCCCCAATCGCGCCAAGCGGGGAAATTCAAGCCAAACTATGAAGGCCCGTACATCATAGATAAGGTCTACCAGGGTGGGGCCTATCTACTCATGGACATGCACGGTGAAAGGCCTTTCAGGCCGATAAACGGCCGCTTCCTAAAGAAATACTACGCTTAATGAGCCACAGCCTAGGTCAATGATAGATGACGACGACTATGTCCGCTCGCTATCTTCCTAAACTCAGACTCTATAAGCAGTAGCCGGCTTTCCCCGAACGGACCGAAACGTCCTTAAACTAACGACGGACCGAAACGTCCTTAAACTAACGACGGACCGAAACGTCCTTAAACTAATAGCGGACCGAAACGTCCTTAAACTAATACCGCAGCATCCTTAGGCTGGCGAGATAAAAAAAAATAATAATAAATAAAAACGGTATGTCCATAAGCAAAAAGGGCACGGATGAAAACCCGAAAGGGCTCCGTGAGTAAAAACAGCAGGGCTACCGGCGAGTGTTCGTGAAAACACGAAAGGGCGTGGCCTCGTAAAAAAAAGGGAGAAAAAGAAAATGAAAAAAAAAACGGTATGTCCATAAGCAAAATGGGCACGGATGAAAACCCGAAAGGGCTCCGTGAGTAAAAACAGCAGGGCTACCGGCGAGTGTTTGTGAAAACCCGAAAGGGCGCAATCTCGTTAAAAGACACTTATAAGGTCCTCTCGACCTTGTAAGGAGAAACCACCCGCGTGAGATCCTTACGACTCACAAAGGAGCAACACACTTAGGAATCCTCACGATTCCTAAGGAGAAAATACACTTGCGAAATCCTCACGACTCGTAAGGAGAATTCTCTTATGGGACCCTCACGGCTCATGAGATTTGAAAGTCTTAAGTTACAGAAACCTAAACCTGTTCTTAAGCAGATCCCCCACAACCTTCGATACTACCCTACAAGCGGCTCAATACTGACCCTTGTATACAATCCACGGGCGCGAATAAACATTTCCCCAGCAAAGTCACACCCGTGACTAGGGACATGTCCATATGGTGAACAACCCTTATAATTCCTCTCGACTTATAAGGAGAAAACCCTCTTGTAGGATCCTTACGACTTACAGAGGAACATACACTTAGGAATCCTCACGATCCCCAAGGAGAAAATACACCTGCAAGATCCTCACGACTTGTAGGGAGAAATACCTTTGTGAGACCCTTACGGCTCATGAAGTCAAAAGCCTTGGTCGACAGGACCTTTAACCCTGTTTACTAAGCCACCTTTGTTCGACATCGACAGAGGCAAATGATGATTCGCTCCTGGCAACATCCCAGTTGCAGCGGTGCTGATGCCGAAATCGGTGTCTAAAATCCAAGCTTGCGGTGAAAAAGCTAGCAAGCCACACATGCATACGAAATAGCCGAAATGATGGGGCAACTTGCAATAAAAAGCAGCAAGTAAAAATGTATGCATGAAAAATAGCTGAAATGATGGGGCAACTCGCAATAAAAAATAGCGAGTGAAAATAAAAAAAATAGCCGAAATGATTGGGCACCGCGAAAAATCGCCGAAATGATAGGGCAATCGCGACCTCCGCGATATAAAAGCTGAAATGATAGAGCATCGCGGAAAAAGAAATAAAATATAAAAAAAAGGGGATCATACTTCTCCCCCAGGTTTCATCAGAAGAAGAAGCCAAATCTCGACAGGCCAAAGGAGACCTGGAGATCGTTTCAACACTCGTCTCGTAACAACGGACACAACTCTAAGCTAAGCGGAACAGCGGCAGCTCCCAGTTCCATGGCTCGGTGGTATACATATCGCCAACAGTCAAACCTCCATCCCGTGAAATGCGGATACAATCAGCAAAATTCCTGGTTACGTGGAACGCGGATAACGTCACTCTTTGACCCCGTGGAAAACGTCCAGAGCGGATCCTGGTCCTCGCAGAGCACGGCAGTGAACCCGTGCGAAGCATCCAGAGCGGAGCCTAGTCATCGCCGAGCACGGCAGTGAACCCGTGTGAAGCATCTAGTGCAAAATTCCTGGTTACGTGGAACGCGGATAACGTCACTCTTTGACCCCATGGAAAACGTCCAGAGCGGATCCTGGTCCTCGCAGAGCACGGCAGTGAACCCGTGTGAAGCATCCAGAGCGGAGCCTAGTCCTCGCCGAGCACGGCAGTGAACCCGTGTGAAGCATCTAGTGCAAAATTCCTGGTTACGTGGAACGCGGATAACGTCACTCTTTGACCCCGTGGAAAACATCCAGAGCGGATCCTGGTCCTCGTAGAGCACGGCAGTGAACCCGTGTGAAGCATCCAGAGCGGAGCCTGGTCCTCGCCAAGCACGGCAGTGAACCCGTGTGAAGCATCTAGTGCAAAATTCCTGGTTACGTGGAACGCGGATAACGTCACTCTTTGACCCCGTGGAAAATGTCCAGAGCGGATCCTGGTCCTCGCAGAGCACGGCAATGAACCCGTGTGAAGCATCCAGAGCGGAGCCTGGTCCTCGCCAAGCACGGCAGTGAACCCGTGTGAAGCATCCAGAGCAAACACCGGACTGTGGAGTCCTTAAAATCCACGGACTATGATGTCCTTAACCTCGACCGTAATGTCTTAAAACTAACGATCAACCACCCCGATTCCCTACGGATTCTACCTTGGTTTGAGGGGTACATCTCTTCACTCCTTTGATACCTGGCGTTGTAATTCCTCGACGTCTTCAAAGAGGTGACGGGTCCCTGCAACCAAACAACGGACTGTGGAGTCCTTAAATCCACGGACTATGAGGTCCTTAACCTTGACCGTGATGTCTTAAAACTAATATCGGACTGTGGAGTCCCTAAATCCACGGACTATGAGGTCTTTAAGCTTGACCGTGATGTCTTAAAACTAACATCGGACTGTGGAGTCCCTAAATCCACGGACTATGAGGTCCTTAACCTTGACCGTGATGTCTTAAAACTAACATCGGACTGTGGTCCCTAAATCCACGGACTATGAGGTCCTTAACCTTGACCGTGATGTCTTAAAACTAACATCGGACTGTGGAGTCCTTAAATCCATGGACTATGAGGTCCTTAACCTTGACCGCGACATCTTTAAACTACGAGACCTTGAGAAACCCCTGACTCCGTGAAACACGAACAAGGGCGACCACATCCAGCACTTGTAGGCCCTCACGACCTGTAAGGAAGAAAACTCTCTTGTGAGATCCTTACGACTCTCAAGGGAAAACCCGCTTAAGAATCCTTATGATTCTCAAGAAGAACTTACACTTATGGGATCCTCTCGACCCATGGGGAAAAAAAACTCTTTATGAGACCCTCGTGGCTCATAAAGTGCAAAAGTCCTAGGAAGCAGATCTTAACCCTGAATCCTAAGCCATCGCTGCCCTGCAAGGAGATCGAGATAAATTGTCCGCAGAACACATACAATAGAAAGGGGACACACCATTGAAGAGAAAAATATGCCTTCATTCATAAACCCCCCTTTCGACAACAATACTCGATCTAAAGCCAGCACAAACCACCCGATACGGGAGATAACAAAGAAAGTTTCCGATCTGTATCCCATCAGGCGCGCATTTGCAGCTGTACGAATGTTTAAAAGGAAATGTTACCCGAGGCACTGACGCGCATGCAACGTAACGATGGTGCTCGCAATTAAAGAAGATTCCCATGAGAAAAACATGCAGCTCGTTTACGCAAGCAAGATTTACGTACGACTATCTGACAAACATGAAAATTCAACAGAAAGCATGCAAACCGCCAATGATAAAAGGAGTATATTGATTCAAACAGACTACACTACCGGGAAAAGATCACCAAACAAGGGATCAGAAATGCAAGGGTTGACAAAGCAAAATACAAAATTCTCCAGCTCCCTCTCCGCTTTCTCCAGCACGTCAAAACGACGGTTTTCGCAAGGAGTCGCTTCCCATCGGTTGGAGCCGTGCTCATCAGCGAAAGCAGACATGACGGCCCGACGGGCTCTTATCTGACTCAGTATATGAACTGAGTGATCCTTCAGAGCTTGAGTGATTAGATAAGCCTCGTGAAAGCACTCAAGCTTGTCCTCCGCCGCGTCAAGTATCGCCGAAGTCATCTCCGCCGGATGAGGGGGTATATCGGCAAGCACGGACATGAGGATCATCCGGAGCCAAATGGAGCACATGGGAAGAGGAGAGCCCCGACGAGTCAGTAGCTCATACATCACCGTGTCACATTGAGCGTCGGTGAGAAGGGGATCTGCCAGCCGCGCAGCGAAGCGAGGGATTATCTCCTCAATGGGCACATCCCATGGTTGCCGACGAGCAAGGGGACGATTGCAAGCCATGGCGATTGATCGTGTTCTCAAAGATGATCACCTTAAGGTATGAATGGATTTCTCTGTGAAAAAAAGGAGTAAGGCATGGGTTCAGGTTATAAAGGGGAGCATTTAATGCTATGCACAAAAAATGTTGTGCATGGTGGAACGATTCTCAAAGCCCGGAAAGAAGGGGAGAGCGTTGGAAATGAAATCCAACGACGCATTGGTTAGGGAAATGAAACGTCCCCATCAAGCAGATCCCTGCATGCGCAACACGTGAGCACTAGCCTTCGATTGAAAGATAAAGTGGCACTGCACAGACACAACAGAAAACTAAGCTCTGAGAACGAGAATCAAATTCTTAAAAGAAAAGGTTTGAAAAGAAGAGGATGAAAAAGTGAAGGCGCTTCTGAAAGGACAATTAATCTACCCTACTCCCAAAACAGATCCAACGGTCGCAAAAGGGGACAGCGTTGCACTCACGTGCAGACACGTGAGAACAACGCTGTGGGGGCATTTGTTTCCTGATTTAAAATCAGGAAAGCCTACGGAAGAGGATTCAGAAAAGGGTCACGTGCTCACACGTGACCAGCAGTCACGTGTTGGCACGTGACACCTAAAAGCATCGGCAAGGCAGATTCAACTTCCCGACTACATCAAAGAAAAGGGGTTCAGAAAGGGTCACGTGCTCCCACGTGACCAGGGTCACGTGTTGGCACGTGACATTTATAAGCGGCTTCAAAGGCACATCGGTTCCCTGATCAAATCAAGTAAAAGGCTTCAGAAGAGGTCACGAGCTCCCACGTGACCAGGGTCACGTGTTGGCACGTGACACTCAAAAGCAGCAGACTCAATTCCCTGATCAAATCAAGAAAAAGGCTCCAGGCGAGGGTCACATGCTCACATGTGACCAGGGGTCACGTGGTGGCACGTGACGGCTAAGCGGCAGCCAGAAGGCAGAGCGCAAAAAGGAAGAAGAGGTCTCGTTCCAAGGGGGTCACGTGCCCACACGTGACCAAGGGTCACGTGGCCATACGTGACCGGCTTTCAAAGCCTATCTGTTAACAGAATTAAATTCTAAGAAAAGGCCTCTCAAATCTTTCCAAAGGAACCGATTGAATTAAAAATTTAAAGATTCTTAAATATCACCTATCTATGGAAAAAGCCTGAACTTGGAAAAATTTTCCCTTAAAATCTAACCGAAATAACAAAGGAGAATCTCTGGATTTAAAATCCAATGGTGAATAAAATTCACCTAATAATCCAAAGGTCCAAAACGAATGGTGAATACAAATTAAATCTCTCAATGAAAGATTCACCAAAACTAATTGATTATGCTGCTCCTCCTATAAATAGGAGCCAAGAGACACACAGAGGGACATACATGCAGAAAGGAATCGATACATAAAAAAAGAGGAGAGCCTTGATACTTTGGAGGAATTTGGATCTTCTGCAAAAGTAAACCCTAGGTAAGAAAGGGAAGGCTTTTTGAAAGGAAAAGAGAATTCAATTCTCAACAGAGTTTAACTCTGATATAAAACAGAAGAACAAAGTTCTCTCTTTGGTGGAAGATCTGTAAAGTGCACATCTCCCCTTGAGTTGAGAATTTAATTCTCAATGGGTTGAGATCCTGCCATGCAGATCCAAAGCATAGAGAGGGAATGGAAGCTTGAGAATTTAATTCTCACAGAACTATAGCAATTTAATTCCTTTAAAATAAAATTAGGGTTTGACCCTATGTTATGGGAATTTAATTCCTTCAGAATGAACAGAATCAGGGTTTAACCCTAGTTAAGAACTTAGTTCTGTTAAAATAACAGGAATTTAATTCCCTCAAGAAAGAAGAAATGAGGGTTTAACCCTATTTAAGAATATAATTCTTCAAAAGAAAGTAGGAATTTAATTCCTCTAAAGTTATTGCTAGGGTTTAACCCTATGAAGAATTCAATTCTTAAAAAGATAAACACATCTTCAAACAGGAAAAGGAATAGGGTCACGTACTACGACGTGACCCCTGAAAAGAAACAGAAAAGAGCTTTAGGGCGCCCTCACGTGTCGACACGTGACCCCTAATGAACATTCTAACAGATCAAAGCGTAGGCCCCCATCACGTGCCCACACATGATGGCTTTCAGAATTAAAAGTGTTAAACACTTATCTGTAGAACAAAATAAAGGGAAACATGGCGCTATCACGTGCTACCACGTGACCCCTTGGCTGAAGCTTTAACGGACAAACACCAGAATTCCCATCACATGACAGAACGTGATGCTCCAAAGTATTCAATACTTTTGGCAGAATAAAATGAATTGAGGGCGCTCTCACGTGCTACCATGTGACCCCTCTTGCTTTAGTGTTTAACACTAAAATTGAAACCTCTATATCTAGTGTTCAATACTGATTTTCTTAGTGTTTAAACACTAATTTGGAAAACATCTATTTACAGTGTTTAACACTGACTTTCTTAGTGTTGAACACCAACCTGGAAAACCCTGTTTCCAGTATTTAACATTGATCTGCCTTAGTGTTAAACACTAATTTGAAATCTCCATTGCCAGTGTTTAACACTGATTTGTTTTAGTGTATAAATACTAATTTGAAAGCCCTGTTGCTGGTGTTTAACACTAACTATCTTTCAGTGTTAAACACTAACTTGTCAATCTCATTCTCAGTGTTCAACACTGATTGATCTTTAGTATTTAACACTAACTTTAGCCCCATTGGCTAAGTGTCTAGAAGAAAAGCCTCTCGTCTAATGGACCAACAGAGGGCCAATATCCTAAACATGATTGGACTTAGCCCAAGCTGGCCATAAGTCCTCAATTCAAATTCAACTGAGCCAATGGGCTCATAATATAATTAATTGGTCTTGGTTCCAAATTGGGCCAAAGATTATTTAATCTACCTCGGTTTAAGGGTACATCTCTTCACTCCTTTGATACTTGGCGTTGTAATTCCTCAACGTCTTCAAAGAGGTGACGGGTCCCGATGACCACATATTAATACGGACTGTGGGGTCCTTAAACTCATGGACTATGAGGTCCTTAACCTTGACCGGGATGTCTTAAAACTAACGACGGACTGTGGGGTCCTTAAACTCATGGACTATGAGGTCCTTAACCTTGACCGTGATGTCTTAAAACTAACATCGGACTGTGGAGTCCTTAAATCCACGGACTACGATGTCCTTAACCTTGACCGCAACGTCTTAAAACTAACACTGGACCGCAATGTCCTTAAACTACTTATTGACCGCAATGTCACTAAACTAAACAACAGGGCTCCCTTAATTGCTCTATTGTTGGATCTAAACGATCCCGTTAAGTTGATCCTAGTCTGAAAACTAGACTAACGTATCCTTAACAAACGTTTAAGTCGATCTTAGTCTCGAATGAGGCTAACGTATCCTTAAACCCAAAACCCCCAAACCCAAATCTAAGATAATACGGATTTGGACTAGTCCACGCCCTACGGGCGACGACATAACTCAGTCTCCGTATACAATCCACGGGCAACTAAACACAAAATAAACACATGCGACACGAAGTGACCATCTGGAGAAGGAGAAAGTGGTTACCGCGATGCGGTAGCGTAATTAACTGCAGTGGCTTGTGCCTGCAGGGAAGAGCGTCCCCACAATCAAAAACCCCTTAAGCGAGGGGGAATCTGACGAAGTCTGCTATATCGGACGCATCCGTTTAAACCTTCGATACATGGTGCCATAAATCAACTTGGCATCTTCGGAGAGGTGGACGGATAGCACCAATTAGCATCTGCCCCCGAATCACAGGCAAGACGTCCAGTCGCGCCGTCATTCGGAGGGGAACAGTGGGCGCTAGCGCTAGGTGTGCTGCGCTCTAAGTAGCACGCCACGTGTGCGCTAGCGTTAGGCGCGTTGCGCTCCAAGCAGCGCACTACGTGTCAAACACAGGTGCGCTAGCGCAATGTGCGCCGCTCTTCAAGCAGCGCACCATGTGCAGAGCACGGGTGCACTGGCGCTGGAATTAAAAACTCCCTATCGTTAGATCAAAGATCTAATAATAATGATAAATTATTAATTAACCAGAATTAAATTCTGTTAAGAAAATATTCCTCAAAAATCTTTCCAAATAACAAGATTGTGCTCTGTAAATCAGAGCACCGTTGTATCAATGATCTAATGGTAAATAAAAATTACCAAAAGACAGAATAAATTCTGTATGGAAAGATTTTCCAGTCTTGTTAAAAACAAGAAGATTGCCTTTTGTAAAACAGAAGCCCTATGATCAAAGATCCAATGGTGGGGAAACATCCCCAAATCAATCAAAGAAATATCTATTTAACTGATTCAACAAATCATCCTACCCTATAAAAAGGCCCCTACACTTCAAGTCTCAGAGATACAGAAAGAGAGAGAAACCTCCCCAAAAAAACTTTGAGAAAATTCAAAGAGCGAGCTCTTGCAAGAAGATTTTTCTTCAAGGTAAGAACGAATGATGATGAACACAGAGATGAAATCATCTCATGATTAAGAAAGAAGAATTTATTTCTTTAAAAAGATCATAAATCTACAAAGACAAAAAGTCTTTCACAAAGAGATCAAAAGATCTCATCATCAAATAAAAGAAGAACTTACTTCTCACAGATCATAGATCTATAAGACAAAAGTCTTTCTCAAAGAGATCATTCAATTCTCTTAAGGATCATAAATCCATAAAGGCAAAGTCCTTTCATCGATATAAGAGATTGAAATGATTGTTCTCAGATCTTGAGACAAAGTCTCTCTTTGGATCATAGAATTGATCAAATGCGCTTTGCGCTCTTGAACTGCACTTCTGCGCTCTCTGGACTGGCGCTCAGCGCCAAAAGCGCCACGTGTCAATCACGTATGCGCCAATTAATAACTAGCACTTTGCGCTATTGAAATAGTGCACTGCGCTCATGGGCTGGCGCCCAGCGCCAAGCGCACCACGCGTCACTCACGTGTGCGCCACTAAACTGAAAGCGTAATGCGCTCATGAATTAGCGCTCTGCGCTCATAAATTGGCATCATGCGCTCTTCATCTGGCGCTTAGCGCCAAGCGCGACACGTGTCCTTTACATGTACGCTACTTGGCAGAAGCGCACTGCGCTCTTTGACTGGCGCAAAGCGTCAAGCGCGCCACATGTCGCGCTGATAGAACATAAATTGTTCTTTAATAAGCCCCAGAGCTATGATGAATGCTCAGCGTTCAATAAAAGACAGAAATACTGTCAGAATCCAAATCAATGCTCAGCATTGTTAAAAGGGCCAAGCCCAAACAAATGCTTAACAGCCCAAAATAAATGTTAAACATTTTAACTTGATTGGACTTAGCCCAAGACTGGCCATAAGTCCTCAATTCAGATTTAACTGAGCCCTGTTTCGTCCAATCAGAGCAAAGCTCTGTTTGAATTCAAAATTTAAATTTTTGAAGCAACGCTTCAGATCCTTTGCGCTGCGCGCTCTGCGCCATGTGTCCAGCGCAGATACATTAGCGCAGCGCACCCAATCAGAGCAAAGCTCTGTTTAAAGGAAGCAACGCTTCAGATCCTTTGCGCTAGCGCTCTGCGCCACGTGTCCAGCACAGATACATTAGCGCAGCACACCCAATCAGAGCAAAGCTCTGTTTAAAGGAAGCAACGCTTCAGATCCTTTGCGCTAGCGCTCTGCGCCACGTGTCCAGCGCAGATACATTAGCGCAGCGCGCCCAATTAGAGCAAAGCTCTGTTAAAGGAAGCGCCGCGCTGCGCTCTGCGCTGTGCGACACGTGGCAACACAGTTGCGCTGCGCGACACGTGTCAGCGCAGATGCGCTAGCGCAGAAAAAGGGGCTAAGTGCCAAAGGCAATTTAGCCATGCAAAATTACATGCACTTGATAACAACAAATTAAAATACGATGCACAAACACAACAAAGAGTTCAAATAAAGGAACACTTAACGGATAATAGAATACTTAATCAAAACATTTATTTATTATTAAATTTAAAAAAGATCACCGAATACGGGATCAGAGAGACAAGGGTTCACAAAAACAAAAAGAAAATTATTCAGCTCCCTCTCCGCCTTCTCCATCGCGTCGAAGCGGCGATCTTCCCGAGGAGTAGCCATCCAACGGTCGACGCCGCATTCCTGGGAGAGAGTGGCGATAACGACTCGACGAGCCCGTATCTGGCTCAGCAAGTGGAAAGAGCAGTCCCTCAAAGGTTTGGTGATCAAGTGCGCTTCGAGAAAGCACTCAATCTTATCTTCGGCGGCATCCAGCATTGCTGAAGACATCTCTGCTGGAGGAGGGGGAATGTCGGCAAGCGCCGAGGCAAGGATCATCCGAAGCCAAATGGAATTCGGAGGGAGAGGAGACCCCACACGAGTCAAAAGCTCGTGCATTGCAGCGTCGCATTGCTCGTCCGAGAGAGAAGGGTCCACCAGACGTGCAGCAAAACGAGGAACGATGTCCCGGATCGGCACCTCCCATGGTTGTCGGCAGGCATGAGGGCGGTTGCAAGCCATGATCGAAAAAGTTCTCTGAAAATGAGAGAAGAAAAGGCTCAGCCTTGAGTTATATATATAGACCCAAGCACAGAAAATTCTGTGCACAATGAAATCGTTGCCAAGGCCCGGGAAATCAGAATTTTGGGAATACAAGTTTGACTTGAAAAGAGGAGATGAAGCGGCGCTTCTGATTCTAAAAAAAAAAAAATTTAATAAATGAAGCAACGCTTCAGATCCTTTGCGCTGAGCGCAACGCGCCACGTGTCAGGCGCAGATGTATCAGCGCTGCGCCCAAGAAGACGCGCCCAATCAGAGCAGAGCTCTATTTGCCTGAAGCAACGCTTCAGTTGCGCTGCGCTCTGCGCTGCGCGACACGTGTCAGCGCAGATGCGCTAGCGCAGTTGCGCTACGCTCTGCGCTGCGCGACACGTGTCAGCGCAGATGCGCTAGCGCAGTTGCGCTGCGCTTTGCACTACATGACACGCGTCACGCGCTGGGGCATCTGCGCCAAATTAAATTAAGATTTTTAAGAAATCTTTTCTGTTCTTGTTGAAACAAGAAGATTTTCTTCTGCAAAGCAGAAGCCCTTGGATCAAAGATCCAACGGTAGGGAAAATTCCCCAAATCACTCAGAGGATGATCTCTTTAACAAATTTAACTAATTTGTGAGCACTATAAAAAGGACCTTAAGCCTCAATTCAAAGGCATGAACATTTTTATGGAGAACTCAAGAACTTTAAACAGAGAGAGAGCTCTGAAGATTTCAAAAAAAAAAAGGTAAAGAACCTTCATGGATTAGAAGAAATTCCTTCTAATAGACCATTAGTCTAAAAAAAAAATATAAGATCAATGATCTTTATATAAAAAAGAAAACAGTGCTTTGCACTTCTTGTGAACCTTTGGTTCTTTAAAAACAATGTAAAAAAAATAATAAAAGAATAGTGCTTTGCACTTTTGTGAACCTCTGGTTCTTCGAATAAAGAAGAAATTTATTTTTCTTTGATCTGATCTAGATCAAGAACTTAAACAGTGCTTTGCACTTCCTTTCTGGAATCTAAAAAGATTTTTAGTGCTTTGCACTTCCAAGTTGCGCCGCTGCGCTCTTAAGAGAGCGCCACGTGTCGGCCATAAAACCACTTGCGCTAAGCGCCCTTAAGATAGAACTTTGCTCTCTGGAATTGGCGCAACTCGCCGAGAGCGCGCCACGTGTCAGCAACGCAATAGCGCAGCGCAACAGCGCATTGCACTGCGCTAGCGCGCTTGCGCTCATCAAAACACGACACGTGTCATCACCATATGGACTTGCGCTCATTACTTAGCGCAAACGCAGATGCATTAAAAAAAGGGCCAAGCCCAATTAAAAGAAGGCCTAACAGGCTCAACAAAGCGCAAATGCATTATTTTAAGGGGCAGAGCCTAAACAAGAACAGATGCTTTGCATCATTTATAAATGGGCAGAGCCCAAACAAAAATATTCAGAATGCTATGCATTTTTAAAATAAAAAAAAAAGGGCAAAGCCCAAACAAAGTAGATACTTCGCAAATGGGCAGGGCCTAAAACAAACTGATATCCTATGTCTTCTGTGGGTAGAGCCTAAATAAAAAAAATGCCATGTTGAAAAGGACTTAGCCCAATCGTGGCCATAAGTCCTTAAATTAAATTGACTGAGTACAGCTGCTCTCCTAAATCAATTTACATCCGGTTCGAGGGTACATCTCCGAACTCCTTTGACATCCGTCGTTGTAATTCCTCAACGACGTCAGAGAGGTGACGGGTCCCGACGACCATACATCGATATGGACTGCGGGGTCCTTAAACTCGTGGACCGAAACGTCCCTAAACTAATAATGGACCGAGACGTCCTTAAACTAATGATGGACCACTACGTCCCTAAACTGGCATTGGACCGAAACGTCCCTAAACTAATAATGGACCGAGACGTCCTTAAACTAATGATGGACCACTACGTCCCTAAACTGGCATCGGACCGAAATGTCCCTAAACTAATGACGGACCACCACGTCCCTAAACTGGCGATGGACCGAGACGTCCCTAAACTAATACTGGACCGAGACGTCCCTAAACTAAAATCGGACCGAAACGTCCCTAAACTAATGACGGACCACTATGTCCCTAAACTGGCGACGGACCGAAACGTCCCTAAACTAATAATGGACCACCACGTCCCTAAACTGGAATATGGACCGCTACGTCCCTAAACTGACACGATAGGGCCCAAACGCTCTTTTGTCGGATCTAAACGGTCCTGTCTAAGTTGATCTTAACCCCAAATACGGTTAACGTGTCCTTAGACATCTAAATAAACAATAAAATCCCAAACCAACTTTGGTTCAAGGGTACATCTCGGAACTCCTCAGACGTATGTCGTTGTAATCCTTCAACGACGTCAGAGAGGTGACGAGTCCCGACGGCCGGATAATTAAATCAATCACTACGTCAGGTCGATCTTAGTCCAAAACAGGACTAGCGTATCCTTGATGAATGTTTAAGTTGATCCTAGTCGCAACGCGACTAATGCATCCTTAAACTAAAAACACCAAACCCAAATCTAAGCAAATACGGATTTGGACTAATCCACGCCCTACGGGCGACGGCATTACTCAGTCTCCGTATACAATCCACGGGCAACCACAAACAAAATAAACATACACGACACGAAGTGAAATTCTGGAGAAGGAGAAAGTTGTTATCGCAACGCGATAGCGTAATTAACTGCAGGGGCTTGCGCCTGCAGGGAAGAGCGTCCCCACAATCAAAAACCCCTCACCCTGAGGGGGAATCTGACAAAGTCTGCTACATCGGCCGCATCCGTCTAAACCTCCGATACTCGGTGCCATAAATCAACTTGGCATCTTCGGAGAGATAGACGGATAAAACCAAATAGCATCTGCCCCGAACCTCAGGCACGGACGTGAAGTCCTGGCCGCCGTTCGGAGGGGAACAGATTCTGGCACGCCCGGTGGGACCTTTTCCTCTTTCCACTCCACACTTCGTGTGTCGTCTTCGTGAACCAATCACGGTTTGTTAAATGGTTGTCCTCGAATTTCAAGTTGCTAAGATTTGGTCTTTTGTCTGGCGCAGAACTCAAGATCCAATGGCCACCAACTGCACCAGCTGCTCGAAATGCCATTGCAGCGGACGTTCCGCCTCACCGAGAGGTGTAGCATATGGGCCCCAAGCGGCTTCCTTCCTGACTTTGCCGGTAGACCAGGTGACGCAAGCCACCACCGGCTTGTTCTTCGGGACCATGGTCCCACCTACAAGCTTCTCCATGCCGATATCCGCACCAGAAGCGAACAAGAAGTCGGCATTCGACCGGCTCACTGCTACCACGACCCCTGTCAACGGGTCGCCCGCTACTAAGCTGACAGCCTCTGTTTTCACCAGGCTAGGTCAGGATCATAAAGTGGCTGTCCCAAAGAGGGCAACGGCCACAGCTTCGGAAGTCGTTGAAGCGGCTTCTCCTATCAGAAAGTCAGTCTTCACAAGATTGACGGTTCCTACTCCTCCTTCAGCTGGTCAAAAAGCATCAGTCTTTGATAGGCTGACACCGGCAGTTACCCCACACCCAAACAGGGGGCAGCAAGAAACTATCCCGATTTCCGAGCCAGTCCCAATGGCTCGTCGTGCGCGACGTCGTCACTGGCAACGAATAAGGAAAGCAGGGGGCAACTCCCCTTCAGGGCTAACCCCGCCTGCTCCAGTGGCGGAGGTCAATGCTGCTGTTCCAACTGGGAACAGCTTTGAATTACTGAGGAAAGTGAGAAAGAACTCCCCAACCGCCGTATTGAAAAGATCTCCTCCGCCCGTGGAGAAAGCTCCGGAGGCAAAACAAGAACAGCCCTCTCAACGGTTGTCGTCCAAAATTTATAAAGTCTGGCGGAGAGTTCAAGACTCCGTGATTGACTCAGACCACTTCCGTCGCCAGAAAAGGGCGAAGGTGGAAAAAGACAAGAACCACCCCATTAAACGGCAGGGGGCAACAAATGCTAGGAGGCCCACTTCAACGGCTCCTTCAACCTCAAAGGTCCATAAAAGGAAAAGACCAGAGAAGGCTCCCGCGACGATGACAAAATCTAAAAGCGGCGAACCTAAACGCCCCAAGTCAGGGGGCATGATAGTACATACGGTCTATATGGCTTCGGGAAAAGAAGAAAGTCGTACTTCTACGGGCCACCGACCGCTTACCCGGTCAGTGACCAAGTCTCAGGAGCAGCAACAAAAGCTCCAGGAGATGATGACTACAATGGCTGCACTCACGGGGCCAAAAGAGAATCCTGAGACGTCCTTAGATGAACGCCAAGAGGAAGAGACCGACGCTGAGTTCCTCCGCCGAACACTGGAAAAGAGAGACAAAGAGGCTGCGGAACAGGCAGCCAACATAAAGAAAATGGCCCTCCTGTTCCATGATGTGGTGGGTATGATGATTCAACCAGATCCACCTGTTGGAGATCCCCCGATCATTCTTGAAGATGATAGGGGAGAGACATCGAATCCTCCACCGGCTCTATCCGCAGCTAAAGAGGATACCATATCAAAAGCTGATTTGGATGAATATATTGCTCAACAAATACGGGTGCATCAGGCGGCCGAAGCAGCCGGCCACGTTGTAAAAACGGGACGGCCATATCCGGGCTGGTATGACCAAATCAAGTACCCGCCAGGTTACACAATTCCTAAGTTTCATGTCTACAAGGGGACCGGCAATCCCCATCAACATGTGGCCCAATTCAGGGCTCTTTGCGGTAATACCGGCGGCGACGACAAGCTTTTACTTCGCCAGTTTGTCGGAAGTTTATCTGATACGGCGTTTGAATGGTATTCTGAGCTTCCCAACGACTCTATAAAAACCTTTGCGGAGATGGAGCTACTCTTCACCCAACGCTTTGCAAGTGCCAGTGAGCGTACCCCGATGACGGCACTGATCAATGCCAGGGTAAAACCCGGCGAGACATGGGTTCGGTACGCTATACGGTGGCGTAATCTATGGTCTAAGTGTGAACAGCGCATAGAAGAAGCCCCTGCGGTGGGAATGTTTGTTGGAACACTCGATCCACAAGCAACCATTTCACAATTTATGATGTTCTTCAAGCCGACTTCCTTCCAGGCTTTGATCGACAAATTGGCGCAGATGGACCAGATGGGCCATAAACCCCCTCTCCCGAAGCCGGATTCCCGAAACGACAAAGGAAAGGGAAAAGCGATCGTCGTCGCTAATGCCCAACAACAACCGAACGATTCGAAGCCGGTTGCTCGTCCAAATAATACACGCCCGTACGTACCCCTTGAGGACAGGATGGGACGTGCTTACTCCTTCCCCCGTGATAAAACAAGGAGGTTATTCGAGCTGGCATTGCGCAACAGGCTCATAAATCTGCCAGATCCAAAACGTCCGTCGCAACCAAGTGACGTTAACGATCCTAATTACTGCCCTTATCATAGAGTGTTGGGACATCCAATCGAAGACTGTTACGTCTTCAAAAATTGGCTGGAGAATCAGTACCGTCAGGGCAAATTTGCGCTATCTGACAAATGGAAGGTGAACCCTCCGCAGCCCCACACCTATAAGGGGACGAATACGCCAGGGGCAACGTGCTCCGTCATTGAAGAGGCTCCTTGGGAGGTTGTATTATCAGCCAAAACGAGGAGAATGCTAAACGATCTTCAAACCTGCCCAGCGGTCAAGTGGAAGAACCCCTTGGAACCGCAGGTTATTGAGGGGATGTTGAAGCCACGAGCGACTCCGAAGACCGATGGTAGTAGTTCAAGCGTTCATAGCCAGCCGTCAAAATCTTCGAAAAAGAAGAAGAAGAAATCTAAGAAGCCCGTGAAGCCTGGCGACAAGCGCACGGACTTACAAAAGCAAATCGATGCGCTGGATGAATATGACCAAAAGGCGCGAACTCCCATCACGCTCCAAGATTTCCTTGATCACGTCTTCCAAAAAGAAGATGAAGGAGAAAGTTCATCGGATGAGTCTGACGAATATGTAGCAAGCTGTCATATGATCTCCCATTCGACCACGAACGATGAAGGAACTTCTGGCACTGAAACGCTGGGGGCAAATGCCGAATCAAGAACCCCAGGGTTACCAGTTGAAATGATTAGCGTGTTTCTTAATGAAGCACGGTTGAAAAGCAAGGCTGATCGAGAACGCGAAACGGCTATATTCGAAAGGGCCAAGCGTCAGCGACTTGAGGAAGGAGCCGAAATGATCCCGTTGGAGCAAAATGCCTCCACCACTGACAAAAGCCAATTCAAGATAAAAAGGAAATTTGCTAAGGCCATATCGATGGGCATGAAGCTACCACCCTCTGAAGAAAAAGTTACTGGCGCGGTAGAAATGCATCCCTCTTATTGCTTATACCATCAGAAGGTCTCACATTCCACCCAAGATTGCAAAGCTTTCAATGGATGGTGGCAAGGATACGTCGCTAATCGACAACGATTTAAACGGGAAAAACGTAAAATTCGCCGAGAGCAAAGAAATACGACTAAAGAACTTGAAAGAACTGCCGGCAATTGTCACATGGTTAACATTACCGGGTCACAAGTGCCTACATTTGGGAGCGACTCCGATGAAGAGCTAGAGCTTGGCCCCCTCTTCGAAGAATCCACTTCGGGAAAAGAAAAAGAACTGAAGGCCTGCGAGAATATACAGCTGCGCAATCGAACATTACCCGAAAAGAACCTCGGACCCTTGAATAAGAAAAACAAAGGGAAAGAGAAGGTCTCTGAAGACATCGCTTTGGATGACCAAGTTGCGGAAGAGTTAACCGCCAAGAATCCCCCAAAAAGGAATAAAGTAGATTACAATGTCTTGGCGCATCTGAGAAAGCTACCCTCACAACTCAGCATTCTCGATGCCCTATTGCTATCAAAAGAGGCGAGGGATTCTTTGATTAAGGCCCTACAGGATCCGGACCAGTTCCAAGCCTTCTTAGCCGAACAAAAGATGAAGGATGAATTGGAAGAGGTGCACACAGCCGACGTTGCTTTTGGTGATGAAGACCTTCTCCTCGGGACGTGTGAACACAATCGCCCCCTTTATGTCTCGGGATACTGCCATGACATAAAGATAGGAAAAATCTTGGTCGATAACGGATCGTCTGTCAATTTACTCAATGTGCGAGTGTTAAAGGAGATTTGCATGAGTGTCCAACACCTCGCCCGGGACAAAATCACCATCTCCGGTTTCGACTCTCAATCCTCAAAGACTCTTGGATCTGTGATATTGACGCTACGCTTCGGGGTGCTCGTCACAGACATCAAATTCCATGTTATAGATGCCAAGACGTGCTACAATGCTCTGCTCGGCCGACCATGGCTACACGAATACAATATCATCCCTTCTACACAGCATCAGTGCATGAAGTATTCTAGGGACGGCCTCGAGTATACAGTGGCAGGAGAGTTGAATCCATTTTCCGTGAACGAAGTTCGCAAGTATGAAGATGCCAAATACTTCCTACCGAGTTTCGAAGACACGGAAAGGTGTCACAAACCGGAGAACAAAACTAACACAACCATCCCTGTCTTCGGCAGTGACACCGAGGAGGAGGAGGATATAATTTATTCAGGTCCGTCCCAGTCCACCAGGCCAGGACCATCTGTTCCTTCATTGATCTTCGGTAGTGACTCAGAGGATGAAGTTCATGCTGTATTCCCCGCTCGGCCCTCAATACAGATTTCCACTGATGAAGAGCGAAGTCTGCAGGTAACCATGGTGCCGCTTGAACATTACAAAGAACTGGATGCACTCGACACCAACAGCGTAGAAGAATTGCAGACATTCTATATCCCTCCCGGAAGAAAAGGCGAGAAGGCAATCCTATTCTACCGTTCTGAAGAAAACAAGGTGGAAAAAGAAATTTGGCATGGCGCGGATCCCACGCTCGACAAGCTTCAGCCTATCCGTCTTCCCAGATATTATACCGAAGGTTTGAAGAAACTGCTGAAACGCCAAGGGATGTCCTTCACACAGACCATCAGAAAAGCCAAATTCTATGACAAGGTCTGGAACGTTCCCGGAACTCAATGCAAACTGCCTAACGGGAGAACGGAAACAAAAGGGCTCGGGTACATCCGGCCAAAGAAACGGGAGTTAATAAACAGCTGTTATGCCATGTATGACTTTGATGAAGAAGCGGACGCTCAATGGGAGGACGCTAATCCCGAATCAGCAAAAGTTCCTGACACAAAGCCGCCCAGTCCATCGTCTAAAGACCCGGTGAGCAAATTTATAAAGGATGCGAGTCAAAAAGCCCGAGATGATCACGATCGTGAAATGGCAATCTATGAGAAAGCCAAGACACAACGCCTCCTTCGACAGGCAGTAAAGAACGAAGATGTCGCCCCAAGTCAGCCTGCTACAAAAAGGGTTCGACGCGAAAGCAAAAACAAGTCGAGGGGCCGAAAAGGTGCTCGACAACCGCAAGACAGAGCTAAGAAGCCACGCATACGAGAGTCGAGCGTTATTGACCTAGCCCTTATGAAGAAAATGGGTCGAGCATACTCGTTTCCTCGGAACAAAACAAGGAAAATACTTGATCTTGCTCTAAAACATCAAATGCTTACTCTGCCAGAGTCTAAACACCCTGAGCAAGCAGGCGAAGTCTCCAACCCAAATTATTGCTCTTACCATCGAGTAGTAGGGCATCCGCTTGAAGATTGTTTCACCTTTAAGAATTGGGTTGAGGACCAATATCAGTTAGGCAAATTCGCGCTTTCTGACAACTGGAGGGTAGCACCACCACAGAAGCACGAACCCGAGGCTGCAAAAGAAAAACCAACTCCGCATTGGGATTGGCAGAAAATTCGCACTTGCCACGTGGTAACAATATTAAAAGAAGAATCCGAGGACATGAACGACTTCCCTTGGTGCTTTGAAAACAGCAGCGATGAGGTAATCTCAGAATTTCCCCCAGCTCCGAAAGAACTGGAGGATGGAATCCACACCACTGCAGATAATCTCAAGAAAATTGAGTTGGGGACGGAAAATGACCCGCGACCAACATTCATCAGCGAGCTGTTATCTGAAGAAAGGGTGACTGCGTTGAAGGATGTGCTTCTACAACACAAAGATTGCTTCGCGTGGAACTATTCCGAGATGCCGGGACTAGATCCAGAAATTGCTGTACATAAATTGGCGATATCTCCGGACATCAAGCCCGTCAAACAAGCGCCGAGGAGAATGCGACTCGAGCTTGAGATGAGCATCAACGCCGAAGTCAAAAGGCTTATAGACTCTGGCTTCATCCAGGAAGTTCAATACCCTGAATGGATTGCCAACATTGTCCCGGTGATGAAGAAAAATGGGACGGTGCGTATATGCGTAGATTTCCGGGATCTTAATAAAGCCTGCCCAAAAGATGATTTCCCAGTACCAGTCACCGAGCTGATGATAGACAACACGTCTACTCATGAAGTTTTCTCCTTCATGGACGGCTCATCGGGGTATAATCAAATAAAAATGCATCCTGAAGATCAGAAACACACAGCTTTCAGGACCCCTCTTGGGATATTTTGTTATAAAGTGATGCCCTTCGGTTTGAAGAACGCCGGTGCTACTTATCAGAGAGCCATGACAAAAATCTTCGACGACCTCATACATGAAATCGTTGAATGCTATATCGACGATCTTGTGGTTAAAAGCAAATCATACGAGGAACATCTCGAGCATTTGAAGATCGTGTTTCAACGCCTTCGGCAATACAACTTGAAGATGAATCCTCTTAAATGTGCGTTCGGGGTTTCCTCGGGTAAATTCCTAGGATTCGTCGTTCGACACCGAGGTATTGAAATAGATCCGTCAAAGATCAAAGCGATCATGGAAATGCCTCCGCCGAGGACTCTCAAACAGTTGCGGTCTCTCCAAGGGAAACTCGCATACATACGGCGATTTATAGCCAACCTTTCAGGAAAGTGCCGCCCTTATAGTCACCTGATGAAGAAGGGAACCCCATTCGTTTGGGATCAAAAATGCCAAGGCGCACTGGATGAGATCAAGCAATACCTGCAGAACCCGCCGGTGTTGGCTGCTCCGGTTAAGGGGAAGCCTCTTATTCTTTATACAACCGCCCTCGAAGGTTCTTTAGGCGCATTATGGGCACAAGAAAACGATCAAGGGAAAGAGAGGGCGCTCTACTACTTAAGTCGAGTGCTGCTGGGGGCAGAAAGCAACTATTCTCCCATTGAAAAACACTGCTTGGCATTGATCTTCGCAATAACAAAGCTTAGGCACTATGCGTTGGCGCACGAGGTCCGTCTGATTTCAAAAGTGGACCCTCTCAAATATTTAATGTCAAAAGCCATATTGACAGGACGACTCGCTAAATGGGCCCTGCTCTTGATGGAATTTTCCATAACATATCAACCTCTCAAGGCAGTAAAAGGCCAGGCCATCGCTGACTTCCTTGCTGAGCATCCCATACCTGCCGACTCTCCTTTAAACTGCGATTTGCCAGACAGACATGCATTTGACGCAATCGACAGTGGTGATACCCGTTGGGAGCTTTACTTCGATGGAGCGTCCTCTATGAAAAAGCACAAACAAAGTATGCCAACGATCAAATCGGGGGTGGGACTCATCTTTGTGACTCCCCAAGGAGGAATAATGCGCTTCGCCTTCTCCTTAACGGGGCCGAGAACGAATAATGAAGCTGAATATGAAGCTTTGATAGCAGGCCTCGAGATCGCCATCGATATGGGAATCGAGAGCCTCCTCATATACGGGGACTCCCAACTGGTCGTCAGTCAAGTGAACGGCGATTACCAAACATGTAAACCGGAATTGGTAAAATACGGTGAAAAAGTGCAACAACTGCTAACCCAAATTCCCTCTTACACGTTGGAAAGCATACCGCGCGCGGAAAACAGCAAAGCAGACGCACTAGCCAAACTTGCTAAAGAACTGGCTGACGAGAACCTCGACGACGTTAGAATCGTGGTGCAAAGCCGTCGAGTGCTCGCCCCAACAGAAATATCTCCGGAATCGTCTGAAGAAAAAGGAGCGAAAGAGGAGACAACCCTGCAAGTAAAAGATTGGGAAAATACCGGGGACTGGAGAGAAGTCTTCATAGATTACTTCAAGTTCCACCGAATACCTGAAGAAGCGTCCACAAGACATCAGCTCACGAAACGAGCTCTGTCTTTCGCCTTCATCAATGATACTCTGTACAAGAGGTCATTCGATTCTCTGTGGTTGAGATGCTTAGGACCTGACGAAGCGAGAAGGGTCGTCCAAGAAGTTCACGACGGACTCTGCGGTTCCCACCAAGCAGGCCCTAAGATGAAGTTAAAGATAAAGCGGATGGGCTACTACTGGCCCACGATGATGCAGGATTGCCTAGAATACGCGAGGCAATGTCATTCATGCCAAATTCATGGAGACTTCATCCATCAGCATCCCAATCCACTGCATCCAACAGTGGCTAGTTGGCCATTTGAAATGTGGGGAACTGACATAGTCGGTCCCATCGAACCAGCATCGTCAAAGGGACATCGTTTCATCTTGGCGACGACTGATTACTTCTCCAAATGGGCAGAAGCGGTACCGTTGAGGGAAGTAAAAACGGAGAACATCCTCCATTTCTTCAAAACGCATGTCATATACCGGTTTGGAACCCCAAGAAGGATCATCTCTGACAATGGGCCAGCCTACCGAAGTCATAAGATTAGCCGCTTCGCACAGCAGCACAATATAGACTGGAGATATTCCTCAGTTTATAACCCCCGAGCTAACGGTCTAGCTGAGGCCTTCAACAAGACCTTGACGAAAATCATGAAGAAAACGGTGTCACGAAATAAGAGAGATTGGCACGAAAGATTGCAAGAGGCTCTTTGGGCGTATCGAACTACATTTAAAACGGCCACAAACACAACGCCGTACGCGTTGGTATTTGGGACGGAAGCAGTACTCCCCCTCGAGATAGAATTACCCTCTCTACGAGTGGCAGTCCATTACGAGTTGACGGACGAAGAAAATGCTCACCTTCGGTTTGAAGAGCTTGACGCCCTTGATGAAATCCAGCTTCTAGCACAGCAAAATTTGGAAGCTTATAAAGCAAAGATGACGCGCTCATATGAAAGATTGAGCCGCCCGAGGACATTCCACCAAGGTGAACTCGTGCTAGTCGTCAAAAGGCCCATGGTCCCCAATCGCGCCAAGCGGGGAAAATTTGAGCCAAACTATGAAGGACCGTACATCATTGATAAGGTCTACCAGGGCGGAGCCTATCTACTCATGGACATGCACGGTGAAAGGCCTTTCAGGCCAATAAACGGTCGCTTCCTAAAGAAATACTACGCTTAACGAGCCTTAGTTTAGGTCAATGATAGATGACGATGACTATGTCCGCTCGCTATCTTCCTAAGCTCAGGCTTTATAAGCAGTAGCCAGCCCTCTCAACGGTGGACCGAAATGTCCTTAAACTAATATCAGACCGAAATGTCTCTAGAACTACTACCGCAGCATCTTTAGATTAACGAGATGATGGTAGATAGATTAAAAAAAAAAAAAAAAAAAAAAAAAAAACGGTATGTCCATAAGCAAGATGGGCACGGATGAAAACCCGAAAGGGCTCCGTGAGTAAAAAACAGCAGGACTGCCGGCGAATGTTTGTGAAAACCCGAAAGGGCGCAACTTCGTTAAAGAACCCTTACAGAGTCCTCTCGACCCTGTAAGGAGAAACCACCCGCGTGAGATCCTTACGACTCACAAGGGAACAACACACTTAGGAATCCCCACGATTCCTAAGGAGAAAATACGCTTGCGAGATCCTCACGACTCGTAAGGAGAACTCTCTTTTGGGACCCTCACGGCTCATAGGATTTGAAAGTCTTAAGTCACAGAGACCTAAACCTGTGCTTAAGCAAACCCCCACAAACTTCCAATGTTGCCCTACAAGTGGTTCAATATTGACCCTTGTATACAATTCACGGGCGCGAATAAACGTTTCCCTAACCAAGGTCCATCCGTGACTGGGAATATATTTGCATAACCCTTGTAAGTCCTCTCGATTTATGAGAAGAAAACCCTCCTGTAGGATCCTTACGACTTACAGAAGAACAAAACACTTAGGAACCCTCACGGTTCCTAAGGAGAAAATACACCTACAAGATCCTCACGACTTGTAGGGAGAAATACCTTCACGAGACCCTTACGGCTCATGGAGTCCAAAGCCTTAGCCGACAAGATCTTAACCCTGGTCGCTAAGCCTCCTTTGTTCGACAACGACAGAGGCAAATGATGATTCGCTCCTAGTAGTATCTCAGTTGCAGCGGTGCTGATGCCGAAATCGGTGTCCAATCTTAGGTCTACGGAGAAAGCCAATAGACCGCACATGCATACAAAATAGCCGAAATGATAGGGCAACTTGCAATAAAAAATAGCAAGTATAAAAAATGTACGCATGGAAAATAGCCGAAATGATTGGGCAACTCGCAATAAAAAGCAGCGAGTAAAAATAAAATAAATAGCCGAAATGATTGGGCACCGCGAAAAATAGCCGAAATGTTTCGGCAATCGCGACCTTCGCGATATAAAAGCTGAAATGATAGAGCATCGCGGAAATACAACAAAAAAAATAATAATAATAATGATAAAATTCTGGCCCTACAGTTAAGATCACATCGATCCCTGTATACAATCCAAGGGCGCAAACAAAGAAGAAACCATACTTCCCCAGCGGATTCCGTCGAACGACGAAGCCAAACCTCAACGGTTCATTTCAACCGAAGAAGCCAGCAAATTTCTCGACTCACGGATACAAACACTCCTTGACGAGAGCCTTCTGATCCGCGTCGACTCGCAGAGCCACCAGCGCCTCCGTGGGAACCATCGACTCATTTCAAACCCCAAGGACACAAATAATCCTTGGCGCTTGGGAAACAAATAATCCCTTGCAAAACTTCTCAACTCACGGATACAAACACTCCTTGACGAGAGCCTTCTGATCCGCGTCGACTCGCAGAGCCACCAGCGCCTCCGTGGGAACCATCGACTCGTTTCAAACCCCAAGGACACAAATAATCCTTGGCGCTTGGGAAACAAATAATCCCTCGCAAAACTTCTCAACTCACGGATACAAACACTCCTTGACGAGAGCCTTCTGATCCGCGTCGACTCGCAGAGCCATCAGCGCCTCCGTGGGAACCATCGACTCGTTTCAAACCCCAAGGACACAAATAATCCTTGGCGCTTGGGAAACAAATAATCCCTTGCAAAACTTCTCAACTCACGGATACAAACACTCCTTGACGAGAGCCTTCTGA
Organism: Agapanthus africanus; assembly: GCA_030015575.1. NCBI lineage: Eukaryota > Viridiplantae > Streptophyta > Magnoliopsida > Asparagales > Amaryllidaceae > Agapanthus > Agapanthus africanus. Next base: position 89,964,595 of record CM057344.1, on the reverse strand, counting down.
TCCGCGTCGACTCGCAGAGCCACCAGCGCCTCCGTGGGAACCATCGACTCGTTTCAAACCCCAAGGACACAAATAATCCTTGGCGCTTGGGAAACAAATAATCCCTCGCAAAACTTCTCAACTCGCGGATACAAACACTCCGTGACGAGATCTTCTTTGACTCACATTTCGGGCAGTAAGGATTCAAAAACCTGCTTCCTGAACAATGGGATCCTGCAAGTCAATCCTAAATGGTCTCTTGCATACTATTCACGGATCTCACTCTCTGAAGTCGATTCTCGACAAAGAGGGAAACAACCGCTTACGAGTCCTCTCGACTCGTAAGAGGGAGAAATGCTCTTATAGGATCCTTACGACTTATAAGAGAAAACCACACTTAGGAATCCTCACGATTCCTAAGGAGAAAATCCACCTATGAGATCCTCTCGATCCGTAGGGAGAAAAATCTCTATGAGACCCTTACGGCTCATAGAATTGAAAAGTCTTAGGCGGCAGATCTGAACCTGCGGCCTAAGCCATCGTTGCCTCTTGGAGAAATTAAGTTGTATGCCAATCAAGTTCATCGACAACATCATGGTGTAAAGGCAGAAAACAAAAGAATGTACAAGATATTGCAAAAGAAAGTGTGTATCTTTATTCATTGACCTCAATCAAATACATGGTGAATCATACAAAAGAGCGAAGAGAGGGTACACGTTACTCAGAAAAGAAAATTTTTACAAATACATTGATACAAAGGCAGCTATTGGGAAGGAAGCGTCTTAAATAGCTCTATCAGTTGTTCGTACACCTCCTTCCATGCCTTTTCCCGATTGGATGCGATTGCCAGCTCCGCCTCCACCTGGGCCCGTTGCTGTGCGACGGAGGCAAGCTGATCCCTAACGGCTTGATAAGCAGCTTCACGGCCTGGAGTGTCATGCTCGGCGACATCAAGTGCCCGCTTTAGTCTCAGCCCATTCGACATGCGCTCCAGAAGACCCTCGAACACGGTCTTTACCTCAGCAGCGTTCGCCTCAACTTCGACACGCAAGCGAGCAGTTCTGCTCGAAGAATCTTGGCACTCCTTCAGCCTCAAAGCCACTTCTTGTTCCAGATGACGGAAACGAGAAGCGCTTTGCTCGAGCCATGCTCCCCATTGAGTGCTCAAAGCCAAAGTCTCGGGGGACGGGCGCATTGACTCCAGCTGATAAAGGCGAGCCTCGACCTCCCGACAATAGTTAACCCAGGAGGCAACAATACTCTCGTCATGGAAAGTGGCGAATATCGCCAACATTGGGTTAACCGTCGTGGCGAAGTCCTCAGCAGATACAGGAGCCTCGATGTCGAGTTCCTCAATGTAGTCGCTCAACATGCGCAAACTATTCGCGGCACCTTTTGAGGACGGACGCCGCTGGGAAGGGCCGCCCGGTATTGTAATGCGAGACTCGAAAGGCACCGAGACTGGAACGACGGCTGGAAAAAGACGAAACGCGATTAGATGATGATTCAATAGATATGAAGGAAGTCATTGATAAGATGGTTTACTATACCAGTGGAGACAGGTGGCAAGTCCGGAAGGGCTGGTGGCACAGCCAATCTTCCTGCTCCCCCTTCGATTTGCAACGCTGCAGTCACAACAAGAGAGAGTTGGAAATAATTCTACCGCTAAAATGACAAAGCTACCAATCGGGAACAAGTACTCACCAGCGCCACCAGACGGGGAGGCGAATTCAGATGGGAAGGAGAAGTGTGGGAGCAACACTTGATAGAGATGATCAAAAAGCACTCCTGAAAGATACAACAGTGTGACTTCAGTACATAAACTGTATATCTCAAAAATAGGATTAATAAGTTATAAGCCCATACCTTCCAACATCTTTGACGGCGTAAGAGAAGGCTGAGGGGTAACCATCGCCAAGGCAGTCGTGGAAGGAGCTCCCTCAAGTAGTGGGGCATCAACACTAGCTGCACCTGCATTACGAAAAATGAACTTGTCAGAAAAGATTGTAGAGCAAATTAAAAAAAAAAAAAAAAAAACAACAACTTAAGGTGTACCTGAGGAGCTCCCGGCGGAAACAGAGACGACTCCCTCCTCTATCGACATGAGACCACCGCCTGTGGCCTTATCGCCCGATTCAATAGGGACCGTCGTCGTGCTCGCAAGCCCGGGAGACGGCGGAGGACCGTAGACGGGAAGAGCTATGACTGGAGTATTGCTAGATTCCAGAGAAGGAGCGGTTGGCTCGTCTTCAGGAATCATGGCCACCTCGCCCACTACCATATCAGGCTCAATAGTGGCGGTTGTATCGTCCACCATCGCCGGAGGATCACCGGTCTCGAGCGCCTCATTCACCGCCACTCTGGGCTCAGTTATAATGATCACGTCATCTGCCACCACTTCGGGTTCAGCATCCGTGACCTTATCGGCTGCAGGCCCCTCAACCTCTACCCAAGCTCCAAAGCCACAACGACGTTGCCCACCGTCGGCTCGAGTTCGGCAGGTACTGCCCCCTCTGTCCCTTCGAGATTGACGGTTTCCGCCTCCCCTTCGATCGGACTTGGTCCTGCAAGATGAGAGATGTAAGGACAAACGACATTAAGATACTTATAACAAAAACTCCAAGAGAAACATTACCTGAGGCGGATTTACCGTTCGCGCTCCGAGCTGCACGTGCCACCCCTCTGCGGGCAGTGGACAGGGCGACAGGGGCCTCTTCAGAGGGAGTATCAGCTCGAGGAACGGTGCTAGGGCCCGCTCCCATAGCCAAGGCAGCCCTACGCGCCTTCGCCTCACGCCTCAACCATTTCCTCTCCTCCCGAGCGGTCATGAGGGACCTCCGTGATGCCTCCTTCAAAGCATCATCATCTTCATTCAGGGATGCCTCCAAAGCCTTTAAGGCATCTCTCATCGGTTCTCCGAGATGAGCCTCCTGCGGTGTCCCAGAGGAAACAGGAACATCGGCTGCTGGTAGAACATCTACGTCACTAGGAGGGAGCGGCATTGAAGTCCCTGCAAGTAAGATGGAAAGGTTAGATCGACCATAACGCAAGGAAAATGAAAAATTCGATGAATCGAAACTTACTCAGACCCATAGATTCTCTGAGACGTTCCTCCTCCTGGAAAGTCTTCAGAAAAGCGGCAATGGCTTCTTCATCGGTAATGCCTGTTGAAAGAAAAGAAAGAAAAAGCGTTAGTTAAAAAATAAATATATATATAATGAAATGACGAAGAAAATACGTTGCAATAAAGAAAAAGTGACTACTAGTTACCTGATTGCGCAAGCTTAGCCAGCCACGCATCACGCTTCACCAGCCATGCTGAAGCTCTGAGAGCAGCTTCCAAGTCTGTATCGTCCGGCAGCGGCATCAATAATCCCGCGTTAGTCCCATATTCGAGCAGACCCTCGGAATAAGGAGCGTGGGGTTCCTGGCCGAACGCAGCGTCCGCTGCAAAGAGCGACTTCTTTTTCTTTTGCCCTCCGACCCTGGGCCCGCGAGGGATCGACTTCCGTTTAGCAGCTGCTCTGGGACGACGAGTCCCGATGTCCGCACCCACGCCAGACTCCGGTGAGGGTACAACCACTGCTTCCACCTGAGCACAGGGTGCAGGAGGTACTTCCGCGATATCAGGAGGTGATAGTTCACGTGGAGGACTTTGCGCGCGTGATGGTCTGCCCCCGGCATCTTTTAAGGGAGCGATTACTGGGGTCCTAGGAACCAAGGGAGCGTTGCGATCGGTACCTAGAGGTGCACCCTTACGATCGACCAACAGTCGCCTTTCCTCCTTTATGACTGCCCCTGTCGCATGATTGTACCAGTCTTTGTACACATTGAGGAGTCTCGGAGCGTAAGTCGGCGCATTAATAAAAAAATGAGAGGTCGTATTCACGCGCATGAAATGGTGCAAGGCGTTCTCCATCCCCTCTTCAGTGGCAGCTGGTTCCACCAAAAAGGCTTCCAAGGGGACCCCTTGATCGTAGCCCAGTTGTTGAGCAAAACGATGTGGGTTATACCTCATAAAAATTGCCACATCATTCTGCCTAAAAACTAAAAAGCCCGGTCTAATGGAATATAGGTGGAGGGTCTCCCGGGCCGTTAAAACAGAAGCTCCGTCCTTAAAGATATCCTGTAATGGCCGCGTCACGGTGGTAGACACCTTTCCAACGGTCAACACCTTATCGACAAAGGACATCCCGGCTTCGACGGTATGGGGGCGAAGGAGCAAGCCCCTAGCGTTCCGTTGTGAGGGGTTTACAATTGATGCACCGATCAGTTGTATAATGCGAGGAAAACCGCTCTTGTCAAAGAACGAGAGCCTCTTATGCATCCCGAAGACACCCGCTGTGTGTAACTCGAGCCACGACGCGAAGTAATGCATCGGGAAGACCACATGCAAAACCCCGGGCTCACTGGCATCCGCCGCTCGACTGAGACCGTGGTATAAGTGTGCCAGGCCGGCGATCCCAACAGCTACCTTCACCCCGATGACCATCCGATGTGCTGGATAAAAGACAGAGGGTCGCATTCGATGAGAGTGCATCGGGATAGCGAACCAACTCAACCATAACCCGAGAAACCCCAAGAAAAAGGTCTCCTCATCCATCCCAGGGGCCGCTACTTCTGCAAGAGACACGGTTGGAAAGTTAGGAAGAAAAAAATCCTTTTGACCTATTTCGCTCGCCGGCAGGTTATCCAAACCTAAACCGAAAGGATCCTCAAGGGTGGCAGACTTGGCAGTGGCCGCAGAGAGGGCGTTGGGATGAAGGAACCGAGCAATGAAATCCTCAAAGTTAACTCCTCGACTCCCATGTTCAACGAAGAGAGACTCATATATGTTCAACACGTTAATTAAGCTTGGGAACTGGTGTTGAACAGCAGTATCCGGAGTGACCCCCCTTACCATTGGCCTAGCTCCGAAAACGTACACGTCTGTTGGGAGCAGCTCCTCATAATGTTCCCCCATCACCGGTAAGCCGGATACCTCCGCAAATTCCTCCAGAGAAATTGACACTTCCCGATCCATGGCAAGGAAAGTGTGGGTGGGAATATTCCATTGCTCCAAGAAGGCCTTGAGCCACCAGGTGGGGAGCGTAGGATATTGGAAGAGAGAGACATAGACTGCGGTGTACAATCCTAGTCTTATCAACTGCGACTTCTTCGTCGACAGGATATACCGGGCCCACGGCAGATAGCCAATCGGGTGGCGGGGAATCAGACCAAGGTTATACGATTGCCCCCAAGGCCGCGCTTCACCTTGACAGATACGACGTCCTAAGATGTCCAAAACCATAGGACGCTGAACCGGTATCGCATCTATAGCGGGATGTAGAAAACCTTTTGATGTCCAGTCGGCCAGCTCCACGGCATACTGCACCGAGGGTGGGGTAGCATAATGAATCGCCGTTATGGGTTCCGACGGCACCGCGCATGTAAAGCTCCGTCGGCCCGTAATGATCTGATTATACCACGACCCCCAAAGGTGGAGACTCTTATGCTCAGGGTCGTATGCCTTGATCATGGTCAGGACCTCACGGTCCAAAGGCGCCTCTGGGAATCCTTCCTCCGAGCGGACAAACGGGAATGAAGTGTCTTCAGACATGATCGCTGCAAAAAGAGCAATGTAGCCGTCAGTATTGTAATCCCAACGTTTCACATTTAAAAAAAAAAAAGAAAATGCATTAATTAAATTAAAATCAAAATTAATTACACTGCACCCCAGTGCAGTGAGTAGGGGACCAAAGAGGGACCCACAAAATCTAAATGATAATACGTCAATTAAGGAGACAAACTCATCATTGGATGAGATTGTCAGTTGGCCCTTAGGGGGAACATTCCCATAATAAAAAGGGGGAAAGAATCCCTAGAGACAAGGAGAGAATCTCCTCTTTCAGAGCAAAGCTCTGTCACAGAGTGACACTTGTCAAAATCTGGTCTCAAAAGAATTAAAATTCCTTAAGAAAGACCTTAGCTCTATAATATTCCATCAAAAAGAAAGTCTTTGAAAAGAAATTTAAAATTAAAATTTCTGAAATAAAAAAAAAAGAAGATCCATGAAAGCTTATAGAAAAATTCTTCATTTGTTTCAGATCTAAAAGATCTACATTTGATTCAAAGAGCAAAGCTCTGTTCATGGGTTAGAACCCATGAATAAGATCTCTGTAGATCTATGAATTTGTGAGAGCAAAGCTCTGTTAATGAAACCCTAAAGGGAATTTCTTCAGATCAAAAGATCCATGAGAGCAGAGCTCTATTGGTTAAAATTAATTTAAATTAACTTAACTTAATTTTAAAATTAATTATTACCTAAAGTTTTCTAAACTTTGGGAAATAAGAGCAAAGCTCTAGAGTTCTGAAAACAAGAGCAAAGCTCTGAAATTCTTAAGCAAAGAGCAGAGCTCTGGAAATCTAAATCCAAGAGAAATGGTGAGATTTTCTAAGGGTTAAAAGGCCCTATTTATAAGGCGCTTGCGCCTCTTGGAATTCCCCCTCAATCCAACGGTCAAGAGGGGTTGCCACCGTTGCACTCACGTGTGCGCCACGTGAGCGCAACGGCGGGGGGGCATTTGTTTCGCCCAATCAGAGCAAAGCTCTGTTTGAATTCAAAATTTAAATTTTTGAAGCAACGCTTCAGATCCTTTGCGCTGCGCGCTCTGCGCCATGTGTCCAGCGCAGATACATTAGCGCAGCGCACCCAATCAGAGCAAAGCTCTGTTTAAAGGAAGCAACGCTTCAGATCCTTTGCGCTAGCGCTCTGCGCCACGTGTCCAGCGCAGATACATTAGCGCAGCGCACCCAATCAGAGCAAAGCTCTGTTTAAAGGAAGCAACGCTTCAGATCCTTTGCGCTAGCGCTCTGCGCCACGTGTCCAGCGCAGATACATTAGCGCAGCGCGCCCAATTAGAGCAAAGCTCTGTTAAAGGAAGCGCCGCGCTGCGCTCTGCGCTGTGCGACACGTGGCAACACAGTTGCGCTGCGCGACACGTGTCAGCGCAGATGCGCTAGCGCAGAAAAAGGGGCTAAGTGCCAAAGGCAATTTAGCCATGCAAAATTACATGCACTTGATAACAACAAATTAAAATACGATGCACAAACACAACAAAGAGTTCAAATAAAGGAACACTTAACGGATAATAGAATACTTAATCAAAACATTTATTTATTATTAAATTTAAAAAAGATCACCGAATACGGGATCAGAGAGACAAGGGTTCACAAAAACAAAAAGAAAATTATTCAGCTCCCTCTCCGCCTTCTCCATCGCGTCGAAGCGGCGATCTTCCCGAGGAGTAGCCATCCAACGGTCGACGCCGCATTCCTGGGAGAGAGTGGCGATAACGACTCGACGAGCCCGTATCTGGCTCAGCAAGTGGAAAGAGCAGTCCCTCAAAGGTTTGGTGATCAAGTGCGCTTCGAGAAAGCACTCAATCTTATCTTCGGCGGCATCCAGCATTGCTGAAGACATCTCTGCTGGAGGAGGGGGAATGTCGGCAAGCGCCGAGGCAAGGATCATCCGAAGCCAAATGGAATTCGGAGGGAGAGGAGACCCCACACGAGTCAAAAGCTCGTGCATTGCAGCGTCGCATTGCTCGTCCGAGAGAGAAGGGTCCACCAGACGTGCAGCAAAACGAGGAACGATGTCCCGGATCGGCACCTCCCATGGTTGTCGGCAGGCATGAGGGCGGTTGCAAGCCATGATCGAAAAAGTTCTCTGAAAATGAGAGAAGAAAAGGCTCAGCCTTGAGTTATATATATAGAACCAAGCACAGAAAATTCTGTGCACAATGAAATCGTTGCCAAGGCCCGGGAAATCAGAATTTTGGGAATACAAGTTTGACTTGAAAAGAGGAGATGAAGCGGCGCTTCTGATTCTCAAAAAAAAAAAAATTTAATAAATGAAGCAACGCTTCAGATCCTTTGCGCTGAGCGCAACGCGCCACGTGTCAGGCGCAGATGTATCAGCGCTGCGCCCAAGAAGACGCGCCCAATCAGAGCAGAGCTCTATTTGCCTGAAGCAACGCTTCAGTTGCGCTGCGCTCTGCGCTGCGCGACACGTGTCAGCGCAGATGCGCTAGCGCAGTTGCGCTGCGCTTTGCGCTACATGACACGCGTCACGCGCTGGGGCATCTGCGCCAAATTAAATTAAGATTTTTAAGAAATCTTTTCTGTTCTTGTTGAAACAAGAAGATTTTCTTCTGCAAAGCAGAAGCCCTTGGATCAAAGATCCAACGGTAGGGAAAATTCCCCAAATCACTCAGAGGATGATCTCTTTAACAAATTTAACTAATTTGTGAGCACTATAAAAAGGACCTTAAGCCTCAATTCAAAGGCATGAACATTTTTCTGGAGAACTCAAGAACTTTAAACAGAGAGAGAGCTCTGAAGATTTCAAAAAAAAAAAGGTAAAGAACCTTCATGGATTAGAAGAAATTCCTTCTAATAGACCATTAGTCTAAAAAAAAATATAAGATCAATGATCTTTATATAAAAAAGAAAACAGTGCTTTGCACTTCTTGTGAACCTTTGGTTCTTTAAAAACAATGTAAAAAAAATAATAAAAGAATAGTGCTTTGCACTTTTGTGAACCTCTGGTTCTTCGAATAAAGAAGAAATTTATTTTTCTTTGATCTGATCTAGATCAAGAACTTAAACAGTGCTTTGCACTTCCTTTCTGGAATCTAAAAAGATTTTTAGTGCTTTGCACTTCCAAGTTGCGCCGCTGCGCTCTTAAGAGAGCGCCACGTGTCGGCCATAAAACCACTTGCGCTAAGCGTCCTTAAGATAGAACTTTGCTCTCTGGAATTGGCGCAACTCGCCGAGAGCGCGCCACGTGTCAGCAACGCAATAGCGCAGCGCAACAGCGCATTGCACTGCGCTAGCGCGCTTGCGCTAGTGCGCTTGCGCTCATCAAAACACGACACGTGTCATCACCATATGGACTTGCGCTCATTACTTAGCGCAAACGCAGATGCATTAAAAAAAGGGCCAAGCCCAATTAAAAGAAGGCCTAACAGGCTCAACAAAGCGCAAATGCATTATTTTAAGGGGCAGAGCCTAAACAAGAACAGATGCGTTGCATCATTTATAAATGGGCAGAGCCCAAACAAAAATATTCAGAATGCTATGCATTTTTAAAAAAAAAAAAGGGCAAAGCCCAAACAAAGTAGATACTTCGCAAATGGGCAGGGCCTAAAACAAACTGATATCCTATGTCTTCTGTGGGTAGAGCCTAAATAAAAAAAATGCCATGTTGAAATGGACTTAGCCCAATCATGGCCATAAGTCCTTAAATTAAATTGACTGAGTACAGCTGCTCTCCTAAATCAATTTACATCCGGTTCGAGGGTACATCTCCGAACTCCTTTGACATCCGTCGTTGTAATTCCTCAACGACGTCAGAGAGGTGACGGGTCCCGACGACCATACATCGATATGGACTGCGGGGTCCTTAAACTCGTGGACCGAAACGTCCCTAAACTAATAATGGACCGAGACGTCCTTAAACTAATGATGGACCACTACGTCCCTAAACTGGCATTGGACCGAAACGTCCCTAAACTAATAATGGACCGAGACGTCCTTAAACTAATGATGGACCACTACGTCCCTAAACTGGCATCGGACCGAAATGTCCCTAAACTAATGACGGACCACCACGTCCCTAAACTGGCGATGGACCGAGACGTCCCTAAACTAATACTGGACCGAGACGTCCCTAAACTAAAATCGGACCGAAACGTCCCTAAACTAATGACGGACCACTATGTCCCTAAACTGGCGACGGACCGAAACGTCCCTAAACTAATAATGGACCACCACGTCCCTAAACTGGAATATGGACCGCTACGTCCCTAAACTGACACGATAGGGCCCAAACGCTCTTTTGTCGGATCTAAACGGTCCTGTCTAAGTTGATCTTAACCCCAAATACGGTTAACGTGTCCTTAGACATCTAAATAAACAATAAAATCCCAAACCAACTTTGGTTCAAGGGTACATCTCGGAACTCCTCAGACGTATGTCGTTGTAATCCTTCAACGACGTCAGAGAGGTGACGAGTCCCGACGGCCGGATAATTAAATCAATCACTACGTCAGGTCGATCTTAGTCCAAAACAGGACTAGCGTATCCTTGATGAATGTTTAAGTTGATCCTAGTCGCAACGCGACTAATGCATCCTTAAACTAAAAACACCAAACCCAAATCTAAGCAAATACGGATTTGGACTAATCCACGCCCTACGGGCGACGGCATTACTCAGTCTCCGTATACAATCCACGGGCAACCACAAACAAAATAAACATACACGACACGAAGTGAAATTCTGGAGAAGGAGAAAGTTGTTATCGCAACGCGATAGCGTAATTAACTGCAGGGGCTTGCGCCTGCAGGGAAGAGCGTCCCCACAATCAAAAACCCCTCACCCTGAGGGGGAATCTGACAAAGTCTGCTACATCGGCCGCATCCGTCTAAACCTCCGATACTCGGTGCCATAAATCAACTTGGCATCTTCGGAGAGATAGACGGATAAAACCAAATAGCATCTGCCCCGAACCTCAGGCACGGACGTGAAGTCCTGGCCGCCGTTCGGAGGGGAACAAGCCCATGTGCTCATAATCTAATTATTTGATCTTAGTCCAAAATTGGACTACAGATTTCTCAACCAAAATTGGTTCAAGGGTACATCTCCTTACTCCTTTGATATTTGTCGTTGTAATCCTTCAACGTCTTCAGAGAGGTGACGGGTCCCGACAACCAAACATTTCATGGACTGTGGGGTCCTTAAACTCATGGACTATGATGTCCTTAAAATTTAGACTACGACGTCTTTAAACTGGACTGTGGGGTCCCTTTAAACCCACGGACTATAATGCCCTTAACCTTGACTGTGAGGTCTTTAAACTCACGGACTATGATGTCCTTAATCTTGACTGTGGGGTCTTTAAACCCACAGACTATGATGTCTTTAATCTTGACTGTGAGGTCTCTAAACTCATGGACCACTATGTCCTTAAACTGGTATTGGACCACCATGTCCTTAAACTGGTAATCGACCGCAATGTCCCTAAACTAAACAATAGAGCCCAAATGCTCTCTTGTTGGATCTATACGATCCCGTTAAGTTGATCTTAGTCTAAAATTAGACTAACGTATCCTTAACAAACGTTTAAGTTGATCTTAGTCTCAAATGAGATTTACGTATCCTTAAACCCAACCCCCAAACCCAAATCTAAAAAGATACGGATTTGGACTAATCCACGTCCTACGGGCGACAACATAAATTAGTCTCCGTATACAATCCACGGGCAACCAAAAACAAAACAAACATCCACGACACGAAGTGACCATCTGGAGAAGGAGAAAGTGGTTACCGCGATGCTGTAGCGTAATTAACTGCAGGGGCTTGCGCCTGCAGGGAAGAGCGTCCCCATAATAAAAAAAACCCTCAAATGAGGGGGAATCTGAGAAATCTGCTACCTCGGCCGCATCCGTTTAAACCTTCGATACATGGTGTCATAAATCAACTTGGTATCTTCGGAGAGGTGGACGGATAGAACCAATTAGCATCTGCCCTCGGAATTCAGGCCCTGACGTCCCGGTCGCGTCTTCCGGCGGAGAACAGATTCTGGCACGCCCGGTGGGACCTTTTTCTTTTTCCACTCCACACTTCGTGTGTCGTATTCGCGAACGAATCGCGGTTTGATATGGTTTCCCTGGATGCGAGGTACTAAGATTTGGTGTCTTGCTCCGTTCTGAAAAAGAAGATCAATGGCTTCAACCTGCACCAACTGCAACTTCAATTCCCGTTCCGCCTCATCTGGAGGTGTAACCTATGGCCCCCAAGCGGCCTTCCTGTTCACAATGCCGGTGGAGCAAGTGACCCAAGCCACCACTGGGCTATTCTTCGGGACCATGATCCCGCCAACAAGCTTCAGCGCTCCTATACCATCGTCAGAAGCTCCGAAAAAGTCGGTCTTTGATCGACTTGCAACTGCTGCGGCCCCTCTCAACGGGTCGCCCAAACCAAATGCTTCAGTCTTTGCCAGATTAGGCCAAAGTTCATGTAGGCCCATGAAGAAGCCTGCAATCCCAGAAAGGGTTATTCCGAAGAGGATAGCCATCCCTGCTCCAGAAGTCTTTAAAGTGGCCTCTCCTGCCAAAGAGTTGGTCTTTGCAAGACTGACTGTTTCGGGTTCCGCCCCGAATGAAGTCATTAAAACTTCTCCTCCTGCGCGAAAGTCTGCTTTTGATAGGTTGGTCGTCTCCGCTCAACGGGCGTCGGCCTTCAAGAGGCTGATACCGGCAACACCTGACCAGAACAGGGGGCACGATGAAGCCATCCCCATAACTGGGCCAACACCATCCGCGCGACATGCTCGTCGTCGTCACTAGCGCTGAGTAAGGAAGGCTGGGGGCAGCTCTCCGTCTGGACTTACTTCACCAGCTCCAACGGTGGAAATCGATGTTGCTGTTCCAACCGGGAACAGCTTTGAACTGCTTAACAAGGTGCGCAGGAACTCTCCTACTGCCGTGCTGAAGAGATCTCCTCCACTTATGGAGAATGCTACAGAAAAGAAACCGGAGCAGCCCCCTCAGCGGCTTTCTTCCAAAATTTACAAAGTCTGGCGACAGGTCCAGGAATCGTTGATTGACCAGGACTACTCTCGCCGGCCAAAGAAGCTTAAAGCTCAACAAGAAAAGAGCCATCCCGTGGTACCACAGAGGATGTCATCCGTCTGGGTGCCCGCTGCAACGGCTCCCTTAATGTAAACCGCTCACAAGAGAAGGAGGCCAGAGAAAGCCCCTGTGACCACGGCGAACCGTAAGGACGCTAAATCTAAACGCCCCAAGTCCGGGGGCATGGTAACACACACCGTTTATATGGCTTCTGGAAAAGAGGAGAGCCGTGCTTCTACGGGTCATCGACCGCTTACCCGATCGATAACAAAGGCTCAGGAGCAGCAGCAGCAGCAGAAACTTCAGGAGATGCTAACTGCAATGGCTGCACTCACTGGGTCGAAAGAAAATCCGGAGACTTCAGAGCAGCGTCAGGAACAAGAAACCAATGCTGAATTCCTCTGAAGAATGCTCGATAGGAAAGAAAAAGAGGCCGCGGAGCAGGCGGCCAACATAAAACGAATGGCTCTTTTGTTCTAAGACATGGTTGGGATGATGCTACAGCCGGAGCCTCCAGCTGAAGACCCTCCGATTATCTTTGAAGATGACAGAGGAGAGACATCGAACCCTCCTCCGGCTCTTTCAGCAGCCAAGGAGGAGACCATCTCCAAGGCCGCTCTGGATGATTACATCGCTCAGCAAATACGAGCTTACCAGGCGAATGATGTGGCTGGGCAGATCGTTAAGACTGGACGACCCTATCCGGGATGGTATGACCAAATAAGGTACCCGTCGGGATATACGATCCCTAAATTCCATGTATATAAAGGGACGGGAAATCCGCATCAGCACGTCGCTCAATTCAGAGCCTTGTGCGGCAACACTGGAGGTGATGATAAACTTCTGCTTCGCCAGTTCATCGGCAGCTTGGCGGAGACGGTGTTCGAATGGTATTCAGAGCTCCCCAATGAGTCCGTCAAAACCTTTACGGAGATGGAGTTGCTATTCACCCAGCGTTTCGCGATTGCTAGTGAACGCACCCCAATCACGGCATTGATCAATGCCAGGGTGAAACCTGGGGAAACTTGGGTCCAATACGCGATACGGTGGCGAAATTTATGGTCAAAGTGCGAGCAACGCATCGAAGAAGCGCCGGCGGTAGGCATGTTTGTGGGAACTCTCGACCCTCAAGCGACCATCTCCTAATTTATGATGTTCTTCAAACCAACCACTTTCCAGTCCTTGATTGATAAGCTGTCCCAAATGGACCAGATGGGTCGTAGGCCTTCCTCTTCGAAGCCGGAGTCGCGGAATGAAAAAGGGAAAGGGAAAGCGACCTTCATCGCCAATGCTCAACAGCAACCCAGTGGCCCAAAATTAACTGATCGCCTAGATGAAAGACAACAATTCTATAATGAGAAAATGAAGCGCCCTTATTCGTTTCCCCGGAAAAAAACGAGAAGATTGTTCGAACTGGCGACGCTCAACAGGCTCATTAATTTGCCAAATCCAAAATGCCCATTACAACCTGGTGAGGCTAATAATCCCAATTATTGCCCCTATCACCAAGCAATAGTCCATCCGATTGAAGATTGCTTTGTCTTTAAAGGCTGGATCGAAGACCAATACCAACAGGGAAAGTTCGCACTGTCCGAGAATTGGAAAGTAAGCCCGCCTCAGCCGCACACTCCTAAAAGGGGAGACACACCGGGGGCATCGTGCTCTTTTGTCGAAGAAGCTCCATAGGAGGTCGTTCTTTCAGCCAAGACGAAAAGAATGCTGAAGGACCTCTAAACATGCCCGGCGATCAGGTGGAAAAATTCACTGGAACCCGAAGTCATCGAGGGAATTCTGAAGCCGCGTCCAACTCTAAAGATTGGCGGTGATAGTCAAAATGTTCACACCCAGCCGTCAAAGTTTTTGAAGAAAAAGAAGAAGACCAAAACGCCCGTGAAGTCTAGTGACAAGCGCACGGACCTGCAAAAACAAATTGATGCGTTGGAAGAATATAACCAGAAGGCATGGACCCCAGTCACACTCCAAGAATTTCTTAGCCACGTCCTTGAGGACGGAGATGATGACAATGGAGAAGACTCGTCGGACGGGTCTGAGGATTATGTAGCAAGCTGTCATATGATCTCTCACTCGTTAATAAACGGTGAAGAAGCCCTGGATGCAGAGAAACCGGGGGCAAATCCTGAGCCTGAACTTCTAGGACCATCAGACGAAGTAGTTGATGCATTCTTAAATGAAGCCCTTTTGAAAAGCAAAGCTGATCGAGAGTGCGAGATGGCTATATTTGAGAAGGCCAAACGCCGGCGACTGGACGAATGGGTTGAAACACTCCCACCAGAACAAAGTACAGCTGCCGCAAATAAAAGCATGTTCAAGACGAGAAAAAGGTTCGCCAAAGCCATATCAATGGGAATGAAGCTGCCACCCTCCGAAGGAAACGCTCCTGATGAAGCAGATACGCGTCCTAGCTACTACTTATATCATCGAAAGATTGCACACCCTACCGAAGAGTGCAACGCTTTTTAAAGCTGGTGGCAAGGATATATTGCTGACCGACAACATTTCAAGCGGATGAAAAGCAAAACTCATCGGGAGCAAAGAAATACGACCGAAAAGCGCAAAAGAACGACCGGCAACTGTCACATGGTCGACGCTGGGGGATCGCAAGTTCTCACCTTCGGGAGCGATTCTGACGAAGAAATGACTCTCGGCCCTCTCTTCAAAGAATCCACCTCAGGAAAGGAGGAAGAACCGAAGAGCTGCGAGAACATTCAGTTGCGCAATCGCACATTACCTGAAAAGAATCTCGGGCTTGCGAACAGTGGGCGGAATAGAAAAGATAAGGGGAAAGAAAAGATCCTTGAAGATATCACCCTCGATGATCGAGTCGTCGAAGAGCTGGCAGCCAAGGACCCACCCAAGAAAAGTAAGGTGGATTACAACGTTCTGGCACACCTGAGGAAGATACCCTCGCATCTCAGCATTCTCGACGCCCTTATGCTATCCAAAGAGGCGAGAGATTCTTTAATAAAGGCACTACAATAGCCCGAGCAATTCCAAGCTTTTCTCGCCGAAGAAAAGATGAAAGACGAACTGGAAGAAGTGCACATTGATGACATAACCTTCGGAGATGAAGATCTCCTCCTCGGGACATGTGAGCACAACCGTCCCCTTTATGTCTTCGGATACTGTCATGATATTAAGATCGGCAAAATCCTGGTTGACAGTGGGTCCTCCGTCAATCTTCTCAATGTAAGAGTGTTAAAGGAAATCTGCATGAGCGTTCAGCACCTTGCTCGTGATAAAATCACCATCTCTGGGTTTGACTCCCAGTCATCACGGACGCTCGGGTCTGTAATATTGACACTACGCTTTGGGCTACTCGTCACGGACATTAAATTTCACGGCATTGACGCCAAGACATGCTACAATGCTTTGCTCGGCAGGCCTTGGTTACATGAGTATAACATCATCCCTTCTACACAACATCAGTGTATGAAGTATTTCAAGGATGGTCTTGAGTATACCGTGACAGGGGAGTTAAACCCATTCTCCGTGAACGAAGTCCGCAAATATGAGGATGCCAAGTACTTCCTACCAGATTTCGAAGACACGGAAAGATGTCGCAAATCGGAGGACAAGAACAAAGCTATCACCACTATTCCGGTCTTCGGGAGTGATAACAAGGAGGAAGAGAAAATAATTTATTCAGGGCCGCCCCGACACAATAAGCCGGGACCGTCCACCCCCATTATGGTCTTCGGCAGCGACTCGGAAGATGAGGTCAATGCTGTATTCTCCGCTCGGCCATCAATACAAGCTTTCGCTGATGAAGATCAATGTTTGCAAGTAGCAATGGTTCCGCAAGAGCATTACAAAGAGCTTGATGCACTTGAAACTTATAGTGTGCAAGAACTGCAGACATTCTATGTCCTTCCCAGGCGAAAAGGTGAAAAGGCGATCCTATTCTACCGATCTGGGGAAACCAAAGTGGAGAAGGAAATTTGGCATGGTGCGGATTCTACACTTGACAGACTCCAGCCCATCCGTTTGCCCAGATACCACACAGAAGGATTAAAAAGACTGTTGAGGCGCCAAGGCGTACCCCTTAAGCAGACTGCTAGATAAGCTCAGTTCTACAATAGGATCTGGGACGTCCCCGGAACTCAGCGAAAACTGCCCAACAGGAGAATGGAAACGATCGGACTTGTACATGTTCAATCCAAGGGACGGGAGCAAGTCCGTGTTAGCTACGTCATATATGACTTCGATGAAGAAGGAGATGCTCTATAGGAAGATACTAACCCTGAACCAAAACGAGCTTCCGTCGTGAAAATGCCAAGCCCGTCGTTCGAAGAACAGATGGACAAACTGATAAGAGAAGCGGGTTAAAAGGTTTGAGACGATCATAACCGCGAAATGGTCATCTACGAGAGAGCCAGGACACAACGCCTCCTTCAGCAGGCCGTGGAGAATGATGATGCCCTTCGTCGCCAGCCCGTCGTACAAAAGACCCGACGCAGAGGCAGAAATAAACCTAAGAACGAAAAATATGTTCGACGGCAGCGTAGCGGGTCCAAAAAGACACGCGAAGTAGAATCAAGCAACCGGGATTCGTCTTTTATAAAGAAGATGGGTCGAGCGTATTATTTTCCCCGAGACAAGACAAGGAAGATATTCGACCTCGTCGTGAAACATCGGATGATGACACTCCCGGAGTCTAAGCACCCCGAGCAAGCAAACGAGGTCTCTCACCCAGACTATTGCTCCTATCACCGAGCAATAGGACATCCCCTCGAAGACTGCTTCACCTTCAAGAACTGGATCGAAGACCAATATCAACAAGGCAGATTCGCTTTATCCAGCAGTTGGAGGATAACCCCGCCGCAGAAGTATGAACTAAAATCCACAAGAGTAGAACCAGATCAATATCGGACTTGGAAGCGATCTCGCACCTGTCACGTGATAACGCTGTCACAAGAAGAACCCGAGAATATGGATGATCTCCCCTGGTGCTTCGAAAACGATGAAGATGAATTAATCTCAGAATTTCCACCGGCACCAAAAGAGCTGGAAGATGGAATACATACTACTGTAGATAACCTCAAGAAAATTGACTTGGGAACGGCAAGTGACCCACGGCCGACATTCGTCAGTGAGCTGTTGTCTGAAGAAAAAGTGGCTACGCTTAAAGACGTGCTCATGCAGTACAAAGATTGCTTCGCATGGAACTATTCCGAAATGCCGGGACTAGATCCAGACATTATTGTGCACAAATTGGCGATATCTCCGGACGTCAAGCCGATCAGACAAGCACTGAGAAGAATGCAGCTTGAGCTTGAGATGAGCATCAATGCCGAGATCAAGAAGCTAATCGACTCCGGCTTCATCCAAGAGGTTCGGTATCCTGACTGGATTGCCAACATCGTCCCAGTGATGAAGAAGAATGGGACGGTGCGCATCTGCGTGG
The DNA here is from genome assembly GCA_030015575.1 of Agapanthus africanus. Taxonomy (NCBI): domain Eukaryota; kingdom Viridiplantae; phylum Streptophyta; class Magnoliopsida; order Asparagales; family Amaryllidaceae; genus Agapanthus; species Agapanthus africanus. The sequence goes on along the minus strand of CM057344.1, from coordinate 89,946,516 downwards.
ACTTCCGGGATCTCAACAAAGCTTGCCCGAAGGACGACTTTCCAGTACCGGGCACCGAGCTGATGATCGACAACACGTCCACCCACGAAGTCTTCTCCTTCATGGACGGCTCATCAGGATACAATCAGAAAAAGATGCATCCTGAGGACCGGAAGCATACCGCTTTCCGGACCCCTTTGGGCATATTCTGCTACAAGGTGATGCCCTTCGGTCTAAAAAATGCCGGTGCCACCTATCAGAGGGCTATGACGAAGATTTTCGATGACCTCATACATGAAAGCGTCGAATGTTATATCGACGACCTCGTAGTTAAAAGCAAATCATATGAGGAACATTTAGAGCATCTGAAGATCATGTTTCAGCGGCTTCGGAAATACAACTTGAAGATGAACCCTCTCAAGTGCGCGTTCGGAGTTTCCTTAGGCAAGTTCCTAGGATTCGTCGTCCGACACCGAAGCATCTAGGTAGACCCGTCAAAGATTAAGGCGATCATGGAAATGCCTTCGCCAAGGACTCTCAAGCAACTGTGGTCTCTCCAACGAAATCTTGCATATATCCGACGATTTATAGCCAATCTTTCCGGTAAGTGTCATCCTTACAGTCACCTAATGAAGAAGGGAACCCCGTTCATCTGGGATCGCAAATGCCAAGGCGCACTGGACGAGATCAAGCAATACCTGTAGAATCCGCCAGTGCTAACCGCTCCAATCAAGGGAAAACCCCTCATTCTGTATACAACTGCCCTCGAAGGTTTTTTAGGCGCACTGTGGGCATAAGAAAATGACCAAGGGAAAGAGAGAGCCCTCTACTACTTGAATCGAGTTCTCCTGGGGGCAGAAAGCAACTACTCCCCCATTGAAAAACACTGTCTGGCGTTGATCTTCGCAATAACGAAGCTCAGACACTACGCGTTGGCACATGAGGTCCATCTCATATCAAAGGTGGATCCTCTCAAATATTTGATGTCAAAGGCTATATTAACGGGACGGCTCGCTAAATGGGCCCTACTCTTGATGGAATTCTCGGTGACATACAGACCCCTCAAAGCGGTGAAAGGCCAGGCCATCGGCGACTTCCTCGCTGAACATCCGATACCTGCCGACTCTCCTTTGAACTGCGAATTGCCTGACGAGCACGCGTTTGAAACGATTGATAGTGAGAGAAGAGAAAATGATACCCAGTGGAAACTCTACTTCGACGAAGCATCTTCTATGAAGAAGCGAAAGCACAACTCCCCCATAATAAAATCAGGGGTAGGCCTCATTTTCGTGACTCCGCAAGGAGGGATAATGCGCTTTGTCTTCTCCTTAACAGAGCCGTGGACAAACAATGAAGCTGAGTATGAAGCTTTGATAGCAGGTCTTGAGATCGCTGTCGACATGGGAATCGAAAACCTCCTCATATACGGAAACTCCCAACTGGTCGTTAGTCAAGTAAACGGCGACTATCAAACGTGCAAGCCAGAGTTGGTGAAGTACGGCGGGAGAGTACAGCAACTGCTGACTCAAATTCCTTCCTACACTCTGGAAAGCATACCGCGGGCGGAAAATAGCAAAGCAGATGCATTAGCCAAGCTTGCTAAAGAACTGGCCGATGAGAACCTCGATGACGTAAGGATCGTTGTGCAAAGACGTCGGATTCTTGCACCGGCAGAAATATATCCGGAGTCATCCGAAGAGAAGGGAGTTACCGAGAAAACGACCCTACAAATAAAAGACCAGGAAAAGGCTAAGGATTGGAGAGAAGTCTTTATAGACTACTTCAAATCCCGTCGAACACCTGAAGATGCATCCTCGATACATCAGCTCATGAAACGAGCTCTTTCTTTTGCATTCGTCAATGATACTCTGTATAAGAGATCGTTTGACTCTTTATGGCTAAGATGCCTGGGACCTGAAGAGGCAAGGAGAGTCGTTCAAGAAATTCACGACGGACTCTGCGGTTCTCACCAAGCCGGGCCGAAGATGAAGCTGAAGATCAAAAGGATGGGTTACTATTGGCCCACAATGATCCAAGACTGCCTTGAATACGTAAAGCAGTGCCACTCGTGCCAGGTTCACGGGGACTTTATCCATCAGCATCCAAATCCGCTACACCCAACGGTGGCTAGCTGGCCGTTCGAGATGTGGGGAACCGACATAATCGGGCCCATCGAACCAACATCGTCCAGAGGACATCGATTCATTTTAGCAGCAACTGATTACTTCTCCAAGTGGGCAGAAGAAGTACCGTTAAAGGAAGTGAAGACGGAGAATATCCTCCATTTCTTCAAGACGCACGTCATCTACTGGTTTGGCACTCCGCGACGGATTATCTCCGATAACGGGCCGGCCTACAGAAACCACAAGATCAGCCGCTTCGCACAACAGCATCACATAGACTGGAGGTACTCTTCGGTCTACAATCCCCGAGCTAACGGTCTGGCTGAGGCTTTCAACAAAATCTTGACGAAGATCGTGAAAAAGACGGTGTCGCGAAATAAGAGGGACTGGCACGAGAGACTGCATGAAGCTCTCTGGGAGTATCGAACTACGTTCAAAATGGCCACAAACACAACGCCGTATGCAATGGTGTTCGGCACAAAAGCGGTGCTCCCCCTCGAACTAGAGTTACCCTCTCTACGAATGGCAGTTCATTACGAGCTAACAGACGAAGAAAATGCTCACCTTCGGCTTGAGGAGCTCGATGCTCTTGATGAAATCCGTCTCCTGGCGCAACAAAATCTGGAAGCTTATAAAGCAAAGATGGCGCGCTCATATGAAAGATTGACTAGGCCGAGAATATTCTGCCAAGGCGAACTCGTGCTAGTGGTCAAAAGACCTATGATCCCTAATCATGCCAAACGGGGGAAATTCGAGCCGAACTATGAAGGCCCGTATATCATAGACAAGGTCTACCGGGGTGGAGCCTATCTATTCATGGACATGCATGGCGAAAGACCTTTCAGGCCAATAAACGGTCGCTTCCTGAAAAAATACTACGCCTAACTAGTCACGGCCTAGGTCAATGATAGATGACGACGCCTATGTCCGCTCTCTATCTTCCTAAGCCTAAACTCTGTAAGTAGTAGCCGGCTTTCGGACCGAAACGTTCTTAAACTAATGATGGACCACTATGTCCTAAAACTGCCTGCGGACCGAAACGTCCTTAAACTAATGATGGATCGCAATGTCCTAAAACTTGCAATTGACCGAGACGTCGATAAACTACTACGGACCGCAGCATCCCAAGGCTGACAAAAAAAAATAATAATAATAAAAAGAGAAGGAAACGGTATGTCCATAAGCAAAATGGGCATGGATGAAAACCCGAAAAGGCTCCGTGAGTAAAAACAGCAGGGCTACCGGCGAGTTTTGTGAAAACCCGAAAGGGCGCAATCTCGTTAAAAGACACTTGCAAGGTCCTCTCGACCTTGTAAGGAGAAACCACCTGCGTGAGATCTTTACAACTCATAAGGGAGCAACACACTTAGGGATCCCCACAATTCCTAAGGAGAAATTACACTTGCGAGATCCTCACGACTCGTAAGGAGAACCCTCCTATGAGACCCTCACGGCTCATAAGATTCAAAAGTCTTAAGCTACAGGGATCTGAACCTGTTCTTAAGCAACCATCACAACCTCCAATGCTGCCCTACAAGCGGCTCGACCCTTGTATACAATCCACGGGCGTAAATAAACATTTCCCTAACAAAGTCTCATCCGTGACTAGAGATATGTTTGCACAGTGAACCCCCCTTGTAAGTCATCTCGACTTATAACGAGAAAATACTCTTGTAAGATCCTTACGACTTACGAGAAGCCATGCACTTAGGAGTCCTCACGATTCCTAAGGAGAAAACACACCTACGAGATCCTCACGACTTGTAGGGAGAAATACCTTTATGAGACCCTTACGGCTCATGAAGTCAAAAGTATTAGTCAACAGGATCTGAACCCTGTTTGCTAAGCCACCTTTGTTCGGCATCGACAGAGGCAAATGATGATTCGCTCCTGGCAATATCCTAGTTGTAGCGGTGCTGATGCCGAAATCAGTGTCTAATACCAAGCTTGCAGCAAAAAGCCAGCAAACCACACATGCATACGAAATAGCCGAAATGATGGGGCAACTTGCAAACAAAATCAACAAGTAAAAATGTATGCATATAAAAATAGCCGAAATGATTGGGCAACTCGCAATAAAAAGCAGCGAGTAAAAATAAAACAAATAGCCGAAATGATGGGGCACCGCAAAAAATAGCCGAAATGATTGGGCAATCGCGACCTTCGCGATATAAAAGCTGAAATGATAAAGCATCGTGGAAAGAAATAAAAAAAAAAATTTGAAAGAATGAAATTTTCGCCCTACAGGTGATATCACATCAATCCCTGTATACAATCCAGGGGCGCAAACGAAGAAGGAATCACACCTTCCCTCCCCAGGCTCCATCCGAAAGAAGAAGCCAAATCTCAACGGTTCACAGACAGCCTGAAGATCATCTTAACATTCGTCTCATTACAACAGACGCAACATCAAGCAAAGCGGAACCACGGCAATTCCCAGTTCCATGACTCGGCGGTGCACAGACAACCGAGAGCCAATCCCCGACTCCGTGAAATGCGGATAAAGTCAACCCTTCCTGGTCATGTGGAACACGGCCTATGTCAATCATGACCCCATGGGAAACGTCCAGAGTGGATCCTGGTCCTCGCAGAACACGGCTATGACCCCGTGGGAAGCATCCAGAGCAAATTCCTGGTCACGTGGAACACGGCCTATGTCAATCATGACCCCGTGGAAAACGTCCAGAGCGGAGCCTGGTCCTCGCAGAACACGGCTATGACCTCGTAGGAAGCATCCAGAGCAAATTCCTGGTCACGTGGAACACGGCCTATGTCAATCATGACCCCGTGGAAAACGTCCAGAGCGGAGCCCGGTCCTCACAGAACACGGCTATGACCCCGTGGGAAGCATCCAGAGCAAATTCCTGGTCATGTGGAACACGGCCTATGTCAATCCTGACCCCATGGAAAACGTCCAGAGCGGAGCCTGGTCCTCGCAGAACACGGCTATGACCCTGTGGGAAGCATCCAGAGTAAATTCCTGGTCACGTGGAACACGGCCTATGTCAATCCTGACCCCGTGGAAAATGTTCAGAACGGAGCCTGGTCCTCGCAGAACACGGCTATGACCCCGTGGGAAGCATCCAGAGCAAATTCCTGGTCACGTGGAACACGGCCTATGTCAATCCTGACCCTATGGAAAACGTCCAGAGCGGAGCCTGGCCCTCGCAGAACACGGCTATGACCCCGTGGGAAACATCCAGAGCAAATTCCTGGTCACGTGGAATACGGCCTATGTCAATTCTGACCCCGTGGGAAACATCCAGAGCGGAGCCTGGTCCTCGCAGAACACAGTTATGACCCCGTAGGAAGCATCAAGAGCAAATTCCTGGTCACGTGGAACACGGCCTATGTCAATCCTGACCCCGTGGGAAACATCCAGAGCGGATCCTGGCCCTCGCTGAACACAGCCTATGTCAATCCTGACCCCGTGGGAAGCATCCAGAGCGGATCCTGGTCCTCGCAGAACACGGCTATGTCAATCCGACCCCGTGGGAAGCATCCAGAGTAAAATCCCGGTCCCGTGGAACACGGCTAAAGTCAATCTTGACCCCGTGGGAAACGCCCAGAGCAACTCCTGACTCCGTTGAATACGGATAATGGCAACACCATCAATCACTTACGGGTCCTCTCGACCCGTAGGGAAGAAAACTCTCTTGTAAGATCCTTATGACTTATAAGAAAAAACGTACTTAGGAATCCTCACAATTCCTAAGGAGAAAATACACCTACGAGATCCCCTCGACTCGTAGGGAGAAAAGTCTTTATGAGACCCTCACGGCTCATGAAATTGAAAAGTCTTAGGCAGCAGATCTGAACCTGCTTTCTAAGCCATCACTACCTCTCGAAGAATTCAAAACAGAATGCTCTCTTTAACATCGGCAGGCTACGCTTACTAAAGTGACATGCTAATAACAAAGAAAAGAAGAAAGCCAAGAGATGACACGAGACATTGCGAAAGAAATGTATCTTTTATTCATAAATTCAATTAGGCACAAAATATATCTTATGAAAGAATAAAAAAAATGGATACATTTTATTCAAAATTACAAGTGGTACAAAAACAATTATTGAGAGGGAAGCGTTTTCAATAGACTAATTAGCCGCTCGCGCACTTCCCTCGGCCCTTTTCATGGCCAGCTGCCACGGCCAACTCTGCTTCAACCTGAGCTCGTTACTGCAGATAAGATGAAAGTTGCTCGTCAACGACCCGCTGAGCTACCTCACGACTTTGTGCATCTCATTCAATGAGGTCAAGTTTCTGCCTCAGCGTTAGCCCGTCAGAAATACATCGTAGAAGACTTTCAAAGATGACTTTCAGCAGTGCAGCGTTTGCATCAACTTGAGCATGCAAACGAGCGGTTTCGCTTAAAGTCTCCTCGCTCTCCTTACACCTCAAAACCACTTTTTGTTCAAGATGGCGGAAGTAAGGGGTGCTCTCCTCGACCCATGCAGCCCACTGGGAGTTCATAGACAAGACCTCGGGGGCAGGGCATCTAAACTCAAGCTTATACAGCAGGCCTCGATTTTTCTGCAATGTTTAACCCAGGACTCCACAACGCCTTCATTATGAAAGTGCACGAGCGTCTCCAGCATGGGATTAACCTCAGCAGCGATATCTGTAGCAAGGGCAGGAGTCTCTACATCAAGCTCCTCGAGGTGATCAATCAACATGCGCAAGCTATTCACAGCACCTTTGGAAGAGGGACGTCGAGAGAAAGGGCCTGCTGGCATTATGACTTGAGACTCAAACGAAGCTGAAGTCGGTGTCACAGCTACAAAGCAAATCACAGTCAAATAACGATTCAATAAATAAAGGAGGTTCATGAACAACGGAGTTTACTATACCGGCTACAGCAGGTCTCAAGACCGGGAGTACCGGTGGTGCAACTGTTCTTTCGTCTCCTCCTTCGATCTATAGGGCTGCAATTAAAACAAAGAAGAATTAGAAACGATTTGACTACACGTAAAAGAAAAGAAGAAACGTTAGCTAAAGACTGTACTCACCAGCTCCGTTAGAAGAGGCAATTTCTGACTGAAAGGAGAAGTGTGGGTGTAGCACCTGATACAGGTGATCAAAAAGGACTCCTGCGAGGATGTAATAATGCAATATCAGTACATAAAATAAACTGCCTACAATGAAACTGATGGGTCACAAATCCACACCTTCCAGCATTTGAGATGGTATGAGAGAAGGTAGAGGAGCGGTCACCGTCAAAGCAGCAACTGGAGATGCTTCCTCGGGTGGAACAACCCCAACGCCTATCACACCTGCATTAGAAATAAGAGAAACGTTGTCAAAAAGAAATTGAAAGGGATTGCAGAATAAAGGGGAGAGTAATGACCCAAAATCTACCTTGTGAGTCGCCGGTCGAGACCGCGATAAGGGCGTTACTGGATGCAGCGAATGCTTCACCCTCCTCCATCGGAACGGTCTCGCCACCCGTAGCCTCATCCCCCGACTTCACGAGAATCGTCGTGATACTCGCAGCGCCGGCAACGGCAAGAACCCGCAAGGGGAAAGAGTGACGATTGGAGCAGTGCCCCACTCTTGAGAAAGAGTGGCTACCTCGGGCTCAGCGGTTGTAGCCATCTCACCTACCGCTACCTCGGGCTCGACGATTGTAGTCATCTCACCTACCGCTACTTCAGACTCGGTGGTTGCCGCCACGTCACCCACCACTTTCTCGGCAAGAATCGGCCCTGCAAGATAAGATATATGAGGATCTGAAAATTTAAACTTTGACAAAAGAACCCAATGTCACATTACCTTAGGTCGGTTTTTCGATTGCTTCCCGAGCCGCACGTGCCGCCTTTCTGTGGGTGGTAGACAAGGCAGCCGAAGTATCCTCTGAAGAAGTAGGGGCAGGGGTAACAGCGCTTGGACCTGCACCCGCATCCAAGGCGGCAGTATGCTCCCCTGTCGCGCGCATTCTACACTTCCTTTCCGCCCGGGCCGTGATAGCAGATCTTCTAAAAACCTCCGTCAACGGGACGTCATCATCCGCGCTAATAGTTATCTCTGGAGCCGTTATGGCATCCATCATCGGTCGTTTAAGTAAAGCCTCTTTCGGCAGTGCTGAGGAGGCCGGGACTTCGATAGCTGAACCTGGAAGCATCTCCACATCACCTGGCGGGATCGGCACTGTACTGGGCATGACCTGAGTCGAGGTAGTCCCTGCGATAAGATAAAAAGAGAGGGATCGGATTATCCATAAGAAAGGCGAATGAAGGCACGATGAGCCGAAATATACCAAGGCCCAGCGAAGCGCGAAGCCTTTCTTCCTCCTCAAAAGTCTTGAGGGAGGCCGCAAGAGCCTCTTCAGTGGAAAGACCTGTTAAAGAAAGAAAAGCGTCGGTTACAACATGATATAAAAATATAATGAAATGACGAAAGGTACGTTTGATGTTTACTTGATTGCGCGAGGATGGTCAGTCCCGCTTTGTGGCGTGCTAATCGCTCGGAAGCTGCAATAGCAGCCTCGAGATCGGTATTGTCCGGCGCTATGAATAGACCTTCGTTGGTCCCATATTCGCCCAAGCCCTCACTATAAGGAGCATAAGGCTCCTGACCAAATACAACGTCGGCAGAGAGGATTGACTTCTTTTTATTCTTCTGCAAGCGAGCTCCGGTCGCCGCAAGCACAAGTTTACGTTTAGTGGGCACCTTGGGGCGACAAGTCCCGATATCTGAACCCACGCCAGAATCGGGGGAAGCTACAGTCGCCGTTTCTACAGGATCCCGGGGTATCAGTAGCCTGGGCCTGTCGTGCGGGACTTCAATCACGGCAGCTTCTCTTAAAGGAGGTGGGACAATGGTCCGTCGCTTCAGAGGGACGTTTCGATCACCAGCAGAGGGTGCACCTTTGCGATCGAGCAGCAGTCGCTTCTCCTCCTTGATGACGGCGCCCATTGAATGCCGGTACCACGCCACGCACACACTAAGGGCCTTCGGGACACAGCTCGGTTCGCTGATAAAGAAGTTGGACCCCGTGTTCAAGCGCATGAAATGAGCGTGTTTCGCATTCCCTCTTTAGTGACAGCAGGTTCTAACAAGAAAGCCTCAAGCGGGACTCCCTGATTGTAGCTCAGCTGCTGGGAGAAACGGTACGGATTGTATCTCATGAATAATGCCGCATCATTTTGCCTAAACACTAGAAAGCCCGGTCTGATGGAATATAAATGAAGGATTTCCCGAGCTTTCAAAACAAAGGCTCCATCTTTAAAAATGTCCCGCAATGGCTGCACCGTTGTCGCGGACTCTTTGCCGATAGTCAGGATCTTGTCAGTGAAAGTCATGCCATCTCCAACCGTGCGAGGACGAAGGAGCAAACCTCTAGCTTCCCGCGATGACGGATTTACAATAGATGCGTCGACTAATCACATAATTCGGGGGAAGCCGCACCTGTCGTAGAAGGACGGCCTTTTATGGATACCGAAGACGCCAAGTGCATGTAGCTCGAGCCATGACATGAAGTAATGCATCTAGAAGTTCATATGCTGCACTCCGGGTTCAATAGTATACGCCGCTTGGCTGAGGCCGTAATACAGATGAGCTAACCCGGCACCCCGACAGCCACTTTCACCCCAATGACCATTCGGTGAGCTGGGTAGAAGACAGACGGCCTCATACGGCGAGGGTGCATCGGGAGCGCAAACCAGCTCAGCTATAGCCCAAGAAACCCCTAAAAGAACGTTTCCTCATCAATCCCAAGGACTGCGACCTTCGCGAAAGAAACAACTGGAGTGTTGGGAAGGAAGAAACTCTTTTGATCTGCCTCCGCCGTTGGGAAGTTGTTTAACCCTAAGCCGAAAGGGTCGTCAAGTTTGGCGAATTTAGCAGCCTCCTTCGAGAGGACTTCCGGGTGGAGAAAACGAGCAATGAAATCCTCAAAATTAACCCCGCGGCTCACTGATTCGAGAAAAAAGCCCTCATAAATATTCAACACTTTGATTAAACTAAGGAACTGTTGTTGAATGGCGTTCTCCGGGGTAAGGCCTGTCATCACTGGCATGGCATCAAAAACGTATTCATCTGTAGGAAGCAGTTCCTCATAATGCTCTCCCATAACCGGTAAGCCAGAAACTTCTGCAAATTCCTCCAAGGAAATTGATACTTCTCTGTCCAACGAAAGGAAAGTGTGAGTAGGAATATTCTACTGCTCCAGAAAGGCCTTAACCCACTAGGCGGGAAGCGTAGAATACTGGAAGAGAGAAGCATAAATGGTGGGATACAACCCAAGCCTCAACAACTGTGACTTCTTCGCTGACATAATGTAGCGGGCCCATTGCAGATAGCCAGCTGGATGACGATGAATTAGGCCAATCATATATGGTTGTCCCTATGGTCGCGCCTCGCCTTGACAAATACGTTGCCCCAGGGTATCCAAAGCCATTGGAGGCTGAACGGGTATCAAAGCCATAGCAGGCTGAAGAAGACCTCCCGGAGTCCAATTGACTTCTTCCACGGTATAGTTCACCTGGGGTGGGTCGGCGTAATGGATCGCCATGATGGGCTCTGAGGGTACCGCGCACGAAAAGCTCTGCCGACCCTTAATAATTTGGTTGTACCATGTCCCCCAGAGGTGAAGATTCTTATGTTCCGGATCATGATCTTTGATCAATGCTAAGACTTCCCGGTCCACAGGCACTCCAGGGAATCCTCCCTCTGAACGAACAAATGGGAAAAAGGGATCGAAAGACATGTCGCCTGCGTGAAAAGGGACAAAAGTCAACTGTCAGTGCGATAATTTAATTAAATTCTGACACTTGATACTTTAGAATTTGTACCACACTGCAATGCAGTGGATAGGAACCAAAAGGGGCCCACTAAATCTAGATGACAGTTCATCATTAATAAAACAGCCTCATCATTTGATGAGGTTGTCATTAAATGAGGAAATCCTTAAAAAGTTCTCATTAAATGAGAAATCCCTCGGGCAGAGGAGTAAATCTCCCTTTGAGAGCAGTGCTCTGTGACAGAGTGACACTTGTCAAACTCTAATCATGAAGGAATAAAAATTCCTCAAGAGCCTTGCTCTCAAAAAAATGATGATGGAATAATCCATCAGAAAAATTGAAATCATTTTTTTATGAATTAAAAATTCTGAGATCTTCAAGATCCACGAACGAACTCTTAAGAGTTCTTCATAAGAGATTAACAAATCTACTTGTTTTCAAAAGAGCAAAGCTCTGTTGATGGGTTAAGAAACCCTGAAGGAGATTCTTTAGATCTATGATTCCATGAGAGCAAAGCTCTGTTAATGAAACCTTAAAAAGGTTTTCTTTAGATCAAAGATCTATGAAGAGCAAGGCTCTGTTAATGGGTAAAACCCTAGATTATTAAAAGATTTAATTTTTACCTAAATTTTGACAGAGTTTTTGTCCTTAAGAAAATTCTTAAGATGGAGAGCTATGCTCTGTGAGAGAATAAAAATTCTCAGAGAACAAGGAAGAAGATGAACAGAAATCATCCTGAGGACCAAAGGTCCTATTTATAGGCACTGAGTGCCGTTTCAACTTCTGAGTTGATCCAAGGGCGCAGATGCTGCCACCGCTGCACTCACATGTGGGCCAAGTGAGCACAACGGTGGGGGGCATTTGTTTCCCCCAATCAGAGCAAAACTCTATTTAAAGTTCAAATTTTTGAAATGAAACAACGCTTCAGATGCAGCGCCAAGTGCGTTGCACCCTATGTAGCGCACCACGTGCAAAGCACGTGGGCGCTAGCGCTAGGTGCGATGCGCTCTAAGCAGCACGCCACGTGTGCGCTAGCGCTAGGTGCGTTGCGCTCCAAGCAGCGCACTGCGTGTCAAACACAGGTGCGCTAACGCAATGTGCGCTGCTCTTCAAGCAGCGCACCACGTGCAGAGTACGGGTGCGCTGGCGCTGGAATTAAAAACTCCCTATCGTTAGATCAAAGATCTAATAATAATGATAAATCATTAATTAATCAGAATTAAATTCTGTTAAGAAAAGATTCCTCAAAAATCTTTCCAAATAACAAGATTGTGCTCTGTAAATCAGAGCACCGTTGGATCAATGATCCAATGGTAAATAAAAATTACCAAAAGACAGAATAAATTCTATATGGAAAGATTTTCCAGTCTTGTTAAAAACAAGAAGATTGCCTTCTGTAAAACAGAAGCCCTAGGATCAAAGATCCAATGGTGGGGAAACATCCCCAAATCAATCAAAGAAAGATCTCTTTAACTGATTCAACAAATCGGCCTATCTTATAAAAAGGCCCTTAGACTTCAAGTCTCAGAGATACAGAAAGAGAGAGAAACCTCCCCAAAAAAACTTTGAGAAAATTCAAAGAGCAAGCTCTTGCAAGAAGATTTTTCTTCAAGGTAAGAATGAATGATGATGAACACAGAGATAAAATCATCTCATGATTAAGAAAGAAGAATTCATTTCTTTAAAAAGATTATAGATATACAAAGACAAAAAGTCTTTCACAAAGAGATCAAAAGATTTCATCATCAAATAAAAGAAGAACTTACTTCTCACAGATCATAGATCTATAAGACAAAAGTCTTTCTCAAAGAGATCATTCAATTCTCTTAAGGATCATAGATCCATAAAGGCAAAGTCCTTTCATCAATATAAGAGATTGAAACGATTGTTCTCAGATCTTGAGATAAAGTCTCTCTTTGGATCATAGAATTGATCAAATGCGCTTTGCGCTCTTGAACTGCGCTCTCTGGACTGGCGCTCAGCGCCAAAAGCGCCATGTGTCAATCACGTATGCGCCAATTAACAACTAGCGCTTTGCGCTCTTGAAATAGCGCACTGAGCTCATGGGCTGGCGCTCAGCGCCAAGCGCACCACGTGTGCACTACTAAACTGAAAGCGCAATGCGCTCATGAATTAGCGCTCATAAATTGGTATCATGCGCTCATCATCTGGCGCTTAGCGCCAAGCGCGACACGTGTCCTTTACATGTGCGCTACTTGGCAAAAGCGCACTGCGCTCTTTGACTGGCGCAAAGCGCCAAGCACGCCACATGTCGTGCTGATCGAACATAAATTGTTCTTTAATAAACCCCAGAGCTATGATGAATGCTCAGCGTTCAATAAAAGACAGAAATACTGTCAAAATCCAAATCAATGCTCAGCATTATTAAAAAGGCCAAGCCCAAACAAATGCTTAACAGCCCAAAATAAATGTTAAACATTTTAACTTGATTGTACTTAGCCCAAGACTGGCCATAAGTCCTCAATTCAGATTTAACTGAGCCCATGTGCTCATAATCTAATTATTTGATCTTAGTCCCAAATTGGACTACAGATTTCTCAACCAAAATTGGTTCAAGGGTACATCTCCTTACTCCTTTAATATTTGTCGTTGTAATCCTTCAACGTCTTCAGAGAGGTGACGGGTCCCGACAACTAAACATTTCATGGACTGTGGGGTCCTTAAACTCATGGACTATGATGTCCTTAAACTTTAGACTACGACGTCCTTAACCTGGACTGTGGGGTCCCTTTAAATCCACGGACTATGATGTCATTAACCTTGACTGTGAGGTCTTTAAACTCACGGACTATGATGTCCTTAACCTTGACTGTGAGGTCTTTAAACTCACAGACTATGACGTCCTTAACCTTGACTGTGAGGTCTTTAAACTTATGGACCACTATGTCCTTAAACTGGTAATGGACCACCATGTCCTTAAACTGGTAATCGACCGCAATGTCCCTAAACTAAACAATAGAGCCCAAATGCTCTCTTGTTGGATCTAAACGATCCCGTTAAGTTGATCTTAGTCTAAAATTAGACTAACGTATCCTTAACAAACGTTTAAGTTGATCTTAGTCTCAAATAAGATTAACGTATCCTTAAACCCAACCCCCAAACCCAAATCTAAGAAGATACAGATTTGGACTAATCCACGTCCTACGAGCGACAACATAAATTTGTCTCCGTATACAATCCACGGGCAACCAAAAACAAAACAAACATCCATGACACGAAGCGACCATCTGGAGAAGGAGAAAGTGGTTACCGCGATGCGGTAGCGTAATTAACTGCAGGGGCTTACGCCTGCAGGGAAGAGCGTCCCCATAATCAAAAACCCCTCAAATGAGGGGAAATCTGACGAAGTCTGCTACATCGGCCGCATCCGTTTAAACCTTCGATACATGGTGTCATAAATCAACTTGGCATCTTCGGAGAGGTGGACAGATAGCACCAATTAGCATCTGCCCTCAGAATTCAGGCCCTGACGTCCCAACGTCCCGGTCGCTTCTTCCGGCGGAGAACACATGGGTTCTGCATAAAACCAAAGTACAAAAGAGTCAGCAATCCCAGAAAAAGTGAAAGCATACACAAGTCTAAACAGGTCGCCTGAAAACTCCTAACTTACCCGCGAACTGGGCGGGGCTGAGCCCGGCCCAACTGAGGGCCCGCTCAGACAGCTGCACATCAGCCCGGGGGAGGGGCTCCCACTCCGACACCGCCACTGCGTCGGGATCATTCAACCGCCCCGCCTGCGGGTAGGTGGCCCTGTGCCACTGGATGGGCACAGACCAATCCTCACCCTCGGGCGGCCCAACAAACAAAAACTTTTTCTTCCATTCGTGAATGGAAGAAGGTACTACGACGACCCCGACCTGGCAGCGCCTCTCCGGTGTTTTCTAAAAGAGATGCACACCCAGCTCGGCTCGCCCCTACGAGTGCCGCGGTGGTTTTTGTAGAAAAGAGAAGAAACGAGAAAGCTCCGACTGAAAGGGATCAGACGCAATTTCAACTGGACCAGGAACCTAAGGAGAATCCTCCAAGAATTCGGCACTAACTGGCACGGGGCAAACCCAAAAAAATTCAACGCCGCACTCACCTCGAGGGAGAAGGGCAGGCGCATCCTGGCCCAAAAGGCTTCCAGGTACAGGGCAATCTCCTTACCCCGTACCTTGTCTGCCCTCTCCCCCTCCTCTGCCAGACGAAGCGAGTAGCTGGGAGGAATGTGAAAACGAGTCCGGATGGTGGCAAGCTCATCCACATGCCTCAGCACGGATGGCGCACCAAGTGCATCCACGACCTGCGCTCTGGGGACCGCCCCCATCGCGTGACCCCGGGAAGCATGACTAACCCTAACTCCCCGGGGGGACTCCGACTCAGACGAAGAAGAGGAAGAAGTAGAAGAAGAAGAAGAAGATGAAGCTACAGAGGACTCCCTAGACTCTTCCCGGACTATTTCTACAGACTCCTCAGTGGAAGACATCTAACCTGATCAAAGAGACGGGTCCTCGGAAGAGGGAACCCAAGGAATCAGACCTGAGGAGAGAGCGCCGAGCTAACACGACTAGGGACGAGGAGATTATGATGAGGTATGAACCCTGATGGGGATCCCACCTCTATTTATAGCTGCCGACGTACACATCCTACGGCTCCGGTCGTCCCCCGCAAAAACAACGCTTTGCAACCAATGGCCGACAACATTCCACCTGTCGTACTCACATCGGGCGCGCCCCATCGGGCGCGGGACCGTCTGCAGCCCGTCTCGTCAGCCAACCAGCGCCAGACACGTGGGTTGACACTTCGACGAACGTACGCGCAGACCGGCGCTTCCTCTTTAATGCGAGATCTCTTCCCTGATCCGCTGACGTCGTCAAGAAAACATGACTAATTGCCTGGGAATACGCGCCGACGATATCTTCAAATAAGAGCTCACCCTGGGTGACCGGTCAGACCACCTTCCCCCCAACCCAGGAACAGGTCGAGACGAGAGTGGGAGGCTAATGATGATGCTCGATATCGATGACTCCCCAGTTAATGACACGTGGCAGATGACGTGTCCCGGAGCTTACCAGAAAGGATCAAGAACGGTACATTGGGAGTATACCCGGGCTTGCGAACCGAGGATGTTACCGACCTTCGGTGGCCTTCCAAACCACCCACAGCTCGCCTCCGAGCTGTCACAGAACCAAGATGCCTCGGCCTCCCGCTCGTTCCCGAGCCTCCCGCCGAGCTTATCTTCCTCGGTCTCACCGACCGACCCATAGCACCGATCACAGACGCCTCCGCCACGGCTCCGCGAATCTCACCAGGCGCGAGATATCCGCTGCCCATGATCCCGGGTTCAACGCCATCACGATCCCACATTAACGAGCATATCTCGTCATTAATGGGGAATCCCGCCTATCACGCGGATGGCGTGATTCTCGCGCCGGCCGGCGTGATTCTCGCGCCCGCCTGCCCATTGCTGCCACTATATAAACCCCTCTCCCAGACGACTCAGGTAAGCCAATTTTTCCCTAATAGGTCGTTACTCTGCCAAAATACCCCGTCTAACTTGATCGGCGGAGGGTCCTCGGCGGCACAACCACTCCGGGACTTCCTTACAGGTAGCTCGGCCTCAACCACATAAAACCCATTGAGATCCATACGTTTCAGGAGTCATCCCTCCAAACTCAATCTCAGCCGTCCATCAGCGCTCGCAGCAGATCAACGGAAGATAACATCTGAAGGAGATCCAGAGATCCATCAAAAGGAGTTATATAAAAATATAGAAGATTGTAGGGGGTATATACAAAAGACCCCACATGTGTCCATTTTACATAATCATAAAAATCCCTAATTATACCACGACCCCTGCTCAGTATTTTATTTTGTTTTTTGAAAAAATGGCAAATTTACGAAATACACAAAAACATTACGGAAAAGAAACAAGAAACTCAGGAATTTCTTATTAACCAAACTCATGTGCAAGAGTCACCATCAAAAAGTGAGCTGCCAAGATCTCAATTATAAAGGTATGTACGATGTAAATATAATAGAGATTTTCAAGAATAATACTACCCTCATCATATATATGAGCCAATCTTCAATGAGTAGAAGAATTTATGGATGTATAGGCTTGGACAACTGTTAGTGCATTGCAGCGAATCTTGGCATTCGAAATGTACTTGTTGCAACACCATCTACAATTTTCCAACACGGCATCTACTTCTTTTGCTTCTGCATCATTTGCATTACTACACCCGGTACCAATAAAAAAAAAAATCAAGCACAACTCCATCTTGCTTGTATTGAAGACTGTTGTTTTCTGGTCCTATTTGGTTTTTGTACCCAAAAAGATAAATTTGAGTTGCCTTATTTTACACATGTGACTTAATTACGTGTGGAATGAAATTGAGGAAGTGTCCAATGAAGTTGGAGGAAATTCCCTGCTGCTTTATTCTCCACACATACATATTCCTGCCTCCAATTTAGAAGGTCAGGTCAATGAAAGTGAACAATGCATAGATGAAATTTTTCCCACTAATGTACAAAATTATCAACATCTATATGCCAAGAATGCAGATCAACAAATTAGATACTCATTAGAATTTGATCGGATAACAAATCTGCATATATGAATTATCTTAATTAGTCCAAATCAGTTCGATACGTGTTCATCGTTGTGTGCATCGCTTTTCTTATAACAATTAAGAAATCGGAGTTGTCTTTGTTTCATCATTTAAAAATTCAATCTCAAAACACAAGGACATTTACTTGGTAAATGTGAGATGTATTTTAAAGAAGTTAGAGCAATATACTCATGGTCGAGCATTTCGGATTCGATTGCTGCCTATTCCCACAACAGTATCAAACTTCAGCTGATTGTCGTGCTTCAAGACGCCCAAGGGCTATATGCTAAAAATGAAAAAAAAATAGATATTCATCAGAATTTGATTGGATAATTGTTTTGCATATATGAATTATCCTAATCAGACCAAATCAGTTCGATACATGTTTATCATTTTGCGCATTATTTTCTTATAGCAAGAAATCGGAATTGTCTGTGTTTCATGATTTAAAAATTCAATTTCAAAACACTAAGGAAGGTGTGCTTGGTAAATGTGAGATGGATTTTAATGAAGTTAGAGCAATATTCTCATAGTCGAGCATTTTGTATGAAATTTGGTATGCATACATCTTAGATGATAACGATGAAGATGATGTGTGCCGATCGTCCGAAAAGAACCCACTAATTCAACGGTGAAAAAGTTTTAGAATCACATGAAATTTGGTGTGCCCATATCTTAGATGATAACGATGAGGATGATGGGTGCCGATCGTCGGAAAACACGATGGAGGACGTACTTTTTCGACGACATAGAAGGAAATCCACTCTTATGGCATCTTTCCTCCATCATTCTTATACATATATAGGTCTATAACGCTGCAACCTTTTGTCCTGGGACCCAGCAAGTCATTAGAGTATATTATCTATGTCATTATTCTAAATTATAATTATAATAATTATTTTCTCTTTCGAGAAACAATAATAAACTGAGAAAAGGGGATGGGGCCCACTCGTATGTGATGGGTCCACTTCCCCTACCTCATTTAGATTTACCCCCGTTGCGCCTCCCTTCACCTTTAATAAAATATTATTAGTAAAACAAATGGGAATGATGGATCCAACTCTCTAGAGTTGAAAAGGAATAGAAAAAAAACCCTATGCAAAAGATCCGGTGAAAAACTCTCTAAATTCAAAAAGTTATAGCTTTAAATCTCTATGGTATATAGCCAACAACTTTTTTATTTTTTAATATTCCTATATTACCCTTGTCAACTTCTGGCGAAAGATGCTGCATTTAGCAGGTAAACTGCTGCATTTGGCAGGTAAACTGCTGTATTTATCGGATATACTCTTTACATTAACTGCTACACTTAGCAGATAACTGCTATATTTATCAGATGCAGCAGTCTACATAACTGCTACACTTAGCAGATAATTGTTATATTTATCAAATACAACAGCGTACACGTTGCATACAACAGTTTACAAGCTAAATGTAGCAACTATCTCTCAGAAGTTGATAAGGGTAATATGAGAATATTTAAATGTAAAAGTGGTTGGTTGTACTATAGGGACTTGCATACATGAATTTTGGGTATTATGGAGTTTTTAACAACTTTTAAAAGGCAAGGGAACCGGTCCTATTCTTTTTCGGTCACAGGAATTTGATCAATTTTCCCTATAAAAAGAATTTGATCAATTTTCCCTATAAAAAGAATTTGTATATAAGGCGGTGCTTAAGGAAAAGAATAAAGCAGACAAAAAAGTAAAGCAGAAAAAAAAAGAGAGGAAAGTGTTCGTTAGTCCTAAGTACCTGAGCAATAGGAAACAAAAGTGTTGCTTGCAAACACTTTACTCGAAAAGAAAAACGAACGATCCAACTTGATTTTTTTTTGGCAAAACTTCGTCTTCAATTTGTAGACCATTTATTTGACTCCATGTGGTTCATAATAGTCGTTTTTATTTTTTACTGTTGTCTTTTTTTTTCCTTTGACCATTTACTTTTTACATAAGTTGAAAAATGTATCAGAAAATTTAGAAGACCCGCCGAAAATCAAATTTAATAAATTTGGTCTCACATGTTTAACTAAAACAAAGATTTTGTCCCTATATATATGGTTATACATCTATTGTTCCTTGAGTAACTATTTAATCTGTAATTAGTGGCCCCAGATTTGACTTTTTATTAAAGTAATCCTGATTGATTTATGTGATTGAGACCCAATAATATATTAATAATGTAAAATATATATAGAATTTTGATAAAAGAGTTGACCATATCGGCATTTAGAACCTAGATGCATGACATAGCATAGCATGCACATGAGCAAGTTTGTCAAAATATAATCCATATTATATATATGTTTGCATAATCATTATATATTGAGTTGATTAATTCATCAATAGCCCGTCCTACATTTATAACCTCTCAACCGACAGATTAATGTCCGGCATATCTGATGTTAGTCAATTAAAAAATTACGGTATTCTTATAGCTTAAAATGAGAGTCTACAGTACGCCGCAATATCGAGAATTTTAAAACGGGTAACATGAAAGCATGAACGGTGGCTCTTGCTTGTCTAAACCAAATATAGATCAAAGCTTACCGCATTATTGCTAATTTTACGATCTAAAATATATAGAACATTTGCATTTTGAACAGATGAAACTAGTAGAATCGGCAAGGAATTATAATCAATTCAATTCCTAAGAATGCTCTTTTATTTAAAACTTGAATTATTAGTCCAAAAAAAGGAAAAGGCTAAATTGCAGGAAATACCTTAACATTTACAGCAGGAAATGCACTTAGCTTTTCAAAACCAACAATTTCCCCCCGTCAGATATTAATTGTTTCCCGAAACGATTTTTATTTAAATATTTAATAAAAAATATTTCGTTTTCTTTCTTAATTCGTATATAAGGGTTTTTTCGAAATATTGTTCGTAAAATTCTATACTAATTTGTTAACCTCCCATTATTTTTTGACATCACCCACAATTTTAAATATCCTCAAACTGGTTGAGCGAATAGTAAGCTTAGTTACCAACCGTGTTTAGCTCGGTTGGTAACAATCTCCTCCTCAATATGAGAGATCGCAAGTTTGATCCCTCTCTTAAGGTTGATCTAAAAATTAAAAAAAAGACTATTAAGCCTTTTTTTAATCAAATACCAACTTTACGCGTCTCTTCTTTCTCATTATCCTTTTCATTATAATCTAACAAAACCTCACCTTCATTTTTTTCCCCTCTTATCTCTTCTACCTGTTCATTCCGATTCTCTTACTTTATCTTTCTCTTTGTTCTCATAAGCTTTTTGTTTCCTTTCCTTTCCTTATCTCTTCTGTTTATTTCCAAATCAAGAAACTGTAATATAAAATAATCCAAATTTTAGTAAATTCTAACCTCAAAGTAACCTAACATTATATGCGAATCCTAAAGTAAAATAATCCAAATCAATCAAATCTTACAAACCAAGCAGAAAACTTAAATCTATCAAATCTTATTAAAAAAACCCAACCCAAATAGGTTAAGCAATCTTTTTTTTCTTGGAATTTGAGAGCATTTTTTCTTGGAATTTGAGGGGCATGCAAGGAATAAAAAGGGCGTGTGAAGGTATGTTTCCTTATCGATTGCTATCAAAATTAACCATCTTTAACGGTGTTCGGAGATATTAAAAAACTTACAGAATTTTAAAGGATGTAGATAATATCGAAGAATAATGGGATCATATCAAGGCAGCATAAAATTTTAGGGGCTATATCAGGAAAAATCCTTCATATAAATATTTTAATTAAATATTTAAATGAAGGACGCTGTGGGCATCCATTAAAGTTGGGAAGGGCAAAATATCAATTTTAGAATGTACAGGGTATTTCTTGATATTGGGGCAAAATTTAGACGTATTTGCTGCAATTTTGCCAAATGAAAAAAAAATAAAAAGTCAAATAAAAAGTTTGCATCTTTCAATTTCAGTCCCTGTCATCTATTTTCTATGTTGATACCCTATCCAATATATTCTAATGCTTTGATTTTAGAAAAAAAATAAATAAGAGAAACATCAAACCTTTAGTATTACCTACACAGTATTTGGAAGCAGAATATATACCATCTATTTATCAATGATTTATTAAACTGAATTAATTTTAACCATTGATTAAAAACACAAGATCCAATGGCTCTCATTCAGGTTCGCGTTTTTAAAAACGCGAACCCGTCCTACAGTATCTGTACTCGTTACCTATATTTAAAAATATCTAGATTTGCTTTATTAAACAAGCAGCTAAAATGGTTAGGTAATGTAATTACACAATTCAAAAGCTTAAACTAGTCGATTATGCTACCATAAATATTATATAATAGCCCTATGGACTTCTATGAAATAACATTAGGCCTGCTATATTTCTCATATTTTATGCTGGCTTAACTGATGATATGATATATAAAGTATAAGTCAGCTTCATTGAGCATCATATTAACTAAATAATTTGAAAAGAAGGTTTTCCCCTACAAAAATGGATAATATTTTATAGGGAACAAACATTAAAGATCGAATTTCATTTAGAAAAAATGCATTGAAAGTATTTCTCAAATCAGAGTAGAAATATTTTCTTCTTTAATTCATCCCAGACTTCAACATAGTGAAAATTTTCTTCCAAGGAAACAGAATAAAAAAAATTGATCATGGCCGACAATTTCAGGCCACCCAGTCTCCACACAGATCAAAATGGGTTGCTTCATGCATGCACATAATTTCCAAATTTTAATAAACATATGTTAGAACATTTTTATAAGTTATAAATACCAATTAATAATATATTCTCCATCATGGGGTCTTTCATGTGGAAGATGAAGTACACAATGTTGTGATTGCAACTTACAACATCTAAACTAGCCGAGCTTGAGAGAGCCGAGCTCTGCTTGAGTTCGGCTCAGGTTTTTTTTGGTCGGCCCAAGTCCGGTTCGGGTCCAAATCGAGCTAGAGATGCTTAGCTCAGGTCCTGCTCGATTAAACACGTCCAGCTCGTGTTCGACTCAGGTCCAGCTCGATTAATCAAATTTATTTTTAAAAAACTTCTTTTCTACAATCAAAACTGTTCCTTTATACAAATGATAAAACAAAACACAAATCAAATAATTCAAAGGCTTCACTTAATTTAGATCTTGAAATATTTAACCAAGACCTAACAATTAAATCCACAAATACAACAAGAAATTATCTCTACATATCACAGATTCTCATCATCATCATCAAACGATGTAGAAATCGCAAAAAACAATACCTAAAATGAAGAAATCGAGAGAGGTTCTTCAAAATACATCGCTCAATCGAATCCCGAACTTCAAAAGTGGGACATTTCGCTTAAAAATCGAAACTTTAAAGAAATTTAGATATAGGAAGTAAAAAAGCGAGATAGAGAAAGAGAGAGAGAGACGTGAGATATTTGAAATAGAAGAGAAGTCTCTGGAGCTTGGAATGGATTTGAACTCTAGCCTCTTGGGTGTTTTTGCGCTATCTTCTTTATATAAGATTATATTATAAGTTAATGGGTAATGGGTATTGGGACTAATGGGTAACTACTAACTACTAAGTTACTTACCAGTCACTGCTGACTGAACTTATATTATGGATTTTGGGTTAATAAATCATGGATGGAATTGTATTTGGGCATATGTAGATATACTCGAGTTGTTACCAAATTCGAGCTGGGTACCGAACAAGCCATGGCTCATGTTTGGCTCAATAAATTTTGCATCAAAATTTTTGGCCCATGTTAATAAACGAACCGAACTTGAACGGGCTCTTAATGAGCCGAACACGAGCTGATTACCAGCCCTGCTCAACACCCTACGGATGTAACGCATCAAAGCTCAAATGATATATTTTACTGCAAAAAGGCGATGTAATGGATGCAACAATCAAAAGCTAATCAAGCACTCTTGCTCTGAAAGCAATGTGATAGATATAAATAAGAGTTTGAACCAAATAAGTTACCTTTTTATACGAGTCTTTCATGTTTTAACAATTAGAATCTCCTTCCAAACATCAGAATCTATTGGCATGGAATCAATTATGTAAAAATCAGAATCTCCTTCCAAACATCCTGTGTGAGAAGGCACTACAAATGCGTGCATGCATCGTGTCTTCAGTCTTTGCAAGAAACGCAACCCAAGTTTGTAATCCAACCTCTTATCGTATATATGCGTTGCCTTAAGATACTGTTGAATTTGTTAGTTTGTTAAATAGAAAAAATGAGAGAGACGGATAGAGTGGATTCTTTTAATCCATGAAAAATGTGCATTTATGCCAACAGTCATATTGTTTGGAAGAGTTGCCTTTTTGGATTGAAAATATACCATGAAAATGTGCATTTATGCCAACAGTCATTCTGTTTGGAAGAGATGTCTTTTGGTGAATATATTAGATTGAAAGGATGCCATGAAAAGGTGCATTTATGCCTATTTAAATGAGTGCTAGGAACAATTGCAAACCACATTTTCCTTCGGAAACTTGTGCTCTCTCTCTCTCATACTTGTAAAGAGAATCTTCAGTTTTGCTGACTGTCGGTTTCTGGATTGTTTTGATATATCCTAGAGGTGATTTGCTACAAACCCATCGGCAAACTTTTTTGAGTGGGGACAAATATCATCTTAAGGACAGTGACATCATGATTCAAACCAACTCAATTCCACTTCTATTCTCAATTTTTTCCAACAATCTTAAGGTGCTATCTGCAATGGAAATGAGATCAGAGATTGCGTTCAAAATGATGAGCCAAGACTTCATAAAACTGAACCGGTTCGGTAGGACAAAATTTTCTCGTTGGAAGGACAAGATATTGTTGTTGCTTATTGCGTTGAAGGTCGCCTATGTTCTGGAGCCTAATTTAACAGAGATTCCAAAACCTACAGAGAGAGAGAGTCCGAGAATTTAAAGACACTCTGAAAGAAGCGCATGTAAGACGAGTTGATGTGCAGGGGTCACATCCTCAACACTTAGTCGGATCGATTGTATGACCTCTTCACTTCGATCAAAATTCCAAGGGAGATATGTGAGGCCTTGGAATTCAAATACAACACCGAAAAGCAAGGCGCGTATAAGTTTTTAATTATGCAGTGTTTTGATTTCTCCATAGTTGATCATATTTCCATTATAGATCAAGTCCATGACCTACAAGTGCTAGTTTCTAAACTTAAAGATCTTAAAGTTGACATTTCTGAAAAATTGCAACCATGGGCTATAATAGACAAATTCCCTTCTAGTTGGAATAATTATAGAAAGAAGCTTTTTGCACAATACTGAGAATTTCACTTTGGAACGGATTCAAAAACATTTGCGGATTGAAGAGAAAGCTCGAAATCTGCAAAAGAAACAAAATGATTAATCTTTTTCTAAGGTAAATATGGTTGGTAGAAATAATCAGTCCCAAAAATCCAGGGCTGGACAAAAGAGAAAACACTCTGAGTACAACCATAACTCTGGTAAACAGAATAACAAGAATAAAAATTGTTATTCCTGTGGGAAGCCAGAACACTTCAAACGTGATTGCAGGAACAAGAAGAAACAGAAGAGGGAGAACGTCGATCCTGCAAATATGGTTCAAAATAATGAATTTGTAACCATGGTCATGGTCTCTGATTTGTACATCGACATGATATCTGAAGTCAATACAACTGCTGCAACCAACTTTCTTGACTGGTGGTACAATTCCGGTGCAACTGTCCATGTCTGCAACAACAAATCTCAATTCAAGAATTATGAAGATGTTGCGGAAGGACAGGAAGTGCTGATGGGAAACTATGACAAGGCTAAGGTTTTCAGCAAGGGCAGTCTCGAACTTCATTTTACTTCTGGAACGAAACCGGTATTAATCAATGTCCTCCATATTCTGAAAATTAGGAAGAATCTTATGTATGCAAATTTGTTGTGTAAGAAGGGGATCAAGTGTGTACTTGAGCCAGACAAATTAATTTTGTCAAAGAATGACGTGTTTGTTGAGAAGGGATACTTTTGCGATAGAATGTTCAAGAATGACGTGTTTGTTGAGAAGGGATACTTTTGCGATAGAATGTTCAAACTCAGTATTAATAAAAATTGATATTTCTGCTTATATTGTTGAGTCTTCTTTTTCTTTCTAGCATAGTAGGTTAGCACATATTAACTTTTGTGCTATAAAATTTATGTCTAAACATGGTTTGATTTCTTGCAAAAACGAGGAAAATAAGAAATGTTATTTTTGCATTCAAGCAAAAATAACTAGAAAACCTTTTTCCTTGGTTGAAAGAAATTCGGAATTGTTAGAACTTATACATCTTGTAGGAGAATATTTTTCCATTGAATTTTCTTCCTATTGTGAAGAAATAACATTATACATCAATCTAGTGCACCATACATCCCATAACAAAACGGATTGGCAGAAAGAAAAAACAGGACACTGGTTGACATGTTAAATACCATGATTCTAAATTCTAGAATGCCAATAAATTTGTGGAGGAAAGCATTACTTACAGCATATCATGTGCATAATAGAGTGCCCCTCGGAAAACTCAAGTCTTTCCATATGAACTATGGAAAGGGAAAAAACCAAATCTGAATTATTTTTCAGAATTTATTGTCACGCACCAATACCGATGGTATTGTCCGTTTTGGCCGAAACCGCACGATTTTGTCCTTTGGAGCGAACCGGACTCGAGAAGGGGCCACTTTCTAGGAGGTCGCTTATCCTAAAATTTCCCTAACCCGAGCACGCTTAACTACGGAATTCTTCGAACTCCAGAGTGCTGGTTTACCCAAAAGGCGCCTCTGTGTTAAATATGTGGTAGCATTAGATTTATAATACAATTCTACCCTCTTTCGGAATGTGTTTCAAGGATTTGATTCCATTGTTCTAAAGAGACCCCTTCACTCAGATCGTCGGGTGTTCGCAACAAACTGCACTGAGTGTGGAATGAGCAGATCACTAGGATGTCCGAAGACGGCACTGCTCTGGGGTATTACATTCCCTACCTTAGAACAATGGTTCGTCCTCGAATCACAGACCTACTACTGAGAGACTGGCTCTGATACCGTTATGTTATGCCCTAGTACAGATGACATTGTCTGTTCTGGCCGAAGCCGTACGGTATTGTCCTTTGGAGCGAACCGGACTTGAGAAGGGGACACTTCCTAGGAGGTCATCCATATTAGGATTTCCCTAGCCCGAGCACGCTCGGAGCGTCGGTTCACCCAAAAGGTGTCTCCATGTTAAATACGTGGTAGCATTCCATTTATAATACAGTTCCACCCTTTTTCGGAATGTGTTTCAAGGATCCGATTCCATTGTTCTAAAGAGGGCACCTCAATCAGATCACCAGGGTGTCCGCAACAGACTGCTCTGAGTGTGGACAAAGCATATCGCAACCAGGATGTCCGAAGACCATACTGCTCTGGGGTATTACATCCCACACCTTAGAACAATGGTTCTTTCTCGAACCACAGACCTACTACCGAGGGACTGGCTCTGATACCATTATGTCACCGCTCAGTACGGACGGTATTTTCCGTTCTAACCGAAACCGTACGGTTTTGTAGTTGGGTATTGTACCCAATTCATTGACCTTAAGTACCTAAACTTTAGGATCAAGGGCTCTAAAGAGTGTTTTTATAGGCTATGCAGAAAATTCCAAAGCATATAAATTGCTGGACTTGAATTCAAATGTGATTGTGAAATCAAGAGATGTAGAATTTATCAAAGATAAATTTGTAAATGATTCCAAAATTGTTGCAGAGCCTATTCAAACATAAGAAAATAACACTGATTCTGGTTCTTCTTCTAGCAATAAAATGAAGTCTCTTTAATCTCTTCCTGAACCAAGGAGGAGTCAAAGGGTTAGAAGAGAGAAGAATTTGGCTCCAGACTTTGGTTCTTCATAAGCAATAATCTTTCTTGTTGAAGGAAGTAGAAATGTTGTACACAAAAAGATACCCATTTCACTAAATATAGAGGAAGATCCAAAATCATTTGGTGAAGCAATGACATCAAGATATATTGATTTCTGGAAGAAGGCAATAAACGATGAAATGGACTCCAATTTATCAAATAACGCTTGGTTTGATAGACTTGCCTCCAGGATCAAAACCCATTGGGTGTAAGTGGGTATTCAAAAAAAAAGTACAGCACAGATGGATTCATTCAAACTTTCAAGGCCAGATTAGTAGCTAAATGATTTAGACAGAAAGAGAGGATTAATTATTTTGTCACATACGCCATTGTGACTAGGATAACGTCCATTAGAATGTTGCTATCATCATCCTCAATTTACAATTTATTTGTGCACCAAATGGACGTTAAAACATCTTTTTTAAACGGTGGCATAGACGAGGAGGTTTACATGGAACAACCTGAAGAGTTTATTCTACCGGGCAATGAAAAGAACGTTTGTAAGTTAATTAAGCCATTGTATGGATTAAAACATGCACCAAAACGATGGCATGAAAAATTTGATTCTGTAATATTGTCCCATAGGTTTAAGCATAATAATGCTGACAAATATATTTACTCCAAATTCACAAGTAAATATAGTGTTGTGATTTGTCTCTATGTTGATGATATAACACTTGAAAATCAAAGAAGTAAATATCCCTATGATGTATCATACAAGTTGACTGAAAATTCTAGAAGAGCAGTTGCTCAACTAGAATTTGCTAGTGCTATTGACAGTCTCATATATGCCATGCATTGTATTGGGCCAGATATTGCTTTTGCAGTATGCAAACTTTCTAGATTTACAGGTAATCCCGGTATTGCAAGAAAGAGTTCTTGGATATCTCAAAAAAACTATAAATTTGGGATTTTTCTATAATAATTATTCCACGGCGCTAGAAGGATTTACTGTTGCTAGTTGGATAAGTAGTGCGAGTGACAATAAGTCAACAACTTAGTAGGCATTCACACTTGGAGGGGGAGCTGTTTCTTAGGCTTCAAAGAAACAGACATGCATTACTCATTCTATTATGGAATTAGAGTTTATTGCATTAGCGGTAGCGGGTAAAGAAGCAGAATGACTGAGAAAATTATTATTGGATATAGAGTTGTGGCTACAACTAATGCCAGCCATCTTTTTGTGTAACATTTCAGAAATATAAAATATTATTTTTGGGATTTAAATATTAAAATAATATATTTCGCGAAAACTATTCGGTTTGCGAATTTGGGGTTTTCGTAAAATGGTATAAATATATACCAATATTTGGGAAATAATTGAAGATTTAAAATGATTTATTCATTTAAAAATATATTTATCGGATTTGGACATTTCTATAATTAATTATATGCAAGTTTAAATTAAACTCGATTAGTGCACTACTAATCACGATTATGCCAAATCCGTATTTTTAATTAATCATGGCTAGTGCACCATGTCATATTGCAATTTGGTTATATGTTGTTTTATTGTGTTTGTTGATATTTGGTTTTAAAAGAGAAAAGAAAATAGAAAAGAGAAAGCATGGGAGAATAGAATAATAAGCATGGGCATGCGAGAGAGGGAGAGAGAGAGAGAGTAGCATGGCTCTTACACTTGACATTTTCCCATCATTCTTTTTCCTTCGCCACTTCATTTCTTCATCTCACCATTTCATCACCTTCTTCCTCCACCTCCTCTACCTCCATGGTTCATCCCAAAACCATCTCAAAACCCCATGCCACCTTCACTAAAAATGATCCCTGCCTCATCCTACACCTTATGGACCTTTCAAATTTGGATTTTGGAGACTTTGGGAATCTAGGGTTTTTCTTGAGTTGCATCCATGAGGTATAACCTTCTATTCTCATCTTGTAATTAGTTTCTTAGCCTTATAGTTTAGTTTAGAATTCGATTTAGTGAGTTTTGTGATCTTGGAATTTTCCAAGATTATGTTTAGTGGATGTTGGGACTTGTAAAGAGGTAATAGAGGTGTAGTGAGTGTTGTAGGACCTTAGTGATGATCATCCTAACCTGGGCCAGAGAATAGAACCCGATACATGAATTCAGAAATTGTCCCGTGTCGGTTTTGTGGCGTTTTGTTGGCCTACAGGGAATTTGGTGCTATCTGGGATGTTTCTGAGATAAACAAATAAGTCTATTAACCTAAATAAACCACTAGAAACCCACCACCAAAGTACGAGCCCCTTTGTCCCTAGTATGACCGGCGGCGCCGGATTTTGAGGCCATCTCGCCGGACCAATTTTGTAGGTTGGTGTGGTGGTTTTGCCAGTATCTCACACTCCCTATTACCTATCCCCTGTACTTATTAGTTTAGTCCCTTTTGACCTGAGCCAAAATCTGGGAGCTACTTGAGAGTGCTTTGGCTATATTTTCCCGATATTTGAATTCATGATTTTGGTATTTGGATTTGATTTGGTCGTTTGACGTTTGTACGTTAACGATGATGGTTATTTGATTGTTTTTGCATGCGTAAGCTATATGTTCTAACCTATAAGAAATTCATGTGCCGTATCGTTTTTCGGACTTGGTTTTCATAACGATGCGATATGTGTTGATTTGTAGGTATCTCGCGTGGACTTCCGAGACGACGAAGCACATCGACTTCGGCTTAGCGAGGAGTTTTTCAGGTGAGTAGATTTATATCTACGGGGGAAGTCGGGTGGATGGCGTATAGCACCCCTGCAATTATAAAATGGAAATCGATATATATAGAATATAGTCGGAGAAACCTATACTAGGAACTATGGATATGATCAAAAATGTTAGTTGGAGATGATATGAATGATTGAATACATATACCAGGATATAAGACGAGATCTATAAGGATATGTCATAAGATCGATGAATATGATAAGGTTGAGATAGATGTGTTATGAGATCGGTAAATTAAGATAAATATATATAAGATCACTTGATGTGAGATATTGATGTGATGAAAAGAGGATGTGATAAAATAAGATGACTTGGCTTAATATGTTGATATACGGATGCGAGGCGATACGAGGATATAGATACTGTTGTCAAGACATGATATGAGATTGATACGGATGTGACTTGAGAGATATGTGTATATATATATTTATGAGAATAATGAGTGACATGCCGTACGAGACTTTAGATCCGTGCCCTCATTGTTGTATAGGTCGATAGAATCTGTCACGGCCCGCTTTCCGAAATACGGAATACGAGGGGTTAACAAGGCCAGCCATGCTCCTACGGTCAAGGAAACGTCCTGCCGTAGTCACACTTCGGCTTCTAGCTTTACGTGGTAATCAGTAATCAATGCACAGGTAATGAGAAATTCAGTCACTAAATTAAAAGATACAAAAACTAACCAGATGGAGATCAAGGAAGGATAGCGCTGAGTCGCTGATCTAGATGTCCACAATATCTTCGAGGTACGTAAGGTCCTGATCCAAGCTAAATCCACTTCTCACTATGAGCATGCATACGCAGGTCGTCAGAGCGACACAATAGCAACAAATAGAAATAAATGTGTAACAAGTGTAATAATGATGAATATGACACAGTAAGCATAAAGTGATAATATGAGCATGAAGGAGCCAGTGCACGTAAACAGTAAAGCAGGTACGGTAAGACAGGTGCATAGAATCAGTAATCAATGCATGTCACTAAACCTATCAGTCTCTAAGTCTCACTGTCCAGGTCGCTAAATCTATCGTCGGTCCAAGTGTGAGAGTCAACCATGCAGGAGTATCCCCCACCCAAGGGTAGGGCCCCAGGGGCAAGGGAACACGGGCCCGAATCGCTCGCTAATAATCAGTAATATCACCCATATAACTCCCAGAATCGCTGTATGTGCCGGCAGTGGGACTCCCGAGATTCCGTTGAACTCACACTCAAACTACCCCACACCCCATCGTCTATATCAAACCCCGACCATGAACCCAAATACTAGTCGGTCCATGACAAGTCTACGCGAGAACTGGAGACAGGATCTCCATCAAGCATGTCTCGACTGGTACCCAAGACAAATGGACAGTGTTTGGTGTCTTACCTATGACACTAATATAAGTGCTCCATAACCATCCCATTCCAGTTATATTTACATTTATATATATGTCCCATAGACGCCGACAATGCAATAAATTAACCAGGTCTGCTGATTGTGTACAAGTACGTGTCACTTTCACTTATTCATTCATGCTTTAACACTAACGTACTTGCCACAATCAAACACTAAGATCTAACACTGGGTAATGCACACGATCACTAGATTACCAATGCAATGACATCTACATGATATGATGAGAATACGATAATTACGATATGAATAGAATATCATCAGTCAGTGTCATATTACTTGCATAATTTACTATAAATCATACATGCAGAATTAAGTAAAACGATTAGAAAAAAGGGGTGAGCAGTATGTTTAATTATATATCCATCAAAATTGGTTTCACGTCAATCAGGTTTCAGGTTATCTAGTTATGGTCATTTCATTTTATGTGTTCACTGCTGAAAATCCAATTTCTGAACTGGAAGTTCGTTTCGTAACACGTTTTAATCCCAGTTGGGATCGTGATTAGGCGATGCTACAGTTGAATAATATTTAGGTTTAACAGTTAGGTTTTAAACGTATCAAACGGATCGATGATATCCACTGTATAAGGGAAGATATGTTCAGTTTAATATCAATGTGTACAAACTATCACTGCAGAAAACTGCAGAACACAACGGTATTCTAAAATACGAATTAAATATCAAACGACGTCGAGACGACACGGAAATAGATTCGGGTGTTAGATAACTAAATTATCTACGTGACCATATAGGGCCTCATGCATTTTCAGTTTAAGGAAGGGGTGTACAGGTATTCCCAAGGCCAGGTATTCAAAACGAACGTTGTTCCGGACTGCAGTCCAGAGTTGCGTTCCCCTCCGATTTTCATTATCATGACCCATTAAAATTTAATGGAAAGAATAAATTACAGTAGGTTATAAAGCTATATTCGATATGAGTCCTGGAACGCCACAATACGATCTATACATAATTTATTATAAATTTTACGGTTTAGCATGTACGAAAGTTTTCAGGTTTTATGACAGAAATCGGGACACCATTTCACGTGAGCAAACGACATTGTTTTGTAATCAAAATCTTAAGGAATATTCATTATAACTCGGGCCATCATATGTTATTTGTTGCCGTCAATTTAACGGGGGTTTTCCATTCGGGTTTTGCATCGAACACTTGTATTGCATTGGTTCGCACGAAAAGTATATATGAAATTGAATTATAATAGATAAAATTAGCATGAAGCAGGTAGTATACTTGCCTGGTGACGTATTGA
Source organism: Agapanthus africanus (assembly GCA_030015575.1). Taxonomy (NCBI): domain Eukaryota; kingdom Viridiplantae; phylum Streptophyta; class Magnoliopsida; order Asparagales; family Amaryllidaceae; genus Agapanthus; species Agapanthus africanus. Next base: position 89,913,842 of record CM057344.1, on the reverse strand, counting down.
CGACGGTACAGGAGCGTCAATGGCGTGATCGCGACACACGCGCGGCACGGCAACAGCAAGGCGGCGGCAGCGAGCTTGGACGTCGGCTGGAGGCAATGGGCTCTGGCTCTGGCGACGTGGTACGACAGTGGCTTTGTGTTACCTTTGCAGTGGAGGAGGCTCGAGAATAGCGGCGGTCAGAGGAGGCTCCGACGATCCAGGGACGACCTCGACGAGGTGGGAAGCACGGGCGACAGCGAGAAGAGGTTGTAAGGGGTCGGCCTCGATGGAAAGATGAGGCAACGGCTATGGTGATGGGTCCGAGAGAGGGAGTGGTGTCGGCGATGGTGCTCGGCCGGCGAAGGTGGCAGTAAGGTCGACGGCGAGGTTCAGGTGGCGCAGGCAGGCAACGGTGGTAATGATGGTGGTGTCGGGGGAGGCCGACGGCGAGGTTCAGGTACCAGGCAGCCGTGGAGGGGAGCTCGGGCGTCGGGGTATGCAGGCGAGGGGCTCTGGTTGGTGGTTGGAGTTGAGGATGAGGGTGGCGATGAAGGGGGTCCTCGGTGTAGCAGAAGGCGGAGTCCATGGTGATGGGCTGATGTGGGTGAAGGTGATGCTCTGGGATGAAGACGACGACGTGCAGGCGAAGGTGCTCGGGTGTTGAGGTGGTGGGGGGTTGAGGCTCGGTGGAACTGGGGCGACGGTGAGGGGTCGCCGGCGAAGGGGCGATGGGGGCTCGGGTGTGCAGGCGAAGGGGTGAGTGGGGATGATGATGGTGGAGGTTGTGGAGATGGGTGAGGTCGACGAGAGAGAGAGAGAGTGGACGAGAGTGATGAAGGGAGGGAGTGCAAAGAGAGGGAAGGCGCAGGCGATGAGATCAAGGGGTTTGTTGGTGTGGGGTTGTTGGCAAGGAAGGAGCGAGTCATGGGGGTTTATTGGGCGGAGAGGGGGAGCTCGACACGGGGGAGTTGGGACGAGGACGAGGTCGTGGGGGAGCGGGTGAACGGGCGCGGGTCGTGGGGAGGTGGCCGTTGCGAATGGAGAGAGGCGGGAAAAGTGGATACGAGGGAGGAAGAAGAGGGAAAAGTGGGTCGGGTGTGGGGGAGTTGGGCCGGGCTCGGGGAGAAAAGGAATGGGTTTGGGGTTTTAGGGAGGGGCCTGGGCTTGGGCTGGGGTTGGGGAAAAGAATTAAAAGGAGAGGGGGGAGGAATGGTGGGCTGGGCTGGGAAATGGAGAAAATATAAAAGGGAATAGAAATAGGGTTAGGGTTTGGGTTATAAAAGGAAACAAAATAAAATGAAAGGATTAGGGTTTTAAAATATTTAAAATAATTATAAATATAAATAGATAAATTTTGTAAGTAGCCCTTTTATAAAAATACGGATATTGGTGTACAAAAGAACTGGGTATTACAGAATCCCTATTTGTTTAATGTCGTCGTACGATGGATTACCGTACGCGATGAGTTTTACCGGGTGTTGGTTAATACCCTTGACTCGAGGATGCCGTACGATGGATTATACCATACGTGATGCTGTGAGGATGGATTGCCGATTGATAGATTCATCGACTCAGATATGTTATAGATATTGTAAATCCATGTCTACACTGCTTAGTTTAGCCTTTATGTAGATGTTAGATTAGGTACGTATACTTTATAACATTGCGTTTACGATTTACCTTCTGCTACGTTTATGATATTCTCATTGCATTACATATACCTGTGCTAGTACACTTGCATAATTATCGATGATGCGTATGTTACACTTACACAGATTTTCCGGCTCACACACTTTCATCATCGGTAATTGCTATGTCACTTACACAGTAAAGTTCTATATCATGCTATTACTCTTAATTGTCCAGTATTGTCACATGACTTGTGGCGTGATATACTTGCTATGCCCACATCACTATACTGTGTTGCATGATATACTTGCTATGCTCACATTTCTGTTCTATGTTTGCTTACATCATGCTTTATGATTATACACATTGAGATGCTGTTTTCATGAGATTCTGGATTTGAGAACCGTGGTTATATTTCAAAGGAAGTTATGTATTGTTTTAAAAACCTGATTTCTCTTGATATGATATTTTGAGGCGTCCACCATGAGTTTTTTCGGTTCTGAGATTGGTTTTAGAAACCCGATTCGAGGAGATAGACGATCCGTTTGCAGGTACATGGTGGACCCGGTATGGCACCCCAGGGCAAGAAAGGTATGTTGTGCAGTAGACGATGAGCTTGGCAGAGAGACTACTACCTACCGGTGATAGTTTGGACCCGGCGGCTATCCGGAGGATACCGACCGGAGTCGTGAGATGGATATGGGCCGATCCGGACTGACAGAGCCCATGGGCCGATCCGGACTGACGGGGCCCAAGATATGACGATTTACGTGTCGATACTGGACACGGGTTTCATGATATTTCGAGTGTCGATTTTGGACACTCAGGTTCCATGATTTTGATGTGTCGTTGATGGACACACGTTGGTTGATATCCTCATACATACATGCATATGCTTTCATGATGTTGCGAGTGTCGACGTTGGACACTCAGGTTCCATGATGTTGATTGTGTCATTGGTGGACACGTGGATGATATCCACCTGCATATAGGCATATGACTCAGATGTTTATTTGTATATGTCATTGGCATTGATTATATTGTTGACATATATGCATACATGGTCACCCTAGATATCATAGTATTACCTTCTTGATATAGTGACCTAAGAAATCGTTGTTTTATTCGATTTCTACCTGCTGATATTTTCTACCCACGAGTTGGAAACTCACCCCCGTTGTGCCACAGTTCTTACAGGTTTGACCGCTTGGGATCGGTAGCGGTATCGCTGGCACACAGCTTCATCTAGAATGTTTTGCTTTGGTAGGTAGGACACATATTGGACCGTGTCCACTCTCGTACTTTTACATTCTATTGTATCTAGATGACTCCATCAATCAGAAACTAGACTTTGTATATTTAGTCGACTTAGACGGACTTGTGGTTGCGAGACTTAGAGCGATGGGTATATGTTCGCTATGTGTGGATTTAATGTCTTGCTTTATTCATATTATTCTTTCTGGGTTGATCTTCGCCGTTGGGTGTCGTATACATTGTTTGCGTGATTGTGATTCCACCATTTGGCGAAGAGCTAGCTCCCGCTTGGGGATGCCTTTTATATTGTTGTGTATATGTGGTTCCGGTTCAAAATATACAAGGGAGGTGCTGCCCAAAATTTTTAAGATGAAAAAAAAATATTCTCAACTTTAGTACATTCTACTTGCATTTTCTTATATCATTAATTATGCATTTATAGATAAACTTTATTTCATTATACCTTTATTTCAAACTGCACCCCCACTATTTTCCGCAAAAAGGTTCAGATTTTCTGGCCTTCGGCTTACTTGAATTACATTACGCCTTTAGACGTTGCGTGATTTAAGTATTGGCCACGTACTAAATTACGGGTCGTGACATTTTGCATTGTGATAGTCAAGCAAATATGTCTCATGCTTTTCGTAAAGTTTACAATGGAAAATCGAGGCATATAAGCTTAAGACATGAATATATAAGACAATTGATAATAAATGGAATAATCATAATTACATGTGAAAAATCAAGCGAAAACTTGGCTGACCCATTTACAAAGGGACTCTCGAGAGATTTGGTAAAAAGTACAACAGCTGGAATGGGTCTAAGGTATTTTTTATAAATCACCAGTAATGGGAACCCAACCTAGTTTCCAACACTACTACTGGTTAAAAAGTTCAATAGGTAGTAACAAATTACTGATGAGTGGTTGGAAACTGTTACATTTTGGTGGTTGAATTTACACTCTTAATGAAGTTCAAGGTTGCTCAAAGTAACATGGACAGATATAAGGAACTTCACCTATATGAACATTAGAAGTGGTGCCACTTGATGGAGGTCTTCAGTTGTTGTCTTCCGTCGATCTATCGCGAGCGTTGATGAATGGCTGAGATTAGGTTTGAGGGTTGCCTCCGGAAGCGTATAGATCTCAGGGGGCTTGATTTGGAATGAAGCCGAGCTACCTGCAAAGAAGTCCCGGGGTGGTTGAACCACCGTGGATCCTTCGACGATCAAGTTAGTTGAGATATTTGAGCAGGGTAGCGGCCTATTGGGGTAAAATTGCGTTACCTGAGTCATCTGAGAGAGGGGGTTATATAGCGGCAGCCATGGGCTAGCGGGCACGAGATTCTCGCCGGCCGTTACGCCCCTGGCATTATGCCTGCGAGAATGGCGGGACCCCCCATTAATGACGAGATGCGCCCGTTAACGGGGGGATATGACGGCATGGAACACGGGATCGTGGGGCGGCGGATATCTCACGTCTGGCGAGATTCGTGGAGCCGTGGCGGAGGCGCCTGTGACCCGCGTTCTAGGTCGCTCGATAGAACCGAAGAAGCCTAGCTCGACGAGAGGCCTAAAAGAGGGTGGGAGGCTGAGCTGGTTCGGTTCTGTGATAGCTCGGAGGCGAAGGGCCGAGAAGCTCGGCGTGTAGAAGGGCTCGGCGGGAAGTCAATGGTCGTTTACTTGGCGAGCACATAAATGTTCAGGGAATCCTCGGAGGTCTGGTCCAGACAGCGGGACGATAGTCCGCAGGACGCCTCCAATGTGTGGTCCTTGTCCTGTTTCCACGTGCATCGGGACACGTCGTCTGCCACGTGTCATGATCTGGGGAGTTCCCACTTATGAGCTGTAAGTCGATATTGCGCACACCACGTGTTCACGGGGAGGCGGTATTCGCAAAAAATGATTTTTACGGGCTTCATAACACCGACTAAAACCAAGGATCGTCCATAAACCCTAGGTAGCAAACAACATAAGATTTAATTACTCGGAAAGAATATTACACCTCATGATACAATTCCTTCGGGTCTTCTCCGCTGTCCTCCTCGTCATCGTAGGCTCCGAGGATCGATCCGGATCGTAACTTCCTCGTCGGCTTCCTCAAGTTAAAGACGATCCACTCGAGAGTCTATAGTCCGAGCTCCAACATCAAATCTGAGGTAACTAGGGCAACCAACTTGCTAAACTAGATGGCCTAGGTGATGTAGAGAATGAAGATGGATTTATTTGTCTCTTGGAACCCTAGTTTACTCAACTCATGAGACTTTAAGGGTTTTAGTTGTGAGGAAGAAGAAGAGAGCTAACATGAGGAAAGAGAAATGATTTTTGATAATGATAATTGAAGAAGAGATGGCTCACTTGATATAACTACAAGCATGGCAAGAAAATATCTCATCCAAAATATTTAGTGCCACAAAATATCTTACAAGAAATATCTAAGTCAAAGAGTCAAACCAAGTCAAGCGGTCTGATTGATCGTGAAAAAGTATTTGTAGAATAACCGCAATCAATAACGGTGTCGCGTGTAGCTAGCCGAGATGAGTATGAGTCGTCCTCAGGGATGCGTGGAACTTTTAATCTTACTTTAGACGAGTTGAATAAAATAAAAGAAGAAATGAGAATAGTTTATTTAAGATCTAAATTAATTACGGATGTAGATTTTATATAAAAAGGCTTGTAGGGTTTGTTAGGATTTAGTAGTCATGGATGACTAATAAAGATGACTTCTTTTATCTATTGATAGATTTAAAACTAAATTGATAGAGATGAATGAGGATTAGGGTTTTTGAAAGAAACTAGGGTTTCCCCACTATTGACACTTGTCCTTTCATTGATCTCTATTCATGTCCAGCCCTTAACAAAATAATTGTTAATCTGATCTCAAATCGTGGTCGAGACTAGCAATAGATTGGTAGCGCGCCCGATAAGAATGTTAACGATTCTTTTGTTAAGGTTTATAAACTTCATAAGACTTAAAAGAAGTTAAAATATTTTCTCATCCATTATTCTATCATAATCCTACGAACCCTGACAAGTGGAGAATTACTCGTGCATATTTTTAGAAGAAGAAGAAAGGATAGTTAAAGAAATCATAATGCAGAAAAATACAGAAAATAAATAATTAAACAAAATGATCTACCTTTATTAATCAACTTCACAAGTACAAATCCTACGAATCTAGATTACAAGAGGAAGAAATTGCTCTCAATCTCTGCCCTGTAGGAAGTAGATGCTCCGTCGATATTCACGTCGAATCGTGGACCTGTCGTGGATCTCTTGTTCTTTGACGGTGATTTGTTTTGTGGTAAATGTGATGCCTTCTACTTTTAGCCCTCGGTCCTTTATATAACTCTCAAATCAGAAAACCAAGTTACCTAATATGGTGATTTCCAAATATGGTAATTGCCTGATATGGTGATTTCCATGCCTTGATTCTGAGTCTCTGCCAGTATTGATTTTATGATTTTGGCAGATTTTGTTATCCTGACATCTTGAAAATCTTGATCTCCTAATCTGAGCTAAATTTTGCACAATATTTCCATGGATAATGTTAGTACTATTATTAATTTAGAGAGAGTGTCTTAATCACTTTATATGGTAATAAATCTTTAAGCAACTTGATTAAGAACATTTGATATGCTATGCATATTTTAATTACCAAAATATTATACATATATTTTGAAATATTATTCTAACCATTTGTATGATATTATTTCATTTAAGAACTGTGATTGGAATATTTGATATGATATGCATATTTTTAATTACCAAATTATTATATAAATATAAAATGCATATATTTTTCTTCATTATGTTAATTATAATATATAAACATATGGTAAATAGTATTTTGCAGATAAATCCAAATATGTTCTTTATTTATAATAAACACCTTTAAATATTTAAGAAAAATAAGGAAAATGTTATAACAAATGTGCAATATTTTCGACTGAAAAAATACCTCCAAACTTAAGTTTTATTGTCCCGAGCAAACTTGTTATTCAAGAGAGGGAGAAAGAAGAAAAGAAAAACTAACTATCACACTTTCGTAGGCAACACGATTGCACCGAGCATGTGCAACAAGCCGTTAAAACTCTAGGTGTCCCTAGTAGGAGGAGTGTTGTCTCCTGAGGGTTTTCAGCGGATTACACCCACAAAATTCTATAGTAAAAGGAAGACGGTGAAAATCACATATAAAGATAAGAACTATAAAAGAAAGAACTTGAAAATAAGAGTTTTCAACTACACTAGCTTTTCGGTTGCCATGAGTCTTATCTTAATGGTCATGAAAAGATGTTAGAAATTGCATTATCACCCAATAAAACTTCGTCTTTATTATTCCTCCCTACCTTTCATCCAAACATCGATCATATACCTCTACGTGTATATGAAAGACATCCCTACACTCGGAGAATTCAATTCAAGCTATCATATTCTTGTTCCTCCGTCTTAGTACTTTTTAGTCGGTGAATATTATAGATGGAATTGCTCACACATTTTTCATGCGACCATTAATACTTCATGAGGTACTAATAGACCGATCACTAAATGTGCTTACTTATTAGGCGTAATTAGCAATTTTCTTGTCTTGCAATACCTAAGGCTTAGCAGTGGCTCCAAAACCAGTTGGTCTAAGCCGCTAGATGATAAAACACCCTCCCTATATAAGGTATGATTTCAAGAGAGAAGGCAAATCAACATGAGGTTTACGTTGCCATCATTTATAAATTCCGGCTTAATTTGAAGAGGATCCCAATCGTACCAAGCATCCTTCCAGAATGCATAAGAGGACATGACAAAGTGTTTCTGATGGCCATAGAAATGCAAAGGCTTTGAAGACAATTAACAAAAAGGAAAGTATCATTTCTTAGCTAAAGAGAAAGGAGTTGAAGAAAAATATAAACATTAAGATTTGAGGCGATTTTCAGAATATCTAATATATTTAAGGAAGAAATATAAAATATATTAAATTTAAAAGGTGTTTTTCTCAAATAGAAAAATTAGAATGCATACAAAAATCCCTAGTAAGATTTTTAGGTTCTATATTCAGTAGTAGTTTCAAAACAAGACATTCAATTAAAAGCGCGCCCGACAAGTCCAAAAACATTTTCTTTCAATTGTCATATCCCGTATCTAGTTAAAGGTCAAATAAGATACTTCGTTAAATGTAAGTGGATGCTTGTAACATGCACTGATTTGAAATAATGACAACTTAACAATAAATATTAAGATTTTCAAATGCAATATCGAAATAGTTCAATGCTTATATATGCCAAAAAATTGTGCTCTCTTACATAAGGTGTTTGTTTCTGCAATGAAATAGGCTAAATTGCAGGAAACCTCAATCACTTCCCCGGAATATTATAACACCGCCATCTCTTATAAAATCATGTAATTTACCCTCCTAAACTCGTATGATCATATCATGATTCCTCCCTTCTTTCATTAACGATTAGTCATTAATATTTCCGTCGAGATGTATTTAAAGTTTTTTCTTTTTATGTAACAGATGGCGATACGTAGATTCTGAGAAAAAGAGGATAAATTTTTGCAAATCGTGCTAGAGTTAAAAGGATTTATGTAAATACCCTGAAAAAGAGTTAAGTGCGTTAAAACACATGTAGTTTATCCTTTATCGCAGTTATACTCTCTTAAGGAACTTAGTAGTGCAAACAATCGCTTCGCCCATCAACCAAAACTCTGCAAAGATACACTCAAATTCTATTTTAAACAACAGATCAACAGTTGTAGAACAAAAGCAAATACTTATTTATTTTTAATTGGACATGTATTTAAAATATGGTAGGGTGTCATAAGGGAGAACTAAAATGATAAGGGTGTTTTGTGCAATTAAACCTTAAAAAGACAAAAGTTGGAGATGCATCAAAATCATATGTCGTCCCCCACCAAATTCAAAGAGAATCATAACTGGATATTCTCATTCAGAATTCAAGCCTATTGCTCTCCCCTCTCCATCTCCCTCTCCCCTTTAAATCTCAATTCGAATAAAGTTGTGTTTTTTATTGAGGCGATCCTTTTCTATAAATAAAGCCTCGTAGTCCTCTTCCATCTCTGAAGAGCTCTTCACATCTCAAAGCTAGGGTTTTGAGAGAGATCGAGATCGAGATCGAGATCGAGAGAGCAATGTCGAAGAACTCGCTGGAGAAGCACGCGTCTATAGACGCGCAGTTGAGGCTGTTGGCGCCGCGCAAAGTGTCGGAGGACGACAAGCTTGTCGAGTACGATGCGATCCTCTTGGATCGCTTCCTCGATATCCTTCAAGAGTTGCACGGCGAAGATCTTAGAGAAACGGTACTCTCATCTGAATTTGTCTTTTTGGGCCAAATTTAGGGCTTTTTTTAGGGTTACTTTTTCTCAGATTTGATGCGATCCATGTGTCTTAATTAACAAATTGGAGAATTTGTGATCTAGGAGTCAATAGATCCTTCCAATGCGCACAACTTTTCTAGTATTTATCAAATAAAATTTGCATTTTAATAAAGCGGTGAGTGGATTTTCTATTTTGTCAGCACCGGTTTTGTGCAATTATTTGATCTTATAGTTTAATTTCTGTATAATTTTTGAGATTTAAGGTTATAAATGATGATCTTGGAGTCTCTGGAAATTATGATGATCATAACTCATTATTTTTGTGAGTAAATTAGTAGTGCAATTTCAGAAGGATCTAAAAGATACCGCTGCGCTAAGCATCTCTCCTTGTAATCAGATCCATGGCAAAACACTTGTTTGACATTAACATGGTACAATAATCATGGCATTAGACTTTTGCTCATTAATATTAGAATTATTGATCAAAAGGCTTGCTTTACTTCTACAGTGGAAGTTAAAAGATGAGATGTATATACCTTTCTTTTTCTGTACTTCTATAATTTGAATCATTCTGTTTCTTGTTGTTTAGGTTCAAGAGTGTTATGAGCTATCTGCAGAATATGAGGGAAATCATGACCCCAAGAAGCTCGAAGAGCTCGGGAGCGTACTTACGAGTTTGGATCCTGGTGACTCCATCGTAGTCGCTAGCTCTTTCTCACACATGCTTAACTTGGCCAACTTGGCTGAGGAGGTCCAAATTGCACATCGAAGGAGGATCAAGCTGAAAAAGGGGGATTTTGTTGACGAAAACTCGGCGACAACTGAATCGGACATTGAGGAGACCTTTAAGAGGCTTGTAGGGGAGTTGGGTAAAACTCCCCAAGAGGTTTTTGATGCTCTCAAGAATCAGACGGTGGATTTAGTTTTAACTGCGCATCCGACTCAGTCAGTTCGTAGATCCCTCCTTCAGAAACATGCAAGGTTTGTTGTTTCGGATGAGCTTTTTGTTGCATCTTTGAATAATATAATTACAAATGAATCTTTGTCGCATATGAATTTACTCATATATGTAAAAAAATAGAAAAAAGCTGGAAGTTATGATTGGTCAAACTTGTTTGGAATGCCATATAGTCTTAATTAATATTTACCACTTCAATAATAACATGAGATCTTTTTCCTTAAACTCAATAGGCCATTTCCTCATGTTCAGGATAAGGAATTGTTTGGCTCAGTTAAACGCAAAGGATATTACCCCTGATGACAAACAGGAGCTTGATGAGGCTCTGCAGAGAGAGGTAAATATCTTGATACAAATTTTGTGTAGGAATATACTTTCTGCCGTTACTGCTAATGATAAATCCTCAACCCTAACCTTGACATATGTCTAAAAAATTACTTCTCAATGAACCTGATAGGAGCAATTGTATAGCATAGCCTTGACAATAGAGGTCTAGTTGGGAAATCCATCTAAAAGTATTTTGGAGGTAAAAGTGACTAATTATTTTCTAGCTCATCTTTATTTGAAGCCTTCTTTCTAAGAACCATCAATGTGATACTTGTACTTTAGCATGATTACTTTAGAGGAGTTATTCTTATTTGTCAAACTCTTCCTCCCTTTTCCTTTGATTAGTGTGCTTGACCCAGCATACACAGAAAAGGTAGAAACACAAATCCTTTCATTCCAAAACACATGAAGCACCACATCATTGGTGACTTTTGACATTAATAAATCCAATAAAAAAATTGTATCTAGGAGTTGATTGTAAGTTTGACAATTTTATGTTTTGGCCAGATGGGGTGTTTTGTGTGTGGCATGCAGATGCGCCTAAGGTTAATATATGCATTATGTTGGTCTAATACTCATATTTTTGTTGACATTTCCCCCCCGAAGGTCATTATATGACCAATCTCGAGGTTTGACTGGCATCAGCATCTTGGATACCAGTGTCCTTGATATGTTTATAACCGATAGTTTTATGTTGTACAGAGTTACGAACTAACCATTTGCATAGTCCAGTTGATTAACATGTAAGTTAAGTTCTAATTAGCAAGAATAGATCTGAGCAACTGTTCCTGATTTCCTTTAAAATCCTTGTAGCCTTGTAGCTTTTGATAGAAGGACAGCAAAATAACTGCATATAACTTAAATTCTACTGTTTTGGGAATTTAATTATATCCCAGCTTCAAATATATATTTTTAAAAAAAATTTGTATATTGTTTTCTGCCTTTTCTTTATAGATTCAAGCTGCATTCAGAACAGATGAAATCCGAAGAACTCAACCCACTCCACAAGATGAAATGCGTGCAGGAATGAGTTATTTTCATGAAACAATATGGAAGGGTGTTCCGAAATTCTTACGTCGTGTTGATACTGCTCTGAAAAACATTGGGATTAATGAGCGCGTCCCTTACAATGCTCCTCTTATTCAATTCTCCTCTTGGATGGGTGGGGATCGTGATGGTACGATATTTTCAAACAAATTCTAGCTCTGATTTTCTGTGTCTTTGGTGCCCCAACTATTTATTTTGTTACTTTGTTTTTCCCATAATACAATTTATTTTTGGAAATGTGTTCCAAATAGCTATTACCTTCTCTTTCTTCCCTGCCTGTTTCACCGAGTTGAATTTAATTCCCTGCACTGTACTCTACTTTATCTTTCCCCTCGGTTTGATTGTAAGTGCCTTCTTTAGCGACCTTCACAAGAGTTGTACCAGATTCCTCTCACTTTGCAGAGGAAAACATCATGGATTCTTGTGCTTAGGTCACAAGTAACACCATTTTTTTAATGGGAAAATGGCTTTGATGAATGTATAAAATGTTTTTATATATAGCGATATGTATTAGTGGGGATAAAGGTTAGTCATTTCTGGTGGGATCTTTTGAAATGAATGGAAATGGTATATACTTAGCTTGTTAGATTTATTAAAATCTCCTCATTACCTGAAATAATCAATTAAGTTTTTAAATATTTACCTTTTGTCTGTTAATGCCTGATCTCACCCTGTTATATGTTATGCAGGAAATCCTAGAGTGACTCCAGAAGTTACCAGGGATGTATGCTTGTTGGCTAGAATGATGGCTGCAAAACTGTATTACTCCCAGATAGAAGATCTAATGTTTGAGGTACTGCAATATATGTTGTATTGATTATTTTTATGTTCTTGTCTGATAGGGACCTTAGGTATGATTTTACCGTCAAGTTACCGATGTCATCTTATTGTTGTCAGTTGTCGATGTGGCGTTGCAGTGATGAACTCAGAATCCGAGCAGAGGAGCTTCACCGGTCCTCTAAGAAAGATGCAAAACATTACATAGGTATGTAATCGCATGCGTGTTCTTGTCTCAAACTTTTGCCCATAATACTGCTTTTAATGCAAGGTCTTTTAAATTCTATCAGATGCCGTCTATTTCATTTCTGACAATACTTCTCCTCTGCCTACTCATTCCTTTACTTATCCCTGGGGATCCATTTATTCTGTTTTCAATTCACTTGCAAGCCCTTCCTTCAAGCTCTACAGCTTGTGACCTTATGGGATTCAGAAGTACTTTCTTCAGCCACATGATAGTCGTTATAGACAATTGCCAGATAAACCCTTGAATGGCTTTACAAGGGTCATCCATTTGAATTGGACTAATTTTTTTTTTGGGAAAAATGGGTCAAACTCCCTATGACCAAAAAAGAATAGGACTAGGTCTCTTGCCTTTTAAAAGTTGCCATAAACTCTTTAATACCTAAAGTTCATGTATGCAAGTCCCTATAGTACAACCAACCACTTTCTACATTTTAATATTTCTATATTATTCTTATCAATTTTTGGCGGATAACTTCTATATTTAGCACGTAAACTGCTATATTTAACATGTACACTGCTACATTTGATAAATACAGCAGCTATCTGCTAAGTGTAGCAGTTATGTAGACTGCTACATCTGATAAATACACCAGTTATCTGCAAAGTGTAGCAGTAATGTAAACTCCTACATTTGATAAATATAACAGTTATTTGCTAAGTGTAGCGGTTTACCTGCTAAATGTAGCAGTTATCTGCCTGTAGTTGATAAGGGTAATACAACAACAACAACAACTGAGCCTTTTATCCCAAGCATATGGGGTAGGCTACATGAACCAACATGAGAATCACGCCGGGTCCAGCACATGAATCCTCTGTCTCCACTCACTTCTATCGAACAATATACTTTCATTGAGTCCTTTGGCAACCATATCGTTTCGTATCACCTCCATCCATGTTTTCTTCGGTCTCCCTTTTGCCCTTTTGCCATTACCCATATCGAGAGTATCTATTCGTCGAACCGGTGCTTCCATAGGTCTGCGTCGCACATGACCAAACCATCTAAGCCGGTTTTCCCGCATCTTCTCCTCCACGGGTGCTACACCAACTTTTGCACGAATATCCTCATTTCGCACCTTGTCTTTTCTAGTGTTACCGCACATCCAACGAAGCATGCGCATCTCCGCTACGTGCATCTTCTGTGTATGATGCTTCTTAGGAGCCCAGCATTCTGTACCATATAATAAGGCAGGCCGAATAGCGCTCCGATAAAATTTTCCTTTCAATTTTAACGGAAAGTTACGATCACACAAAATCCCTGTTGCACTCCTCCATTTCAATCAACCAGCTTGGATCCTTTGATTAACATCACTATCGATCTCCCCATTCCTTTGGATGATGGAACCTAGATATCTAAACTGGTCGCTCGGTGATATCTCTTGCCCTTCCAATGTTATACCAATATGGTTTTGACTTCTCTGGCTACTAAATTTGCAGTGCATATATGCTGTCTTGGACCTGCTCAATCTGAATCCCCGAGATTCCAATGTTTGTCTCCATAATTCCAATTTGGCATTAACCCCTGCTTTCGTCTCATTTACTAGAACAATATCATCAGCGAATAGCATACACCAAGGGACCTCATCTTGGATAGTTCTAGTAAGCTCATCCATCACGATGGTAAACAGGAAAGGACTTAATGCAGATCCTTGATGTAAATCAATAGTAATCGGAAAATCACTTGTTAAGCCACCGCAAGTTCTGACATTTGCCACTACTCCGTCGTACATATCCTTGATTATGTCAATATACTTGACGGGGACCCCCTTTTTCATCATTGTCCCCCATAATACCTCTCTAGGTACCTTGTCGTACGCTTTTTCTAAATCAATAAATATCATATGCAAATCTCTTCTCCTCTCTCGAAAGCGCTCGACAAGTTGACGAAGCAAATGGATCGCCTCTGTCGTCGATCGTCCAGGCATGAAACCAAATTGGTTCTCTGTTATCTTAATATCCTTCCTTAGCCTGTGTTCAATCACTCTCTCCCAAAGTTTCATGGTGTGACACATTAGTTTTATTCCACGGTAGTTTGAGCAACTTTGAATGTCACCCTTATTCTTGTAGATAGGTATAAGGATACTTTTCCTCCATTCATTTGGCATCTTTTTTGTCTGCCAAATCTTATTAAACAGATCTGTCAGCCATTTAACGTCTATTTCTCCTAAGCATCTCCAAATCTCGATAGGAATCCCGTCAGGACCAACCGCTTTTCTTAAACCCATTCTGTTCAAAGCTTCTTTAATCTCAGTAAGTCTTATTTTACGCATGAAATCACGATTTATATCTTGAGATTGAATGACAAGTCCATCCAAATTCTTAGTAAAGCTCTCATTGAACAATTTGTCAAAATAATCTCTCCATGTTTCCTTGATATCCTCATCTCGAACTAAAACCTTCTGATTTTCATTTTTGACACACTTCACCGCACATAAGTCTCTAGTCTTCCTTCCCCGCATTCGAGCAATCCGGTATATATCATTTGCAGCCTCTTTAGTGTCTAATTTCTCGTACACCTCCTTGTAGACCTTAGATTTAGCTTCCCGAACAGCTTTCTTAACTTCCTTTTTAGCCATTTTGTACTTCTCAAATCTCTCCACATCTCTACTTTTCTTCAAATCTTTATAAGAATCTCTTTTAATTTTAATAGCAGCCTTTACATCTTCATTCCACCATGATATGTCCTTAGATGGTGGAGCACCACCTCTCGACTCACCAAGTAGATCTCTAACTACTTTCTTGATACAACTAGCCATTTTGTTCCATGTTTTGTCTGGATCATCTTCCGACTGCCGATCCGCTTCTTGTACTACACGATCTATAAAAGCCTTTTGATTACCTTCTTTCAATCGCCACAATTTAATTTTAGGCTCTACCTTACGTCTAATCTTCCTAGGTCCTCTTCTAAATCGAAAATCTAGAACTAAAAGTCTATGTTGAGTAGTTACACTCTCACCTGGCACTACCTTACAGTCGATACAACAACCTCTATCTATTCTTCTCGTCAGAAAAAAGTCTATTTGACTAGTATTTGATCCGCTCCTAAAAGTGATAAGGTGGGACTCTCTTTTCCTAAACCAGGTGTTTGCTAAGATCAAGTCATAAGATAAAGCAAAATCTAGAATCGAGTCACCTACTTCATTCCTTTGTCCGAAACCAAAACCTCCATGGATAGTATCAAACCCACTACGACTAGTACCTACATGTCCATTAAGATCACCACCAATAAATAACTTCTCTCCACTAGGTATACTTTGCACCACCTCGTCTAAATCCTCCCAGAATAGACGCTTACTAGCGTCATCAAGACCTATCTGTGGTGCATAAGCACTAATAACATTAAAGATCTCTCCACCTAGAATAAGCTTAACCAGTAAAATTCTATCACCTTTTCTCCTAATCTCAACTACATCCTCAAGCAACCGTCTATCTATGATTATACCTACCCCATTACGATTTTTATCTCTACCCGTATACCAAAGCTTATAACCCCAAGGCTCTATGACTCTACTCTTTTCACCTACCCATTTAGTTTCTTGCAAACACATAATACCAACTCTCCTCCTAATCATCACCTCCACTAATTCTATTAGTCTACCCGTAAGGGAACCTATATTCCAGGAAGCTAGACGGATCCTATGAAACCCTTGCTTATTTGTCACTACACCCGGGGTCCGATGTAGCGCGCCGTCTCTGGACGACGACCCTTGCTTATTTGTCACTACACCCGGGGTCCGATGTAGCGCGCCGTCTGTAGACGACGACCCTTGCTTATTTGTCACTACACCCGGGGTCCGATGTAGCGCGCCGTCTCTGGACGACGACCCTTGCTTATTTGTCACTACACCCGGGGTCCGATGTAGCGTGCCGCATCTGGACGACGACCAAGCCCTTGCATATTTAACACTACACCCGGGATCCGATGTAGCGCGTCGCTGAGTAGGGGACGCCCCAACGATATTCTGATTCTGGTTCATGTCATAGAATGTGACAAAGTTTTACGTTGGCTGTCACAAGCCTACCACAACCCTCACCCTTTCTCATCCGGACTTGGGACCGGCAACGGTGGGTTTAGTTGATAAGGGTAATATAGGAATATTAAAAAGTAAAAAGTGGTTGGTTGTATTATATGGACTTAAACCTATAATCTTTTGAATCCAGAGAGTTTTTCACTAGATCTTTTTGCCTAGGAAGTTTTTCCTATTGCTTTTCAAGTTTAGAGAGTTGGACCCATTCCCCCCCCCCCCCCCCCCCAAAAAAAAAAAAAAAATAAAAATTCTTGTTCTGTTTTCCTTGGTATATACTATATAATACAACTAACTTTTTTTTAAACATGAACAGTTCAACCCAATAATTGTTATAAATGAACTAGTTTGGAGATTACACGTTTTAAGCCTGTAGGAAGTTTTCTAGATGAAAAATTACCTAAAATTTATAAGATAAGTTGGTGGTGGTGCAGATTACTCGTTCTAATTTCGTACATTCAAATGCAGAGTTTTGGAAACAGGTTCCTCCAAATGAGCCATATCGTGTTGTGCTTGCCGATGTGAGGGATAAGCTATACAACACACGTGAACGCTCTCGCAACTTACTATCAAATGGATTCGCAGACATTTCCGAGGAGTTAACATATACCAACGTTGAACAGGTCCTGTTTCTTCGACATTTTAAATTCTTAATTTCCAATACTTGAGTTTCCTCTCTTCATCCTTCTGTATGATTTCAAACTAGTATTTTCGCATGTTAGATGCATGTTTACTTCATGTTGGAACTTAAAACATCACAGGAAAATTGTTTTAGAAGAGTTTGATTTTTTTTACTTAAAATAGTATAGATTTAAAAGATTTTTATTTAGATATTTATTATATATTTTTTAAAAAAGATTTGATAAAATTTAAAAAATTAAAAATTAAATATTTGAATGATATTTCTGTTTCAATATCATGTGCTCGGTTCTTGCCACGTGTAATACTGAACCAAATTGAGATATTGAATAAACTTCACTTGCAGTTCTTGGAACCCCTTGAGCTCTGTTACCGTTCTCTCTGTGCATGTGGCGATAGGACCGTTGCCGATGGAAGCCTTCTTGATTTCATGCGTCAGGTATCAACTTTTGGCCTCTCTCTCGTCAGGCTCGATATCAGGCAAGAATCCGATAGGCACACGGACGTACTAGATGCAATCACTCAACATCTTGGAATCGGATCATACCGTGACTGGGCCGAGGATAAACGGCAGGAATGGTTGTTATCCGAACTTCGTGGCAAGCGCCCTTTATTTGGCCCTGACTTGCCCAAAACTGAGGAAATTTCCGATGTTTTGGATACATTTCATGTTATAGCCGAACTTCCTGCAGATAGCTTTGGCGCTTATATAATCTCGATGGCAACTGCTGCATCTGATGTTCTTGCAGTTGAGCTCTTACAGAGAGAGTGCCATGTGAAGAATCCATTAAGAGTTGTACCGCTTTTTGAGAAGCTTACAGATCTTGAAGCAGCCCCTGCAGCTCTCGCCAGACTATTTTCAATTGATTGGTATAGGAATAGGATTGATGGGAAGCAAGAGGTTATGATTGGGTATTCTGATTCGGGGAAAGATGCAGGGCGATTCTCTGCGGCTTGGCAATTGTATAAAGCTCAAGAAGAGCTTATTAAAGTTGCAAAGGAGTATGGGGTGAAGCTTACTATGTTTCATGGACGGGGAGGGACTGTTGGAAGAGGAGGTGGGCCCACTCATCTTGCTATATTATCTCAACCTCCGGATACAATTCATGGATCACTTCGGGTTACGGTTCAAGGTGAAGTCATTGAACAGTCTTTTGGAGAGGAACATTTGTGCTTCAGGACGTTGCAACGGTTTATAGCTGCTACTCTTGAGCATGGGATGCACCCTCCAATTTCACCGAAGCCTGAATGGCGCGTGCTCATGGATGAGATGGCTGTTGTAGCTACAGAGGAGTACAGATCAATCGTGTTCAAAGAACCACGATTTGTGGAATATTTCCGCCTTGTAAGTAGTCCAAGTCTTTCTCTAGTTTGTCGGAGCTAGAAGTTTGGCCCTGTATGGCTTTGGAGTCAAGTTAGGATAAACTCCAGATTCGTAGAGTTATTTAAACTTTATACTTGAATGTCCAAACCCCATCTTATTGGGTTATGATTTTGGAATTGAGATAACTGTGATTATCTTAACTTTTAAATTAAAGATGCAAAATGTTAGGCCTTAGATAACTTACTTACTTTTCTTTTTGTAACTTATCATTGTTTTAGGCCACACCCGAGCTAGAATATGGCAGAATGAACATTGGAAGCCGGCCATCAAAACGGAAGCCCAGCGGAGGCATCGAATCATTACGTGCAATTCCTTGGATCTTCGCATGGACCCAAACAAGGTTTCACCTTCCTGTGTGGCTTGGTTTTCGATCAGCATTCAAGCATATCATGGAAAAGGATATCAGAAACCTTCACATGTTGCAGCAGATGTACAATGAATGGCCGTTCTTTAGGGTCACGATTGACTTAGTTGAAATGGTTTTTGCAAAGGGCGATCCTGGGATTGCTGCTTTGTATGATAAGTTACTGGTTTCTGAAGATTTGTGGCTGTTTGGGGAGCTTCTCAGGGCGAATTATGAGGAGACAAAAAGTCTTCTTCTTCAGGTGAGCTTCTGACTCCATATTATTTTACTTTTATAAAGGCTATATTGGACTAAACTACCTTAACTATGAGCACTTTTCACTGAACTGGGGGGGCGGGGGGGGGGGGGTCCTTTAAAACCAAATTTTAGGGGAATTACCAATTGGGCATATAGCTTGTATATTAGGTCTTTCCTTCTCCAATGTGAGAGGTTGCCGGTTTGATTCCTGAAAGGGCTGCATTTAAAACAAAAGTATTCAGGCAATTAACTTTATTAAAAATGTTAAAGGTTATTTAGTGACAATACTTAGGAGTTGTATTTCAGCATAGTGATGATAAAATGGCAGCATATCGAATTTTTTTTTGGCTTCATTTGAAAGGAATTTAACTAATGCTAAGCGTTGACTTTTCAACATTACACTATTATGATCATTTCTTTTGACTGCTATATCTTAGAATAATAGAATTTCTCTCTTATGATTGCTGATCTACTGATAATTAAAATCTGAAAATAAAGGAAACTCTAGAAAAAGCTCTGTTAATAATCACATATTGTGTTCTTGGCTGAAACCGAGTCAATTAAAATCACACAATAATTTAACTACTGATTGCTGTTTACAGGTTGCGGGTCACAAAGATCTTCTTGAAGGGGATCCTTACCTGAAACAAAGACTCAGACTCCGCGACTCATACATTACAACTCTAAACGCATGCCAAGTTTACACACTGAAGAGGATCAGGGACCCGAGTTTCCAAGTGAAACCAAGGCCTCATCTATCAAAGGAATATCCCGTCTCAAGCAACCCTGCTGCTGAGTTGGTGAAGCTGAACCCTACGAGCGAATATGCTCCTGGACTCGAAGACACTCTTATCTTGACCATGAAGGGTATTGCCGCTGGTCTGCAGAACACCGGTTAAGTCCGATGTGATAATCACATTTGAACGGAAACGTTCATGATTTATTGTTGAGAATGCCATAAAGTTCAAAATTAGAGAGACGAATTTCTGCTGTGTAACCTCCGGGTCTAAATATAATAAATGAATAAATATTTTGATTTCCTTATTATTCTGGATGTTCATCTATTATATCTACTATATTAATGTCAATGTACGGAGCACGCGTAAAACACACACCTGAAATTTTTTGCCATATCAGCAACGTGCATGTGTCAAAATATGAGAATTTTTATTTTAATTTAAACTGAAATTAAAAAATACCAGACAAACTCTTCACAATCAAACAAAAATACAGCTTCCTATACTCCTATAAATTCCCCACATATCTTTCTCACGTGAGCATGCAAAATTAAAAAAAAAGAAGAAAAAAAGAAAAGCTGCATGCATCATCAAAGTTTGTTAATGGAGGAGAAATACAAAACCTGCTAGAAAATCAATTGTCATTTAAAGATAGATTTGATGAGTAAGATGAAAGATAAGGTACTTCCCCAAAAAGAAAAAAACATTTTTTCATAGATATCTGTTAATACAAGTGGCATCTGTCACAAATGATGAAAGAAGAAGAAGAAGAAAAGAAAGAAATATAAAAGAAGGAATATAAGACGAGTATTCATGTTTTTTTATACAATTTTGAAGTTCACAAATTATTTAATAATTTTATTAATATATAGATGTTATTTTAATTACTTTTTTTCCCATAGGTTGTATCAATTGGAAGAAGAAGAAGGAAAAAGAAAAAGATTGGTGATTTCTCTCTCTTTCTCGACTCATTGTTTTAAATTTTTAATATGCAATGGTTTTATCTAAGGATGCATGTATTTTATCTAACTAACATCCATCACAAATGATGAAATACGGAAAAGAAAAGAAAGAAATATAAAAGAAGGAATACAGGTTAGTTTTCGTATCCTTTACACATTCTAAGTTTAGAGGTTTACAGATTATTTAATAATTTTGATGGTAAGTGCATTCTCAAAGTGACGTGTCACATGTTTTTTTCTTTATATAGAAATTCAATATATATTTTTGTATGAAAATGAACCAAAAACGTTTAATATAATCTACTTTGTATAAAACGTGCATCGCACATGCATAGCACTAATGGCACATAACTGATAATCTCCCTAAGGAATTTTTCATTGCAAATTATCAGCTTTGTGATATTCTTATTTCTTTTGTGATGGTTTTGTAGTTGCCATGAACCAAAGCATAACTGTTGATGGCAGTTATACCATCATTGGCATTTTCCCTCTTTTATCTCATCTTATAAATCGTTCATATGTATCTTTAGTATATTTGGAAATGGGATTTCAAATTGAAATTACATTGTAATTCCTTGCTATACACATGATAATGAATATTCTTCTTAACTTCAAAATTTTTAAAAATTTCATTTGAATTTGTCAAATCATCTCAAATTATTGAACACAGCTAGAACAACCCTTAGGATACTAATATTCTGACAAAAAAACTTTTAAAATATTTTTAATTCATTTAAAATATATAACATGCTATCTTTCTTTCGATACTTACATGTGCACGTGCAAAAATTTTAGCAATTGTAAACTAAACAAAACAAAACAGCTTAAGCGATTACCGATATTTAAGATGGTTTGTTAAGCTCCAGAGAGAATTTTTTTTCTGTGTAAAGGAGTAAACGATGACTAGTCACGAAAGGGTACGAAATAGGAACACAAATCTTACAAAACTATATTATTTTTGACTGAAAATCTCCATTATATTCTTTCTACTCTCTTATTCTGCTCCGCAGGTCCATTTACATTTTAAACACTCTCTTCAAAACAAACACCAAAGCGAAGCAAAGCATCCCCAAAAAGCAAAAGCAAAAGCAAGACCCAAACCCAAAGCTACAAAAATCGATCAATCGATCATTCAATCATGGCCCTTTCGGCGACGACGAGGCAACGCCGGCCACCGCTGCCCTCATCGGACCAAAGCCCATCGCCATCAGCATCCGATCGATACTCAAAGGACGACAAATCCAACAAAAAGCCCGGAGACGACGACGACGACGGGCGAGGCCTCGGCTGGTTCCTGCCATTGCTAGCCCTAGGTTTGCTGCGGTACATGAGCGCCTCGTCGAACCTCGTGCACGACTGCGACGAGGTCTTCAATTATTGGGAGCCGCTTCATTACATCCTTTACAAATCTGGGTTCCAAACTTGGGAGTACAGGTGATTTATTGCTTGTTATTTGATCCTTCAATCTTAATGCTGTTGATTTTAGGAGTATGTAGCTTTGATGCGTGTTTGATGTCTAAAGTTTGTTGCTTTAGGGTTTGGTTAAGATATATCTCGAGTATGATAGGGTTCTAGGGTGAAAATTGAGTGGAAAAAAGAATTATTGCAAGTTTATGGTTGAAAAAGGTCGTAACTTTGTTTTGGTAAGTATGCAAGATCTCAGATTACTGTGGTTAGGTGCTTAGAGGTCTTAAGTAAGTAAAGATTTAATCAGTGAAAAGGATAGAAGAAAATGATGATGTGGAGAGAACATGGCATAGAGAAAGAGAAGAAGACGAGGATTAAAAACAAGAGAAGATAGTAATGAACCTTGTTTCTAACAAGTTCACAATTTTGTATTTTGAGGTTTGGGTCAAGGAGTGTTGCCAGGGTGTTCATGTATTTGTGATACTTCTATAAAGGTAAAAGAGTTATTAATTTAATGTTTAACGCCAAAAGTATTAGTGTCAGCCCTCGTGATGAGGAGGAAAAGGGCTAATAGACAGGAACTTCGGTGCTATCAAGATTGAACCGGAATTGATGGGAAAAAACCCTAAATGCGAAACCACTTGCGTTTCATCGGAAAAAAGAAAAATGTTCTAAATATCAGATATCGGTATTGTATCGATCCGAAGATTTTCATATCGGATAGCAGATATCGTGATATATTAGATGATATTTTCTAAATATTAGACAACAAACTTCTGTTTTATAAATATCATAGCTATAATTTAATATAAAGAGTTGGTTTTCTTAAAACGACTCATTCTTTCACCAAACACCTTCTTACGAAAAGTGCATAAAACTTTTGAGGATTCATTAGGATTTACCATTTCCGCATATTCCTCAATGCGGATCGATACTCTTTTTCTTCGGCTTACTAGAAGTTTTGGATGACATTTATGAGCTACAAATAAACTTAACAATTACAATTAAATTCAACATAATTTAATTTTTTTATAATAACCAAAATTTAGGGACAAAAAATTAAATATTGTAATTGACTTGACTTTTGGCATCAATTTCAGAAATACTCATATAAAAAGTTAGGAAGAGGGAAGGAAAGAGGCATAATTAATTTCAGACAATACTCAGACTCTGTATAAAAAAAGAAAGACCAGATAGGCGCGGAGAAAAAGAGGTAACTCGATGGTCAATCTAGAGAGGTCGGTCGTCGAGCTTCCAAGATGCGAGACTGAGAGATCTAGGATTTATGGACTTTGAATGAGAGAAATAGAAATACAGAGAAAACAAGATCTTACTTTGGTATGCCATGTTTTTTTCTTATTTTAACGGGCACGAGCTACTCAAAAATGGATCGGGCATGTTGGAACTATTTGAAGCCTAATAATCCAAAAACAAGTTTTATGAGAAAATATCAAGATATATCCACAGATATGGTATTTCTGATATATCGGCCGGTATTTAGATATATCGGCTGATATTTTCTAAAAATCGCAAAACGATATAATTTTGAAAAATCGCAGCTT
Organism: Agapanthus africanus; assembly: GCA_030015575.1. NCBI lineage: Eukaryota > Viridiplantae > Streptophyta > Magnoliopsida > Asparagales > Amaryllidaceae > Agapanthus > Agapanthus africanus. The sequence goes on along the minus strand of CM057344.1, from coordinate 89,889,984 downwards.
TTTCTCTCCAAAACCGATATATCAGTGATATATATGGACTAATGTTGAAAATAACGCAGCGTAAAGCGTAGCGTTCTATCTCTAAAAAAACGAAAAGCGCAAATAGCGTTGCGTAAAGCATAAGTTACATGGATTATTATTAATTAATTTTAATAATTATACTTATTCATATTAATCACAAATTTAAGTAAATTAGTTTTAAAACTAATACATTCTTTAAATAGTTAAGAAAATAATGCAAAACCTAGTAGAATAAACATAGAGAATTCTTAATTTTCAATTTAACTAGTTTGCATTCATACTTAGGTAGTTAAAGTGATCAAGTGGAATTACTTTTTTTAAAATCTTTTGGTTATGGAGAATTAAAAGTTAGAGAATGTGTAACATGAATACTAGATTCCCTTGATTATTGAAGTTCAAATCCAGTTTAATAACAAAAATTTATATGTAAAATCTTATTTCTATGCTATTTCTATCAATTCGTAGCGTAACGTAAACTATTTGTAGAAATAACGTAAAATAGTGTGAGTTACTTTGTATTTAAGTTCTTTGGTTAAGTTATGTAGCAAATAGCTCGAGTTATGCTACATAACGCAAAATAACAAGTTACATAACGAGTTTTTTTCAACATTGATATGGACATCGGCTGATATTTAGATTTTAGAACACTGAAAAAGAATTGATTTACCAAAGAGAGGTGGCCAAAGAATTTGTTAGAACAGTGAGCAATAATTAGGTTAGGGCAGAGATCATGTACAGTAATTTAGGCAATATAGTCACGACTAAACATGGAAAGTGATTAGAACTAAAGATACAATGTTAAGGTAAATAAAATCAATTCATGTGAAAGAGAACATGGAAAATCTTATCTTCCACCATTCCCTCTACCAACCATTTTGGTCCGTAGAAGTTAGGATAAGTAAATCCTTATCATCTCTAAAAAGTTAATGTTGCTTTTTGTTTGTTCATATTTGATACCTTGTGTAGAATGGCAAGAATAATGCTTATAATTTTGAATTTTGAGAAATAAGGATGACCGAAGACTGATGAGATTAGTGTAGCGAAAAAACATAATGTGATTATGAAATGTAATAAGTAAGCATGATATATTGATGAGGAATAATAAAACACGGGAGAAATCAGATAAATGTAAAAATGGACACAGAATTGAGGTAAAAGTATTAAACTTCAAAGAGGGGGAAATTCTACTATGGCACGGAATGGCACGGAAAAAACGATGGAATGCTAGATAGTAGATACTAAATTGGTTCACTGGGAGCGGGGAAGCCTTGCCCTCTCTTTTAGGACATTAAATCCACCTACATGGATGTTGATGCTGTAAAGTGTTTCTCGTCATCCCATAGAGATGAATGTGCTCGCGTGTCAGGCATTGTACATATTTCTCCTGTCTGTGGTAGGCAGGGGTTTATTGATTGTGGAGATTCTAATCTCCGGCAGCCGCGAACAAAACTGCCGTTAATTATCTTTTATTTTGACGCGAGAGAACCTCCGATTAATAGGTCATGCGTATCATGCGAACTCATTATGTGATATGTGCGTTGTGCTTGAAAACAATTTTAGGTCTCTTTGAGATATCGGGAGCCACACGGGTCCCACAGCCCGGTTAGTGGGCTGGAGGTCAAGGTGGTTAGCAGCCCCTTGCGGGGCTCGGGACAGTGCCCCAAAACAAAGTTTTATTTGAGGGAGGTGACTTGATTGTGTCGGAATGCTCCCGGGAGAGGAAAAGAGAGATGGTCAAAGTGGTGGGACCCCTAAGAGGGAGTCCCGAAGCTGTGGATCCCCTTTTGGGTGTCCCAAAGTGGTGGGACCCCAAAGAGGGAGGTCCCGAAGCGGTGGACCTCCTTTGGGGGTTCCCGAAGTCGGGAGGCCCCCTTGGGGGGTCCCAAAACTGGGGACCCGGGAGGGGTCTTGAAAAGGAGGAGATCTAAGAGGGGTCCCGAAGAGAGAGATCCCTTTGAGGGGATCTCGAGGCCAAACATGGGTTACCCCCATATTCTTTTTCTTTTTATCTTTTTTTATGAGGAACATGGGGTTATGACCTATGTTTCCTCAGATCTCATGAGAGATCCGTCGACAAGGGTTCTAAAGGGCGAAAGTTATGAACTTTAACAAAGTTGTCGATTCTGTGAGTCTTAAGGGTGAAACCAATGGGTTTCACCGTGGTTCTTCATCCATGGTGCTTGTTTGGGGTTTCACCCCCAAGAGTTCTTCCTCTTTTCTTAGATTTGATGAGAAAAGCAAAGTCTTTTCTCTTGATTTGGATCTCAATGTAATTTTATTTGGGTTTATAAGAGAATGGACTCTTTTTATGAGTTTTCTTAAGGAAGAAGATGAAGTGAGGTATGAGAGAGAATCACCTTAAGAGAGATGGGGCCCCAAAACCCCAAAAATTACGGGAACGGAAAAACTTGTTCATTTTATCATATGGTGGGGTTTAAATACCCTACATGTTTGCACTTAAGCCCTTGGGCTTTACAAAATTGGCTTTTGCCTATTTTTTTTACATATTAAATCTATTTATTACATATCAAATTTATTTATTAAATTTTCCTTTTCTTGGCATGGGGCTGGCCCGATGCTTGAGCTTGAACCACTTGGGTTCGGGCTTGGGCCCTTTTGGCTTGGGTTCGGGCTTGGGCCCACTTGACTTGGATTCGGGCTTAGGTCGGGCTCATTTTTTGGCCTTGACTGACTTTTGACTTTTTGACTTCGGCCGTGGAGTGTAATTTTTTACCCCAATAGACTGCCCCACATCAATGAATGCACATCACATGTATGAGTTGGGTGCATGAAATTGATAGATTTTCTTTCGTGAAGAGGTTGACTTGATTTTGTTCTCGTTTTTAAAAGGCTGGCACTACCCTTTTTGCGACATGGACAGTCGATGGTTGATGTGTTTCCTATTTTCTGGAGGACGGTGTTTACCCTCTTTAGGACATCTTATAAAGTTGACATTCAGAACATATAGAGTTTAAACAAAACAAGTTTATTTAAAAATTGACCAGAAGGTCCTGGAGTTCGAGACTTCCGATAGCGCAAGTACATAGTTAATTACACCATATAGTCTTAAGCGAAAACTTAGACATGATACCATATTAGCATAAGTTAATTCACATCAAATTTATAGAGATATAGATACTTGCAAATGAGAGAGACAAAATGAATAGTATTTTATTTATAAAATTCATATTTGTATACATATTTGAATGTAAATTACATCAATTTTACAAAAAAGAATGTAAATACATGTATAAGCTTTGTTTAAAAGCTAAACAAAGCTTAAAGTTACACTTTGGGGTATTTTAATGTCAAATTAGACATGTATACATGGGTACTGTCCTATGTGGGGGCCACATGATATTAAAAAAAAGAGAAATGGAGGGCCTCCCTAGGTGGGGGCCATCATTCACATAGAACAAACATGCTTCATGCATGTTTGTGCATGAAAATGGGATCTCCCGATTTCGGGAAAGGGTCTCGACCCCTCGGGAAGGATCCCGTTGCCCATCAGGAGGGAGTCCCGATGGTGTACAGAGAGGCAAATTTGGCTATCTTAGCTTGTTTTAGCCAAAGGAAAGAAGTTTCTTTATAAAACTTCATCAAATATGGAAATCATATCTTTAATACCATGCACAACATAAAAATTATGTATTTTCATCACTTCTATAGTTTGTATGCAATAAGAACACATATTTTGTGTTCAAGGCAGAACACGAAGAAAGCATGTTCTAAGAAGAATGCAATGTGTTTAAGTATATTGGATTTCATTAAAGAGATAATTTTCATATCTCCATGAAGAGTATAATTTTTCTATTCATTTATAATTCTATAATATTCATTAAAAATTCATGGGGATTTCAATCCATGATTTATGTTTTTTTCATGAACAGAAATGAGTTTATTCTCATTTCTTATAAATATGCATGAGAAATAGGATGGTCTACTACTCTTTATGCAGGACACGAGTCATCTCATGTCCTGGGTTTTGTTCAAGTTTGTCAAGAACATATAGATCCATATTTTAAAAGTCTTTCTTTTTCATCTTCTTCATCAAAACAGATGAAGAAGCCATGCCATGGCTATTTTCTTTGTAATAGTAGAAACTTTTATAAGTTTCTATGAATTTTTGTAGATCTTGGATCAGAAAATAAAAGAGAAACAAAGATATTTAGAGAGATCATGATAGAAATGAGGAATGGATATTCCATTCCTCTATCTCTTCTTCTTTTCCATGTTCTTCTTTTAAAATCGAGAACTTAGCAATTTCTCTCCGCAATTTCCTTAGAATGAATGTTTATCCCTTAAAATTTGTTGAATGAGAAGTATTTATACTTCTCTGGGAGCAGGAGTAGTTAAACACCACTTCCCCACGTTCTTAGGGCGAGTGGGGTGAAATAATCCCCACTTACCCTTAAAAATAGACTGCATTGTCTATTTTCAGAGGGGTCCCGATGCCATTTATTAATGGGCTCAGGACGCCCAAAATTATACCTCCCGATAGAAGGAGGGGGTCCCGATGGGTTGGGACCCTAAAAAACAAGTCAAATTGAGTTGTTTTGAAGGGAAACTCTGTATATAGGTTCCCTCCTCAATAGAACAAGTCTTGAACTTATTCATGATGTACGTTTACATCAATTTTAGATCCAACTTGATCAAATTCTTGACTATTGACCTGTTTTTCAATTAAATACTATACAAGTTTTTATTATAAATACTTATGTAATTATCTTTTGGGAGTTAATTTTTTAACTCCAACAGCTGGCATTGCCCTTTTTGTGACATGGAGGGTCGATATTTGACTCGATTTCGAGGAGGCGCTTGATTCCGATGGGGAGGTCGATGGTTGACTTGATTCCGAGACGGAGTTTGATTCCGACGGGAAGGTCGATGGTTGACTTGATCCACTTTCGGTGGTGTCGGTGCTTGACTTGATCCACTTTCTCTGGTGTCGGTGCCTGACTTGGTTAATTTGATTTGATTTGGGGGTGGAGTTGACATTTCTATCACTGGAATTGGGCTTCAGAGGCAACTCGTCCGATGCCCGATTTTATTTGATTGGCTTGATTAGATTTGATTTGATTTGGGAGTGGAGTCAACATTTTTACCACTGGAATTGGGTTCCATAGGCAACTCGTATGGTATCCGATTTGATTGGCTTGATATGATTTGGGAGGGGAGTCAACATTTCTTCCACTGGAATTGGGCTGCAGAGGCAACTCTTCCGGTATCCAATTTGATTTGGCTTGGAGAACGGAGCCGACACCTTTTCTTGTCTGCTATCCGATGTGGTTTAACGGAACGTTCAACGTCATCTTAGATGGGATGTTTAACGTCGTCTTAAACAGAAAATTTGGTTTAACGGGATGTTCAACGTCTACTTAGACGGAGGATCTTGGTTTAACGTCTACTTAGACGGAGGGGCTGTTTAACGTCTATGTAGACGGAGAGGAATTGTTTAACGTCTACTTAGACAGGAATTGATTTAACGTCTACTTAGACGGAGGGTTTTGGAGATTTTGGAATTTTGATTTCATTTGGGATCGAAGTCAACGTCTCTACCACTGTAATATGGTTCCAGTAATAACTTGTCCGTCATCTGAGTTGATTTATTTTTGACATAGGGGTCGCTGCCTTCAACGTAAGGGTCGCTGCTGGCGTGCTTTCGACGTAGGGGCCACTGATGCCTTCGACGTGGGGTCGCTGCTGGCGGGTTTTCGATGTAGGGGTCGTTGCTAGCATGCTTTCGACGAAGAGGTCGTTGTTGCCTTCGATGTGGGGGTCGCTGCTAGGGGTCATCGTGTTTCCGACGTAGGGGGCGCTGCATTCAATGTAGGGGCCGTTGTTGGCTTTGCGTTCGGCGTAGAGGCCGCTGTTGTAATTCGTTCAATAGCTTCCGAAGCGGAATTGGATCTTGATTTGATTTGCTTGGCTCCTGCATTTGTTCGGCAGGACTTTAATTTGATTTGTTTGATTTCTGCCTTGTCCGGTAAGACTTCTGAAATTTGGAAGCACTCCGATTGTCGCTTTGAATTTGGATTTTTGAAGTTGGTATTTGGATTTTTGAAATTGGCGGGATTTGAATTTGGGTTGAAATTTGAAATGGAGTCGGATTTGGGTTTGAATTGAAAGTTGGAATTTTGGGATTAAAGGTTGAATTTGGATTTTAAAGTTGTAATTTTGGAGTTTGAAATTTTGGATTCTGGGCTGACATCAGCGTTGCTAACACCGGAGCACGGGTGCCGGGAGTAATTCATCATTTGCCGTTGGGAAATTTGGAGATTTGAATTTTTGTTGGCGTCAAAATCGCTAACATTGGAATGGTACCAAGAGTGACTTCTCATTCGCCATTGAAGAATTTGGATTTTGGATTTTGGTTGGCGTCTGCATCGCTATGCTGGAGTAGGATACCAGGAGTGACTCATCATTCGCCGTTGGAAGGAGTGAGATTTGGACTTTTGGTTGACGCATGCATCGCTGTACTAAAATAGATACCATGAGCGACCCATCATTCGCCATTAGTGGACCTGGATTTTTGTTCGATGTCAGCATCGCTATGTTATGCTGGAGTATGGTACTAGGAGAGACCCATCATTGCCCGTGGAGGATTTGAGAGAATCGAAGGTTTTGGTTAGTGTCTGCAATGCTATACTGGAGTACGGTACTAGGAGCTATTCGTCATTCGTCTTTGGAGGATTTGGACGTGGTTTTTTTGTTTGGTGTCTGCATCGCTAACACTGGAGTGGTACCAGAAGCGACTCATCATTTGCTGTGGAGGATTAGAGAGAATTGAGGGTTTTGGTTGGCGTCTGCATCGTTACACTGGAGTACGGTACCATGAGCGACTCGTCATTCGCCTTTGGAGGATTTGGACATGGTTTTTTTGTTTGGCGTCTGCATTGCTAATACTGAAGTGGTACCAGAAGCGACTCATCATTTGCTGTGGAGGATTTGAGAGAATTGAGGGTTTTGGTTGGCGTCCGCATCATTACACTAGAGTATAGTACTAGAAGCGGCTCATCATCCGTTTTTGGAGGATTTAGATGTGGAGTTTTTTTGTTTGGCGTCTGCATTGCGGTATTGGAGTAGGTATTAGGAGTGACTCATCATCCGCCTTTGGAGAGAATTGGAGATTTGTTGGACATTGAGTTTGCATTAGCACCGCTAACACTGAACTATAGCTGTTAAGAGCTACTCATCAATCCACCTTAGAGGGTAATTTATTTATTTATTTTTATTTTTTTTGCGAGTTTACGCCCTTTCGTGTTTTCACAAGCTCGCGGGTAGTCTCGTTGTTTTTATTCACGAAACCTTTTCATGTTTTCATACGTGCCCTTTTGCTTGTGGATTGTTCTATTTTTTGGTTTCCAATTTAACGACGTAAGGGTCAAAGCTGTACTTGTTCTTTGTTTGGTTTTGTTGGTGCTTTGTTGCAGAGTTATTTAAGAATCATGGATTTTGAATTTAATGGAGTTGAATCGATGATCGAGATAATATGACTTATTTGATTCTTTTATTTAATCTCGGGCTTTTCTTGAACAGAAGCTTCAGTATTTCCTTCGTCTTTTGGACAAGTGTATGTCCCATGAAGACTGAGACAAACTCGAGTCATTTCCTGGGGTGGACGATTGAATTGCTTGCTCCCGGAGGATTTCGGCTTTCGTTTGTATAACATTGGCAGTCGAGACTTGATTGGTCGCTAGCACGCCGGCAGACAGTGAGATTTTTTCCGTCTTGTACAGTTCCTCGACCCGGTTTTTGAAAATATAGCATTCTTCGATTGTATGCCCCAACACTCTATTATATGGGCAATAATTGGGGTAATCGGTCATTTTTGCTTCATGCAGTCTTTTTGGTGTGGGGAGTTGCAGATCGTTGTTCAGGGCATCCTTAAATATCTTACGAACTTTATCATTTCTGAAAGAGTAGATTTTGTTCTTTCTCTCTATTAGAGTCGGTTCTCCCCTAATATTAGTTTTCGAGTCCGATCAATTTTGGGCCCGCCCACTGGCTGCTTGCCCCGGTCAGGAGACATATTGAAGGAGTTAGTATTGCCGGAACTTCTGCCTCTGCGACTGTCGTCCCTTTGATACTTGTGTTTGTTATTAATTTGGAGGTCCGGGGCAGACTCGGGATTTGCACGCTCCATCAACTGGGCCCTTTCAATCAGGTCATGAAGAGTTTTGTAATATGCTGTGCATAAGGAGGGTTCGTCCAATTGTCGACTTTTCCCCTATAAGGCTGACGGCTTGCCACCATTCTATCTATTGTTCGCATTTGGTGTGAGGATTACGCTGTCGGTTTATATAGCCAGCGAGCTTTCATTGTTCTCCCGTTTCGTCTTCACAAGGTCAGCAATAGCGATTTTATCACCGACACTCATGAATATTTGTTTGAACAACAATTCCATTTGAGCAAATGTTGTGACCTAGTTGTTCGGTATGCTTGTATACCAGTAGAAAGCAAATTCGGTCAAACTTTTAACGAACTGTCTGAGGAGCAGCGCGTCATTGCCCTCTGTGTTTTCGCTTGACGCCTTGAAATGGGTAATATATTGATTAGCGTTTCCCATCCCGTTGAACATTTTGAACTTAGGGACGGCATAGCTGTTGGGGTACCCTACGAGATCATATTCGGCAGGGTATGGCCTCCTATTATTGGTGCGGCCTTTTTGTACTTTGGCTTCGGCCACCGATGTTTTACCTTTGCTGGTGACTAGGTCCATGGTCCTGCCTTGCGTTAACGTGCCGTCATCAAGCGTTAAGACTTTCCTAAAGGCCGGCTGCGGTTGGCTTTCATGACGATCCCCCGCCTTCGGGCTAGACGGAATTGCTGTTGGCCGCTTCGAGATGTCAATCCCTGGTTTATGGGTAGAGTCTTGAGTTTGCTGCGACTGCATCCGAACGACTTGGGTCTTGAGGTTCACTACAGCGTTCATCAAATGTCGACTTTGGAATAGACCTTGGCTAACTCCTTGTTTTTGTCATGAAGTTGCTTCTGAAGCTCCTGGAGCAATATTCGCTCCGTGTTTTCGGGGATGACGGCTGGGCTATCATTGTCGTCAGACCTTTCAGGATTTGTGGGTTCTTTTTGCTTCGATGCCTGAGTAGAGTCTTCAATATCATCTGAACAAAACCTGTGATTAGACAGCGGCAACCACATCTTTATCATGACTGTGAAGTCTTGGAGGACTTGTTCTTTCAGGTTCCACTTTATAGACTGTATGGATAGTGTATACGTCCATTGCCTCTCATCGCTGGCAACGAAATTTGCTGGACTTTTGGATCGTTGCCGTGGGCCGTTTCTTTCAGGAAGGACAAGTGGCTGAGAGCGGTCGTTCTGACTGGAGTTTTGGATACAGTTGGTACGCTTTATTTGAGTTCTTTCTTTTGATTTTCTACCGCGAGTAGAGCTTGGTATATCCTTTGATGAGACCGTGCTATGCTTTTGATTTTGGGGCTTAGACACGTCTCTTTGCAGAACTCTTTGAATTGCCGCCTTCTTGATCTTCGCAGTCATAACATTCTTCTGCTACAATTTTAACGGTTCGAAAAAGTTGATTTTCACGGTAGAGTTGGCTTTTGTCGCGGGACAACCGTGTTCTTGGACCCTCACGAATTCCAAGTGAGCAGGAGCCCCTGCCTTTTTATTGGCTCTGTATCTATGCCGCTTTTGTCTCAACTTTTCAGTTTTGAGGGCTTGACGGACATCTGCTTTCTTGGCGGCCGTCGTTGGCTGACTGATAGAGAGTCTGGAGAAGATGCTTGAGCGCATGGTTGTCATAGGCCTCGTTGGGCTTACTCAAGATGTCTTGTTGCCCCTTTTGAATTGATGGTTTTGCCCCCAGATGGAGCAATTAATAAACGATCGAACATAGAATTGCGCTCTGGGTTGGGTGTCTGTGATCATGACGTTCGACCTTTCCCCTTTGAGGCCGGTTTGTTGACTTGGCTTATTGAAGCCTCCGCGGTAGGAGCGCTGACGGAGACTGAAATGAATGTGATGGACCCAAACCGAACTGGAGGTTCTGTCTACTGCTGCACAAGACTTGACGGAAGAGTCATCTTGGCAGTTGCCTTGAGCATGTATGTGATGGAGGTCACATCAGCGGCTGAGCTTGTTTTTGAAAGCATCGTTACCGATGGTTGTTGATCTGCATGAAGGAGTATGGTTCAGCACGGACAACAACGTATGCCTTGACTGAGATCGCTTGATCATTTGACCCGAAAAATGGGAGGAGAGATTGGTCCCACCAGGTGTGCCAGAATCCGTAGAGTGTTTTTCGTCACCCCATGAAGATGGATGCGCTCGCGTGACATGTGTGTACAGATTCTTCCTGTTTGTGGTAGGTAGGAATTATTGATTATGGGGATTCTAATCTCTGGCAGCCGCGGACAAAACCGCCTTTAATTACCTGTTGTTTTGGCGTGAGGGAACCTCCGATTAACGGGTTATGCGTAGCATGCGAACTTATTTTGTGATATGTGCGTTGTGCTTGAAGACAATTTTAGGCCTTGTTGAAGATATCGGGAGCTATCACACGAGGCTCCCGCTGTCCGGTCAGCAGGCAGGGATCAAAGTGGTAGGACTCTTAAGAAGGAGGTCCCGAAGCGGTGGATCCTCTTTTGGGGGCTCAAAGTGGTGGGACCCTTAAGAGGGAGGCCCCGAAGCGGTGGACTCCTTTTGGGCAGGGGTCTCGAAACCGGGAGGTCCTTTGGGGGGGGTTCCCGAAGTAAGGAGCCTCCCTTTGGGGGGTCCCGAACAGGAGGGGACCCGAGAGGGGTCTCGAAGAGAAGGATCCCGGTGCCGAACACGGGTTACCCCGTGTTCTTTTTCCTTTTATCTTTTTTTATGGGGAACATGGGGTTATGACCCATGTTCCCTCGGATCTCATGAGAGATCCAGCGACGAAGGTTCCAAAGGGCGAAAGCTATGAATCTTCATCCAAAGTTGTCGATTCTGGGAGTCTTGAGGGTGAAACCAATGGATTTCACCATGGTCCTTTATCCATGGTGCTTGTTTAGGGTGAAAGCTATGGGCTTTCACCCCAAGAGTTCTCCTTCATCCCCGTTTTCTAGATTTGATGAAGAAAAGTAAAGCATTTTTTCTTGATTTGGGTCTTGATATAGTTTTATGATGGGTTTTAAGAGGAAAGCAACTCTTTTCATGAGTTTTCTTAAGGATGAATTGAGGGATGAAAGAGAAAATCACCTCACGGCAGATAGAGGCTCCAAAATCATAGCAAAAATCATCGGAAGAGAAAAACATCATTTTATCATATGGTTGGGTTTAAATACCCCTTACATGTTTGCACTCAAGCCTTTGAGCTTTTCAAAATGGGATTTTTGCCTATTTTTTTACATATTAAATCTATTTATTACATGTTAAATTTATTTATTAAATTTTCCTTTTCTTGGCATGGGGCCGGTCCCATGCTTGAGCTTGGACCAGTTTAGGCCAGGCTTGGGTTCCTACTTGGCTTGGGTTCGGGCTTGGGCCCGAGCCCAATTTTTGGGTCTTGACTTTGACTTTTTGACTTCTTGATTTCGGCCGTGGGGTGTAATTTTTGGCCCAAACAGATGCACGAGAAAGTTATTCCTATAAACTGAGACAAATTTAGTTAAAGAAAAATGTTTTGACTTATGATGGATGGGTGATATGGCATGTATGATGAGTTAAAAAAGGGTTATTTTGATATACCCACCCAAAACTTGGATATTTTGAAATAACACATCCAAAAACACGAATTTTCAAAAAACCCTGCCCAAAAGTTAACCGTTGACTAAATAAGACATTCTGATAGTGGGCTGTTAATTTGGGTAGTTAGTCAAGCTTACTTGGGTTAAGTTAGTTTATAAAATTCCTCACCTGCCCATCTCTCATCTCAATTCACCTCCCATGAAAGCTCTCCACATGAATGCTCTCCTCATTTTCATCTCTCATCTCCGATCACCTCTCTCTCATCTCTTTCATCTCAGTTCACCGCCAGCCTCCTCTTCAATCTCAGCTTGAGCTCCTATCCTCGGTGTTAGCTCTCTCATCTCAAGTTGAACTAGTTTGTGAATCAAGCAATGTAAGTTTTCAACTTTCGTTGTCTAATACATGATATAGTTAAAATTTGAATAAAATATCCTAATATTTTGTCTTTTCATTGTCAATTTTGCATTCTTCATGATTTTCGTAGTTAGGGCAGTTGGAAAATTGAGGCTTTTTTTGGTTATTTGTTTTGATAGTTGCAAAATTGGTAATCTGGGATTACTTGCATGTATAATGGCAGTTGTTAAAACAAAGGAAGTGAACACAAATGACTCTTCCCGGCAAAAATCAATCATACCCTTGCATTACTTGCATGTATAATGGGGATCTGGGATCAATGAAAAATCAAAGTTCAGAAAGCAATTTTTTAGGACACGCACTCCGTTTTAGTGAGCAGCAAGAGAAAGGGAGATGAGAGTGAGCAGAAAGAGAGGTTGATAATTATCTACAAAGTAAATCGGGGTGGGGGGTGGGGGGGGAGACGCAAGCAAGCGAGAGTGAGAGTGAGAGTGAGCAGGAAGCATCAAGATAAAAGGGAGAGAGAGATGTAGGAAATGAGAGAGAGGCATGTTTGGGTGTTTAAATACATCATATGCCATTATAGGGGTATACTAGTCTTTTAAACCCCCTAACAACGGTATCTAATTGGGGCGTTACTAAAGTGTGATGGATGTTAACTAGCGGTTTGTATTTAGTTTATTTCTCACTTCTTAGTGGGGTTTTAAAAAAATACGTGTTTTTGGGTGTGTTGTTTCAAAATACCCAAGTTTTGGATGGGCTATATCAAAATAACCCTAAGAAAATTATTTGAAAATCGGAAGGTAATGACATCTAAAACGCAATTCATCCTAGAAAAATAATCAAGCATAAGAAAGAAGATGGGAATTTTAGTTTAGAATCCCATGGTCCATCCTCATTGGTTGTTCTGTTGTTTGACTTAAACTATTTATTGAGGTTTTCCACAAGGCTGACAACACAAATAAGATTCCTTCTCAACATCTCAAACCTAATGCAGTTTTAGTATGAGATTTTTTGCCTGTCATTTTGTTTTAGAAGAAACAATGGGCATCAAACTTGTTCTTTGTGTAGATTCCAGTAAATTGTTGTACAAAAAATGATGGCGTGATCGTTGTATTTGGATGAAAGATTTAAAATGTTGGAAATTATCACCCAGTTGGATATCCTAGTGATAGTTATGGCTATGAAGAACATTTCTTTTAATTCATCACCTAACAATTTATATTATGTCAGGATAATTTAATCCGGCTTCAACTAATTGATGCTTGCCACTTGACAAATTGGTCGCCTATAGAAAGTCTCAACCACAGGTCACTTTGTATTGTAATTCACACATATTCTCTTGAAACAATACACTGGTCAAGTTTCTGGCTGTGTCACTGTCACATATTTAATTTAGTAGAACCTAGATATTTTTTCATAATTCATATAGCCTACTAACTAATCCACAGGGGCCAATTATGCTTTGCATGTACTTCTATAGCATCATCATCGATCTAGACATTGAATTCCATTTGGAATGTGTGTGTTTATTTTGCAGCTCACAGTTCGCTCTTCGGTCGTACTTATACATCTTTTTTCATGCGTTAGTGGCTGGACCTGCATCATGGCTATTCAACGTGGAAAAGGTGCGTTCCACTCGCACATAAAGTTCATGAAACCTCTGTTGCTGGATGATTCTATCTAATACATACCGGTCCTCATCAAATTCGTATTTTTTACATGATGTAATGAAATTTCAGGTTCGAGTTTTCTATGCTGTTAGACTCTTTCTGGGTTTTATCTCAACTATTACAGAGAGTGCCTTGGTGGTTGCCCTTTCAAGGAAGTATGGAAAAAGGATGGGTGCTTATTCACTTGCATTGCTATGCTTAACCAGCGGTTGTTTCTTTGCAAGCACAAGTAATTTTCTTGCAGTAATCTACCTTATGATTCCATGGGTTTTGAGTTATTACTAACCTCACCTGTATTTATAGTTTATACCAAATATTTCCGATAAAGCGAGCTTCGCCCTACAATTCGGCTTTTCCCTTGGCCATACCTTTAGAATTGAATGTAATTTCTTATAGAAATTATGCTCCCCCCCCCCCCCCCCCGGGGACTTCTTGGCTATGATATTTTGGACTAATCAAGAGAGTGGTTACGAGGGGTTGACAAACGACCTTAATACCTTGTGTCATAGCTAATGAAGCTTATGATGAAGATGTCTGATGGATTTATCCATTAGCCCCCCCCCCCCCCCCCCCCCCCTCTTTTCTTTATGTTTGCTTTGAAAGGAAGTGATGGAAAAGAAAAGGAAAAGAAAATTTTAGGGTTAAAATACTAATCCTTCTGGAAGAAAATCGAATCAGTCACATTTTCTTTTCCTTTCCTTTCCATCACTTTTGTACAAACCAAAAATGGTCTTAAGTTCAAGTAACATGTGTTGATGCACCTCCAATATGCGTAACCACATCCTCCCTGCCCACCCACTCAAACACACAAAATAAACTAACATACCTCCACAAAAGAGCATACTGTACAGAAACACACTGTACAGAATTATACGCCAACAAATTAGATTATGAAAGTGGCAACTTTAATGGTGTGTTTCACATATAGTAATAGTAGCATTCTGTTTATTGAATTTTCAGAATAAAAATGGAAAAGTTTAAAAAGGAAGATTGTGGGAAATTCAAAGTTTCTATACAATGTATAGTAAAGCCTTATTATTATTATTAAAAAAAATTTAATTAAAGGACATCGATTGGTATTTTCACCTAGATATATTGTCTTTTATACTTATGACATGATACACAGAAATCTATCAGGCATACAGTTCGGAAGCAATATGATAGATATATGACCATTTTATCAACTGCCATGGGTTACTATCATTTAGGGTCTATTATACATAGTGAAGCGGAGTTTGGGTGGTGGTTATTACCTAACTTCACCCATTAATCAAAACCAGTTGCTTCTGTTAAAACAAAACCTATTTGGTTGGATCAAGGGGGTTGTCCTAGTGTCTGACTAAACCTAGTTTCGTGTTAAAAAATAACTGAATTAGTTGTAGGAGTTCCCTTTCTGCCCTGTTTTATCTGATAAACACTGCTTGGGCCATTTCCAGGTTTTTTGCCAAGTTCCTTCTCTATGTATGCTGTCACTCTTTCATCAGCTTTATTCCTTCTTGAGAAATATGCTTGGGCCGTTTCTGTAGCAGCGGGCGGAGTGATCCTTGGCTGGCCTTTCTCTATTTTAGTTTTTTTACCTGTCACAGGAGCTTCATTACTTTATGGAAGATTTAAACAGGCGTTTTTATCAGGACTAGGGACATCTCTGTGCGCTCTTGTAAGTGATGCCATATGACTTCTATCATGGAAGTTCTTTCCTGTTATATTTACAGTTTATTGCAACAGCAAAATTCAAAGTTTGTTGGTAAAGTTAGTTGATGTAATTGAAATATCATTTAGTTTATCCCATTATAAAAATTGATTAATCTTTCTCGCTGTAGGCACTGTCAGTAATTACTGATTACTACTTTTATGGAAGATGGACGTCATCGGTCTTCAATCTAATGCTATATAATGTATTGGGAGGCGGTGACAGCCATTTGTATGGAACTGAAGGGCCCCTGTTCTATCTGAGGAATGCTTTCAATAATTTTAATTTCTGCTTCATTTTTGCTCTGCTCTTTGTGGCAATTCTGCCAATTAGTAGGAAGAAATATTCCCCGCATCTGCTAGTTGTCGTGTCACCTATGTACATTTGGTTGGCATTTATGTCTTTGCCGCCCCACAAAGAAGAACGGTAAATTTTCTTTTCTTGTCTGCTCTGAGATACTGTCACCGTAGTTTCACTTTCATGTTGAAATGTGAATATGCTAGTTCTTTTATAGAAAGTAATATGTTCTGATTTATGATTGATTTATCCCTTGCATTTTGTGCATATGCTGCTGCTTATTTTAATGATCGATTAGTACCTTCTTCCCGATCCGAAGAATGTTAGTTTTAAACTTGCAATTACATTTTGGTCCCCGCCGAGCCATCGAAGGAGTCTAAACGGGATAAGGTCTCAGCCAACTCCACATCCATTGCAAGGATTCCTCAATGTATCTAGCTCTCCTGTCCTGACAAGTGCTTGTGAGAAAAATGCTTTCTTTTGAACTTAGGATGGGTGTTACTGAAACCCCTCAGACTAGTAATTCACTACAAACAACACTTGGCAAGTAACTCTCCTGACTTTGATTCAGTTGGCTTCTGGATTGCTTATAAAAGGATTTCTCAACGGCTTAACCAATGTCCTATTTCCATTGTTATATAATACGTAGAAGGGATTGATCTGTAGATGTTATCATTGAACGACAGTTTACAGATGAAGTAATTCACATGGTTTTATCTAGTAAAATTTGGTTTAAGCCCCTGATTTCAAATTGCTTTATGAATAGGCCCCATGCCATCTATGTTGCATTATTATTTCAACCTGCTTATATATTCTTCTGTATAGCGTATGAAGTGGGACGGGCTTCTTCCTAATGAAAGTACCCCATGTTTTCCATTTTATATAGTTTCTAACCCTTAAAGAAGTGCCTAATGTGACTCTCTCTCTCTCTCTCGCTCGCTCATTTCTATCTCACACCCTCAATTTGTCCCCCATATTTCCCTCTTTTCACATTCTCCCCCCCCCTCCCTGTCAGTCTCTTGCATTTCTATCTCATCACACCCTCAAATTTTTCCCCACATTCCCTCTTTTTGCATCCCCCCTCTCTCTATCCATTCTCTTGCATTTCTATCTCCTCACACCCTCAATTTCTCCCCACATTCCCTCTTTTGACATTCTCCCTCCCCTCTCGTTCGGACCCCAATGTTATATCTATCTTGAGCCACTCATGTTCTCACTCCCGGATTCTCTCTCTAAACCTTTCGTTTTATTGAAAACCTACACAGCATGTTGCTAAATCTTTAAACATGCTATTTCAGTCCACTAGTTACTGCTTCCCCTCTATACATGCTGTTTACTGCTGTTGTGTTAGTTGTATCTGTTTTATAATTATTCATAACTATTGCAAAAGCTACTACTATAATCATGGGTTTTATTTTTATTTGTAGTCAATGTTTCTTTTTTCGTACACTCAATTTAATCTAAGTTATAGTTTAAATACAACAATTTTACAACATTTGTAGCTGTAAGCCAGTTCACTGTATCACTTTGTTTAGGGGAGAAAAGAAGGGGGGGGGGGTTGTAACGCGAAAAGTGGGTAATTTTGTCCAATAGGACCAATACAAAAGTCTCCCACTTGATACATTGTACCCAAAGAAAAGATTATAAAATATGGAAAGATTTTTAAGCTGCTTTTGTGCCGTTGGTGTATACAAAAGGCCATGTTTGATCAAGGGGCCTTCACTAAATGCAATTTCAAATGGGGGTTTGACCAAATTTCATCAGTTTACCTTTAGGGTGCACATAATTTTATTGTAGGGGTAGTGCTGGCTTCATGAAACCTATTCACTTATGTCATCCATGAACTAACCGTGATGAGGAGGGTACCTAACTAATCTATTATAAAGATAACATATGATTCACTTCTGAGTTGCCAGATCAGTTTAGTACTGTGCTGCTTTTCCTCACTCCTTTCTTCATTCTCTTGTATTACTTTATCGTCAGTTCTATTTGATTACCTTAAATCCCTGGTTGCTGAGCAAAAACCAAAATTTGAAGGTATTCAGTATCTATGTACTGTAGCAAGAACCGAATCTGAAGGTACAATATGCTTGTAATGCATGAAGCACCCAGAAACTCGGCAGCCCTTTCGCCATTACATTCTTGAGTGAATATGCCTTTACAATGATTTCGCTTGATCTTATGATGGTGTACTGTTGAGAATTCAAGAAGAATGTCGTTTTGTAGTTTGTTCTTAGACGTTTGCCTGATCTTTTGGTGTCATATTGTTTGAGAATACTGGCTGATTTGAAATAAGCATTCATTTCTTATCCTGCAGGTTTCTCTATCCAATATACCCGCTAATTTGTGTTGCTGCGGCAGCCGTCATCGACAGTTTTCCTGACCTTTTCCGTGACAAGTATGCAACCGACGAATCTATCTTCTTTAAGGTAACCATAATGCCTTTGTCGGTATCAGATTATTTTCTTGCCAATTTAGCATCCACTGAAAGCTCATCAATTATCGGCTCACTGTTGCAAACAGGTAGCTAAAGGGTTTAGACCAATATTTCTTGGCCTTATGTTATGCGCCTCTCACAGCCGCACGTTCTCCATATTGCATGGATACTCTGCTCCATTGGAGATCTACAAGCAATTAGAACATCATGATGATGTTGGAGATGGTGAGGAACTGTTATATTTCCTTATAAAATTAATCAAGTTGATAGCAGTTACAGAAACTTCTATGGTGGTCATTTTCCAATTACGACACTGGTGCATAATAGTAACAAATGACATCTGAAATTTAGTTATTTACCAACGTATTTAGTGTCGTTAGCTGCAGGGTTAAGGATAGAAGAGGAGGAGAAGGAGGGGCTTCAGGAAGTGGCTTGAATTCTATTATTCTCTTACATCTAGTCTCTCGTTTTTATCTTATGGAATGAATTCAAATTTTTTACTAAAACGGGTCTTTGGTTAAAATAATAAGATGGTACAAGCCTTTTGTTAAAAGCCCTTAGTTAACATAGATAGGATGTATCTTGGCATATTTTTGTTCATTGATCCTATTCATGTAAATAGCGAAAAAACCCTTTATCAGTATTTTCACCATGTACTTGCACAGTTCCCGTGTAAAAATGTAACACAAGGTACATAAACATGTAAAAAGTACCTAAGCAGATAACCATTACCATAAAATATATTTCATCATATATCACATCTAACTTATGTTTTGTTAAAAAAATAAAAAAAACATTTGGCACTCTAATGGAAATGAGTAATTCATCATATAATTGCATTGGGAGGTGTCTAGGCTGCCTGGGTTACAGCATTTGCTGCTTTGCTGCCTGGGTTACAGCATTGCTGCTTTTAGTTGATCTTTTTCCCCCATAGTCAGCCATAACTGAAGTTTCCATGATATTTAAATTTTAAAAACAATTCAGATTGTTAGATTTAGTTTATGAATGCCTGTAATTTTTTATAGGCGCTGTACTCTGTGTTGGAAGTGAGTGGCATCGCTATCCATCGTCCTTCTTTGTACCTACTTATGTAGGCGAAGTTCGATGGATAGATGACGGCTTTCGTGGGCTTCTTCCATTCCCTTTCAGATCTACCTTGGGAGGCACTACATCAGCTCCGCCTTATTTCAACAACAAGAACAAGGCTTCTGATGAGCAATATGTAGACACTTTTACCAACTTTGTCCTGCGTTTTTTCCCGTCATTAAATATTCTTACATAATATTTTGTCACAGCTTCGGGATATTGAAGCTTGTACTTTCTTCGTGGAGCTGGATCTGAAACGGCCATACCCTGCCCGTGGAATTGACTTGTCAAAATGGGAGGTAAATTAACCTAGTGTCTTGGATTGGCCTATTTATTTTGTTAAACTGGAGGTAAATTATACTAAAATACCATGGACTTTCAACATTATGAGATAAAAGACCATATACTTATAAATCATATTAAATTACCAGGAGCTACAGTTACTTGTTGCATTAAAATGCCATTTATCTGTTATTTCACTTATTATTTATCTTTTCTTATATTTCCACTCATTTTCTTCGTACTTGTATGCCTTGAAACAATCAATTATTTTTTTGGAGGAGTAATTAAAAGAAGAAAAGAATAGAAATGTCTTTAATGAAGCTACAAGGTTAAAATAAGAACTCTTGGGCATCTGAAGATCATGCTCCGACCAGTAATGATACTGGGAAGATAAGTAGTGGATCATATATTCATGCAATGACAAATGGCAGTTCATGGTATTTTTATGTAATTTTAAAGCCTATGGTAGTTATCTCAAAAGCAATGAAAGTTCATGGTTTTTTTTGTAGCATATTAAAACCTTGCTGATATTCTATTCTCTTACTGATACCCAACAATTTCAGACCCTCGCAGCGATGCCTTATTTAGACAGAGAGATGTCACCGGCCCTTTACCGCTCATTTTTCATCCCCAACTTATGGCAACATAAGAATGTTTTCGGCTTGTACAAGTTGCTGAAGAGAATACCCAACAGCAATTCAACACAGAACTAGTTCTTTTGCTGCTTTCATTCGATGCTCTTTATCTTTTTCTAGGTTCTTGAGATTTCTGACTTACTGGTTTGACAGCATTGTGTTGGTTCATCATTTATAGACCTTATATCTGTAATGTAACCGATCCTGAATTTTGTAGGTGTTCGCTTATGCAAGAGAAGTGAGTTTTGTAGCATATGTATTACTGGGGATTCTTAAATTATTGTGGTCTCTACTCTTTGAACTGATTTTACTTTATACCCACAATGTTCTCATGCAAATTATCTTTACAATTGTATTATACCAGAACATGACATCAAATATAAAGATACAAAACTTTCCCTTTGAGTATTACAAACTAGGCCTGATCAGCAGCGCCAGCAGCAGGAGAAGCTGCTGCATTCTTGTCACTAACAATCTTGTCACTAACAACACTAGCACTCCTTTCAAACTTTTTCCAGCACTGATGCTTCCAACACTGGCACTGCCCCCTCATTCCCCCGAAGCTCACCGCCCTCCCCAATCTCCCTTCATCCCCTTTCCTACTCGCAAACTTGCCGGCCTTTTCTTCCTCTCCTCCCCCTTTACTCTTCAACCACAGCTCCTTCATCGTTATCCTCGCTTCGCACCCCCCCTCCTCGTGATCTCCGCCATAGCAAAACCCGCACTTCTTCTTGATTGCCGCCGTCTGTCTCCTTCTCGTCGCCGCAACCTTCTCCCAGTCGCCTGCCAGTTTCACCGCTGCTTCCAGCGTCTCTGGCTTCAGAGGAACAACCCAGGCACGGAAATCCTCTCTTAGCCCGTCTATGAATATGTCTTTGAGAAACGAGTCTGGTAGGTTGTGGTATGGCCACTTTTTAAGTATCCACTGCATTCTGAGATGGTACACGGTAATGGACTCTTCGTCGGATTGATTAAGGGAGAGGAGGTCGAAGCGGGCGCGGTCGATGGCGTCTGGGCGGAGGAAGGTTTGGAGGAAGAGGGATTGGATGTGGGGCCATGAGAGGTCGTAGGGTTCGACGGCGAGGTCGTACCTGGAGATAGAGAAATAAGATTACTTGTAAAAGAAAAGCGTGCATGAGATTTGAGTTGAGTACTGCATACCAGAGGGAGGCATGGGAGTCAAGGGTGACGGGGAAGATGCGGAGGACGGTGGAGGTCGAGAGGGCGTTGTTAGCGGCGCATGCCCGGCGGAACCGGGACAAGTGGGTGATCGGGCATTCCGACGGGAGGCCATGGAAAATCGGGAGTGGCGCGACGTTGATGTAAGTGGATTCCGATGCCGATGCCGATGATGAATAGACGACGGAGGAGTTTCTACCGACTCGGTCATCGTCGTCGCCGTTGTTGGTGGTGGAATTGACGTCGTTTGATTGTTGGATCGAGTAAGAAGAAGACGAGGCTTCATAATGTTGTTTACCCATGTCGTCCGAGTATTCTTCCTCTTCCTCTTCCTCTTCCTCTTGAAGTTCTTCTGGTTCCGAGACTTGATGCTGGTGTTTCGAGATGTGGAGACGGCGATGTGAAGATCTCATTGTTGCAGTGTTCATAGTTTGAGAGAGACAGAGAGAGTGAGAGAGGAAGGAAATAAGTAGAAAGGATGGGAAGTGAAGGGGCGCTGCTTTCGAAATGCCGTTTGGGACTGGGATATTTTACCGTTGGCAGTTTACATTTAAAGTTTGGGATTTTATACCTACCTTCCTGAAACCTTTCATATTTATATCTTCTCCCCTTGGATTTTTCATATTTGTAAATATCTTTAAGAACCGGTAAATATTTTTTCACCTGCTTAGCACTTGCAGAATACAAGTTATTTAATGCAAAAGGAGTCCTAAATTTTCTAAATTTACTGCTTAGATGGTATTCTCCTTTTTTAGGAAAACCAAAGTAATTGGTTTTCTCCCCGGGCCACTCTTTCCCTCCTCCCTAGTTTGGATGTTGCATATCTAGGTTGGGACATAAACGGATTCGATATAGATGTTATCATGTTCGTATCCGGCAATCTTAAACGAATTTGAGTATGGATACAGGTAGTTATAAGATATGAAATTTGCTATTCATATTTGGTAAAAGTGGAATACGAATAGAGATGCGGATTTGAAATGAATATTAAAAAAAATATGCTTAATAAAACAAAAGATATTACTTTTTTCGGTATCGGGAACGGATATATATATTACTATATCTTTAGGGGAAAATGGAGCTAAGGTATGCCTTAGAAGTTACCTAAGATATGTGAGAGAAGAAAAAATGATGGGCCCCTTGTTTACTTGTAGCCCCCTAAAACATATATCATTTTACCCCCTCAAACAAATTCTTTTCTTACCCCCCAAAATTTCGTATTTATTTTTTACCTTCAAAACTAATAACATATATCATTTTACTCCCTTACGATTTCCGTCAGAAAAAAACCCCGTTAACTTTAATTTTAATTTTTCTTCATAGATTTTAAGTTTACTATTTACTCGAAGACGACAGGTAAAAGAACAGAAGCATTCAACTTCTTCAAGAAGGATGTTGAAGATGCTCATGATTTTATGGCCGATTTTGAGAAAGGTGCAGCAGAAACCTATACCCTAATTTTAATTTGGAGAAAAAATTGAGTATTTCCAAAGAAGAAAAGAGATTGAGATATTTTAAAGAAAAATCTGATTTTATGTAGTTAAAAGTTGACGAAAATTGTAAAAAGGGGTAAAATGATGTATTTTATTATTTTTTTTTTTGGACATGGGTAAAATGTAAATACCAAGTTTTTGGAGGGTAGAAAGAAATTTGCTATGTTTTTTTGGTGGGAGGGGGGGAGGGGGGGAGACTACAAGTAAAAAAAGCCTTTTAAGTTATATCTTTTTTTGGTTGGATGGGTCCCTTCTCCTTCTCTCACATAGTAATTTAGCTAAGACATATCTTAACTCCATTAACCTCATATCTTTATCCGGTTGATATTGACGGATGTGTTGTAAGGATTATGTATCAACGTGTAGCGGAAATTCAAGACCGGCGTTTTAGGGTATGATGAAAAAGACTAATCAATGGATACCAAATCAGATGAAAAGTACAACAACATAATAGCGGACAAGATCTACCTAGCTTCGACGCAAAGTTGCACCTAATCCTAAAACCGCAATGGGAACTTCCACTATGAGAAAAAATTACAAGGGATTACTCGGACTTCTGTTAGTTATATGTATGCCCTAGAAGCCATTACTATACATGAGATGTATATTGTAGTGGATGCTTGGACATATATAGGGAGGACTTTCTTGCTCGACATGATAGTATGCTATCTGGTTACTCTTTACCTTAACGTGTACACTGATTGTCTCTCTGTTACATGTTGGTAAAGCCCTTAGGATGTGTACTTGACTACCTGGACTATGATGCGGATCATACTAGTGGGGACATGGTAGTCCATAAGTACATCCTTCAAGATCCCTAGTCGTGGGTGTATCGAGACGGGGCATCGATATATCAGAGTAGACTAGCGTATACCTTCTCGACCCATGTAGATGGGCGATGGATGATCCCATATTCATTGGTGTTTGATATCAGAGATGATATACGGGTGCTCAGTGGAGACTGGGTACACTGGACGGACTCGCCGAGAACTCCCAGATGGTATTATACCTTACGTCAGATGGCAGTTCTCTGGTGACACTGGTACATGTTAGTCTGTAGACCCGAGATCGTCATAGAGTCTTGTGTGATTTCCACTGTGCTTTGATTTCCACCTTACCACATCCAAGAGGGTGTGCAAAACGGTGGTTTTTGGGTACAGTCCCGAGTCACATGGAGGCAATGAGCGATAGGAGGGGTTTCGTCTCTCCCGGTATTGGGGGTTGATGTTGCGCTATGCTCGATTGGCCATAATAAGGAAGTCCCTGGCCAGGGCTGGTTTAGAGATTTACTGGTAAGTGTTACCAGTAGTTTCTCGACCCGTTATGAGCCTCGTATCGGCATGACTTATCGGTTATTGGGGTCTGACGTTTACCACCCCTAGACTTGATATGCGACATATCAGACGAGGAGACCGAACTGTACAGTAGTGTCACTGTCAGGCTTTTTGCAGGAGTTGGAGCGGGCTTGCTTGCTGATCTTCTGATCGCTCAATACCCGGGTAGCCATTACGTCCAGCTAGTACCGCTGACGGCCTGTGGGTGCTTGATATGATCATCACCTACTGCTAGCGTATTGACGAGTTTTTAGAGTCCTACATAGAGGTTTTACTGGCTCAGGCAAAACAAAATAGGAGCGCATATGTGATATGTGCGGGACCGAGAATAATGCGTGTATGTGATACCGTATTCTATTCTCGCGACTATTGTATCGGCCGGTTATATGTGATATAGCCGGATTATCGAATCAAGTGTTGATTCGATAAGTTGGTATATTTTGTGTTAGTCGGTTATATGTGATATAACCGGATTATTAAGTCAAGTGTTGATTTAATAATTTAGTGTATAATTGTATATGTGATATACTAATATACATTAACTAACATTGGTTCACTTAAGCATTTGTTTTTCTCACTTGTGCACAACTTAATATATATGTGATATATATTTATTTGTGTTCATTTTGTATCATGGTTGTTGATACAACTTACATGGGTGTATAAGACTTATACCATACTAATTATAGTGTTAGGTTTTTATATATTTAAAGTAATTCTAAAATTAGTGAATGATAAGCTCAAGTGCATGAAGCTTCATGAAGCTTATGGTTGCATTGACTTAGTCCACTAGTTTTGTTTTACTTATGATATTAATTAACCTAACCACTATAATTAGCCATGGTTATGTCTCTACATGAGTTAGTATATGATACTCACTCACCCATGGTTAGTTCTCTCTCTTGACTTTAGTTTTCATTCTCATTTTGGAGCTCATCTTCTTCCTCCTTCAAATTCTTGCTAGGGTTTGATAAAGAGAGAGAAATAATGTGAGAAAAGAAATTCTAAAGTGTACCCATTTCCTATTTCACCATCCTCTACTAGACTAGCGCTTTAGTTTATGGTGTTTGCTTCACTTTTGTGAAGTGGTAGTTTGAGTTCGTATTCTCTCGACGTAGATCATCTTCGGCCTCGAAGACTTTAAGCAAAACCGTTGCCCTCTTCTCATGGATCCGTCCGAGAGTCCGGGAGTTCGATGATCGCAGCGAAGGGACTACAACAAGGAGCTTATGAAGTGAATGACCGATCTACAAAGGTTGTATTTTGTATTCACTTAGTTGTAATGATATTTACTTGCATGTGAAACCCTAATAATCTAGCAAAGATCTTGTTTAGGGTTATTCGGCACGACTAAAATTTTAATCGGGCATGGTTGATGTCTTGTAGAACCTTGTTAGAGTGCCTAGTAACCCTACAGTGGTATCAGAGCCTAGCTAGAGCATTAGGCGACGTGTATACGATGTTAAAACTCCGAACGAACTTTGAATCGACGAAATATACCCCTCTCTGGAAAAATTTTAAAAATGTGATTTTTTCTGTATTAAAAATACTCAAAAAAATCAGCAGGGAATTCTAAGGATACTGGTAAAATACGACCCTCTAATTCGATTGAAGAGCCGCAGAACCGCGGCAAGACCCCTGCTTGTGCCGCGGTGTCACGCCCCGCTTCCCGGTATACGACGAAGGGGACGCGACTGGGTCCGCTACGTATATACTCAGAAGTACATATGCTAAGCGTATCTAAGCAATATAAAATAAATACACAAGAGACAAGAATAAAAAGAACATCAACTTTTATTTATTAACATTCTTTGTACAATACATGAAAGGAAATACAAATGAAATAAAAGATGCCTAAACAGTGGCATAACAGGAAATGAAAAGTACAGAAAGGAAAGTGTATAATGAAACTACAGTGCAAGGTTTTCAGTAAACTGCTCCAAGTTTTCTTGCGATGGCTCAAGCTCTGCCGGGTCCAAATCACCTGACGACATTCAAAGAAGAGAGAAACAGAATGTCGTCAGCGAACAGGTCGCTCGGTAAGTCCCAAAGGTAAGAGGGAAGTAGAAAAGACAGAATAAGAAGATACATTTTAAAGTGTAAACTATTGTTGTAATGTTATGTCAATGCTGTTGTTTGTAGGTTGGTACAGAAGGATGCCAGTGTATACGAGGGGAGTCTCTATATGCCAGAGACTAAGGGCACGTATAGTACAAGGAACCGTTTATGCCACGGTACAACAGCAACTGGATTCATGTTAGGTGTGTTAAGTCTGACCACCTCGTGCCACCTTTAACACCTTCCATACCAATCTACCCCTTAAACCTCGCGATATCTTGTTTGTATTATTATCTTGTAAAATTGTATTGAATGCATGATTGATTGACCGACCGACCGAAACCATGATATCAGGAAACAGTTATAACCGTAGAGTCATGTAAATGGAATACTGAGAGTCATGTAAAAGGAATATATCCATGGTTCGGTTCAGCCAAATTGTATAAATTGATAATTGTATTCATGGATTCATGTGTTCATATTGAATTGGAATATTGTATATTGTAGGTTGACTTGAATTATATTCAAGTCAGATTAATCAGACTCAAACCCGAGTCAGACAATCAGGGATGTGAATCGAAGTCTTATAATTGCTAGGGTCTTTAAGGTAATTTATAAAACTTGAGGGGGTTTTATGTAAAAATACTTTTATATACTTTTCAAAATACACCTCAAGTATTTATTATTCGTCTTTAGAGTTGTAATGAGGGTGGATTTTATATTGTGACATTTCTAGTGAGAATATCCTAGTTGTAATATTGTTTATTTGAAGTTCATGGTATTTTAGTGTAAAATATATTCTTGTGATTTTTAGAAAAAGGTGGAAATTTTATATTATAATAAAATAGATATTTAAATGATAAATATACATATGTTTATACAAAATATAATTTTAATAAATATTTTATATTCCAAAAATCTCATTTTCTTAAGATGTCGTATTTTAAACCTTTCGAGACCGAATGCTCCTTGCGGAGGTCTGAATCTCGCACTACTAGCCCGAGGGTGCGCGATAAACCGCACGATCCTGAATGGGTTCCCCAAATATGGGTTGTAGCGGTGCTTTGCAAAAATTGTAAAATACTAATCCTTTAGAAAACGGTTTTATAAAGTAAAATGTATTTATTCGCAAAGTGTAATTTTCCGTATTTTAGATTCTAGGGTTTTCTAAGCCAACTAACCTATTTCTAAAAGGTCTAAACGACAAGTCGTTAGAAACCTCAAATCGCCTCTTCACCGTCAATTGTGGCCAGGTAAGTACAAGTGAGGAGGGAGGGATCCGCTCACGAATCGTGAGACGGGCCTTTTAAAGTTACCCAAGCTCACTTGCCTAGCCTAGACACCACAAAGTCAGGTTTAGATAAACGATCGATGTTCACAACTTATCGTATTTTTTCCTAGTAAGAAGTATTTACTTAAAAGTGTAACCAATCTAAACCTTTAAGAATGGTTTTATTAAGATTATGGTATTTTAATGTAAAGTCTTGTTTTATCGTATTAGGAGTTTTTAAGATAGCGTATTATGGTTTTATATGTGTGTGTGAGGAGGTAGGTCATTACCTCGTGATCTATTTTAAGGTATAGCAATGTTAAAGGGTTAAATGTGAGATTGAAAAATGATGGTATTAAAGTGAAAGAATACGGTAAGTTGAAAAGGCTATCATTTCATGTGTGAAAACTTATTCAAATTGATTTTTACAAGTTTAATGGTCAAGATAGAGATGTTTAGGAATGATTGAATTGATTAGAAGAAAAAAAACAAACATTATGGTATTAAAGTGAAAAAGAATACGATATTACAGAAGCTATCATTTCATGTGAGAAACTTCGTCCAAATTAGTTGTTATGTGATTAATAGTCAACATGAATAAGTTTAAGTATTATGGAATTGGTGACAAGTGAGATTTTATAGAAAACCGAATCGGAAATCGGTTTGTTCCGATTTCTGTCGGGTTTCGAAATTCCGTATTTTTAAGAAGTAGAAAGAAGGAAAGAATGGGACTTACGGGTTTCGATCTATATTAGAGAGTATAGGGGAACTAGGTGAGTGGCCGAGGCATTGTTTCGTCGCCGGTTGTTTCAAAAACGTCGCCGGAATTCCGTCAGCGCTTCGCCGTGAATTCGATTTCAAAGTACACCTTTCTTGTAGAAATTTTGAGAGAGTAAACCTAGTGTTTTGGGATGAGAGGGTAGAGGGTAGGGGGTCTATTTATAGGGTAGGCTAGGGTAGGGTAGGTGAAAGGTTTTTATTTTAAAAAAAATTGTAAAAATTAAAGAAAAATCATTAAAATTTGTATTAAATAGGATGTATTTAACATTAGGAAACCGATCCATTAAAATGGAGTAAACAGGGGGTTATAGAAGACGAAAAGGTAACTTTTTACTTTTGGGGGCTCGGCCGTCCGGCCGAGTCCGGTGGTCGTTGCGTGCGGGGTCCTCTGACGTAGCTCCTGGTATAATTAGTTTTTAGGGTTCAGTTCAACTTTTGGGAGTTATGGCCTGTGGACTGTTGGGCTTCCAAGAATTTTAAAAGAAAAATAATCTAAAAATAATGTGGGGCATGAGATTTGAACCCTGGTGGCTTGGTTCAGCAGTGCAAGGTGATATCAATTAGCTACAAGCTCCTTCTTGTAATTATTGTAGGAAAATAAATACTTAAAGTGATAACAGCAACAATT
The DNA here is from genome assembly GCA_030015575.1 of Agapanthus africanus. Lineage (NCBI taxonomy): Eukaryota > Viridiplantae > Streptophyta > Magnoliopsida > Asparagales > Amaryllidaceae > Agapanthus > Agapanthus africanus. The sequence continues at coordinate 89,861,070 of CM057344.1, read as the reverse complement.
AAATACTCCAAGTATACTTTAAATTTAAATCAAATTTAGGTATACAAAAATTGGAGTTGTTACACGCGGTTCCACGGCCGTCCGTATGAATTGGGGTTTTATTTTTCTACAGTTTGATCCGTAGGTGTTTCTGCATATTTCTGGGTACTTTTAATCTGACTCAAGTGTTGAGTGTTCTGGGGATTATTTTGTATTCGTTGATTCGATCGGAAAATTTAATTTCGTTCTTTTTCGAGATAATTTAGTAAGTATTAAAACGTTCGAACGGATATCAATAACTCGCTTTTTCCCGACTCGGAAAATTTCCAAGTGTTGGATTTTTCCGTAGTTTAAGAACGTCTAAATCGTGCAAGTTACGCGATGGACCCTCTAGAAGACAACAAACCTTAACTCGATTATGTGACCGTCTTAAACTGCCTTTTGAACCTTAGAAATTGGGGCAGTACGGCGTTGCCACATGTGAGGCGTTGGCTTGACCCTTCTACGGCTGGACCATTGGTACCGTGGCATGTGATGGATGTTTTTAAACTCCCCTCAAGTGTTGAGAACTATTTGGGAAAACTTGGGTGTTTGATCATTCGATCGGAAAGTTTAACATTGTCTATTTATCTGGAATGTGATACAATATTTGGAATCCACAAGTAGTTATGAGATAACTAATTTGAATGTTATAAACATAGCAGTTTAGTCTCAAATGATCGGTTGCCACGGAATTTTGATGCGATCAAAAGTCCGTCGCAATCACGTAGCGTACGCGGATACTCGTCGAGTAAACTTAATAGACAGCCATACCCCATAGCCCCGACCAAGTGACCGTAGGAGAACCCCATCGCCAAAAGCATCCGTTCGGGTGCTCGCGGCAACGGTGTTCCGCCTTAGTGCACTTCGTCGACGACATCAGGGGTGAGGTCGTCTACTAAAGTTTGCGACGAGCATTCGATCAAAATGTCGGGAATCTTGTTGAATTGCCCGAGTAGATATTGAAAAGAGTTTTCGATTATGAGACTGAAATGCGGGGTTTATAATTGTTAGGCATGCGATGTCTAAGGATTTCATTTGGTTAGGCATGTGATGTCTAAAGAGATTGTGGATTCCAAATATTGTAGTTTTACACTTTCTTTTCTACGACCGTAAGTGTAATATGTGATATCGCCGGTTTCGTTGCTATATGTCAACGACAATTGGGATGCGCATATTTACTTACGTTGATGACATGTGATGTTATGTGTTGCTGGATATGTTATATTGGATCGTCGTGTTCTGAATAGCCGGGGTTTTTATGTGAGATGAGGGTTTTTATTTTCATTCATGTAAAATTAAATGTATGTAATATTCTTTTATTGGGGCACTTCCGGGATGAGGTTGATGTCACCTTTTGTATACTATTTACTTTTCCGCACTAGGATAGACCCAAGGAGGAGAGCACAAGTAACCGGGTTCTAGAGTCCAGTAGGAGACGAACTCGAGGAGTCGAGTCCGGGTCTCCTAAATCTAGAATTGGAAGGGTTGCTTGCCTCTCTCGTAGGGGTCTAGGGGTGTGGGTTTGGCTATTCATCGCGACCGTGGAATTCGTGTTTTATAGAGACTCAAAATAAAACACGGACGTCCTAGTATATCCAATGTTTCATATGTTTCTTCGGCTGCGATATCTGTGATGTGATCATTTGATATGTTGTGATAGATACTGTATATAGTATATATGATACGTTACTTATGTTTTACATCTGCGCTAGCCCTGCCCCGCTCTGCTGTTAGTTACCTAACCTAACGGTACACGAGGGGACATCGAGGCGAATGCGGATGGCATAAGTGTACGTCGTATTTATCTGTGATGTTTAGATGACTTAAATGATGGGACTTCATTAATATAATTAATGAAAGAAAAGAAACCTAAAAGATGTTGTGGAATCGAATTTTCAAAAACAGGTAGCTACATTTCTTGCTTTGCATCGCGGTGTTCCTAGTAGAACATCTTGCACCTTATTCGATAAGGAAAGGGTCGAGATCCCTTCACCGGGAGTGACCCCTTTAGCAATGACTGGCAGATGCTACACCCCTCGGTTTTGTCTTTTGATTGCTTTTCTAGTTCTTGCTTTGCACAGTGATATATATGATATATCCTGCACCTCATTCGACGAGGAAAGAGCCGAGATCCCTTCACCGGGAGTGACCTCTTTAGCGAAACTAGCAAAAGCCTAAAAAACACTCCATTTTAAAATATTTTGATTCTACAACGATATCAAGTTCATTACGCAATAGGTTTTCAGAAAAACCTGTCATAACCCTCCGTCATTTCAGATAAGTAGTAGTTAGTATTCGTGCTGCGTTTGTTGGCCTTTGTCAAGGCGTAGTGTGCGGTAGCTGACTAGTGCTTATCTGTTTATGCATATGATGCAGATTGGGTTAGGGTTGTCGTACGACCTTGTTGGCCTTTGTCAAGGGTCGTGCGGGTGGGTTTAATTCAATCAAGAAATGACGGGTTGAACTTGACTAACATCCTATGGTTTGTTGGCCTTTGTCAAGGTCATAGGAGGTTAGGGGCAAAATTATCGGGAATTTCAAGTGTTGAAATTTGCAATGAGATTGCATACCTTCTATGAGATAGTTGGATCCCGATACCCACTGCGAGTAATTGTTACTCCTGGGAGAGTTTTACACAGGACAATTAGCCGATCAAGTAGGTGTCTAGAAAGGTGTCAACGGAGTTACGCCTTTGGGAAAATGAGGTTTACTTTAATTAGGTCCGTGTGAAAGCACGGGGAACCTCCCTCAAAGTACCGACACTGGCCTGGCTGAAAGATTGGCGAAATTGTAGGGTGTAATTAATCCCGGCTAGTCTTTCCTTTTAGGGTTTGAAGGAAGATTTGATAAAAACAGTGGGAGCCATCCTGATTAGATAAAATAATAACCAATCTGATCTTGCAAGAGCATACGCTGAGTGTTTTCTTCTCTCTCTCTCCAGGTAGCGACCATATTAAGCCTTAATCAAGAAAATAATACGGATGTATTGACCGGACCTGCTTGTTATACTGAGCTGGGGAACGTTGGTCCCGCTCCAACTTATAAATGTTATAAGACAGAGCAGGAAATAGGGGATTACCAGAATTCCCGTGCCGCCCAAACGAAGAAAGTGCATGTTGATGCATCATCTTCGGGTGTGTTCATTACAAGAACTGTTTCTCAGTATCCTTTACATTCTGGGTATGAGATACCGGATCAGGATCCCGCAAATGTAATTTGTTACATGGGCTACAGATAGGTAGAGAACTGAGAACAGGTGATAATTTTCATGAGATAGAAACGGTGCAAGTGTTGCAGCCAAGTCTGTTGGTCACTATCACCCTGTATTAGCAAAATACATTGATTCTGAACGAATGTTGTTAGATACCGAAGCTGATATACAACATCATATCAGTCTCTTTATTAGTAAAGAAAGGATATAATTTTGTATTGTTGGATAATGTTTTGAACATTTCCTATATCAAGAGTTGATCAGTTCAGGCACGTTATCTAAAAGTATTGACGTTCTAATTCAAACTACAGTTCTTAACATAACAAACACACACAAGAGGAAGAGTTCAGAACTGAACGAATTCTTCTTGAGGCATTGTAGACTAGGTCATATTAATGCGACCCGGCTAGCTGAAGTTACATTTAGATGCATATTTAAATTAGTTTGAATTTACATCTTATGAAACTTGCCGGTCATGTCACAAAGATAAGATGACAACAGCTCTGTTTATTGGAAACAGAGAAAGAGTTGGTAAACTTTTGGGATTGATACATGCTGATGTATGAAGGTCCCCTGTCTACACATGCCAAGACCGGTTCTTTGTACTTCATTACATTCACTGATGATCTCTCAAGATTCAGACATATGTTTCTGTTGAAACACAAGTCTGAAACTTTTGAGATAATCACAGAATATAAGTTAGCAGTAGAAAACCAAAAACGGGTATAAGTATTATGTCCTTTGATGTGATCAAGGAGGAGAATAATTGAGCACAGAATTCCTGGACTATTCTAAAGGAGAATGAGATTCTCTCTCAGCATTACTCCTCCGTATACACCATAGCACGATGGTATATCGGAGCGGAGCAATAGCACCCTATATGATATGGTGTGCTCTATGATGAGTACTACTGAGTTTCCTATTTCCTTTTGGGAGTTGTGCACTTGAGAAGCTGCATACCTATTGAATAAGGTTCAAATCAAATCAGTTGCCTACCACTTCATATGTGATATGGAATGGGAAGAGCCCATATCTTAAGTAGTTAAGATTTGGGGTTGTCCAGCCTATATCTAAAAGCATAATCCAGACAAGCTCGAGTCAAAGTCAGATCTGTGGAAGTTTGTTGGATATCCCAAGCATATGCAAGGGAATATCTTGTACCTAACCGAGGGACAAAAGATGTTTTGTTTCTCAACATGCCACCTTTGTGAAAGGGAATTTCTTATGAAGAAATTAGTGGACATGAGGTAGAACTGGAAGGAGTTCCAGCTATACAAACTGCAGCTGATGATTTGGTAGAACCAAAGGATTCAATAGTAACCAACGAACCTCAGCCTCTCCGCCGATCTAGTAGGGTTCCTCACACACCTGAGAGATACTTCGAGTTTCTCTATGACAGTGGGAGCGAGGAATGCATCATGAGATGATGACCCAACTAGTTTCGAGCTGGCCATTAGGAGTGGGACTCTGTAAAAATGGCTGGATGCTTAACGATCTGAGATGGAATCCTTATACACCAACAAAGTATGGACTTTGGTTTCCTTATTTGAAGGGTTAAATCCCCATCAGGAGCAAGTATATCTTGAGAAGATTACTTGGTGTACATGGAAAAGTTGAGACTTTCAAAGCTATGCTTAAGTCCATCCAGATCCTACTTACCACGGCTACATACCATGACTATGATATCTGGCGGTTGGGTGTCATGACTGCTTTTCTAAATGATGTTTTAGAAGAGAGAGTCTATAAGTACACAGTCAGAGGGCTTCGTAGACAGTGGGAGCAGCGGAAACGTGTGCAAGATGTTTTATGTGATAAAGCAGGCATCGCGGAGTTGGAACGTCTGTTTTGATGTGTTAGTCAAAAAGTTTGACTTCATCAAAATGGTAGATGAACCTTGTATATGCAAAAAGGTAGTAGGGAGTATGTGGGTGATCCTCGTAGAGTACGTGGATGACATACTCTTGATAGGGAAGGAGTTTCCTATGCTACACTCGGTCAATCTCCGCTTATCACAAGGATTCTCCATATAGGATCAAAGTGATACCTCCTAAATCCTGAGTTTTGATCTATGAGATAGATGTAATTGGATGTTAGGATTCTCACTAGTTGTAGTAAGATGGTATCAATCGATCCTGGGGAGAATCACTGGAAAGGTTCCAGAGTGATAAGGATGACTGAAATTCAGTCACAGGCATTGTCTTTACTCTCAATAGAGGGACGGTATGTTAGAAGAGTTCCAAGCTAGATACCGTGGCATACTAGACAATAAAGGCTAGATACATCGCTACCAAAGATACTACCAAAGAGGCAGTCTGGGTGTATATTAGTTCATGAGATGAACTTCGTTCCTACCATTGTGTGACAATGGAGTTATGGCTTATGCCTAGGAACGCCCGTCCCATCAGTGATCCAGACATATTCTAAGGTAGTGTCACCTGATCATGGAGATGGTAGATCTTCAGGGGATCGAAGTTAGGAGAGTAGACTCAGAGGACAACACAGCGGATCCACTCACAAAGGCCTTTTCCCAGAGAGAGACTATTATGGGATGGTTGAGTATGAGATACCACAACCACTGTTATCAGATGGCCCTAGTGCAAGTGGGAGATTGTTAGTTATATGTATGCCCTAGAGGCCATTACTATACATGAGATGTATATTGTAGTGGATGCTTGGACATATATAGGGAGGACTTTCTTGCTCGACATGATAGTATGCTATCTGGTTACTCTTTACCTTAACGTGTACACTGATTGTCTCTCTGTTACATGTTGGTAAAGCCCTTAGGATGTGTACTTGATTACCTGGACTATGATGCGGATCATACTAGTGGGGACATGGTAGTCCATAAGTACATCCTTCAAGGTCCCTAGTTGTGGGTGTATCGAGACGGGGCATCGATATACCAGAGTAGACTAGCGTATACCTTCTCGACCCATGTAGATGGGCGATGGATGATCCCATATCCATTGGTGTTTGACATCAGAGATGATATACTGGTGCTCAGTGGAGACTGGGTACACTGGACGGACTCGCCGAGAACTCCCAAATGGTATTATACCTTACGTCAGATGGCAGTTCTCTGGTGACACTGGTACAGGTTAGTCTGTAGACCCGAGATCGTCATAGAGTCTTGTGTGATTCCAACTGTGCTTTGATTTCCACCTTACCACGTCCAAGAGGGCGTGCAAAACGGTGGTTTTTGGGTACAGTCCCGAGTCACATGGAGGCAATGAGCGATAGGAGGGGTTTCGTCTCTTCCGGTATTGGGGGTTGATGTTGCGCTATGCTCGATTGGCCATAACAGAGAAGTCCCTGGCCAGGGCTGGTTTAGAGATTTACTGGTAAGTGTTACCAGTAGTTTCTCGACCTGTTATGAGCCTCGTATCGGCATGACTTATCGGTTATTGGGGTCTGACGTTTACCACCCCTAGACTTGATATGCGACATATCAGATGAGGAGACCGGACTGTACGGTAGTGTCACTGTCAGGATTTTTGCAGGAGTTGGAGCGGGCTTGCTTGCTGATTTTATGATCGCTCAATACCCGGGTAGCCGTTACGTCCAGCTAGTACCGCTGACGGCTTGTGGGTGCTTGATATGATCATCACCTACTGCCGGCATATTGACGAGTCTTTAGAGTCCTACATAGAGGTTTTACTGGCTCAGGCAAAACGAAATAGGAGCGCATATATGATATGTGCGGGACCGAAAATAATGCGTGTATATGATACCGTATTCTATTCTCACGACTATTGTATCGGCCGGTTATATGTGATATAGTCGGGTTATCGAATCAAGTGTTGATTCGATAAGTTGGTACATTTTGTGTTAGTCGGTTATATATGATATAACCGGATTATTAAGTCAAGTGTTGATTTAATAATTTAGTGTATAATTGTATATGTGATATACTAATATACATTAACTAACATTGGTTCACTTAAGCATTTGTTTTTCTCACTTGTGCACAACTTAATATATATGTGATATATATTTATTTGTGTTCATTTTGTATCATGGTTGTTGATACAACTTACATGGGTGTATAAGACTTATACCATACTAATTATAGTGTTAGGTTTTTATATATTTAAAGTAATTCTAAAATTAGTGGATGATAAGCTCAAGTGCATGAAGCTTCATGAAGCTTATGGTTGCATTGACTTAGTCCACTAGTTTTGTTTTACTTATGATATTAATTAACCTAACCACTATAATTAGCCATGGTTATGTCTCTACATGAGTTAGTATATGATACTCACTCACCCATGGTTAGTTCTCTCTCTCGACTTTAGTTTTCATTCTCATTTTGGAGCTCATCTTCTTCCTCCTTCAAATTCTTGCTAGGGTTTGATAAAGAGAGAGAAATAATGTGAGAAAAGAAATTCTAAAGTGTACCCATTTCCTATTTCACCATCCTCTACTAGATTAGCACTTTAGTTTATGGTGTTTGCTTCACTTTTGTGAAGTGGTAGCTTGAGTTCGTATTCTCTCGACGTAGATCATCTTCGGCCTCGAAGACTTCAAGCAAAACCGTTGCCCTCTTCTCATGGAGCCGTCCGAGAGTCCGGTAGTTCGATGATCGCAGCGAAGGGACTACAACAAGGAGCTTATGAAGTGAAGGACCGATCTACAAAGGTTGTATTTCGTATTCACTTGGTTGTAATGATATTTACTTGCATGTGAAACCCTAATAATCTAGCAAAGATCTTGTTTAGGGTTATTCGGCACGACTAAAATTTTAATCGGGCATGGTTGATGTCTTGTAGAACTTTGTTAGAGTGCCTAGTAACCCTACAACTTCTCACCTTCCTTTACAAAGAAATACTCTCTTACAAAACATCTCTCTATCCATGATCACGCTTGGCCGCCTCTCTCACTTTAATCAAATCCTAAGTTATTAGTGAATTATGGATACAAAAAAATGGTAAAATAAATGCTTGGAGATAAATCCATATTAAACTAGAGATAAATATGAATTCAATATAGAGATTGGATTTAAATCTAAACTAAAGAGATTAGATTTAATCCCTAACTAATCCCGAATTTAAATCAAATTTCTACAATCTCTACTTGATTCAAATTCGCCACAATCTCTTCACTTTCTCTATATCATGAAATTCCATTCTCGTCGCCTTGTGTTCTGATGCACCTCAACAATTTACTAGGCAAATCTTGAATTTGGACCAGAACTTGCTTGGAAACACATCTGCCGGATTATCTAGGGCACCAACTTTTGTAAGAGACATTATCTTCTTCTCAGACTCCAAGAAGAACACTCTTACCTCTCTACAACACCCAAACCCAACAATCTCTGCAAATAGATGGCCTTCCTAATCGTATCCATGACAGATATCAACTCTGACTTTATTGTTCAAACCGTGATAACAGACTAAAGCGCCGATCTCCCTAGTATTGCATCCGTGCCCAAAATGAAATCCGTTGTCGACCTCCATCTGCACCTATCACTCGCATATACAATCACGATACATCCATCCACACCGCCTCTACTAAATGATGAGCTAGACCTTCACTATCTCTCAAGTATTTCTGGATCCACTCCACAGCATATGCTCTCTGCTCAGAATAGCCCAGCATCGCTGACTACTCCAACTGCCTGTGCAATACTCAGTCATAAGAATATCACACCGATCTCTATACCCACATGTGGCATTGAAGACACGTGTCACACCCTGCTTCCTAGAAAACGGTAATGGCACGTGACAAGGCCCGCAACATATTTATTATGAGAAGGTTATTTCCCTTAATAAATACGTTAAGCGTATGAATGCAATACAACAATATGTAAGAATTAACAAGGGTAATTAAAATTTAACAGCAACTTTATTTACATTCATTTTCATAGTCTAGATACAAGATAACTAAAATAGAAGTGCAAATGCAAAAAGATGCCTAAACAATGGTATATTGAAAATAAAAGCCGACGAAAAAGGACTAGTAGTCTGGCTGTGTGGTAAGCTGCTCGAAGTCCTCCTGGTTAGGATCGATCTCTTCAGAATCCTATCCATCTGACGAATATCCCAAGGAAAAGAAACAGAAAGGAAAAAGGAATGTCGTCAGCGAACTAGCGCTCGATAAGTCCCCAAAGAAAAAGTACCGATGACTGAAGGTATGTAAAATGAACAGAACACCAAGTAGTAAAGAACATGTAAGAGTGTATGTAAAGGTATCTTAAGCATGACATGTATATGTATAGGGTTAAATATTCTAATGTAGTTGTTTGTAGTTTGATAAGAAAAGTAAGCGTGTATATTAGAGTGGTCCGTCAAACCCATAAACCCACAGCACAAAAGAGTATAAAGCCTTGTCAAACCCACGGGACAACGACATAAGAATATTAAAGAGGTGTTGTTCCCGCCAAAATCTTCGGCCTAGAGCTATTTGTTCCTATTTACACCGGTTTAAGTTTCGTTTACAGATATGTGTGAATCGGGCTCATTCATATACGCACATACACACATCAGAGGAAGAACATGTGTTAGAAAGGGAGCACTTGGTGGTCAATGACAAAAAGAAAGCATTTAATTGAACATTTTATTCTACAGGAAATAGATCACCATACATGGGATCGAAATTACAGGGATTCACAAAACTATGGCTAAAATCTTTTAACTCCCTCTCTGCCTTCTCCACCATTGCAAAGCGGCGATCATCACGAAGAGTCTCTCCCCATCGGTCAACACCGTGCCCATCAGCGAAGGCAGACATGATGGCCCGCTGAGCCCGTATCTGGCTTAGCAGCTGAACAGAGCGATCCCTCAGAGCCGTGGTAATCAAAAGTGCCTCATGAAAGCACTCGACCTTGTCCTCCACTGCGTCGAGTATCGCCGGAATCATCTCCACTGGATGAGGGGGAATATCATCGAGCACGGACAAGAAGACCATCCGGAGCCAAATGGAGCCGATGGGGAGAGGAGAACCTCTACGAGTCAAGAGCTCGTGCAACAATGCATCGCATTGGTCATCCGTAAGAGCAGGGTTCACCAAGCGGGCAGCAAAATGAGGAACAATTTCCTCAATAGGCACCTCCCATGGCTGCCGGCTAGCATGTGGACGATTACAAGCCATACCTCTTCTCTGTTAAAATAATTCTCTGAAAGTGAAAGAGAAGAGAAGCATTGCTTCAGATTATGAAGGGAGACATTTAAGTCTAGGCACAGAAAACGTTGTGCATGATGGAATTATTTCCAAGCATTGGAAAAGAAAATTTGTAAGTCTACGGTAGCGCCCCGGCCATCAATCTGACGCCAAATGCGGAACAAAAACTTTTGTAACTGGTGCTATCGCATACTATAACCCGGATCTGCCATTAATACTAAACTAATAAACTACAAAGTGGGTGGAAAAGCTATACCGAACGATCCGAGTCCTTCATTCTTTAGCCATCATCCCACGCTCCGTTGCGTCTGCTCCGATCTCGCTCGATCTCCGGTCTTCTTGTCCAGGTGGCACCACATCTACGGATCTTTAAACGGGCTCCCGCCTCTGAACCGAGGCAACTCGGACATGAAGTTTGCTAGCCGACATATCCAAGATTGATGTAGAGAATGAGTAGAATAGTTTGTCTCGCTTCATCCAAAGTCATGGATGAACGGTTAATGAAGTTGTCTTTCTAATCGGGTAAATGAGAAATGAGCATATGAAATTTCATGAAGCAAATTCCATAAACTTTTTAATCAACAACCATATGAATCTCCAAAAGAGGGGCCGACCACTTATTGTGAGAGGAGGGGTGAGTGTAGGAACCAAGAAGGGTGACCATTAGCCATCAAACTTATTACAACTCATCACACCATTTAATGAAAAGAATGAGTCACATTTAACACCTCATCATTCATTTAATGCATACAATGAATCAAAATCTAGTCACCAAATCTGGAACCTTCCACACTCATGACTTACCTCATGACTCACCCAAGTGAAGAAAAGATAAATCCGCATTAAACCGAATGTTTAAGATGGGTGATAGAAAACCGGCAACTTCCAAAAGCGATCCCGAAACGAATTTCAGGATAACCCCGTAACAGTATAAACATACCCGCATTTGTATTCCGACCGAATACAAATGCAACTAAGACAAAGATATTATATCTACACATTATAATACTCGGATCCGGCTTAAACCAAAGCCCACCAGTATTATTTGCCCGAAATATGATACTTGCGTAAACGCACGTGCATTTTCCGAACCCTGCCATAAAACCATACGGTCTCTACAACGTTTCGCCCGAACTTGGGAAACTATCTGTGGGGGACTCTAATGACTCATCAGTACCCTGGCAGTAGCTTTAACCATAAGCACGTCAGCGGCACTAGCAGTGCGTAACGGCTGCCCATGTACTGACCTCAAGGGAAGCCGATGAGCGAACTCATCCTGGAACCCTACTGAGCCTAACAGTGACAATATACATACAGTCCGGTCCGTTCGTCTATGAGTATCATATATCGGGCCTAGGGAGCTGGTAACGTCAGACCCCCAATAGCGGTATAAGTCGTGTCGGAGACAAGCCCTGAACACCCTGAAATACTACCGGAATACTTACCAGTAATTCTCACCTGCCTTGGCCAAGGACTTGGTGTAATGGCTTTCCTAGACACAACGCGATCTCACCCCCAATACCGGGAGAGACGAATCCCCTGCCGATCCACTCACTTGCCTCCATGTGGCTCGGGACTGTACCCAAAAAATACCTGTTTGCACGACTCCTTTGAGCCGTGGTAGGGTAGAAATCAAAGCACAGTGGGAACTCATACGAGACAAATGATGACCTCAGGTCGATGAACTAATCTGTACACATGTCACCAGGGAACTGCTATTTGACGATAGGTATAATACCAACTAGCAGGTTCCCGGCGAGTCCTGTCCGGTGTACTCATAACCCAATGAGCACTTGTATACATCTTAGGCGATCCAACTGACACTGGTGGCTTGTGAGACTGGCCACCGCCCCTCATCGGGGTCTCGACTGTATACACTAGTCTACTCCGGAGTATCGATGCCATGTCTCGAAACTCCCACGACTAGGGACCACATTTAAGGATGTGCTTATGGACTACCCAACTCTCACGTATATGATCGCCAACATACTGTTGGTTGTCAAGCAAGATCCTAAGGACTCTATCAACGTGTAACAGCGATCGGTCACCTGAACCTGTACACGACTGATAAAGGCAAACCAGATAGCATACTATCATCTCGAGTAAGACTGTGCTACCGGTATAGGTCTTCCTCAATCATTGCAATCACGTACCTGCGATCCAATAATTGACTTTGAGGGCACTGTATCCAACAATCTCCCACTTGCACTTAAGGCTAATTATTGCGATGTCGCATACTCACAGCCCGTGTGATACCGAACATCCAACTCTTCTACTAATCAATTTCACAAAGCCCGTTTGTAAAACTCTTGTGTTCGAGAAATAGCCTCAATGAGTGGATCTGCCCCGATGTTTCTTTCTATGTCTCTCTTAATCTCAAATTCGCGGAGAAAACCATCTCCCGAATTGAGTAATACTTCTCTTAGAATATGTCTAGATATCTGATGGGACCTAGTTCATAAATGAACTCCAAATCCAAACTTCTTAGACTGTATCGATAACTGATCCTAATCAGTATCCTGCACCATGCCTCCCACAGTATCCTCTTGGACCAACTGTCCATAATACTGTCCCTCGTCAGAGGGAAAACTATAGCTCTGACAATCACTCTGTCATCCATGTCACCTTTGAAGCCTGGAATGATAACCGTCTTCCGAAGGAGGCTGCCGTCATCAAATCCGTAGAACATGCACTTATGTTCTAAAACTGCTTCCTTATGTTTCTCCAGGATTGGATTAATACAAACTTATCGCATCTAGTGCAAAAACAACATCTGGTGTGGTACTTGACATCTCACGATTGACTCAATTGCCTAAGCAAGTGATCTGCCAATCATGTACATCCCTCTCCCCTTTAGTCTGTAAGACACCTTTAGAGAGGGTGACTCCATCATCTACAGGTACTCCACCATGCCAGGAGTCATCTATTCTAAAATACTATTAGAATACTGTCAAAGTGCCCATATTGGGAAACTACCCAAATCTAGATCTAAAACCATAGGTCTAGAAACCAGAATGTTAGATACTATATCCATATCCTTTGTGGAGAAACAACCGTGTGACGACCGCAGTATAACCGATCGTAGTATAGGAATTTTACTTCCTCCTCTGTGTATATCATCCAAATCCCAGGACATCATATACTACTACCTTCTCAACAGATCCATCTCTTATTCTGATGAAGTCAAAGCCATGACTGTTACATCAAAATTAGATGATCTATCTCCGCTATAACTGCTCAAGTCTATAAATAGACATAAGCTACTTGCCCACTATGCTTCCGCTGCTCCCACTGACTACAACAACCCTCTGGCAGAATAATATATACGTGCACTTCTAAAGCTAGTTTAGAACGACGCTATACTTAACCTCCTGCCGGGTTTCATAGTCTGGAACAACAGTAGTGTCAAGTCTGGGTAAACAAGCACCTCCCTGTCACCGTCTTCGAGGCTACCGGAGTACCTCTCGGGTGTCTGAGATTACCCACCATATCTGCGGAGTGGCTATTGGAATGTCAAACCTGATTGAATCTTTAGGTCCTATTAAATTTTTCGTAATCGTTTGCGGTTCTGGAATCACTTCCAGTTCTACCATACTCCCACTACTGTTTTCTGAAAAAATCCATTTTACTAAAACTGTGGCGAGTCAAGAACAATATCACTATTGATCTTCCAGATGGTAGAAAGTCAACCCTCGTCAACCCACAAACTGCCATTACAGAAACGTGCCTTGAGTTATCCAGAGTCTGGTTTCAAGCATAAGCCGGACAACTCCCCGTACCTTAACATCGTTAAAATATGAACCATTCTATATCCAATATAGAACTTTGGCACTTATTTAATTGGAACCAGATTCAAATCATGCAGCTGTCTCCAGTGCATATCAACTTAATGGAGAGAGGCTAATCAGCATTACTCAACTTAGGAATACATCCAATTATGAGTAACCTGAAAGAGAAACAAGTTTCTCAAAACCATTACTATCATCTGAATACCAATCACAAGTATCTACATCTTCGATCTCTTTGAAGAATCCCGATACTTGCGACATCTGGTTCTCTACTTTATTCTTATACCCACAACTTCTCAAAACTTAGACCTTGTATTTCTACGAAATACTTGTCTAAAAACTAGAGAAGTCATAAGTAAACAGAATATAGTATGATGACCAACCCCTTTGTCCTGATGGACACTGGACAACATACAATACTCTGTATAAGTCCGCTGAGTTGAATAACTCAAAACCTGTGCATCGTAGGTTGAAAACCATACTTATGATTAAGAACTACTCCGTTGTTCAATGCTCCTTACCCAATCGTCAACTGATATAGGTAAATGTCACTGACATAATTTCAAAAAGTTATATCTCACTTTATAAAAATAAACATACAGATATATCATTTTGAAATTGGTGCACAACAACGGATACTCAAAATCAAATATATGCCGTCCGGCAAAAACTCAGGCGACTTTCTCAAATATCACCAATTACAATGAATTCCGATATAATTAGGATGATCACCTTATTCCCAATAACTTACTCCCACTCATCATCTGTAAAACCATACATATGTGAGAATCATACCTGGTAAATACATAACCTGGAGTAAGTATCTAATTGGGAAATCAGTTTTCCTTTTAACAATGCACAGTGAAACTGAAACATGAAAATGTTTCGTAGGGGTATCCTGGTATTCTGAGTAATGCCTCTTCCATAATCCAATTCATGACTATAACCGTATATTTCTTTGCCATCTCTCCAAATCCCTTTATTTGTCTTTATTCATTACCTTCTGTACACCTTCATTATGCTAAATGGTTTTCTTCCTTCCTTACCGTTCGGCACCACCTATGGTTTGGAAGAAGACTGTCCAGTAAGCATAATAGGTGTACCTTCCTAAACCAAGGAGTACTCGCAACTTGAGAGAAGGTGATGATAAAAGACAACTGAATAATACCTTATTCTATTTCTCCCGAACTGGGGGAAAAAGCAAATGTGAAATAGGAGTGGCGATGAAGTACGCGGTTTGGTCGTGAATGATAACCGTCGCAATTTACTTTGCTCTCTTTCTAATCCCTTTATTTTGTCTTTAGTTATTACCTTTTGTACACCCTACTTAGGCTAATTGGTTTTCTTCATTCCTTACCTTTCGGCACCTGCCTATGGTTTGGAAGAAGACTATCCAATAAGCGTAATAGGTATACTCTCCTAAACTAAGGAGCCCTCACAACCTGAGAGAAGGTGATAATAAAAGACAACTGAATAAACCAATTCTATTTCTCCCGAACCTGGATCCATCCTCGAAGATGTCCCTTCAAGTTCGTATATAACCATACGATGGATCTATCCAATGGAAGTGGATACTCGTAGTGATACGAGATGTTCTGAGAAATGCAAAGGGTAAAAGAAGGAGCGACAATGACTTATGCAACTCAGACAATCCAAAAGCCAGTATTTTAAGAAGGTTCGGTCAACTTGGTCACTGAGTCATAGTCTAGGGTCGGTCAAAGGTCACTGCCAAAGAGAGAGAGAGAGAAAAAACACTCTGCGTGCACTCTAACCTAGATCAGAATGGTTATCACTTTATCTAATCAGGAAACCTCCCACTGTACTGTCAAATTCTCCTCCAAACCTGAAAGAAGAATCAATCGGGATCACCCGAAGAGTAAACCAACTCATCAGTGGGAATCGGGATCCAACTCTCATCGCATGATAACGTGACGGAATCCACTCATGTTATCACACTCCAGAAAGTATGCGCATGCCTGGCAAGTTTCAGTTTCTTTAGAAACTCCCGATATGATTTTTACCCTATGTTCTTATGACCTTGACGAAGGCCAACAAATCATAAGTCACATGTCAAGTTCTACCCATCATTTTCTTGTCAATTCGAACCCACCTGTACATACCCTTGACGAAGGCCAACAAGGTAATACGACTGTCCCAAACCAACACATCTATCTATGCAACAAATGAATACCCCGGCAGCTACCAAACAGTATGCCTTGACGAAGGCCAACAAACATAGCTTGAATACTACTGACCATCCATAAGAAATGACGGAGGGCTACGGCTGGTTTTTGGAGAAAAACCTTTAACGTAATGAACTTGATCTCATTGAAGGAACCTGATAGCTTTTTATAAAAATATAGTGACGAAAACCTTTGCTAAAGAGGTCACTCCCAGTGAAGGGATCTCGGCTCTTTCCTCGTGGAATGAGGTGCAGGATATTCCAACTGAATACCACGATACAAAGCAACTTGTAATCGACTATAGTGAAGTTATTACCCTGACGTAAACTTCTGCCCAAGAGGTCACTCCCGGTGAAGGGATATCGGCCCTTGCTTCGTCGAATGAGGTGCATGATATTCCAACCGAATACCACTGTGCATGACAAAAGGAAACGTCTTTGTAATAACACTTTTTAAAACTGTTCCAACAACATCCAAACAGGTTTGTTTTCCTTTGCATTGATCAGAATCAACGCAGTCCCATCAATTAATCACACCAGAAAAGAACGAAAATAAAATGTACGTATATGCCATCCGCATTTGCTACTGGGTCCCATCATCACCCGTTAGGTTACTTAACTAACGACAGAGCGGGGACTGGACTAGCGCGGGTGTAAAACATATAAAACATCTAATAGTATATATACCAACATACAATAATTGCTCCAGGCCTGATAATATGCAACATTACAGAAAAGTAATAAGCATCACAGAACAATACAGATAATCTGGGATCCCCGGGTTTCACAAAGCCGCTACTGAAACCCGACGTTCCCCTGGTCGTGTGGATAGCCTGTGCAATGAAACCTAGACCCTTACGGGTGCGGCAAGTTACCTGCCAAAACCTGAAGCGAGGCAGCCCCCTACAGCAAAGTGAATGGACCACCCTGCACTTCACGGAATCCGGTAACTTGAGCACCCCTCCTTGGGTCAACCTGTATCCCCTACGAGTGCGGCGAATAGTCTGCCAATTCTAGAGTTAGGCTCCTCTGCCTCTCAAAGCCATGAGATGTGGACCCGTTGCCCTCCAGAACCCGGCTATCCGTGCACTCCGTCGCGGGGTAATCCAAGTACAGAAATGAAAAATATGTACAACGGGTATATCGACCTCAGCCCGGTCGTTCCCCAAAAGAATATTATACAAACTGGCAGAGACGGCAGTCCACATGTTGGACGCTTGCCCCGCAATATCAAATATACAAATAAATCCAAACTGCACTACCATTGCACACTGCTATCCACCACGATAAATCCGCAACATCACAGCACAACACAGAACATCAACGCGAATGTCACGTTCGCAAATCCGTCTAAAAGAACTATAACAATTAGACGCAATTTACCGCTCGAATGACATTCACGGTCGGAGATATAATGTAAGTACTGTAAACTAATACGTTTAAATTTCGATCGACAAAACTTTTCGAAGTGGGCCCCACGTACATCTGCAGTACAGTAAAAAATCTGGGCCCAAATGAAATATTCCAGAAACTACAATTTCCCATGTAGAACGTACTGTAGATACATGGTGTACTAATCTCACAAAATGGCGGCGGATCCGCAGCCAAAGCCAGGTTTAGGCCGCGGATCCGCGGCAGTACTGTAGAGATAGGCTACCAAATTTCACCAGTTTTCTTAAAAAAGCCTGCTCGATTTTCTAAGATGCTCAAAATAATTTTTAGGCCTGTTTTAAAATCGATAGAAACTTTACACATAGAAATTGCGATTTTCGAAAATCCGTTCGATCGATATTTTAAACGCGTTCGAACAAGTTAGTAAAGCTTAATGGCGTGGCTCTGATACCATGTAAGTCTACGGTAGCGCCCCGGCCGTCAATCTGACGCCAAATGCGGAACAAAAACTTTTATAACTGACGCTATCGCATACTATAACCCGGATCTGCCATTAACGCTAAACTAACAAACTACAAAGTGGGTAGAAAAGCTATACCAAATGATCCGAGTCCTTCGTTCTTCAGCCATCATCCCACGCTCCGTTGCGGCTGCTCCGATCTCGCTCGATCTCCGGTCTTCTTGTCCAGGTGGCACCACATCTACGAATCTTTAAACGGGCTCCCGCCTCTGAACCGAGGCAACTTGGACATGAAGTTTGCTAGCCGACATGTCCAAGATTGATGTAGAGAATGAGTAGAACACTTTGTCTCGCTTCATTCAAAGCCATGGATGAACGGTTAATGAAGTTGCCTTTCTAATCGGGTAAATGAGAAATGAGCATATGAAATTTCATGAAGCAAATTCCATAAACTTTTTAATCAACAACCATATGAATCTCCAAAAGAGGGGACGACCACTTATTGTGAGAGGAGGGGGTGAGTGTAGGAACCAAGAAGGGTGACCATTAGCCATCAAACTTATCACAACTCATCACACCATTTAATGAAAAGAATGAGTCACATTTAACACCTCATCATTCATTTAATGCATACAATGAAACAAAACCCAGTCACCAAATCTAGAACCTTCCACACTCATGACTCACCTCATGACTCACCCAAGTGAAGAAAAGATAAATCCGCATTAAACCGAATGTTTAAGATGGGTGATAGAAAACCGGCAACTTCCAAAAGCGATCCCGAAACGAATTTCAGGATAACCCCGTAACAGTATAAACATACCCGCATTTGTATTCCGACCGAATACAAATGCAACTGAGACAAAGATATTATATCTACACAGTATAATACTCGGATCCGGCTTAAACCAAAGCCCACCAGTATTATCTTCCCGAAATATGACACGTGCGTAAACGCACGTGCATTTTCCGAACCCTGCCATAAAACCATACGGCCTCTACAACGTTTCGCCCGAACTTGGGAAACTATCTGTGGGGGACTCTAATTACTCATCAGTACCCTGGCAGTGGGTTTAACCACAAGCACATCAGCGGCACTAGCAGTGCGTAACGGCTGCCCATGTACTGACCTCAAGGGAAGCCGATGAGCGAACTCATCCTGGAACCCTACCGAGCCTAACAGTGACAATATACATACAGTCCGGTCCGTTCGTCTATGAGTATCACATATCGGGCCTAGGGGGCTGGTAACGTCAGACCCCCAATAGCGGTATAAGTCGTGTCGGAGACAAGCCCTGAACACCCTGAGAAACTACCGGAATACTTACCAGTAATTCTCACCTGTCTTGGCCAAGGACTTGGTGTAATGGCTTTCCTAGACACAGCGCGATCTTACCCCCAATACCGGGAGAGACGAATCCCCTGCCGATCCACTCACTTGCCTCCATGTGGCTCGGGACTGTACCCAAAAAATACCTATTTGCACGACTCCTTTGAGCTGTGGTAGGGTAGAAATCAAAGCACAGTGGGAACTCACACGAGACAAATGACGACCTCAGGTCGATGAACTAACCTGTACACATGTCACCAGGGAACTGCTATCTGACGATAGGTATAATACCAACTAGCAGGTTCCCGGTGAGTCCTGTCCAGTGTACTCATAACCCAATGAGCACCTGTATACATCTTAGGAGATCCAACTGACACCAGTGGCTTGTGAGACCGGCCACCGCCCCTCGTCCGGATCTCGACTGTATACACTAGTATACTCCGGAGTATCGATGCCCTGTCTCGAAACTCCCACGACTAGGGACCACATTTAAGGATGTGCTTATAGACTACCCAACTCTCACGTATATGATCGCCATCATACTGTTAGTAGTCAAGCAAGATCCTAAGGGCTCTATCAACGTCTAACAACGATCAGTCACCTGAACCTGTACACGACTGATAAAGGCAAACCAGATAGCATACTATCATCTCGAGTAAGACTGTGCTACCGGTATAGGTCCTCCTTAATCATTGCAATCACGTACCTGCGATCCAATAATTGACTTTGAGGGCACTATATCCAACAAAAGTTTGACTCAGGAAAAGCAAAGAAAGAAGGTGGAAAGACACATTCAGTAAAGAGGCAGCGCCTCACGCGCCTTGCACGAGGGCACCAGCACAAAGAGTTAAAAACTCTGAGTCAGCACCTCACGTGCTTTGCACGAGGGCGCCAACGCCCAGAGTTAAAACTCTGAGGCAGCGCCTCACGTGCCTCGCACGATGACGCCAACGCCAGAACTAAAATCTCTCTGTTAAACATAGCCATTGGATCAAAGATCCAACAGAGATGATAAATCATCAAAATACAGAATTAAATTCTGTTGAGAAAATATTCCTCAAATCTTTCTAAACAAGAAAGATTACTCTCTGTAAAATAGAGTGCCGTTGGATTAAAAAATCTAATGGTGATTAAAAATCACTTATATACAGAAAAGATTCTGTATGGAGAAATATTTCCCTAATCTTGTTAAAAACAAGAAAAATATGTTCTGTAAAACAGAAGTCCTTGGATCAAAGATCCAACGGTGGATAAAATCCCCAAATCAATCAGGATCTCTGAATGAATGTTTTCCTTAACTAAATCAACAGACTAGCCTTTACTATATAAAGGACCTAAGACTTCAAGTCTTGTATAGAGAGACCCCCCCATAAGCTTGAGAGCAATCAAGAAGAAAGCTTCAAGGGGGAAGAAGGAAGAATACCTCTCTTCGAGGTAAATAAAAATAATAAGAGAGATCAGAGCATCTCATCTGCATATCCAAGGGTTTAACCCTCATAAAAGAACTTAGTTCTTTCATTGGATCTGAGATCCATGAGACAAGTCTCCCACATATGTGAATTTAATTCTCATGGGGATGAACTTATTCTTGGGGATCAAAGATCCAGAAAAGAACAGAGAATTGAACTCTTCAGAACATAATACACGAAGAAAACCTAGCGCCGAGCGCCTCACAGGTTTCTCACGGCTCCGCATGTGGACGCCAAAAAGAGTGTTTAACACTCCATAAAAATAAAAGAACAAAAAAAAGGGGAGGGGTGTTCTCCTTCTAAACACAGAGACGCGACCGCGTAGGTCCGTCTTGCCTGAATTTCGGGGCAGATGCTAATTGGTGCTATCCGTCCACCTCTCCGAAGATGCCAAGCTGATTTATAGCACCATGTATTGAAGGTTTAAACGGATGCGGCCAATGTAGCAGACTTCGTCAGATTCCCCCTCGTTGAGGGGTTTTTGATTGTGGGGATGCTCTTCCCTGCAGGCGCAAGCCCCTGCAGTTAATTACGCTACCGCATCGCGGTAACCACTTTCTCTTTCTCCAGATGGTCACTTCGTGTCATTTATGTTTGTTTTGTTTTTTGGTTGCCCGTGGATTGTATACGGAGACTAATTTATATCGTCGCCCGTAGGGCGTGGATTAGTCCAAATCCGTATTTTCTTAGATTTGGGTTTGGGGTTGGGTTTAAGGATACGTTAGTCTCATTTGAGACTAAGATCAACTTAAACGTGTGTTAAGGATACGTTAGTCGAATTTTTAAACTAAGATCGACTCAACGTTTGTTAAGGATACGTTAGTCTAATTTTAGACTAAGATTTACTTAACAGTTTATTAAGGATACGTTAGTCTAATTTTAGACTAAGATCTACTTAACAGGATCATTTAGATCCAACAAAAGAGCATTTGAACTCTATTGTTTAGTTTAGGGACATTGCGGTCGATTACCAATTTAAGGACATGGTGGTCTAATGTTAGTTTATGGACATCTCGGTCCATGGGTTTAAAGGACCCCACAGTCCGAGATTAAGGACATCATAGTCCATGGGCTTAAGGACCCCACAGTCCGTAGTTTAAAGACGTCATAGTCTATAAAATTTAAGGACATCATAATCCATGAGTTTAAGGACCCCACAGTCCATGGAATGATTAGCTATTGGGACCCGTCACCTCTCTGAAGACGTTGAAGGATTACAACGAAAAATATCAAAGGAGTGAAGAGATGTACCCTTGAACCAATGTTAACTGGGAGATCTGTAGTCCAACTTGGAACTAAGATCAATTAATTAGATTATGTGCACATTGGCTCAGTTAAATCTGAATTGAGGACTTATGGCCAACTTGGGCTAAGTCCAATTAATGTTTAAAATGTTGATCCTTTGTTGGACTATTGAACATTTGTCTGGGTTCAGCCCCCCCATTATTCAGCAATGCTAAACAGGGGTTTGGAGGCTCTGTTAACATTTTGTCTTTAGTTGAGCACTAACCATTCATTATAGCTCTGGATTTTAAAGTTCATTTGAGGGGGAGATTTTCGTCTGAAAAACTTAGCCAATTTGGACTAAGATTGACTTTAAAATAGTGTTAAACACTATAGGATATTTGGCGATCACGTGCTCTCACGTGATGTGTTGAAAATAGTGTTAAACACTAAGGACGAAGCGCTGAAAGTAGTGTTAAACACTAAAATTAAATTAGTCACGTGGGGTCACGTGAGGCATCTGAAGATGGGGCCAGACTCCCTTTATTTTATTCTCAAAATCTGCAAATAAGTGTTAAACACTTTTAGTTTTTAAGGCCGTCACGTGTGAGCACGTGATGGGCATCCATCCACTGGATATTAAAGAGATCTGTTAGGGGTTACGTGGGGACACGTGAGGGTGCCCAAAATTGATTCTGCTCTTGGATTTGTCCCCTTCTGTTTTGAGAGTCACGTGTGAGCACGTGAAGTATTGCCTTCATGTTTTTTCTTTCTCATTTTGAGGGGTCTGTTTAAGGGTCACATGGGGGCACGTGACCTAGTCTTGTTCGTTCTTTTTCATTCGTTGGGATGAAGGGTCACATGTTACCACGTGATCACGTTAGGTACTTTGATCTTTATGTGCATGGGGAGCTTTAAGTCTCTTTTTTTAAGAATCAAATTCTTTTATAGGGTTATACCCTAATTTTGTTTAGAGGAATTAAATTCCTATGTGTTTTGAAAGAATTAAATTCTTATGTAGGGTTAAACCCTAGTTTCATTTGGAGGAATTAAATTCCTATAAATTTGGAAGAATTAAATTCTTATATAGGGTTAAACCTTAGTTTCATTTGGAGGAATTAAATTCCTATAAATTTGGGGGAATTAAATTTCTTAAACTTTAATTCTCCCTCTAAGTTTTGGATCTGCATGGCAGAATCTCCCCGATGAGAATTAAATTCTCAACCTGTGGGGAGATCTGCTTCTGCAGATCTTCAACCAAAGGAAGAACTAAGTTCTTGTGTTCAGAAGAATTAAACTCTTAATTTGAGAATTAAATTCTCCTTTTTGTTTTATGGAGCTTAGATCTCTTTTCCCTTTCTCACCTAGGGTTTCCTTTTTCTTTTGAAGAAATTTTCTTCCTCTCTTGAGAATTAAATTCTCCTCTCCCTTTCTCTCTCTTGAGAATTAAATTCTCCTCTCCTTTTTTCTCTCTCTGTTCTTCTCTAAAAAAAAAGTAGATCTCTTCTTTTTTCTTCTTGGCTCCTATTTATAGAAGAAAGAAAAGAATCAAAATGTTTAGTGAATCATTCATTGAAAAATTTTGGTTGTTTTTATAACCAACATGATCTTTTAGATCACTCAGTGAATTTTATTCACTATTGGATTTTTAATCCAAAAGATATTCTGTTTGTTATTCTTGGTGAATTTTAGGGAAATCTTTCTTTGTATAAAATCCTTCCATAAATTGGTGATTTTTAATCACCATTGGATTTTTAATCCAACGGTGCTCCACTTTACAGAGCAAAATCTTTTTGTTTGGAAAGATCTAAATAAATATTAGGGTTTTTGATTTCCCTTAATTTAGAATTTAATTTTATTAGTTCAGAAGGCATAAAAGCCTATTACGTGTGAGCACGTGACCCTTCGTCACGTGTGAGCACGTGATACCACTTGTTTGAGTATTTAAATAGAATTTAATTCTATCAGTTAAAGAGTTTAGGATCCCATCACGTGTTAACACGTGACCTCCCTTGATTAGCATTTTAACCAGAATT
The DNA here is from genome assembly GCA_030015575.1 of Agapanthus africanus. Taxonomy (NCBI): domain Eukaryota; kingdom Viridiplantae; phylum Streptophyta; class Magnoliopsida; order Asparagales; family Amaryllidaceae; genus Agapanthus; species Agapanthus africanus. Next base: position 89,836,835 of record CM057344.1, on the reverse strand, counting down.
CAATTCTGCTGTTTTAAAGAACTAAGGAATCATCACGTGTTAGCACGTGACCCTTGGTCACGTGTGAGCACGTGATGCCCCATTGGGGTTTTTCCCTTAGTTTTTATTATATCTTTTAATCCTTTTCAGTGGGTTTAAAGGCCCATCACGTGTTGGCACGTGACCCCATTTAATTATTTATTTTATTCAGTGCCTACAGGCTTTGCCTGTAAATGGTCACGTGTGGGCACGTGATGCCCGGTCACGTGTGGGCACGTGATGCCTCATAACTTTTGATCCCCGATGAATTATGAGGCCTATAATATATCAAATCGAAAAGTTTTTCGAGACGATTTTAATACCATCATAATTTAGCTGATTCTTATTTGGGAGTTTATCAAAATACAGCCTGGAAAATACCGGTTCGCATTTTCTTAAGCGTATCGCTGCCATTTGATACCTTGGGCTCTTTTGCGCAGAAATTTTTGACGGGAACAAATGCCCCCCACTACTTTGCCCATATAAGTATGTACGTGGGTGAAGTAGTGCAGAGTTATGCATGGCGTATGACCAGTTTCGGGTTGGTATATAACTTTCAAAATCTTGATCTGAGAAGATAACGAGCGGACACAAGCGTTGTCATTTATCATTGACTCAAATCTCAACTCTTTAGGGATATAGTTCCAAACCCTCAGCCTCATGCGCTGCACCGTTCTATTTATTTATGTCTTACTCTGGTGTGAAGGAGTTTATATGCTCATGAGTAACTTCTCCATTTCAGTGGCATGTAGCTTTGGCAAGTGTGGCCCATAGATGGTAGATAACAGTTCATCTTGAACTCTTTATAAGGTAGCGATGGCTTAGGAAACAGGATTAGGATTTGTTGCCTAAGACTTTCCAACTTTATGCGCCGTGAGGGTCTCATAAAGATTTTTTTCTCCCTACGAGTCGAGAGGATCTTGTAGGTGTATTTTCTCCTTAGGAATCGTGAGGATTCCTAAGTGTGTTTTCTCTTACGAGTCGTAAGGATCCCACAAGAGAGTTTTCTTCCTTATAAGAGGATTTGTAAGTGATTGATGAGTTGACCTACTCTCGAGTCAAAGCATTGCTTCAACAGGGAGGTCGAGGGTTGGTTTGTCCGTGCACCGCCGAGTCATTGAACTGGGAACTTTGCCGCGGCTCCGCTTTGCTGACGTTGTATATTCCTGCAGAGACACTAATTTCTCCGCGGGTCGGCATGAATCGAGATGTTCTCGTCAAGGACGCTGATTTCCCTGAATCGAGGTATTTGCCAAGGACACTGATTTCCTCGGAGTTGAAACGAATCGAGGTATTCCTGCAAAGAAACTGATTTCCTTGCGGGTCGACGCGAATCGAGATACTCTCGTCAAGGACGCTGATTTCCCTGAATCGAGGTTTTGCCAAGGACACTGATTTCCCTGGATCGAGGATTTTGCCAAGGATACTGATTTCCTCGGAGTTGAAACGAATCGAGGTATTCCTGCAAAGCCACTGATTTCCTTACGGGTCGATGCAAATTGAGATGCTCTTGTCAAGGACGCTGATTTCCCTGAATCGAGGTTTTTGCCAAGGACGCTGATTTCCTCAGAGTTGAAACGAATCGAGGTATTCCTACAAAGACGCTGATTTCTCTGCGGGTCGATGCGAATCGAGATGCTTTCGTCAAGGACGCTGATTTCCCTGAATCGAGGTTTTTGCCAAGGACACCGATTTCCCTGGGGTTGAGACGAATTTAGAATTTCTCGCAAAGACACTAATTTCCTCACGAGTCGAGACTAATCGAGAAGTTCTCGCAAGAATGTCCTAACGTCACAGTTAACCTCTGCTCTTTACGACAGAGGTCCGTTAGGGTGTGTGGTACTAGGATTTTTCTCTTCGTACCGTCGCGTTGGCTAATGTATTCCTCGATAGGCAATCTTGCTGTTCGAGTAGCCTTGCGACTGTCGTGTCTCTGATCCCTTCGGGGGCTAACAAGACGTCTTCAAGCAATCTTCCTAGGCAGTTTGACTGTCGGAAGAGTAAGCGTTAGGAATTTTGCCATGCCGCTTTTTACTTGAGGTTAGGCTCAGTTTGGGGAGCCCCGATGAGTCATAACCACTTCGTGCTGGTGTGGGATGGTCTCCGACAGTCTTTCAGGTTTTATATGAGTTGCCGTCAAGACCCTGAAACTAGGAATTTAGCCTTTGCTTCGTTTGCTGGCATTGTGTCTGCTGTATCGAGACGAATGTCGCGGTTGTCTCTAGGTTGTTGGTGAACCGTCAAGGTTTGGAACTAGGGATTTTGCCATGGTTCCGTTGTTTGATTGTCGCGTCTAAATCCTGCTGGAGGAAGAACGCTGTGGTGACGTCTCGTCTGCTGTATTGAGACGAACGTCGAGGCGATGACCACTCCATGTAGGATGATCTCCGGTAGTCTTTCAGGTTTTATATGAGTTACCGTCAAGACCCTGGAGCTAGGAATTTGGCCTTTGCTTCGTTTGCTGGCATTGCGTCTGCTGTATCGAGACGAATGTCGCGGTTGTCTCTAGGTTATTGGTGAACCGTCGAGGTTTGGAACTAGGGATTTTGCCGTGGTTCCGTTGTTTGATTGTCGCGTCTGAATCCTGCTGGAAGAAGAACGCTGTGGTGATGTCTCATCTGCTGTATCGAGACGAATGTCGAGGCGGTGACCACTCCATGTGGGATGATCTCCAGTAGTCTTTCGGGTTTTATATGAGTTACCGTCAAGACACTGAAGCTAGGAATTTGGCCTTTGCTTCATTTGCTGGCATTGCGTCTGCTGTATCGAGACGAATGTAGCGGTTGTCTCTAGGTTGTTGGTGAACCGTCGAGGTTTGGAACTAGGGATTTTGCCGTGGTTCCGTTGTTTGATTTTCGCGTCTGAATCCTGCTAGAGGAAGAACACTGTGGTGATGTCTCGTCTGCTGTATCGAGATGAACGTCGAGGCGGTGACCACTCCATATGGGATGATCTCCGGTAGTCTTTCAGGTTTTATATGAGTTACCGTCAAGACCCTGAAGCTAGGGATTTGGTCTTTGCTTCGTTTGCTGGCATGGCGTCTGCTGTATCGAGAAGAATGTCGCGGTTGTCTCTAGGTTTCGTATGAACAGTCGAGGCTTGGAACTAGGGATTTTGCCGTGGTTCCGTTGTTTGATTGTCGCGTCTGAATTCTGCTGGAGGAAGAACGCTGTGGTGATATCTCGTCTGCTGTATCGAGACGAACGTCGAGGTGGTGACCACTCTACGTGGGATGATCTCCGGTAGTCTTTCAGGTTTTATATGAGTTACCGTCAAGACCCTGAAGCTAGGAATTTGGTCTTTGCTTCGTTTGTTTTGGCGTGTCCGAATCCTGTTGGAGGAAGGACGCTGTAGTGACATCCCGTCTACTGTATCGAGACAAACGTCGAGGTGGTGACCACTCCATATGGGATGATCTCCGGTAGTCTTTCAGGTTTTATATGAGTTACCGTCAAGACCCTGAAGCTAGGAATTTGGCCTTCACTTCGTTTGCTTTGGCGTGTCCGAATTCTGTTGGAGGAAGGACGCTGTAGTGACATCTCGTCTGCTGTATCGAGATGAACGTCAAGGTGGTGACCACTCCATGTGGGATGATCTCCGATAGTCTTTCAGATTTTATATAAGTTATCGTCAAGACCCTGAAGCAAGAATTTGGCCTTCGCTTCATTTGCTTTGGCTTTTCTGAATCCTATTGGAGGAAGAACATTGTAGTGACATCTCGTCTGCTGTATCGAGACGAACGTCGAGGTGGTGACCACTCCATGTGGGATGATCTCCAGCAGTCTTTCAGGTTTTATATGAGTTACCGTTAAGACCCTGAAGCTAGGAATTTGGCCTTCGCTTCGTTTTCTTTGGCGTGTCTGAATCCTGTTGGAGGAAGAACACTGTAGTGACATCTCGTCTGCTATATCGAGATGAACGTCGAGTTGGTGACCACTCCGCGTGGGATGATCTCCGGTAGTCTTTCAGGTTTTATACGAGTTACCATCAAGACCCTGAAGCTAGGAATTTGGCCTTCTCTTAGTTTGTTTTGGCGTGTCCGAATCCTGTTGGAGGAAGAACGCTGGGGTAACATCGCGTCTGCTGTAACGAGACGAATGCTGAGGTGGAGCTAGGATTTTGCCATCACTCCGCTTTGTTTCGACCGTGAGGTCTTTCGTTGACGTTGCATCTGCATCCTGCTGGACTATGAAGGAACGCCATTATTGACATTGCGTCTGCTGTAATGAGACGAATGCTGAGATGGAGCTAGGATTTTGCCGTCACTCCGCTTTGTTTCGACCATGGGGTCTTTCGTTGACGTTGCATCTGCATCCTGCTGGACTTGCGAAGGAACGCCGTTGTTGACATTGCGTCTGGTGTAACGAGACGAGTGCCGAGGTAGAGCTGGGATTTTGCCGTCACTCCACTTTGCTGACGTTGCGTCTGTTGTAACGAGACGAATGCTGAGGTGGAGCTGGGATTTTGTCGTCACTCTGCTTTGTTTCGACCATGGGGTCTTCCGTTGACGTTGCATCTGCATCCTGCTGGACTGCGCCGTTGTTGACATTGCGTCTGCTGTAACGAGAAGAATGCTGAGGTGGAGCTGTGATTTTGCCGTCACTCCGCTTTGTTTCAACCATGGGGTCTTTCGTTGACATTGCATCTGCATCCTGCTGGACTGCGAAGGAATGCCGTTGTTGACATTGCGTCTGCTGTAACGAGACAAATGCTGAGGTGGAGCTGGGATTTTGCCGTCACTCCGCTTTGTTTCGACCATGGGGTCTTTCGTTGACGTTGCATCTACATCCTGCTGGACTGCGAAAGAACACCGTTGTTGACATTGCGTCTGTTGTAACGAGACGAATGCTGAGGTGGAGTTGGGATTTATCCGTCACTCCGCTTTGCTGATGTTGCGTCTATTATAATGAGACGAATGTTGAGATGATCTCCAGACTATTTGTGAACCGTCGAGATTTGGCTTCTTTTTCTGATGGAGCCTGGTGGGAAGGTATGGTTCCCTCTTTGCTTGTGCCCCTGGATTGTATACAGGGATCGATGTGATCTCACCTGTAGGGAAAAAAGTTTCATTCTTTCATTTTTTTAAATTCTTTCTGCGATGCTCTATCATTTTAGCTTTTTACATCGCGAAAATCGCGATTGCCCAATCATTTCGGTTATTTTTCGCGGTGCCCAATCATTTCGACTATTTGTTTTATTTACTGGCTGCTTTTTATTGCGAGTTACCCAATCATTTCGGCTGTTTTTGTATGCATACATTTTTATTTGCTGATTTCGTTGCAAGTTGCTCCATCATTTCGGCTATTTCATCTGAATTTTTGGCTCATTGATTTTTTATCGCGAGTGTGGAACTTGGAATCTGGTGCCAATCTCAGCATCAGCATCGCTGCGACTGGAATATAGCCAGGAGCGAATCATCATTTGCCATGAAAGGAGTTGGAATTTGATACCAATTTAGACATCAGCATCGCTACAACTAGGATATTGCCAGGAGCGAATCATCATTTGCCTCTGTCGATGTCGAACAAAGGTGGCTTAGCAAACAGGGTTAGGATCTCGTCGACTGAGGCTTTTGACTTCATGAGCCGTAAGGGTCTCAAAAAGGTGTTTCTCCCTACGAGTCGTGAGGATCTTGTAGGTGCGTTTTCTCCTTAGGAATCATGAGGATTCCTAAGTGTGTGTTCTCTTATAAGTCGTAAGGATCTTACGAGAGTGTTTTCTCCTTATAAGTCGAGAGGACTTACAAGGGTCGTTCACCATGTGAGCATATCCCTAGTCGCTGGTGGGAATTTGTTAGGGAAATGTTTATTCGTGCTCGTGGATTGTATACAAGGGTCAGTATTGAGCCGCTTGTAGGGTCGCATTGGAGGTTGTGGTGGCCGCTTAAGAACAGGTTCAGATCCATGTAGCTTAAGACTTTTGAATCCTATGAGCCGTGAGGGTCTTAAAGGGGGAATTCTCCTTACGAGTCGTGAGGATCTCGTAAGTGTAATTTCTCCTTAGGAATCGTGAAGATTCCTAAGTGTATTTCTCCCTCGTGAGTCGTAAGGATCTCACGCAGGTGGTTTCTCCTTACAGGGTTGAGAGGACCTTGCAAGTGTCTTTTAACGAGTTTGCACCCTTTCGGGTTTTCACAAAACTCGCCGGTAGTCCTGTTGTTTTTACTCATGAGCCCTTTCGGGTTTTCATCCGTGCCCATCTTGTTTGTGGACGTACCGTTTTTTAAACGAGTCTGCGCCCTTTCAGGTTTTCACAAACATCGTCGATAGTCCTGCTGTTTTTACTCACGGAGCCCTTTCGGGTTTTCATCCGTACCCATCTTGCTTATGGACGTACCGTTTTTTTTGCGTCAGGCTTAGGATGCCGCGGTCCGTAATAGTTTATAGACGTTTCGGTCAATTGAAAGTTTTAGGACATTGCGGTCCATTGTTAGTTTAACGACGTTTCGGTCCGCCGTTGTCATATTTGAGGCGAGTTTCTAGTTTACGGACTTTTCGGTCCATTATTGCCGCATTTGAGGCGATTTTCTAGTTTACGGACTTTTCGGTCTAAGGGGTTTTCTCTATGAATGAGCACGATGCCCCCGGCAAGTCCACCTTTTTAGTGGCGTGAGGTTGTGATGGGTTCACCTTCCAATTCTCGGATAATACGAACTTGCCTTGTTGGTATTGGTCCTTAATCCAGCCTTTGAAGACGAAGCAATCTTCGATTGGATGTCTTACTGCTTGGTGGTAAGCGCAGTAATTAGGATTGTTGACATCGCCTGGCTGCAACGGACGTTTTGGATCCGGCAGATTGATGAGTCTGTTGTGCACTGCCAGCTCGAACAGTCTCCTCATTTTATCCCGGGGAAACGAGTAAGGACGTCCCAGTCTCTCCTCGATGGATGGGCGTGGACGCACGTTGTTTTAGCGAACAACCGGCTTTGAGTTGCTCGGTTGCTGCCGAGTTTTGGCAACGGAGGTTGCTTTCCCTTTTCCACTTTCATTTCGAGGATCCGTCTTTGAGGAGGACGGTCTATGGCCCATCTGGTCCATTTGGGCCAGTTTGTCAATCAAGGCTTGAAAGGTGGTGGGCTTGAAAAACATCATGAACTGAGAGATGGTTGCCTGAGGGTCGAAAGTACCCACGAACATGCCTACCGCAGGTGCTTCTTCAATGTGCCGCTTGCACTTCGACCATAAATTTCGCCTCCGTATTGCATACTGCACCCATGTTTCTCCAGGCTTTACTCTGGCATTGATCAATGTCGTGATTGGGGTGCGTTCGCTAGCGCTTGCGAAACGCTGGGTGAATAGCAGCTCCATCTCCATAAAGGTTTTGACGGACTCATTGGGGAGCTCCGAATACCACTCAAACGCCATTTCCGACAAGCTACCAACAAACTGGTGGAGCAGAAGCTTATCATCACCCCCGGTGTTGCCGCACAAGGCTCTGAATTGAGCGACATGCTGATGTGGATTCCCAGTCCCTTTATATACGTGGAATTTAGGGATCGTATATCCCAGCGGGTACCTTATTCGGTCATACCAACCTGGATAGGGTCGCTCAGTCTTAACGACCTGTCCAGACGCTTTGTTTGCCTGGTGAGCTCGTATTTGCTGAGTGATGCACGGCTTAGAGATTGTCTCTTCTTTGGCTGCTGAAAGAGCCGGAGGAGGGTTCGATGTCTCCCCTCTGTCATCTTCAATAATAATTGGGGGTCTTCAGCTGGAGGTTCTGGTTGTAACATCATCCCGGCCATATCCTGGAACAACAGAGCCATTCGTTTGGTGTTGGCTGCCTGCTCCGCAGCCTCTTTTTCTTTCCTCTCAAGCATTCTTCGGAGGAAATCAGCATCAGTTTCTTGATCCTGACGCTGCTCTGAGGTCTCTGGACTTTCTTTCAGCTCAGTGAGTGCAGCCATTGCAGTCAGCATCTCCTGAAGTTTCTGCTACTGTTGTTCCTGAGCCTTTGTTATCGATCGAGTAAGCGGTCGATGACCCGTAGAAGCACGGCTTTCCTCTTTTCCGGAAGCCATATAAATAGTGTGCACCACCATGCCCCAGACTTGGGGCGTTTAAGCTTAGCGTCCTTGCGGTTCGCCGCGGTTACAAGGGCTTTCTCTGGCCTCCTTCTCATGTGAGTGGTTGAAGTTGAGGGGGCCGTTGCAGCGGGCACCCAGAAGGCTGTTGCCTTTTGTGGCTTAACAGGATGGTTTTCTCCTTGTCGAGCTTTAAGGTTCTTTGATCGACGAGAGTAGTCCTGGTCGATCACCGATTCCTGGACCTGTCGCCAGACTTTATAAATTTTGGAGGACAGCTGCTGAGGGGACTGCTCTGGATTCTTTTCTGTAGTAATCTCCATAGGTGGAGGAGATCTCTTCAGCGTGGCAGTTGGAGAGTTCTTGCGGACCCTCCTTAGCGGTTCAAAGCTGGTCCCAGTTGGAACAACATCATTGATTCCCACCATTGGAGCTGGTGGAGTAAGTCCAGACGGAGAGCTGCCCCCAACCTTCCTCACTCGGCGCCAGTGACGACGGCGAGCATGTCGCGCGGATGGTGTTGGTTCAGCTATAGGGATGGCTTCGTCATGCCCCCTGTTCTGGTCAGGTGCTGCTGGTATCAGCCTCTTGAAGACCGACGTCCGTTGAGTGGGGATAGCCTGTGGGGTTCCTAGGCACACACTAGAGGTCTCACAAGACATCAACCATGCCAAATTCAAATTTTACGGTGCCGAGAAACCCTAATACGGATCGTTAACTGGAGTTTACGCGAAAACTAGAACTAGTAAACCGCTTTACTAAAATGTGAACGGAAATACAACCTTTGTAGATCCGGTCCTCCACCTCCATAGCTCCGCGATGAAGTCCCTTCGCTGCGATGATCGGATCCCGGGCTCTAGCGTCGGCTTCATCGGAGAAATGGGCGGGCTAGGCCGTCGACTTCGATGCCGAAGATGATCTACGTCGAGGCAACACAAGATCAAGCTCCAAGTCCGTTGAGTGGGGATAGCCTGTGGGGTTCCTAGGCACACACTAGAGGTCTCACAAGACATCAACCATGCCAAATTCAAATTTTACGGTGCCGAGAAACCCTAATACGGATCGTTAACTGGAGTTTAGGCGAAAACTAGAACTGGTAAACCGCTTTACTAATATGTGAACGGAAATACAACCTTTGTAGATCCGGTCCTCCACCTCCATAGCTCCGCGATGAAGTCCCCTCGCTGCGATGATCGGATCCCGGGCTCTAGCGTCGGCTTCATCGGAGAAATGGGCGGGCTAGGCCGTCGACTTCGATGCCGAAGATGATCTACGTCGAGGCAACACAAGATCAAGCTCCAACTTAGAGCTTGATCTTGTGTTGCCTCGACGTAGATCATCTTCGGCATCGAAGTCGACGGCCTAGCCCGCCCATTTCTCCGATGAAGCCGACGCTAGAGCCCGGGATCCGATCATCGCAGCAAGGGGACTTCATCGCGGAGCTATGGAGGTGGAGGACCGGATCTACAAAGGTTGTATTTCCGTTCACATATTAGTAAAGCGGTTTACTAGTTCTAGTTTTCGCCTAAACTCCAGTTAACGATCCGTATTAGGGTTTCTCGGCACCGTAAAATTTGAATTTGGCATGGTTGATGTCTTGTGAGACCTCTAGTGTGTGCCTAGGAACCCCACAGTGGTATCAGAGCTACTAGGCATTGGATGTCGACCTATGGGGGGTTCTCACTGTGTGACAGTGTGGCGAAGCATAGGCTCTTACCCCCAGGGTGTCCCGAGACCGGAAGGTGTTCCGGCGGGTTGCAGTCCTCGCGAGGGGGCATGCGTAAAAAGTAGCGGCTGCGGGACCCGTTGGTGCCATAGCGACCCCATTGGATGGGGTGGCTGCCTGACCTACAGTGGTATCAGAGCCTAGCTAGAGCCTTAGGCGATGCGTAGACGGAGTTAGAAACCCGATCGAACCCGAAACGCCAATCCATGACCCCTCTCTGGATATTTTTTCAAAACTGGGTATTTTCCAGATTAAGAATTCTTAAAAAATTCAGCAGGAAAATCTAAGAATTACGGTGCAAAAACGAGCAAATGATACGCCCAAAGCGCGGCGGAACCGCGGCAGAAGCATGGCTTATGCGGCGGTTCCGCGGCCAATAAGTCTCTTCAGTCAACTATTTTTGCACAGTAACTTCTTTATTTTAATGCTGAGTTTTATGGGAATTTTTAATATTTACTCAAGAGTTGAGTTTTCAGGATTGTATTGGGAGTTCGTAGATTCGATCAGATTATCAAACTTTGTCTATGTGTTTTCCGGATAATTTGTTGAATATATTAAAAAGTTCGACCGGATATAAATACCCAATTTTTCCCCTGCCAGAAAATTTCCAAGTGTTGGATTTTTCCGTGGTTTAAAGACATTCTAAGTAGTGCAAGTAACTCGATGGACCCTCTCGAAGACAACAAACCTTAACTCGATTATGTGACCGTCTTGAACTGCCCTTTGAACCTTAGGGTTTGGGGCAGTACGGCGTGCCACATGTGAGGCGTTGGCTTGACCCTTCTACGGCTGGACCGTTGGTACTGAGGCACGAAGTGAATGTTTTTAAACTTATTTCATGTGTTGATCTGTTTCGGGAAAACTTGGGTGTTTGATTGTTCGATCAGAAAGTTTAACATTTTCTATTTATCTGGAATGTGATACAATACTTGGAATCCACAAGCAGTTATGAGATAACTGATTTGAATGTTATAAACATAGCACTTTAGTCTCTCTTGATCGGTTGCCACGGAATTTTGATGCGATCAAAAGTCCGTCGCAATCACGTAGCGTACGCGGATACTCACCGGTAAACTTAACAGACAGCCACGCCCCATAGCCCCGACCAAGTGACTGTAGGAGAACCCCGTCGCCGAAAGCATCCGTTCGGGTGCTCGCGGCAGCGGTGTTCCGCCTTGGTGCACTTCGTCGACGGCGTCGGGGGTGCGGCCGTCTACTAAAGTTTGCGACGAGCATTCGATCAGGATGTCGGGAATCTTGTTGAATTGCCCGACTTGATATTGAAAAGAGTTTTTGATAAATGAGACTAAAATGCGGGGTTTATAATTGTTAGGCATGTGATGTCTAAGGTATTCAGATGGTTAGGCATGCGATGTCTAAGCAGGTTGCGGATTCCAACTGTTGTAGTTTTACACTTTCTTTTCTGTGACCGTAAGTGTAATATGTGATATCGCCGGTTTCATTGCTATATGTCAACGATAATTGGGATACGCATGTTTACTTACGTTGATGACATGTGATGTTATGTGTTGCTGGATATGTTATATTGGATCGTCGTGTTTGAATAGCCGGGGTTTTTTTATGTGAGATGAGTGTTTTTCATTTTTATTCATGTAAAAAACTTATATGTAATATTCTTTTATTGGGGCACTTCCAGGTTGCGGAAGATGTCATCGTTTGTATATTATTTACTTTTCCGCACTTGGATAGACCCAAGGAGGGGAGCATAAGTAACCGGGTTCTGGAGTCCAGTGGGAGACCAACTCGAGGAGTCGAGTCTGGGTCTCCTAACTCTAGAATTGGTAGGGTTGCTTGCCGCTCTCATAGGGGTCTAGGGGTGTAGGTTTGGCTATTCATCGCGACCGTGGAATCCGTGTTTTATACTGGCTCGTATTGAAAACACGGACGTCCTAGTATATCCAATGTTTCATATGTTTCTTCTGCTGCGATATCTGTGATGTGATCATGTGATATGTTCTGTGATAAATACTATATATAGTATATATGATATATTATATAGACGTTACTTATATTTTACACCCGCGCTAGCCCTGCCCTGCTCTGCCGTTAGTCACCTAACCTAACGGTGCACGAGGGGACATCGAGGCGAACACGGATGGCATAAGTGTACGTCGTATTTATCTGTGATGTTTAGGTAACTTAAATGATGGGACTTCATTAATGAGATTAATGAAATAAAAGAAACCTAAGATGTTGTAGAATCGAATTCCAAAAATAAAACAGGTAGCTACAGTTCTTGCTTTGCACAGCGGTATATATGATATATCCCGCACCTTATTCGATGAGGAAAGGACCGAGATCCCTTCATCGGGAGTGACTCCTTTAGCAATAACTGGCAGATGCTACACCCCTCGGTTTGTCTTTTGATTGCTTTTATAGTTTCTGCTTTGCACAATGATATATATGATATATCCCGTACCTCATTCGACGAGGAAAGGACCGACGATCCCTTCACCGGGAGTGACTCCTTTAGCAAAACTAGAAAAGCCTCAAAAGCACTCTATTTTAAAATCATTTGATTCTACAACGATATCAAGTTCATTACGCAATAGGTTTTTAGAAAAACCTGTCGTAGCCCTCCGTCATTTCAGATAAGTGGTAGTTAGTATTCGTGCTACATTTGTTGGCCTGCGTCAAGGCGTAGTGTGCGGTAGCTAACTAGTATTTATCTGCTTATGCATATGATGCAGATTGGATTAGGGTAGTCGTGCGACTTTGTTGGCCTGCGTCAAGGGTCATGCGGGTGGGTTTAATTCAATCAGGAAATGACGGGTTGAACTTGACTAGCGCACTATGGTTTGTTGGCCTGCGTCAAGGTCATAGGACGCTAGGGGCAAAATATTATCGGGAATTTCAAGTGTTGAAATTTGCAATGAGATTGCATACCTTCTATGAGATAGTTGGATCCCGATACCCGCTGCGAGTAAGAGTTACTCCTAGGAGAGTTTTATACATTACAATTAGCCGATCAAGTAGGTGTCTAGAAAGGTGTTAACGAGGTTACGCCTCTGGGAAAACGAGGTTTACATTAATTAGGTTCATGCGAAAGCACGGGGGACCTCCCTCAAAGTACCGACACTGGCCTGGCTGAAAGATTGGCGAACTTGTAGTGTGTAATTAATCCCGGCTAGTCTTTCCTTTTAGGGTTTGAAGAAAGATTTGATAAAAACAGTGGGAGTCATCCTGATTAGATAAAATAATAACCAATCTGATCTTGCAAGAGCGCACGCTGAGTGTTTTCTTCTCTCTCTCTCCAAGTAGCGACCATATCACGCCTTAATCAAGATAATAATACGGATTATTGACCGAACCCGCTTGTTATACTGAGCTGGGGAACGTTGGTCCCGCTCCAACTTATAATTGTTATAAGACAGAGCAGGAAATTGGGGATTACCAGAATTCCCGTGCCGCCCAAACGAAGAAAGTGCATACTGATGCATCATCTTCGGGTGTGTTCATTATACAGAACTGTTTTTCAGTATTCTTTACGTCCTGGATATGAGATACCGGATCAGGATCCCGCATATGTAATATGTTACATGGGCTACAGATAGGTAAAGAACTTAGAACGGGTGATAAGTTTCATGAGACAGAAAACGGGGCAAGTGTTGCAGCCAAGTCTGTTGGTCACTATCACCCTGTATTACCAATACATTGATTCTGAACGATTGTTATTAGATACCGAACCTGATATACAAAATCATATCTGTCTCTTTATTAGTAAAGAAACGGTAAAATTTTGTATTGTTGGATAATGTTTTGAACATTTCCTATATCAAAAGTTGATCAGTTCAGGCACGTTATCTAAAAGCATTTATGTTCTTAATCAAACTACAGTTCTTAGTATATGGAACACACATAAGAGGAAGAGTTCAGAAATGAACGAATTCTTCTTAAGGTATTGTAGACTAGGTCATATCAATGCGACCCAACTAGCTGAAGTTACATATAGATGCATATTTAAATCAGTTTGAATTTACATCTTATGAAACTTACCAGTCATGTCACAGAGATAAGATGACCACAGCTCTGTTTATTGGAAACAGAGAAAAAGTTAGTAAACTCTTGGGACTGATACATGATGATGTATGTAAGGTCCCCTGTCTACACATGCCAGGACTGGTTCTTTATACTTCATTACGTTCTCTGATGATCTCTCAAGATTCAGACATATGTTCCTGTTGAAACACAAGTCAGAAACTTTTGAGGTATTCACAGAATATAAGTTAGAAGTAGAGAACCAAAACGGGATATAAGTTAGAAGTAGAGAACCAAAACGGGTATAAGTATTATGTCCTTTGATGAGATCAAGGAGGAGAATACTTGAGCACGGAATTCTTGGACTATTCTAAAGAAGAATGAGATTCTCTCTCAGCATTACTCCTCCGTATACACCATAGCACGATGGTATATCGGGGCGGAGCAATTGCACCCTATTCGATATGGTGCGCTCTATGATGAGTACTACTGAGTTGCCTGTTTCCTTTTGGGAGTTATGCGCTTGAGAAGCTGCATACATATTGAATAGGGTTCGAATCAGATCACAGCCTACCACTCCATATGAGATATGGTATGGGAAGAGCCCATGTCTTAAACTAGTTAAGATTTGGGGTTGTCCGGCCTATGTCTAAAAGCAAAATCCGGACAAAGTCGATGCAAGGTCTGTAATGTAGAACTGGAAAAGTTCCAGCTATACAAACTACAGCAGATGATTTTGTAGAACCAAAGGATTCAGTAGATACCAACGAACCTCAGCCTCTCCGCCGATCTAATAGGGTTCCTCACCCACCTGATAGTTACTACGGTTTCTCTATGACAGTGGGAGCGAGGAATGCATCATGAGATGATGACCCAACTAGTTTCGAGCTGGCCATCAGGAGTAAGATTCTGTCAGAATGGCTGGATGCTTAGCGATCTGAGATGGAATCCTTATACACCAACAAAGTATGGACTTTGGATGCTTTATCTGAAGGGTTAAATCCCCATCAGGAGCAAGTATATCTTGAGAAGATTACTTGGTGTACATGGAAGAGTTGAGACATTCAAAGCTAGACTTGTTAAAGGTCTGCATCATTGACCAGGTATGGATTATGATGAAACCTTTTCTAAGTAGCTATGCTTAAATCCATCCAGATCCTACTTGCCACGGCTACATACCATGACTACGATATCTGACGGTTGGGTGTCATGACTGCTTTTCTAAATGATGTTTTAGAAGAGAGAGTCTATAAGTACACAGTCAGAGGGCTTCGTAAACAGTGGGAGCAGCGGAAACGTGTACAAGATGCTTTATAAGATAAAGCAGGCATCGCGGAGTTGGAACATCTGTTTTGATGTGGTAGTCAAATAGTTTGACTTCATCAAAAGGGTAGATGAACATTGTATATACAAAAGGGTAGTAGGGAGTATGGTGGTGATCCTCGTAGAGTACGTGGATGACATACTCTTGATAGGGAAGGAGTTTCCTATGCTACGCTCGATCAATCTCCGCTTATCACAATGATTCTCCATATAGGATCAAAGTGATACCTCCTAAATCCTGGATTTTGGATCTATGAGATTGATCTAAATGGATGTTAGGACTCTCACTAGATGTAGTGAGATGGTATCAATCGATCCTGGGGAGAATCACTGGAAGGGTTCCAGCGTGATAAAGACGACTGAATGTCAGTCACAGGCATTGTCTTTACCCTTAGTAAAGGGACGGTATGTTGGAAGAGTTTCAAGCTAGATACCGTGGCATACTAGACGATAAAGGCAAGATACATTGCTACTTAAGATGCTACCAAAGAGGCAGTCTGGGTGTATATTAGTTCATGAGATGAACTTCGTTCCTACCATTGTGAGACAATGGAGTTGTGGCTTATGCCAAGGAACGTCCGTCCCATCAGTGATCCAGACATATTCTAAGGCAGTATCACCTGATCATGGAGATGGTTGATCTCCAAGGAGATCGAGGTTAGGAGAGCAGACTCAGAGGATAACACGGCGTATCCACTCACAAAGGCCTTTTCCCAGAGAGAGACTTTTTATGAGATGGTTGAGTATGAGATACTACAACCACTGATATCAGATGGCCCTAGTGCAAGTGGGAGATTGTTAGTTATATGTATGCCCTAGAGGCCATTACTTTACATAGGATGTATATTGTAGTGGATGCTTGGACATATATAGGGAGGACTTTCTTGCTCGACATGATAGTATGCTATCTGGTTGCTCTTTACCTTAACGTGTATACTGATTGTCTCTCTATTACATGTTGGTAAAGCCCTTATAATGTGTACTTGACTACCTGGACTATGATGCGGATCATACTAGTGGGGACATGGTAGTCCATAAGTGCATCCTTCAAGGACCCTAGTCGTGGGTGTATCGAGACGGGGCATCGATATACCAGTGTAGACTAGCGTATACCTTCTCGACCCATACAGATGGGCGATGGATGATCCCATATCCATTGGTGTTTAACATCAGAGATGATATACGGGTGCTCAGTGGAGACTGGGTACACTGGACGGACTCGCCGAGAACTCCCAGATGGTATTATACCTTACGTCAGATGGCAGTTCTCTGGTGACACTGGTACAGAGTAGTCTGTTGACCCGAGATCGTCATAGAGTCTTGTGTGATTCCCACTATGCTTTGATTTCCACCTTACCACGTCTAAGAGGGCGTGCAAAACGGTGGTTTTTGGGTACAGTCCCGAATCACATGGAGGCAATGAGCGATAGGAGGGGATTCGTCTCTCCCGGTATAGGGAGTTGATGTTGCGCTGTGTTCGATTGGCTATAACCGGAAATCCCTGGCCAGGGTTGCTGAGATTTACTGGTAAGTGTTGTCAGTAGTTTCTCGAACTGTTATAGACCTCATATTGACACGACTTATCGAGCTATTGGGGTCTGACGTTTACCACCCCTAGGCGAGATATGCGACATATCAGACGACGAGACCGGACTGTACGGTAAGTGTTACTGGTTGGATTCACAGGAGTGTGAGCGGGCTTGCTCGTCGATCTTCTGATCGCTTAATACCCGGGTGGCCGTTACGTTTAGCAGACCGCTTGCGGCTTGTGGGTGTTTGATATGATCATCACCTGCTGCCGGCGTATTGACGAGTCTTTAGAGTCCTACACAGAGGTTTCCAGGCTCAAGCGAAACGAAATAATAGCGCATATGAGATATGTGCGGGACCGAGAATAATACCAGTATGTGATACTGTATTTGATTCTCGTGATTTGTAACATTGATCGGTTATATGCGATATAGCCGGGTTATCGGATCAAGTGTTGATTCGATAAGTTGTTACTATTGATATTAGTCGGTTATATGCGATATGACCGGATCGTTAAATCAAGTGTTGATTTAATGATTTAATGTATAATTATATATTTGATATATTACTTTGCATTAACTAGTATTGGTTCACTTAAAATGGATTTTCTCACTTGATGTGCAAATTGTATATGTGATATATTTTTGTGCACTTGATTGTATCATGTTTGATGATATATGCATGTTTGTGTGTATGTTTAGTTTAAACCTTGGTTAAGTAAATGGTTAGGGTTTTGTTTAATTTATTTATTCATTCATTTATTTATTTCCTTTTAAGGCAAGAAAAGAAATGGTTGCTTTTTGGATTTACTTGAAGCTTCATGAAGCTTTGAAAAAGTTCAACCATTTTTGTTTCTTTGCCTAACCTAACCATTCACCTAACCTTGGTTTATTCTCTACACTTAATCATGGTTGCCAATATGATAAGTATTATCTTATTTTCTATTTTCCACAATACTCATCATATTCTTTCTTCTTCTTCTTCTTCTTGAACAAAGAAGAAAGCTTGCTACCAACAATTGCAACTTGAGAAAAAGAGTGAGAAATCCAATTTTAAAGTGAACCCACTTCCTATTTCTACATCCTCTACCACTTGCCAAGTAGTATAGGGTGTTTTCTTCACAAGTGTGCACAAAAATATATCACATATACAATGTGCACATCAAGTGAGAAAATCCATCTTAAGTGAAACAATACTAGTTAACGCAAAGTAATATATCAAATATATAATTATATATTAAATCATTAAATCAACACTTGATTTAACGATCCGGTCATATCGCATATAACCGACTAATATCAATAGTAACAACTTATCGAATCAACACTTGATCCGATAACCCGGCTATATCGCATATAACCGATCAATGTTACAAATCGGGAGAATCAAATACAGTATCACATACTGGTATTATTCTCGGTCCCGTACATATCTCATATGAGCTCCTATTTCGTTTCACTTGAGCCAGGAAACCTCTGTGTAGGACTCTAAAGACTCGTCAATACGCCGGCAGCAGGTGATGATCATATCAAACACCCACAAGCCGCAAGCGGTTTGCTAAACGTAACGGCCACCCGGGTATTGAGCGATCAGAAGATCGACGAGCAAGCCCGCTCACACTCCTGTGAATCCAACCAGTAACATTTACCGTACAATCCGGTCTCGTCGTCTGATATGTCGCATATCTCGCCTAGGGGTGGTAAACGTCAGACCCCAATAGCTCGATAAGTCGTGTCGATATGAGGTCTATAACAGTTTGAGAAACTACTGACAACACTTACCAGTAAATCTCAGCAACCCTGGCTAGAGATTTCCGGTTATAGCCAATCGAACACAGCGCAACATCAACTCCCTATACCGGGAGAGACGAATCCCCTCCTATCGCTCATTGCCTCCATGTGATTCGGGACTGTACCCAAAAACCACCATTTTGCACGCCCTCTTGGACGTGGTAAGGTGGAAATCAAAGCACAGTGGGAATCACACAAGACTCTATGACGATCTCGGGTCAACAGACTACTCTGTACCAGTGTCACCAGAGAACTGCCATCTGACGTAAGGTATAATACCATCTGGGAGTTCTCGGCGAGTCCGTCCAGTGTACCCAGTCTCCACTGAGCACCCGTATATCATCTCTGATGTCAAACACCAATGGATATGGGATCATCCATCGCCCATCTGTACGGGTCGAGAAAGTATACGCTAGTCTACACTGGTATATCGATGCCCCATCTCGATACACCTACGACTAAGGACCTTGAAGGATGTACTTATGGACTACCATGTCCCCACTAGTATGATCCGCATCATAGTCCAGGTAGTCAAGTACACATCCTAAGGGCTTTACCAACATGTAACAGAGAGACAATCAGTATACACGTTAAGGTAAAGAGCAACCAGATAGCATACTATCATGTCGAGCAAGAAAGTCCTCCCTATATATGTCCAAGCATCCACTACAATATACATCCTATGTATAGTAATGGCCTCTAGGGCATACATATAACTAACATAGCCAACCTATCGAAGGCAGACTTCTGAGTAGGAGAAGCAACCTTAATGATTTTGTCCGGAACAGGAGCTAAAATAGTCAGTCTTGTGAAAACCGACCCTTTTGCAGGAGAAGCCGCCTTGACGACTTCAGGAGCAGGGATGGCTATTCTTTTTGGGATAACCCTTTCTGGTATCACGGGCTTCTTCATGGGCCCAACTGAGCTTTGGCCCAGTCTATCAAAGACTAAGGCGTTGGAGCTGGACGACCCGTTGAGAGGGGCCGCTGTACTTGTAAGCCGATCAAAGACCGACTTCTTGGGAGCTTCTTGCGATGGTATAGGGGTGCTGAAGCTCGTTGGTGGGTGCATGGTCCTGAAGAATAGTCCAGTGGTGACCTGAGTCGCCTGTTCCACCGGCATAGCGAAGATGTGGGTCGCTTGGGGCCTGTAAGTCACTCCTCCGGACGGGACGGAGCGAGAGTTGCAGTTGCAGTTAAAGTAGTTTAAAGGCATTGATCTTCTGTTTTCTGCACGGAGCAAGACACCAAATCTAAGCACCTCGAATCCACAGGCAACCATAGAAAACCACGATTCGTTCGCGAACACGACACACGAAGTGTGGAGTGGAAAGAGGAAAAAGTCCCACCGGGCGTGCCAGAATCTGTTCCCCGCCGAAAGGCGTGACCGGGACGTCGGGGCCTGAATTTCGGGGCAGATGCTAATTGGTGCTATCCGTCCACCTCTCCGAAGATACCAAGTTGATTTATGGTACCATGTATCGAAGGTTTAAATGGATACGGCCGATATAGCAGACTTCGTCAGATTCCCCCTCGTTGAGGGTTTTTTGATTGTGGGGACGCTCTTCCCTGCAGGCGCAAGCCCCTGCAGTTAATTACGCTACTGCATCGCGGTAACCACTTTCTCTTTCTTCAGATGGTCACTTCGTGTCGTGTATGTTTGTTTTGTTTTTTGGTTGCCCGTGGATTGTATACGGAGACTAATTTATATCGTCGCCCATAGGGCGTGGATTAATCCAAATCCGTATTTTCTTAGATTTGGGTTTGGGGTTGGGTTTAAGGATACGTTAGTCTCATTTGAGACTAAGATCAACTTAAACGTGTGTTAAGGATACGTTAGTCGAATTTTTAGACTAAGACCGACTCAACGTTTGGTTTGTTAAGGATACGTTAGTCTAATTTTAGACTAAGATCTACTTAACAGTTTGTTAAGGATACGCTAGTCTAATTTTAGACTAAGATCTACTTAACAGGATCATTTAGATCCAACAAAAAAGCATTTGAACTCTATTGTTTAGTTTAGGGACATTGCGGTCGATTACCAGTTTAAGGACATGGTGGTCCAATGTTAGTTTAAGGACATCTCGGTCCATGGGTTTAAAGGACCTCACAGTCTGAGGTTAAGGATATCATAGTCCATGGGCTTAAGGACCCCACAGTCCGTAGTTTAAAGACGTCATAGTCTATAAAGTTTAAGGACATCATAGTCCATGAGTTTAAGGACCCCACAGTCCATGGAATGATTGGCTATCGGAACTCGTCACCTCTCTGAAGACGTTGAAAGATTACAACGATAAATATCAAAGGAGTGAAGAGATGAACCCTTGAACCAATGTTGACTGGGAGATCTGTAGTCCAACTTGGAACTAAGATCAATTAATTAGATTATGAGCACATTGGCTCAGTTAAATCTGAATTGAGGACTTATGGCCAACTTGGGCTAAATCCAATTAAGGTTTAAAATGTTGATCCTTTGTTGGACTGTTGACCATTTGTCTGGGTTCAGCCCCCCCATTATTCAGCAATGCTAAACAGGGGTTTGGAGGCTCTGTTAACATTTTGTCTTTAGTTGAGCACTAACCATTCATTATAGCTCTGGATTTTAAAGTTCATTTGAGGGGGAGATTTTCCTCTGAAAAACTTAGCCAATTTAGGCTAAAATTGACGTTAAAATAGTGTTAAACACTATAGGATATTTGGCGATCACGTGCTCTCACGTGATGTGCTGAAAATAGTGTTAAACACTAAGGACGAATCGCTGAAAGTAGTGTTAAACACTAAAATTAAATTAGTCACGTGGGGTCACGTGAGGCATCTGAAGATGGGGCCAGACTCCCTTTATTTTATTCTCAAAATCTGCAAAGAAGTGTTAAACACTTTGTCTTTAAGGCCGTCACATGTGAGCACGTGATGGGCATCCATCCACTGGATATTAAAGAGATCTGTTAGGGGTCACGTGAGGGCGTCCAAAATTGATTCTGCTCTTGGATTTGTCCCCTTGAGAGTCGCGTGTGAGCACGTGAGGCATTGCCTTCATGCTTTTTGTTTCTCATTTTGAAGGGTCTGTTTAAGGGTCACGTGGGGGCACGTGACCTAGTCTTGTTTATTCTTTTTCATTCGTTGGGATGAAGGGTCACGTGTTACCACGTGATCACGTTAGATACTTTGATCTTTATGTGCATGGGGAGTTTTAAGTCTCTTGTTTTAAGAATCAAATTCTTTTATAGGGTTAAACCCTAATTTTGTTTAGAGGAATTAAATTCCTATGTGTTTTGAAAGAATTAAATTCTTATGTTGGGTTAATCCCTAGTTTCATTTGGAGGAATTAAATTCCTATAAATTTGGAAGAATTAAATTCTTATGTAGGGTTAAACCCTAGTTTCATTTGGAGGAATTAAATTCCTATGAATTTGGGGGAATTAAATTCCTTAAACTTAAATTCTCCCTCTAATTTTTGGATCTGCATGGCAGAATCTCCCCGATGAGAATTAAATTCTCAACCTGTAGGAAGATCTGCTTCTGCAGATCTTCAACCAAAGGAAGAACTAAGTTCTTGTGTTCAGAAGAGTTAAACTCTTAAATTGAGAATTAAAATCTCCTTTTTGTTTTATGGAGCTTAGATCTCTTTCCCCTTTCTCACCTAGGGTTTTCTTTTTCTTTTGAAGAAATTTTCTTCCTCTCTTGAGAATTAAATTCTCTTCTCCCTTTCTCTCTCTTGAGAATTAAATTCTCCTCTCCTTTTTTCTCTTTCTGTTCTTCTCTAAAAAAAAAGTAGATCTCTTCTCTTTTCTTCTTGGCTCCTATTTATAGAAGAAAGAAAAGAATCAAATTGTTTAGTGAATCATTCATTGAAAGATTTTGGTTGTTTTTGTAACCAACATGATCTTTTAGATCACTCAGTGAATTTTATTCACTATTGGATTTTTAATCCAAAAGATATTCTGTTTGTTATTCTTGGTGAATTTTAGGGAAATCTTTCTTTGTATAAAATCCTTCCATAAATTGGTGATTTTTAATCACCATTGGATTTTTAATCCAACGGTGCTCCACTTTACAGAGCACAATCTTTTTGGTTTGGAAAGATCTAAATAAATATTAGGGTTTTTGATTTCCCTTAATTTAGAATTTAATTTTATTAGTTCAGAAGGCATAAAAGCCTATCACGTGTGAGCACATGA
The DNA here is from genome assembly GCA_030015575.1 of Agapanthus africanus. NCBI lineage: Eukaryota > Viridiplantae > Streptophyta > Magnoliopsida > Asparagales > Amaryllidaceae > Agapanthus > Agapanthus africanus. The sequence goes on along the minus strand of CM057344.1, from coordinate 89,814,249 downwards.
CCCTTCGTCACGTGTGAGCACGTGATACCACTTGTTTGAGCATTTAAATAGAATTTAATTCTATCAGTTAAAGAGTTTAGGATCCCATCACGTGTTAACACGTGACCCCCCTTGATTAGCATTTTAACCAAAATTCAATTCTGCTGTTTTAAAGAACTAAAAAATCATCACGTGTTAGCACGTGTCCCTTGGTCATGTTTGAGCATGTGACCCTTGGTCACGTGTGAGCACGTGATGCCCCATTGGGGGTTTTCCCTTAGTTTTTATTATATCTTTTAATCCTTTTCAGTGGGTTTAAAGGCCCATCACGTGTTGGCACGTGACCCCATTTAATTATTTATTTTATTCAGTGCCTACAGGTTTTGCCTGTAAATGGTCACGTGTGGGCACATGATGCTTGGTCACGTATGGGCATGTGATGCCCGGTCACGTGATGCCTCATAACTTTTGATCCCGGATGAATTATGAGGCCCATAATATATCAAATCGAAAGGTTTTCGAGAAACTTTCAATACCATCAGAATTTAGCTGATTCTCATTCGGGAGTTTAACAAAATACAGCCTGGAAAATACCGGTTCGCATTTTCTTAAGCGTATCGCTGCCATTTGATACCTTTGGCTCTTTTGCGCAGAAATTTTTGATGGGAACAAGGGAAAAGTAAAGCAAAGTATGAATGTCAGAACCCATATAAATGCTCAGCATTATTTGCACAGAAAAAGGATTGAGACTAAGCAAGTGTTTAACATTTTATTCAAAGACCGAGTGGATTGAGTCTAAGTTGACCAAATCCCTAATTCAAATCAACCGAGCCCATGTGCTCATCATTTTCCCGAATTGGTCTTAGTCCCAAACACGACTACAGATCTCTCAACGGACATTGGTTTAAGGGTACATCTCCTCACACCTCTCATAGATGTCGTTGTAATTCTTCAGCGTCTTCAGAGAGATGGTGGGTCCCGATAACCAACAACTTTTTGGTGCACTCCCAAATTGACGGGCACATCTCACTGTGGACCACAACGTCCCTAAACTAGCTGTGGACCGTAATGTCCTTAAACTAACAACGGACCGTAACATCCTTAAATTAATACAATGGAGCCCAAATGCTCTTTTGTTGGGTCTGAATGATCCTAAAATCCTGTTGAATAGATCTTAGCCTAAAATTAGACTAATGTATTCTCAACAAATATTTAAGTTGATCTTAATCTCAAACGAGATTAACGATCATTAAATCAACCCAAACCCAAATCTAAGAATATACAGATTTGGACTAATCCACACCCTATGGGCAACAACATAAATTAGTCTCCGTATACAATTCACGGGCAACCGAAAATAAAACAAACACACACGATATGAAGGGACCTTCTGGAGCAGGAGAAAGTGGTTACCGTGATACGGTAAAGTAATTAACTGCAGGAGATTGCGCCTGCAGGGAAGAGCGTCCCCATAATCAAAACCCCCTCACAACGAGGGGGAATCTGACGAAGTCTGCTACAAAGGCCGCATCCGTCCAAACCTCCGATGCACGGTGCCATAAATCAGCTTGGCATCTTCGGAGAGGTGGACGAATAAATCCAAATAGTATCTGCCCCCAAATTCAGGTAAGACGATCCTACGCGGTTTCGTCCCCGTTTTCAGCGGTAAACAGGTGTCTTTTAGTTAACTCTCGTGCACATCAAACATTCCTTACCAACCTATCCCTTATCCCCGCGTATTTTATTGTATGGTTTAAGTTTGTCGGTCTTGACCGATCCATGAATATAAGCAGTACAAGTTCATATTCAGGTTGTGTGCAAGTATTCATGTCAGATTCATGCCAAGTCATATTCATGGTTCGGGTCAAATCAAGTCAAGTTCAAATGTTTAAGTTCAAGTTGGGTTCGAGTTCGAGTTTGAGTTTAAGTTCGATTGGAATTTAAGTCAAGTTCAAATTCGAGTTCAGGTTAAAAAGATATAACTTTTGAAATTCTTAAATTTGGGAACAATCGGGCAATCGTGCATATGGACGACATGATTTGTGTCTTTTTCAAAGACGATTGCCATTGAATTTTTTTTAATGTTATCGAGACCAGATAGGCAAACACCCACTTTCTCCGACTCCCCGAGGCCTAGAAATATGGTATCGCTTAAACTCATTATTAATCTAAAGTCCGTAAAGATTTATTAATTTGGTTATTGTATGTTTTTACATGTTTGCATATCTCGAGGGGGTTTATATAAAATGTTTTAATTTAAGAAAAAATAAACCTCGAGAGTGTTTTTGATAAAAATATGTTAATTAAAAAGTCAGGAGTTTTATAAAAATGTACTTAGATTTGACGGTATTTTAGTGATAAAACTTAGCTTTTAAAAGTTTATGGTATTTTAAAGAAAAATCTATCTTTTAGAAACTTGAGGGTATTTTTTAAAAAACTTTAATCTTTTCATTTAAAAAATCTAATTTCACAAATTGTTTTATTTGGAAATACGAATATATGATTTAAATAGTTTTCAAATTTTTAACTTGTTTTAAAATGTCGTATTTCTTTAAACCGTATTTTATTCCTTTCGAGACCGAATTCTCCGTGAAGAGTTCTGCAACTCGCTCTACTATTCCTAATATGTGCGGTAATCCGCACCAACCATAAACGGGTCGCCCAACGAGACTTGTAGAGACGTATTTGTAAAGGATTTAAAAAAATAACGATTTAAAAATCGTATTTTAGAAATTGAAGGTATTTTAATATAATACGTTTCTTTCAAAGAAACATATAACCATAGTATCGTGCTATGTTTTCTATGTGTACGTAAGGGGCATGTCGTTAACCCGTGCATGATGTATACGAGAATTAAAGTCTGATATTTAAGTGTTATGTCACAAAAATATATATTTTAAAGAGATGGAAATTTTCATGAATTGAGTGTAGCATAAGGTTTGCAAGGAATGTGGATTAGACATTTTTGTTTTTCTTAATTTTTTAGCATGGAATTTATGGTTAACAAGTCAATTGTTTGCGGTACAAAGTTCTTTATGAAGTTTAGTTTAGTATTGATTTTTATGTAGGGTTTACGAGAGAAAAGTCAAGGAAAGGAGTTAACGGTGGATTCAAAAGGAAGTGAATTAGAGGGGTGACTTACCCGTACCACTCGTACTCTTACAAGCGAGAATTAGAAGAGAGCTAGCCTTGGTTTGTAAAACCGAGGCTGACGATATATGGAGGATGAGCGAGCTTCCAACTTCGGGATCTTAGCACTTCACCAAGAGACATGAACAACTTCTTGAGGAAATTTGAGAGAGAGGATGTCTGGGGATAAAGGTAGGACTGGTCTAGGTATTTATAGGGGATAAAGTGAGGGTATGGTGGATTAATTGTATTTGAAAAAATTAAAAATGTGAATTAAAAGAGAGAAAATGGGTAGATGAAGGGACTGCAGAGTCTCTGAATTAAAGCATGGGATTAAAAGTGTAAAAAGGGATAGTGGGGAGTTGAAAGGATGCACGTGCACGAGATGGGGTCGATTGGACACCATCGAGCCATCAGTAGCTGCCAAAAGGGGATTTTGGGCGGCCAGATGAAGAGCTCTGGTCTCGAACTTTGTGCCCAAGGTTTTAAGTGGTTTTAACATCTCATTTATCCACTTTGTTTCTGTTGCAACTTTTTGCTTGGAGAGTATTAACTAGTGAGCTACAACGAGTTTCTTGCGTTTATTTAACAAACATCACTTATAACTCATAGTCAGAGCTAAAATACACCTTTATATATACATTGAATATGATACAATTGTACAGGGATTTCAGGGTCGATACATCCTACCCTCCTTAAAAATAATTTCGTCTTCGAAATTATTACGAAATTATTCAAGAATGATGATGCAACCAAACAAGAAAACAAGATGGTTACGAGAAAGATCGAGATGGCGATGAAAAAGTTTACTCCTCCGTTTTCGTTGCATCGAGTCAGCATCATCGGGAAAGAAAGAAGGGATTCAAAGGAATGGGATTCAATTTTGCAGTCGTTGCAGTATAACCTTCTTAAAAAATTTCATCCGCCAAATTCTATCAAGGTGTATGTTGTAACAAGTATGGGAAAGCTAAGGATAAAGTCTTGATAAGTCGTCCTTGAGTTCTTTCGATCGATGTTCAAACTAGGTGAGCTAAAAGGCTAAAAAGAAATGGGTGAACAAGCATTGAGGATTCAAGAGTCGAGAGATGATCATTAAGGAAGAAAAGTATTTGTAAAGGGTGGGGTAAGAACCACTAGTTTCTTACCTAAGTTGCGTAGAAAAATTCAAGTAAAAGAAGAAACGGAAGAAGGTAAGGATTTGAAATGGCTGAAAAATTGAAGGGCATATACCGGTGATAACATGACCTGTGTCTTTGGCCCCTTCTTCTTGCATAGTAAAAGCCTGGAGTCTTAGCGCGTTATCCTGTGCCTGCTGGTACACTTGTTGCTGAGGGGGTAAAGGTGGTCCGCGTGGAGGCGATGTAGGTAGGACTAAACGATTTGCAGGAGTTTGGATAACTGGTCATGGTGAAGGGATTGCGTCAGCTCTATATTGTGGGCATGCTTTTAAAATGTGCGTTGTAATACCCAGTTTCATTTGTACTCTTTTTCCGTATTGAATAAATTTATTTCTTTATTATTTATTATTTTTCTCCCATAATATCCCCTCCTAAATTTTTACCTATATATATATATGTATATAATTTTCCCAATTACTACTTTGTTTTCTTTCCCTTTCATTTTTATTTAATTCCTACATCTCCTTCTCTATTTTTCCCATTCCCTAATTCCTAAACCAAGCCCACCCCAGCCCAGGCCCAACTCCCTCAACCCGACCCACTTTCCCACTCCCTTCTTCTTCCTCTCTTCATTCCCGTTTCCCGCTCAATTTTTTCCACGCTTCACCCTCTCCTCGCGCCCACGACTCGTTCACCCGCTCCTTGCGCGCTTCTCTCACCCAACCTCAACGTCCCCCACTTCTCTCGTTCACTCCCCCACGACCCGCACCTCACCCCAACGGCCGCGTCCGCTCTCCCTCGACCTGCGCTAGCACCCACGACGACCCCTCTCTGCTCAATTCTCTCCTCTCTCTAACTCAACTCACCAACCCCTTCACCAGCGGCGATCCCACTGACTAAACCTTCGCCACCACCGTGACCACCTCCTCTTCTTTCCGCCAGCACCTCATCATCACCATCATCCTCCCCGTCTCCTCCAAGAACCTAGCTGCCGGCTCTCCCCTACAACTACCGAATCCACCATCGACCTCCTCTCACCGGCCTCCATCAATCCAAGCCATCATCACCTCAACAAAATCATAAAGACCCAAGCCCCTCTCCTCTCTCCAAAACCTATAGCCGAGCTCCCATATTTCCCTCTCCCCTACATCACCACCAACGCTCACCATCCATGACGACCACCACCGGTGCCCCAACAAGCATGGCTGCCTGAGCCCACCACCGACACCACTCCCTCTCTCGGACCCATCACCACAGTCATTGCCTCATATTTCCATCGAGGTCGACCTCCTCACAACCTATTCTCGCCGCCGCCCGAGCTCCCCACCTCGTCGAGGTCGTCTCTGGATCGTCGGAGCTCTTCCTCTGACCGCCGCTATCCTCGAGCCTCCTCCACTGCAAAGCTATCACCAAAGCCACTGTCGTGCCACGTCGCCAGAGCTCGCCAAGCTCAAATCTGGCCATTTGCTGCCCGTGTCGTGTGCTGCCCCGCCATCGTCACTGTCATGCCGTGCCTGTCATTGTCGTGGATCTAACGATCTCCTTCAGGCAAGTGGAATCCTCCCCTTGCTAAATCATGCTATTAATATACGGGATAACCCAATGCTAATTAACTATATACATGTGTGTGTTGTGTACGAATAGTTGTAATCATGCGAATTATACTGGTGCCGTCTTCGTTTAAAACTAATATGAGATTGATTGGTTTTGAGTTTAGAACCAGATGATATTTGTATAGATATATAGATTGATATCTCGTGAAATTGTTCTGATAAGACGAGATACCGGTATAGTGTGCAAGGTATTCGATATGAAACTCTAGATTGAAACCTAACTGAAATTGACGGAATTTATGAATAATGGATTCCTTTACTATTAACTAATGTTGTGTAGAAATTTAGATTCAAGATAATGTAGTTTCGCATAAGAAGTGATGTCCCCTAGAGGCAACGTCAAAACTGGAATTTACTGAATTCATCGCCGTATTAAATTCATAGTGAATTGCCTATAAATCGTATCGTGGTGTTCCAGGGCTCATATCGAACCTAACCAGATAACCTATAACCCCATGTAAATAGTTTTGGAATAATGCAATTTCATGACCCTGAAAAGTGAAGAGGAACACAACTCTGGACTGCAGTCCGGGACAGCGTCCGTTTTGAATACCTGGCCTTGGGAACACCTGTACATCCCTTACTTAAACTGAAAATGCATGGAGCCCTATATGGTAGCGTAGATAATTTAGTTAGCTAACCCTTGAATCTGGTTCCGTGTCGTTTCACCATCATTTGATATTTAATTTGTATTTTAGCAAAGTTGGGAACTCGACTGAACTTTTCAAGTGTGTTCTGCAGTTTCTGCAGTGATCCCTCTTACACCAGCACCTTGTACATAACCTAACTTCTAATAAAGGAACACTATTGATAATAAGTTTAATGCATTGGAAAGATAACAGAAAAATATACAATTAGTTGAACTGTAGCATTGCCTAATTATGCTCCCAACTGGGAGTAAAACGTGTTACGAAACGGACTTCCAGTTCAGAAATTGGATTTCCAGCAGTGAACACTTAAAATGAAATGGCCATAACTAGCGAATCTGAAACCTGATTGATGCGAAACCAATTTTTATGGATATATAATTAAACATACTGCTTACCTCTTTTATATTGTTTTGCTTAATTCTGCACGTATGATTTACAGTAAATTATGCAAGTGGTAAGACACGGGTTGCTGATATTTTATTCATATCGTAATTATTGCATTCTCATCATATCATGTAGAGGTCATTACATTGGCAAGTACGTTAGTGTTAAAGCATGAATGAATAAGTGAAGTGACACGTACTTGTACACAATCAGCGGAACCGGTTAAATTATTGCATTGTCGACGTCTATGGGACATATATAAGTGTAACTATAACTGAAATGGGACGGTTATGGAGCACTTATATTAGTGCCATAGGTAAGGCACCAAACGCTGTCCATTTATCTTGAGTACCAGTCGAGACATACTTTATGGAGATCTTGTCTCCAGTTCTCGCGTAGACTTATCATGGACCGACTAGTATTTGAGTTTATGGTCGGTGTTTGATGTAGACCACGGGGTATGTGGTAGTTTGAGTGTGAGTTCAACAGAATCTCGGGAGTCCCATTACCGGCATATACCGTGATTTTTGGAGTTGTATGGATGGAGTTACTGATTATTATCGTGCGTGATTCGGGTCCGTGTTCCCTTACCCCTGGGGCCCTACCTTTGGGTTGGGGATACTCCTGCGTGGTTGACTCTCACACTTAGACTGACGATAGGTTAGCGACCTGAATTGATTACTTAGAGACTGATAGGTTTAGTGACATGCATTGATTACTGATTCGTTATACCTGTGAGAGTTAGAGACTGATAGGTTTAGTGACATGCATTGATTACTGATTCGTTATACCTGCCTTACTGTTTACCTGCTCTATTGTCTACATGTACTGGCTACTTCATGCTCATGTCATTATTCCATGCTTACTGTTCCATGTTCATCATCATTGCACGTGTTTATATTTGCATTTATATATATTGCTATTGTGTCGCTCTGACGACCTGAGTATGTATGCTCAGAGTGAGAAGTGGACTTAGATCGGATCAACACCTGTCGTACCTTGAGGATATTGCGGACGTCTAGATCAGCGACGTCAGCGCCATCTTTCCTTGATCTCTATCTGGTCAGTTTTTATATCTGTTTTGATTTAGTGACTGCATTTCTCATTACCTGTGCATTGAGTATTGATTACCACGTAAAGCTAGAAGACGAAGTGTGACTACGGCAGGATATTTTTTCGACCATAGGAGCATGGCTGGCCTTGTCAACCCCTCATATTCCGTATTTTGGGAAGCGGGGCGTGACATGCGTAGACGATCCACATATCAAGCAGAGTCCGTTAACTCGTCGGCTGTACTTTACAAATGTCTGGGCTTCTTGCGATAATTGTAGACCTTTTCTAACAGTGTCCTTTCTTTATTCTTGATGTGACCATGAACTAGCTTCAAAGCTTCCTCAGTGCGAACTAGTTCTTGGTGAAGGAGAGCAGCATGCTCCTGCTGTCCTTCAATTAGGATCCTGATTGCTTCCAGAAACACCATTGGTTCTATAAGTAGGTCTGCAACAGTAGGTGGTGGTGGTGGTGGTGTAGCATCTCTATTGACGTTGGTGCTGGCGTTGTTGGGAGAATCCATCACCTTGATAGAAAATAAAGATTATGATAAATTCAAGGGATTGAAATACAAGGAATGTAAAGTTGCCAAATCTTATAATTCTTGTGATATATTGCTTAAGAATTCATGCAGAACTGACCTATATGAGCCATCAATAAAACCTGTCAAGCCCCGCTTCCCAGAAGACGGTAACGACACGCGACAAGGCCCGCAACGTATTTACTTTGAGAAGGCCATTTCTCTTAATAAATACGTTAAGCGTATGAAAGCAATATAACAATATATAAGAATTAACAAGGATAACTAAAATTTAACAGAAACTTTATTTACATTTATTTTCATAGTCTGGATACAAGTTAACTAAAATAAAAGTGCAAATGCGAAAATGTGCCTAAATAATGGCATACTGAAAATTAAAGCTGACGAAAAAGAACTAGCAGTCTGGCTGTGTGGTAAGCTGCTCGAAGTCCTCCTGTTTAAGCTCGATTTCTTCAGAATCCTTTCCACTTAACGAACATCCTAAGAAAAAAAACATAAAGGAAAAAAGAATGTCGTCGGTGAACTAGCGCTCGGTAAGTCCCTAAAGGAAAAGTACTGATGACTAAAGGTATATAAAATGAACAGAACACCAAGTAGTAAAGAACATGTAAAAGTGTATGTAAAGGTATCTTAAGCATGACATGTATATATATAAGGTTAAATATTCTAATGCGGTTGATTGTAGTTTGATAAAGAAGGTAAGCGTGTATACGAGAGTGGTCCGTCAAACCCACAAACCCATAGCACAAGAGAGTACAAGGCCCTATCAAACCCACGGGATAACGACACAAGAATATTCAAGAGATATCTTTTAGTTAACTCTCATGCCACGTCAAACATTCCTTACCAACCTACCCCTTATCTCCACTTATTTTATTGTATGGTTCAAGTTTGTCGGTTTTGACCGATTCCATGAATATAAAGAGTACAAGTTCAGATTTAGGTTGTGTTCAAGTATTCATGTCAAATTCATGTCAAGTCATAATCATAGTTTGGGTCAAGTTATGTCAAACTCAAATGTTCAGGTTCAAATTGGGTTCGAGTTTGGGTTTAAGTTCGATTGGAATTCAATTCAAGTTTGAATTCGAGTTCAGATTAAAAAGATTTAACTTTTGAAAATTTTAAGTTTGGGAACAATCGGGCAACCGTGCACATGGACGACATGATTTATGTCTTTTTCAAAGACAGTTGCCATTGATAATTCTTTTAATGTTATTGAGGCTAGATACGCAAGCACCTAATTTCTCCGGCTCCCCGAGGCCTAGGGAATTAGTACCGCTTAAACCCATTTATCAATCTAAAGTCATTAAAGATTTATTAATTTGTTTATTGTATGTTTTTATATGTTTGCATATCTCAAAGGGGTTTATGTAAAATATTTTAATTTAAGAAAAAATAAACATCGAGGGTGTTTTTGATAAAAATATGTTAATTAAAAAGTCAAGAATTTTATAAAAATGTATTTAGATTTGGTGATGTTTTAGTGATAAAACTTAGTTTTTAAAAGTTTATGGTATTTTTATGAAAAATCTATCTTTTGGAAACTCGAGTGTATTTTCTTATAAACTTCAATCTTTTCATTTAAAAAAATCTAATTTTCACAAATTGTTTTATTTGGAAATACAAATATATGTTTTAAATAATTTTCAAAATTTTTAACTTGTTTTAAAATGTGGTATTTCTTTAAACCGTATTTTATTCTTTTTTAGACCGAATTCTCTGTGAGGAGTTCTGCATCTCATTTTACTATTCTAAGGATGTGCGATAATCCACGCCAGCTATAAACGGGTTGCTTAACGAGGGTTGTAGAGGCGTATTTAAAAAGAATTTAAAAAAAAATAACGATTTAAAAACCGTATTTTAGAAATTGAGAGCATTTTAATGTATTACGTTTCTTTCAAAAAACATATAGCTATAGTATCGTGCTATATTTTCATGTGTACGTGAGGGGTAGGTCATTACCCTGTGCATAATGTATACGAGAATTAAAGTCTATGGTATTTAAGTGTTATGTCATAAAACTATATATTTTAAAGAGAAGAAAATTTTCATGAATTGAGTGTAGCATAATGTTTGTAAGGAAGGTAGGTTAGACATTTTTGTTTTTCTTAATATTTTAGTATGAAATTTATGGTTAACAAGTCAATTGTTTGCGGTACAAAGTTCTTTATGATGTTTAGTTTAGTATCGATTTTTATGTGGGGTTTATAAGAGAAAAGTTAAGTTAAGGAGTTAACGGTGGATTCAAATGGAAGTGAATTAGAGGGGTGACTTAGCCGTACCGCCCGTACTTGTACGAGTGATAATTAAAAGAGAGGTAGCCTTGGTTTGAAGCACCGAGGCCGACGATATATGGAGGATGAGCTCCTTTGTATACTTGGCTTGATTTATGAAGATACCATTCTTAAATTGCTTGATTTGAAAATCGAGGAAGTAGTTGAGTTCACCCATCTGTTCATATCAAATTCATTTTCCATGAAAGAGAAAAACTTCTTGCATTAGCACAAACCCAATTCTCATCCATAATAACCTCCTTACCATTTCTAGGTTCAATATGAGACAAGAAAGCTATATTTGCAAAGAAATTTGGATTACGAGAACGAGTAGTTACCCCCTTTGATATATCACTATGATTTGTGTAGGTGGATGATCTTTCTTGTATCTCCAATCTTTTGGAAGGGTAGGCCTGAATTCGTTATTGGTTTTTGCTTCTTTACTTGAAGAAGGCTCCTGTTGAATATCTTACTTTGAAATATCAAGTTCTTGAGCACGAACCCCTTCTTCATCGTTCTCTTCATTTATTACAACATTCTCGGCAAATAGATTAGTTTCATCAAACTATACATGTATACTTTCTTCCGCAGTTTTAGAATTTTGATTGAAAACATGATTAGCCTTACTAGTGATATAGTAGCCATGAAAAATACCCTTTTAGAATCAAATTTTCCAAGAGGATATTTTGTATTTAAAATATAGCATTTGCTTCCAAAAATTTTGAAATAGCCAATGTTGGGTTTTCTACGCAGCAGCTTTCGTAAGGACTTTTCTCAAGTCCCTTACGAATTACAACCCTATTTATAATATACGATACGGTATTGATAATGCTCGATACTGGCGGCTTCAAAGATCAGGACACGTGGTGGATGACGTGTCCCAGAACTCATAAGAAAGGGCCCACAGGGGCCGACCAGGCCGTCCCTGTTTTCGACCCGCGAGCACAAGATGGCCCTCCTCGGAGCCCCTGCAAATCAGCCTCCTCGGCCTCTCAGCTCGCCTCCGAGCTACCACAGGACCAAGATGCCTCGGCTCTCCCGCTCGTTCCCGAGCTCTCCCGCCGAAGCTATCTTCCTCGGTCCCTCCGACCAACTCCACCACTCACAGGCGTAACCGCCGCTCCGCAAATCTCGCTATGCGCGGATTCTCCGCCGGCAACATCCCACGTTCCATGCTATCACGATCCCCATTAACGGGCGATCCGCTCATTACACGGGCGTGACGTCGGGAGCATAACTGCCGGCGAGATTCTCGCGCCTGCTGCTGCGTGCTGCCGCCACTACATAAGCCCCCATCACAGAGGGGTCAAGTAAGCCATTTTTTACACTTTTAATCTGTTACCCTGCTCGGATTTTGTCACTAACTTGAGCGTCGGAGGGTCCTCGGTGGTACCAAACCACCCCGGGACTTGTTTGCAGGTATACGGCGGCAACCTTCTCATCCCATCTTTTCCTCTCAAGACCCACTGAGACCCACACTCAACGAAGGGCAATCAACCCAGTCCATCTTGAGATCAACGGAAGACAACATCTGACGGAGGCCCGAAAACGAGCCCCCCATCAGTTGGCGCCGTCTGTGGGAACGTCCACAAAATACAAAGTTGGCCTTCCGATCTCCTCCGACATGACAGCTAACTCCTCTAGAGATCCAAACGCTCGCCGTCGTTTTCCTCGCAACGGGGACGCGGGCGAACCCTCACCTGAGGTCGTCAGTCTCCCCGCAGGCAGCAGTCTCGCGGGCTACGGCGGACGCCCGAACAAAAGGGCTAGGGGCCGAGAGCCCATCACCTTTGGCGACGAAGATCTCCACGGCATATCTGTGCCCCATAGCGATCCGCTGGTGATCATAGCGCGAATTCACCGATACGAGGTCCACTGGATACTCCTCGATTCAGGCAGCTCGGCGGACAATCTCTTCCACGATTGCTTTTTGCGTATGGGGCTTGCCCCAGCAGACCTGAGGCCGACCTCCCACGTCCTTTCTGGGTTCACCAATCACTCCATCCCGGCACAAGGGATGATCACCCTACAGTTCACGATCGGGGAGTCCGGCCATACGCGCACACTGCCGGTAGACTTCATTGTGGCGAGGGTCCCATCAGCCTACAACGTCCTCCTCGGCCGTCCGACGCTGAACTCCCTCCGGGCCCAGATCTCGACGTTCCACCTGGTGATGAAATTCCCCCTCGATCAAGGGGGGATAGGACGAGCATACGGGAGCCAGCGGATCGCAGAAGCTGGCCTGGCAGAATCATTCCCCCCCGAGCAGCCCGCTGATAGAGCCGATGCAAGCGGCGACATTAAAGAGGCCCTGGATACTCGAGACGAGCGGAAGGAGGTCTGCGGGGCACCGGTCGAGCCTCTGACCGAGGTACCATTATCAGAAGGGGACTCAGGAAAGACTGTCCAGGTCGGGTCACTCCTGACGGGAATCCAACGGGATGACCTGATCGAGTTCCTCCGAAGCAATTCCGACGTCTTCACCTGGGCACCGGCAGGCATGCCTGGGATCAACCCCAAAGTCATCTCCCACAAGCTCGGAGTTGATCCTGCTGCCCGACCCGTCAGGCAGAAGAAAAGAAGCTTCGCCCCGGCCAAACAGAAGGCTATTGAAGAAGAGGTTGATCGGCTTCTCGCCGCCAATTTCATCAGGAATGTGCCCTACTCGGAGTGGCTGGCGAACGTAGTTCTGGTCAAGAAGTCGAGCGGAAAGTGGCGCATGTGCGTCGACTTCACCGACCTCAACAAAGCCTGTCCGAAGGACAATTTCCCGCACCCCCGCATAGACCAGCTCGTCGATAGCTCGGCCGGGCATGAGCTTCTAAGCTTTATGGATGCTTTCTCCGGCTATAACCAGATCCGCAAGAATCCGGTCGATGAAGATATGACCGCATTCACCACGGATCGGGGGGTATACTGCTGCAGAGTTATGCCCTTCGGCCTCAAGAATGCTGGGGCCACATACCAGAGGGTGGTCAACCGCATGTTCAAACCACAGATCGGCAGGAACATGGAAGTCTACGTTGACGACATGCTCGTCAAGTCCGTCTCGTCGGCTGACCATGTCGGAGACCTGGGCGAGGCGTTCGGGGTGCTCCGCAAATTCAACATGAAGCTGAACCCCGCCAAGTGCGCATTCGGAGTCACCGAGGGGAAATTCCTCGGGTTCATGGTCACTCACCGAGGAATCGAAGCTAACCCATAGAAGATCGACGCCATCCTGAGCATGATCGCGCCCAAGACCAACGTCGAGATCATGAGGCCCACGGGGCGAGTGGCCGCTCTAAGCCGTTTCATGTCCAGGTCGGGAGAGAAGTGCCTCCCGTTCTTCAAAGCGCTAAGGAAAATTCCGAGGTTCGAGTGGTCGGAGGACTGCCAAGCCGCCTTCGACCAACTGAAGAGGCACCTCGCGACACCGCCCTTGCTCACCCGGCCAGAGGAAGGGGATGAACTGTCACTGTACCTGGCCGTATCCGATCAAGCAGCGGGCTCCGTGCTCGTCCGAGAGACCGAGGGAGCGCAGAAGCCGGTGTACTATGTGAGCCACGTGTTTAAAGACGCATAGACGAGATAGCCCGCTATCTAGAAGATTGTCCTGGCCCTCGTGGTAACCTCGCGGAAACTGCGGCACTACTTCCAGGCGCACACCATCATCGTCCTCACCGAGCGCCCGTTGGGAGCTATCCTGGCATCACCGGAATCCTCAGGCCGCTTAGAAAAATGGAGATGGGAGCTGTCTCAGTTCGACATAAGGTATCGCCCGAGGCAAGCCATCAAGACGCAGGCTCTGGCCGATTTCATTGTTGAATGCACCATCTCTAGCAGGGACCCGGACTCCGCTCCGCCTTTCACCGCCCGGCATCTCATCCGGGAAGGCCATAGCTCAGCCCCGGGGTGGGTAATCTACGTCGACGGTTCCTCTACCGAGGAAGGCTGCGGAGCTGGCCTCATCATCCGAGGCCCAAATGAAGTCGAGATGGAGTACTTCCTGAGGCTCGATTTCAAGGCGTCGAACAACGCGGTGGAGTATGAAGCCCTCCTAGCCGGGCTTCGCATGGCCGCAGGGCTGGGGCTGAAAGTTGTTCGAGTCCGCAGCGACTCAGCCCTGGTTGTCGGCCAAGTGACTGGCCACTTCGAGGCTTGAGAACCACTAATGATGAGGTACCTAGAAGAAGTAAAGAAGCTCCGGAGAAACTTTGATGAGGTAGAGGTAGAACAAATACCCAAGCAGCTGAACGCGCAAGCAGACGCCCTTAGCAAGCTGGCTTCGTCATACTCAGCCAACAACAGGCGGTCAATACTCTTCGAAACCTTGGCTTGACCTAGCGTGGGAGACGAAACGACGACACTTCAGGTGTACACGGCGCAGGAGAGCGACCGGGATTGGAGGAATCCCCTAGTGGAGTTCCTGAAAAACGGCGTTCTCCCAGAGGACAGAGCAGCCGCCCGCTGCCTCCGGGCCAAAGCCACCCACTTCGTCTGGAGCAACGGGAACCTCTACAAGAAATCATTCACCCAACCCCTTCTCCGGTGTGTCGACTCCTACGAAGCCGACTACGTCCTGCGGGAGATCCACGAAGGAGTGGGCGGCGCACACCAGTGGGCTCGAACCTTGATCCAGAAAGCACTGCTCCAGGGGTACTACTGGCCCACCATGCATGATGACGTCCTGAAGCTGGTCAGGAGGTGCAAGAGCTGCCAACTCCATGGCAGTATTCCCCGCCTCCCGGCTACCGAGCTGACTGCCCTGATGTCCCCATGGCCATTTGCCCAGTGGGGACTAGACATGATCGGCCAATTCCCTACCGGAACTGGCGGGCATAAATACGTCCTCGTCGCGGTGGATTACTTCACCAAGTGGATCGAGGCCGTCCCCATCAGGAAGCCGGGCACCGCCACCACCATCAAGTTCCTGCAAAACAACCTGATACATAGGTTCGGAAACCCAAGGTGCATCATTACCGACCACGGGACGAACCTCGAGAACGAGAAAGTGAGGGACTTCTGCAAGGAGTATCATATCCTCATGAAATTTTCCACGGTTGCACATCCCCAATGTAACGGTCAAGCCGAGCTCGCTAACCGGGACGTCCTCCGAACCCACCTGGAAGGGAGACAAGGCAGTTGGGTCGAAAAGCTACCCCGGGTCTTATGGGCCCTACGCACGTCGAAAAAGACCCCACCGGGGAAACCCCTTTTAGCCTCTGCTACGGGACCGAGGCGATGGTCCCAGCGGAGATCGGGCTACCCAGTCACCGGGTCGAGCATTTCGACGACGACGCAAACACCATAGTGCTACAAACCAACCTAGATATACTGTTGGAGAAAAGGGACCGAGCCCAGATCAGAGCCGCCGCCTACCAACAGCAGACGACCCGGTACTACAACGCTCGAGTGAAGCACCGCTCCTTCAAGACTGAGGACCTGGTGCTGCGACGAAACGAGTTCATCGACCAGGGTAGGCTCCACAAGTTCTCCCCTAAATGGGAGGGTCCCTTCCTCGTCTTCGAAGTGCTCCCCGGCGGAGCCTACCGCCTGTAAGACGCAGACGGACGGAAGCTCCCCCGACCTTACAACGCGGAGAAGCTCAAGCTATACCTATGAAGTCAAAACTCGCAAAGCACCACACCCAGGCTACCGCTCAAAATCTCCCTTTGAAATGATGGAGTATAGCGTTGTCTAAAATTCTTATCCATACGAATAAAGAAACTTTCGAACCTTCTTTCCCGGTAGGGTTCCCCCTGTACAACAAGAAGGGTCTCACTAAAGCCCCCTTAGAAGCAGCCAAGCCCGAGGTTCCCTCGCTCAGCTATCCTCCACGGGCAGCTTCCCTGCCACAACGCCGGGGATCGAAAAGCCCTCCCAGAGGCAGCCGAGGCTAGAGATTCCCTTGCTCGGCTATCCCCCGCGGGCAGCTTCCCTGCCACAACGCCGAGGGTCGAAAAGCCCTCCCAGAGGCAGTCGAGGCTAGAGGTTCCCTAGCTCGGCTATCCCCCGCGGGCAGCTTCCCTGCCACAACGCCGGGGATCAAAAAGCCCTCCCAGAGGCGGTCGAGGCCAGAGGTTCCCTCGCTCGGCTATCCTTCAGGACAAAAGCCCTCGCAAAGAGGCACCGGGCAGTAACCCTTCCCGGACAAAGGTCCTTGGTGGGCTTCCTACAGCCTCATAGCTTTCCTCGCGCCAAGGGCCAAAGTCCTCCCAGAGGCGGTCGGGTCCTTGCCCGGCTATCCCCGGCCGGTAGCTTCCTACCGCAACCGACAGGGATCAAAGTCCTCGCCAAGAGGCACTGGGCAGTAACCCTGCTCGGTCCCCGTCCTGAAAGATCTGAAAGCCCTCCCAGAGGCAGCCGAGCCTGAGGTTCCTTCGCTCGGCTATCCCCAGCGGGCAGCTTCCCTGCCACTCGCTCAAGGATCTGAGACACACGGAAGGACGGCCAGTTCGTCCAAACCCGAACGATCTCCCATCGACCTAGGGGGAATATGAGGAAACCTCCGCGGTAGCGCTTGGCACCCTCGCCGGCTGGCAAGCTCGACAGGAGATCGCCGGACATATGGCCAACCTTACACGGAGACGCAACAATACAAGCAAGGACAGTCTACGAACGTCCTTCACACAAAAAAGAGAAGAGGAAAAACAAATCAAGGCTTCTTTTTTTTCCTTTATTAACAAAGTCAGGATCTTTACAAAGGCTACTCTAGGCCCCCCAGCCCTACAGACTGCCCGAAGACTTACTTCGACCACTTCATCGCCGGCGCCACGGCCCAAGGTCCTACCACCGAAGACTTTGATGCCAAGGGTGCGCCCCGCTTCCCTCGCCATCCCTCGCCGAAGACCTCTTCACCGGAAGCGGAACCCGAGCGCGGAGTTCACCATCGTCGAACTCGGGAAGCTGTTCCTTCACAGCGTCCAGAGCCTTATTCCATCCAACGGTAGAATACCCCCCGAGCTCGGCATTAAATTGCTCAGAAGCCTTGTACTCGGCCACAACTTTCTTAGCCCGATCCTTGACAACCTGGGCCTTCAACAGCGCCGCCTCGACGTCCCCCCTGCTTGCGTCCCTCTCTTTCTCAAATGCCGCAAAGTGTTCGGCCATGTCCGCCAGCTTCCTATCGGTAACCCGGAGAGACGCACTCAGGCGGCGAAGGGCACCCCGAGTCGCCGAGTTGGCGAGCTCCGCAGCCTTCGCCCGGCTTATCACGACGTCGGCCATATCCCTCGCCCGACGCAGATCACCCTGCAAGATTTCTACCTCCGAAAGAAATGCCTCCACTGGCCTCGGGGCGTGGAACGCCCCCTCGGTCTCCATACGAACGGCAAGGGCGCAATGCTGAAGAACCTGACAGAAAGCCGGTGAGAAACCGGGAAGCATCCGAACCGAGGCAAATGTGCATAAAAGGATTCGTACCTGGACCGCCCCTTGGGCCATGGCCTCCAATTGATCCTTCAAGGAGCCGTACGGGAGCTTTCCCCCAGCCGATTCCTCCATCCCGGTGAGTAGACCCGTGGCAACGGAAAGCCCGGACGGAATAGTAAAGACGGAGCCCCTTTCCCGCACGGGGATCCCTTCGGAGGCCTTCGACGGCGGCGCACGAGAAATCGTCCTTTTCCTCTTAGGAAGGGGCCGGCCTTCGCCCTTCCTCCCATCAACGGCCTGGGATTCGGGTAACGGATGACGACTCCGGCCGCCGCCAGAAAAACTCCCAGATGCCGCCAACGAAAAGGGCGGCCTTGCCGTCGGCGGAAAATCAGGCGGAGGACGCGGGCTAGCCGGGGGCTCGGCTACGCCACTAGCTTCCCCCCAGCATGAGCAGCCCGGAAAGTAGGAGCGAACCATGCTTCGCGGAGGAGGAAGAACGCCGAGTGATAGCGACTCGAGAAAGAAGGGAAATGAAAGGTTAAAGGCCCTAGGACGGGCCCTACCCATATTTATTATCACACGCGGCCTCATCCAACGGCGCCCGCCGAAACGGCTCCCTGGCCCAGTGGCTCCGATCGCTCCACGCGGCAGTCCGGCGATTGGCTGCGTCCCATCAGACGCCGCAGACCTGCGCACGTCACATCAGCCAGCAGGCACTCAACACGTGGACCGTCGCTTCAACTACATAGTGCACGAAACGGCGCACCCTCCTGGAATGCAAAGAACTCGCCTCGATTCGCTAGCGGAAAAGACAACCGACGGCCCTAAGACTCAACCCTGAGGAAGAGCTCACTCCGGGAACCCGGCCGTCCACTCCTGACCTGACCACTATCTGGTCGGGACAAGAGTGGGGGGCTAATGATAATGCTCGATACTGGCGGCTTCAAAGATCAGGACACGTGGCGGATGACGTGTCCCAGAACATATAAGAAAGGGCCCACAGGGGCTGACCAGGCCGCCCCTGTATCCGACCCGCGAGCACAAGCTGGCCCTCCTCGGAGCCCCTGCGAATCAGCCTCCTCGGCCTCTCAGTTCGCTTCCGAGCTACCACAGGACCAAGATGCCTCGGCTCTCCCGCTCGTTCCCGAGCTCTCCCGCCGAAGCCATCTTCCTCGGTCCCTTCGACCAACTCCACCACTCACAGGTGTAACCGCCGCTCCGCAAATCTCGCCATGCGCGGATTCTCCGCCGACAACATCCCACGTTCCATGCCATCACGATCCCCATTAACGGGCGATCCGCTCATTACGCGGGCGTGACGTCGGGAGCGTAACTGCCGGCGGGATTCTCACGCCTGCTGCTGCGTGCTGCCGCCACTACATAAGCCCCCATCACAGAGGGGTCAAGTAAGCCATTTTTGACACTTTTAAGGCGTTACCCTGCTTAGATTTTGTCACTAACTTGAGCATCGGAAGGTCCTCGGTGGTACCAAACCACCCCGGGACTTGTTTGCAGGTATACGGCGGCAGCCTTCTCATCCCATCTTGTTCTCTCAAGACCCATTGAGACCCACACTCAACGAAGGGCAATCAACCCAGTCCATCTTGAGATCAACGGAAGACAACATCTGACGGAGGCCTGAAAACGAGCCCCCATCAGGTATTAACCACTTCAAGCCAAAAATATTGAGATAAACTATGTTCATTCAAAATTGTCCTAACCATTTCTTGAAGAGACCGATTCTTCCGTTCAATGACTCCATTTTGTTATGGAGTTTTAGGACAAGAAAATTCATGTTTAACCCCGTGATCATCATAAAAATCTTTGAAAAACGAATTTTGAAATTCACCTCCGTGATCACTTCAGATTTTAACAATTGAAAGGTTTTTTCCATATTGTACTCTGTTAAAAAAGGTTTTGAAAGCAACACGGGCATCACTTTTGTTAGCAAGAAAATAAACCCATGTAAATCTCGAATAATCATCAACAATAACAAAAGCAAAAGATTTACCACCTAAACTCAAAGTCTTAGATGGACTAAACAAATCCATATGAATCGATTCGAGATGATTAGAAGTCGATACCACATCCTTTGGCTTGAACGGACTTTTCACTTGCTTACCCATTTGACATGCATCACACAACTTGTCTCTTGCAAACTTGAGCTTTGGAATCCTGGAGACCAAGTCCTTGTTAGTGATGTTTGAAAGTAAGTCCATAGAAGTATGTCCAAGTCTTCTATGCCAAATCCAACTTTCATCTTCTACAACATTTAAACACTTAAAATTTTCATTAGAAATATCGCATGTTTGAATAGAGTAAATATTTTCATTTCTTTTACCATAAAGAATAACTTCAACTTTTGAATCAAGAATTTTCTAAACTTTTTATCAAATACCACTTTAAAACCTTTGTCACAAAATTGACTAATATTATGAAGATTATGCTTTAAACTATCAACAAGAAGTATATCTTCTAAAGTAGTAGCTTTGCATTTTATATTACCTTTACCGATTATTTTACCTTTTCTACCATCCCCAAAGGTGACCATGCCACCTTCTTCTCTTGATACGGTTGCAAAGCTTTTGATATTGCCGGTCATATGTCTTGAGAAACCACTATCATCAAAAAACCATTGATCTTCACGTTGTGATTTGCGGTGCACCTAAAAAAGATGCAAGAAATGCAAGTCTTTGTGGGTCTACGGGGGTTAGTCTTTGGAACCCAAACTAAATTCTTTGAAGATCTATTTTTGCAATGGTATGAAATATGCTCAATACGACCACAATAGTTGCACACAACATGAATAGAGCTAGAATGTGTATGTGCATATGTATGTGTAGCATGATAATGTTGTGAAGTGGAAGTAGTTCTAGTATTAGGTTTTATAAAACTTGGAGCATGGGCAAATCTAGCATGATTATATGAGGTAGTGGCATATGAGTGATGAGTATGATGATCATAAGAAGTAGAAGCATGCGTAGATTTGGCCTTAACAAAAATAGTCTTTAAAGAAAACTTATCATACTTTTGTTTAAAACTGCTTACGTCAGAAGTAGATGCACTTTGAAAACCAAGTCCCTTTCTTTGAATTGAAACTCTCAAGTTTTCTATCATGGTGTTCAAGGAGTCTTTGCTAGTGACAAATTTGCGTAAAGTGGTGTCAAGGTCATAAATTCTAATTTTCATCTTTTCAACATCAACTACCATGGTATTGTGAGTGTTTGTCAAGGAATTATACTTGCTTTTGAGAGAAGTAAAAGAAGTAGCGGGTCTCTCATTTTCAAGAGAACTAGTTAAAGAAGCAATTTTGGCTAAAAGAGATTCGTTCTCAAGTTTTAAAACCTCACACTCACTACAAGTTATGGAAGAAATTTCCTTTTCAAGAGAAACAATTTTCTCTTTAGCATTAGAATTTTTAGATTGCAATCTAGTAAAGGAATCATGTAAATGTCCAAAAGTTTCAATTAATTCTTCAAAAGAATAAGAGTTTAAATTACCCGTTATCTCATTCTCAAGTGCCATAAAACACATGTTTTCCATCTCTTGATCGGATGGCCTTTCATCGTCATCTCTTCCCTCCGAGTATCCTATGTCCTAACCTTAAAAGCTCTTCGATTTGATCGTTGTGGAGCTTCCTTCTCTTAGTTGAGAGGACAATTGGCAACAAGGTGACTGGGCTTCCTACATTTGAAGTATGAACCGATATCTTTGTTGTTGCAGGAACGAATTCCCTTTTTTGTAGTCTCTCCGAAACTTTAAGAATTTGTTGAATTACTTCTTTAGAAGAGCGATCTCCTCATCATCCTCACTAAACTCGTCGTCACTGGACTTGGAGAAGGCTTTGGATTTAGATGGAGCTTTGGTTGAGGTTTTGGATGAAACTTTGAGTGCGATGCTCTTTATCTTTTCATTCTTATCATCCTTCTCCTTTTCTTCTTTCTTGTCATAGGTCTTGAGCTCAATCTCATAGGTCTTAAGATTTCCTTGAAGTTCTTCGAACGTCATCATCTTAATATCGGCTATCTCCTTAAGAGTAATAGCCTTCACTTGCCATTTCTTGGTGAGGGAGCGAAGAATCTTTCTCACCTTCTCTTCATTGCTCATAGGTTCATCTAGAAAGGAATTAATAGCATTAGTAATGCGGATAAAATAACTAAATATAGCACATTAGGCAGCATTCGAAAATTTTCATACTCGAATTTCAAAAGATCAATTTTTGCCCTCTTAACATTGGAATTACCTTCATGTGTATTTAATAAACATTTCCACATAGCATGAGGATTTTCGCATTTAATAATTCTAGCTAAATCATCCTCATTAAGATAAGAAAATAACGCATATTTCTCCTTATGATTTGCTTCATAGGCCTTTTTCTCGGTGGGGGTCCAACTCTCTTCATCGGTGATGGGTAACAAATATTCCTTAGAGACGGTATATCTCCATACATCTCTATCTTGGGATTCTAAGAAGGATTTCATTTTAACTTTCTGTCACGACCCAAAATAGCCCGTGACTGGCACTTGAATCATATGAAGCCTATAGGACCCCATCTAATTCAAGTAAGCCAAAAGCCCAGAAATCTAAAACCATTTTAAGAAGTAAATAAGAAACTAGTTTTTAAAACAAGATTTTTAAAATAGGTAAGCCGAATATGCATTTTAAATCCTCCATATCTTTTCTAAAAATTTCGGCAGTGTTTCCTTTGTAAATACTGGCCTCGAACGGGGTACAACAAGAATAATATATATGCAATGATAAAAGGCATCCCCAAGCGGGAGCTAGCTCTTCGTCAATTGACGGTCAGAACCACGCAAGTAATATAATATACAACGCCAAAGGGCGAGGATCAAAACTCAAAAAGAAACTCAAAATCAACATGAAAACCATAGTATGACAACGCGCGACTCTAAGGTCGAAATAATACATAACTGGTTTTCTAAGTCTGAAACAATATATAAATTTTGGTTGATGGAATGACTAGATACAACAGAATAAAATAAATATAAGGGTGGTCACGATGCGAGTGAACCCACATACCAATGCAATTACCCAGAAAAGGGAGCAGTGTGCCAGAAAAGCCGCAATGAAACTTGTACGGCAAAACCTGTAAGAACTGTGGCACAACGGGGGTGAGTTGCCAACTCGTGAATAGAAAATATCGCAGAGCAGAAATTGTATGCATAACACAATCCTAGGTCAATACGATCGGTAATAATATATTCTCAAATGAATAAGTCTGAAGCATGATAAGGTGGCAATGTAACATCTATACATGAGTGCAGTGCCAAGTGCTCGTGCCAGTGCCTCAGGTAATAACATATCATGAATATGAGGTATGATCAATGTAATCAATATGAATCAATGTCTGTATGAATGTGGATCTCGTCCACGTGTCACCTAATGATAAAAGCATCATGCATGTAAATATCATAAAGCATATGCATGGAAGTGTGAGGATGTAAATCAATATGTGTCTCTCGCGACATATCAAAATCATGGAACCTGAGTGTCAAGCATCGACACTCAAAAATATCATGAAACCTGTGCCTAGCATCGGCACGTAAATCCTCATATATCGGGCTCCGTCAGTGCGGATCGGCCCACATCATCTCTAGGCTCTGGTCGGTATCCTCTGGATATCCGCCGAGCTCAAATACAATCACCGGTAGGTACTCGCCACCCTGCCAGGCTTATCGTCTGCTCCACGAAAAACATTTCTCGCTCCGGGAAACCATACCGGGTCCACCATGAACCCGAAACGGATCATCCAACTCCTCGAATCGAGTTTCAAGCACACGTCTCAGAACTGAGAAAACGCATGGTGGACGCACTGAAATATCATATCAAGGGTAATCGGGTTTTTAAAACAATACATACTCTCTTTTGAAATACCCACGGTTCCCAAATCCAGAAATATCATGAAAACAACATATCTCAATGCGTATAATCAAAAGCATGATGTATGCGACATGTAAAAGAAATGTAAGCATATCAGTATATCATGCAATATGGAATAGTAATATGCACATATTGAGGGAAAACCGCTCTTTTAAAAATGAATCAGTTTTAAAGAGTATCTTGCGGTTCCCAAATATCTAATCAAGCCAGAATCATCTAGGTATGTGCAGATACTTATGTATGTAAATATGGGTGTACAATGGGTATGTACACAAGTATGCCATGCAAGAGATCAGATACTGAATGCAAAAGTACTACAGTGTAGTGACATGGCAATTATTGATGATGAAGCGTGTGAGCCGGCAAGCAAGTGTACGTGAAACATATGCATCATCGATAATGGTGCTGGTGTCCTAATATCATGAGTTTAATATAACAATAAACATATTTAACATGCAATGCGATGCAAACAGTAAGGATATGCGGCAATAAATAATAACACAACAGTGCAGAATCTACATCAATGTAATTATGTCATACAGTTTTGCCATTTGAAATAAAACGAATCGGGTTTTTTTAGTAAAATAAGGGCTACGGTGTTTTTAAGAAAAAATGCGCCTTTTGAAAATATCCATAGAATCCCTTTGCCCATCTTTAAAATACTCCCGATCCGTTAGTTTTTGAAATATGTATGACATCGGCCTAGCCTAATATCTACTAGGAAAACTACAGCTCTAACTAACAAGTCAGTCAGGAGGGGTATGGAAACCTAAATCTGAGTCGATATATATATATATATATATATATATATATATATATATATATATATATTAGTCGGTGATCCCGCCTCAAAGGTACCGCGTACGATATAATCTCATATGACATCCTCGAGTCATGCGTGCGGATCTATTATCAATATGAAGCTCGTACAGTAAATCGTCGTACGACATCCCAAAAGATGGGTACGAGTCAATATCACATTCCTCTCATCAATTATCGGTATCCTTATCATCATATCCCATGATCTGGGGTACTGATCTAAGTCTAGTACAAATCGATACCATCTATATGAATATAAATGCGTGTGTGAAACACACGTCTAAAGGCCCGCTAAAATCACATGTCGTATCCCAAATACGAATCACAATATCTCACCGATCTCACGGCACTATGCCCAATATCATCGACTCATCTCCAATTATCATACACTATCCTCATCATCACGGTATAGGTATAACAAGCAAGCGTGTGTGTGTGTGGGTGTAAATCTATTCTAGGGTTCGTAACTAGGAACTACACTAGTTTACTTCTACGCCCTAATCTAGCCATAGTACACCTAATCTCATCTCAATTATCCATGACACACAATAAACTATCATAAATAGCATATATATACTATACTAAATATCGGACTGGGGGGTGCTATACGCCATCCACCCGACTTCCCCCATAGATATAATCTATTCACCTTGCTTTCGCTTTCCGTTGCCGACGCCGCCATGCGCTTGCTTGTCGTCTCGAAGTCTACGTGGGGTACCTACACATCATAACGTATCGCATCGCGTTAAAACCAAATCAAAACTAAAACGACACACGAAAACTAAAACAACACGCTTAAAAGCCTATAGGTTAGAACCTATGGTTAGCCTTCGCAAAACAACCCGAAATCACTCGATATAGACGTACAAACGTCACGCGATCGAGATAACGCACAAATATCAAAATCTGTAAATCAAAATACGGAAAACCATAACCAAATTCAAAGCAGTAACTTATAAAAGTGTTCCCAGATTTCGTCTCAGGTGAAACCAAGGTTCCAAAACAACACTAGGGTGATATATAGGGTGTATGTGACCTACAGAAGAAACCTGGACCCTACCCCACACCAAGTGGCCGAGCCCCTATCACTGAAAATCCGGCTAGGCTGGGCCTGCATGATCCTATGGGGTTCGTCTTTCTACAGGGGGTTCCTAGGGACAATTCTAGTCCTATGGTGTTGTTTACTTTTCTAGTAAATTCCCCAGTTCATTCCAGATTTTCCTGCACACTCAAAATCCACAAACCGACATGAAAGTTCTGAAAATCCGTATTTTTTGTTTCAGGTTTGGTATAAGTATATGTTCTGGGTTAATCACACCATGGGGGTTTAAGGTTACTCAAATCACTCAAGTTCACCACACAACCTCAACTTAAACCCTAACCTTCTCTAGGTTTTGCCTAAAGTGCACTAAACCTTGCCAAAAAGATTTTAAACTTGAAATGAGGATTGAGCACAAGAAATACTACACTAATTGTGAAGGGATTACCTCAATAGACACTCATGAATCCTCCTACAACACCAAAACACAAATTTTCTTGGTCCATAAGGTTGCTTGAGGGATTGTGTACAATTTTTGTGAAATGGGAGTGGGGTTTTGAGATGTTTATTGAGGTGTTTTGGGGGATTTTGTGAAGAGGGAGAGAGGGGCAGCAGCAGCAGCAGCAATGGGGGATGAAGAGGAGAGAGATGTGTGAATAATTGGAGAGGGATGACTCAAAACCAAGTCAACATAACCCTCACCTTTCTCTCTCTTTACCATACCTAATTCTTATCCTTTTTCTTTTCTTTTCCTTTCCTAATAAATCAACAACCATGCCATAAACATGAAGAATGCCATGATAAAGAAAAATGTAACTCATGAAAAAAAGACTTGTGCATGTTTTGCACAAAACGAGCTTAAAACGCGATTAGCGATTTTTAATCGCGATTAGCACTAAATTAGTGTCAAATTAAACATAAAAACTTAAAATTTGCATAATTTACATAAAACACCCTCTTTTAAATTATTTCCATAATTTTCAAAAAATTTCCCTATTTTATCGGTATTTAATTATACCGAAATATTAAAATATTCCTTAAAAATAATATTAAATTATTAAAAATTCCCAAAAACAATATTTTATTTTTTTGAAATGTTACAATCTTCCCCCCTTAAAGAAATTCGGTCCCCGAATTTAATTTAAAACCCCTCAAATACTAAAACATTTCAGTAAAAGTCCAAGTTGTCGGGGCTCCGAAATCGCCAATACATAAAACGCATCATAGCGTAATGCATGCGCATGAGAAATGAGCAGATAACTCAAAATCAAAAACTCCGTCAAGCATCCCGCAATCATCGGAGTCATGGTAAAGACACAAATGTCAAAGCCAATATAAAACCAATATGATATAAATCAGAACAATACATGTAGACATCAATCTATACATGTAAATAGCTGAAATAAATGCATGCCAATTCTTTTTGAGTCCCTGTGCGATGCGCATAACACTACACAGTGGTGGACGTCTATTTTAATAAAATAACCATATACATATAAATCCTTTGTTTAATATGTACGTTCCGCCGTTTTGAAAACAATTTAGAAGGGTTTCCTTATTTTAAACGTTTCGTGTCATATCAGACACGTGGGTAAATACTGAGACTATAGCTCTCTTTTTGGAAATCCCTTCGATAACTAACTATGCATGCAAAAGTATATCCAGGCACTGTCCTCTGACTAGTCCTGCTCAGTACGAAAACAAGTAGCAAATATCATAAAAACGTACGGGTCCATAAGGAATAAATCCCAAAAATGTATATAAGAATACCATGTGCGTCTGGTGCACACGGAATTCAAAATCCATATATGTGCCATACATGTGTACAGAAACATCATCTAGGTGCAACGGGTGTGCACGAAACATCTGTCATAGGCAACGTGTGTGCCTGACGGCAAAATCAGGTGCATCTGTCATGCATGAAAAATCTCAATTTAGCGCATCTGGTGTGCACCAAAATCGTATCTCAAAACATGCGCTCAACATGCGCGAAAACTCAAATCAAATGCACGGAGTGCAAGAAATCGACATCAATGTCAGAATCAAAATCGACGGTATACATTACGGCGCAATCCAAATCGGGTATACCGCGGTATATAGCTCACAACCATGTGCATCAGCATGCACAAATCAAATCAAAACACTAAAAGTGCATGAAAACTATGCTGGAAGCGTAAATCAAATCACCGGCATAAAATAAGCATGAAATCACAATCAATACCTCAAGTGTAATAACTATGCGCAAAATATCAATACCCAGCAGGTGCAACCATGGCGCACGAAAACAAATATCATAAAACTCGGTCATCAAGACTAAATCATGCGAATAGATCGCCCAAAATACCGAAATCCAAGGTGACGGATAAGTGATAATCAAATCACCAAATCACAAATCATAAGTACCGTCATCGGTATATCCTCTTTCAAGGTCGAGAAGGTGTCAGTGCATCCAATGCTAGCAGCGCAAGATATCTACTTGTCTCCTGCTCACGGTATGGCGTCCTCTGTTTCTGGGTCCTTATCTTCTCTGCGGATTAACAATCTCGCAATCTATCGGCTCATCGGCCCTGTCAGGTGTGCTAATGGGGACGATTCCGTTCTGGTACTTCTCTGGTCAATCTGCGTCCTCAGCATAGCATTTCCTCGGAAACCGGTCGCATCCTAACGCCTCTGTAGACATATCCAACTTTTAACCTTAACGGGAGTAACAACAGCTCGTCAGCATCTCACACGAACCTCTTGTCCCACTTGTCTACATCATCATATACTCCGACGTCACGTCTCTATCTGCGCTCTGCATTTGTTCTCAGCTACGGTCCATCCGAAGTCTCTCACACGGACTCGAAATCACGAACTCGGTATCTTCATCACTCTGTAGAAGATATCTGGCCGAACACGTCCTCGGGAACTCGTCCCAACCTGCGGAGGTATACTCCATATACAACGCCTCTGCATGCGTATCGCATCTCTGATGTCAGCGGAGTGGAACGTCATCTCGTCGAAATCTCGTGTGAACTCTTTACTCTACTTTGTCCCAATGTCGACTGATTCGGACTCGTCTTCTCGTGGCTGCATGGACTGCGCTCCAATGGCTATACTCGTATCTGGAGTCTCCCAAGCAGTGTACCCCATCACATGATATCCGAAAGATGTCAAACCATCCGATCGATCCGTCAAAACCTCATAATCCCCCAAGAGATCAACATCTTGGGTACAGTTTAATAGTATCGAGTACATACCACAGCATCAGTGGAAGGGCAAACCCAAGCCTCACTAATGGCGCCGTGGAACTGCCGCAAACCCTAAGGTTCAAAGGCTTTCACACGGTCATTATGTCGAGTTAGGGTTTCATTCTTCTAGAGGGTCCATAGAATCGCCTGCACGTCTTTCCGAATACTTTAAACTTGGAATATGGGCTTCTAACATTCGATCGTCTCTATCGACTACCAACGAACCTGCGTGAAGTCGTCTCTAGCTGGAATCAACAATCTGATGACCTCGCATCGGGGTAAGAGAACGAACCACATGTCCTAGTCATTCATCCTCGGGTGACTAGCGACCTTCCATCATATCTCTAAGTATATACTTATGCTGCAGTAGCTCCAACATCTGGGCGATATCTCGTTATTTGCAGCGACAACTGGCTCATTCGTCTGTACGCTGAACAGCACCTCAATTATCATGAATAAACCGTATTGTTGGCTATAGTGCCCTCAAGGCAATTATCATAGTCGCGGACTTGTGATTATGATGATTGAGTGAGGACCTATACCGATAAAACCGTCTTACTCAAGATGATAGTATGCTATCTGGTTTGTCTTTATCATCATATACATGTTGATAGAGCCCATAGGATTCTTGCTTGACTGCCAGCATTGTGATGGCGATCACATACGTGGGAGCTGGGGGTCCTTAAATGTCCCTAGTCGTAGGAGTATCGAGACCGGGCATCGGTACTCCAGTGTAGACTAGTGTATACTGATTGAGACCCCGACGAGGGGCGGTGGCCAGGTCTCACAAGCCATTGGTGTTAGTTTGTTCACCTAAGATAGTATACAGGTGCTCATTGGGTTATGAGTACACTGGACGGACTCGCCGGGAACCTGCTAGTTGGTATTATACCTATTGTCAGATAGCAGTTCCCAGGTGACATGTGTACAGGTTAGTCTGTCGACCTGAGATCGTCATTTGTCTCGTGTGAGTTCCCACTGTGCTTTGATTACTACCCTACCACGGCTCAAAGGAGTCGTGCAAACAGGTTTTAGTTGGGTACAGTCCCGAGCCACATGGAGGCAGTGATCAGATCGTCGGGGATTCGTCTCTCCCGGTATTGGGGGATGATGTCGCGTTGTGTACGGATGGCCATCACCATAAATTCGTGGCCACGGTGGACGAGAATTACCGATCCAGGATCGATAGTTTCTCAGGTGGTGATGGGTTTCATACCGGCACTAAATGTCGCGTTGTTGGGGGTCTGACTTTATCCACCCCCTAGACTCGATATGCGATACTCTTAGACGAACAGACCGGACTGTACGGATATTGTCACTGTCAGGCTCAGTAGGGGTTCAGGATGAGTTTGCTCGTCGGCCTCCCTTTCGCTCAATACCTGGGTAGCCGTTACGTACAGCTAGTGCCGCTGATGTGTTTGTGGTTAAACCCACTGCCAGCGTATTGACGAGTCTTTAGAGTCCCACACAGAGGGTTTTCACGGTTCAGGCAATATGGTGTACATGTTGTATGTTGATACATACGGGTGTCCGATTAAATATGTGCACTTGCTGTGCAGACTTTAATCGGACGGTTGATAATACTAGCGGCTTAGGATTAAGCCGGATTATTAAATCAGGTTTTGATTTAATAATTGATATATGTATTTGAATATACGTATTCTAGTATTATTGTTCACTATTCGTTTTCTCTCTCGGCTATTCGTATTTTGGTACGAATACGCGTATATGTATTTCGGTACATGTACCGGAAGTATTCCGTATTTTATACAGAATAGCTTCTAGAAGGTGCCACCTCATTAATGATTTTCTTTATTGAAAATTATTTAGGAAATGAGGTGGAAAGGAGGTATGGTTTTGAGGCATGGTGCAAAGTATGGTGCACATTTGTTTAATGGTTTTTAATGCAAAGTGTTGGAAAAAAGAAATGATTTTTTTTGAGAGAGGGAGAGGGGGGGTCGGCCACCATTGTGAGAAGGGGTTTTTCATTTGGTTTTGGTGTATGATTCAATTAACATGCTAGCTCTCTCTCTCTCTCACTCTCTCATTCACAAAAGAAACTTAACCATTTTCCTATGCTCATGCCAAAAGCTTCACCACCTTCATTCATCTTCCATGGATGCTCTCTTGAGCTCAAGGGATGAGAGAAAATCATAGTGACACACTAGTACACCCCCACTCTCCATCGCTAGCGACTTTGGAGCGTCGGTTACCTCATTTGTCGAGGTTGGAGCTTGTGCCGTTTCCCTCGGGTGGATCATCGGAGACGAAGGAAGACCGGCAATCAAAACATCAAGGAATCGCTAGGAGCTTGGAATGAAGACCGAAGGACTCGGATCATCTCGGTATAAAGATTCTAACTCTTAGTTAGCTCGCTAGTTTTGGGTTTAAGGTTGATCCGGGATTCGAGTCGCGGTAGCCCCGGTTTAGAAAATTTTCGTTCAGCATTTTGGCCGCGTTTTGACGGCCGGGGCGCTGCCGGGACCCTTCATGGTATCAGAGCCACCCTTTAAACCCCTTACTAGCTTGTCTAGATGTGCTTAAAAGATCGATCGACGGATTTTACCGAAATCACGTTTTCATTTCTCTGGTTGCTGTCGATTTTCAAAAGTGTTCAAAAAATTATTTCACACATCTTAAAAATCCGTGCAGGCAATTTTAAGGATACTGGAAATATTTGAGCCCCTGAAGCCTCTAAAGAGCCGCGGAACCGCCACACTAACCCCCCTTTGGCGGCGGATCCGCGGCCGTTTAGTGGCGACGGGCTTCCAAATTTTTACTGTAGCCCAGAGACTTGGAATTGTGATTTTTTTGATATTCTGTTTTGGCCCAGGTTTCAGTGAAGTGTTGTTTTACTATTGGGGCCAATTTGGAACTTTGTCGATCGATATTTAAGTGTGCGTTTATCAGTACTTACATTTCTATCTGCGACCGTGAATGTTATTTGATTGGTAAACTCGTCTAATTGCTATATGTCTTTTAGACGGGTTTGCGAACGTGACATTCACGTTGATGTTCTGTAATGTGCTGTGATGTTGGTTGGATCGTCGTGGTGGATAGCAATGGTGCAATGATAGTATAGTTTCATTTCATTTGTACATTTGATATTGTGGGGCGAGCGTCCGACACGTGGACTGCCGTCACTGCCCGTTTGTATATTATTCTTTTGGGGCACGACTGGGCTGAGGTCGATGTCACCCTTGTATATTATTTTATTTTCTGTACTAGGATTACCCCGAGGTGGAGTGCACGAATAGCCGGGTTCTAGAGGGCAACTGGTCCGCATCTCAAGGCATTCAGACGGAGGGGACCTTACTCTAGAATTGGCGGGCTATTCGCCGCACTCGTAGGGGGTATAGGTGACCCAGGAGGGGTGCTCAAGTTACCGGATTCCGTGAAGTGCTGGGTGGTCCATTCACGTTGCTGAAGGGGGCTGCCTCACTTCTGGTTTTGGCGGGTAACTTGCTGCGCTCGTAGGGGTCTAGGTTTCATTGCACATGCTATCCACACGACAGGGAACGTCGGGTCTCACTTGCGGCTCAAGTGAAACCCGGGGCTCCAGATTATCCACCATTCTGTATTGCTTCTGTTAGTGTATATGCCCTAGAGGCCATTACTGTATCATACTAGTTTGTATATTACTTAATGGAAGCTTGGGATATTCACCTTGTATAAACAATCTTGCTCAATATAGTAGTATGCTACTTGGTTTGTTTCTACTTCAATGTGTACTTGTGTTTATTTCAGTATATCACTTATACGCATTAGTGGAGCCCTTAGGATCTTTGCTTGATTACCAGCGTTGTGATGGCAGTCACACTAGTGGGGGCTGGGTAATCTATAAGCACATCCTTATACAGGTCCCTAGTCGCAGGACTATCGAGACAGGGCATCGATACTCCGGAGTAGACTAATGTATGCGCTTCTCTTCCCAGTGTGGGAGATGGTCTGTCCCACAGCCATCAGTACGTCGTACTGGAGATAGTATACGGGTGCTCGTTAGGTTACGAGTACACTGGACAGGACTCGTCGGGAACTGACAGGTTGGTATTATACCTATCGTCAGTTATCAGTTCCCAGGTGACATGAGTACAGCTTAGTCCGCTGACTTGACACTGCCACTTCGCCTCGAGTGTGTTCCCACTGCACTTTGATCACTACCCTACCACGGCTCAAAGGAGTCGTGCAAACAGGTGATGGTTGGGTGCAGTCCCGAAGCACTTGGAGGCAGTGACGGTTAGACAGGATTCGTCTCTCCCGGTATTGGGGGTTGACATCGCGCTGTGTCTAGGAGAGCCATTACACGAGTAGTCCCTGACCAGGGCAAGCGAGATATACTGGTAGGCTTCCAGTGTTATCTCAGGGTGTTTTGGGCTTCACTCCGACACGACTTGTACCGCTATTAGGGGACTGACATTTACCGCCCCCTACGCCCGCCATGCGATGTATCAGACGAACAGACCGGACTGTACGGAGAATGTCACATTCAGACTCAGTAGGAGTTCAGATGGGGTTTCACCTCGTCAGCCTTCTTGTCGACATCTACCTGGGGACCGTTACGCACAGCTAGTGCCGCTTGCGGTCTGTGGTTAAACCCACTGCCAGCGTAGTGTCGAGTCTTTAGAGTCCCACACAGAGGGTATTCGCCTCTGGGCAAAACAGAGTAGAGGTCGCATGGTTTTGCGACAGGGTTCGTTCTCATCCGCGCACTTGTGCACGTTTGGAGTCCGGACGGATTATACTGGCAGGCTCTGGTTTGAGCCAGATACTGGTATATGTTTTAGGGTTGCTTTTATATCTTGGTATTCTTGTTCCTCGGAACGAGAATGCAGGTGTGTATGCACAGTTGCTTGAGGCGGAGAATGAGGTTTTTCATTAGGGTTTCGGAACGGGTGCGTATGCACAGTTGACAGTTATCATTTTCCAAACCCTAATGGATTTATATATTATCTATTAATAATAGTAATTAAATGAGAATTTTGTTATGGTAGATTTTGTTGCCTTGTTGACCATGGTTGACTTGTTGACCATGGTTGATTGTTGACCACCATCATGCTTTGAAAGATCCTCCTTGATTCATGCTTACACTTCATTTAAAGAAGCATGATAGTGGTCATTCCAAAATTACCATCAACTATTCTTATTTTCAATTATTATCATTTAGATAATTCTTTTCTTTTGCATTATGGTTGCAAGAAAGAAAAATTTAGCTCATTCTATCATAACCTCTCTCTCTCCTCAATTCATCTTCTTCTTCCTCTAGCAAAGAGAAACCTTCTCATGTGTTGAGAATCCTTCTCTTTAAAAGGAAAAGCAAACCCTAATCACTCTCTACTCATTCTAGGTTGAAGGTTTAGCAAGCCGGAAACCCTAGTTCACTCAAAGATCGAGGAAGAGCCCAAAGGTCGAACCTTCGAGGTGGATCCATCTTCGACGGAAGAAGGCGACGAAAAGAGAACCATCAACCTCTACAAGATTTCAAGAAGAAGGAGTTCAAGTTTAGGTATAACCTTCATCCGAGTAGCTAACTCCCTTTAGCGTATTTGCTAGTTTAGTTTAGACACGATCCCGACCTTGTTCAGTCCATGTTGCCTCTTGCGATAAAAATTTGTTTTTTATACCGTTTCCGCCTCCCCGTAAGCACCGGGGGTCGCAATATGGACTTACAGTGGTATCAGAGCCTAACTAAACTTAAACTAGCTTGGTAGCGAAGTGTATGGAAGTTCGAAACCGAAAAATCGCAAAACCGGAAAAACCAAAACCCTAAGTTTCTGTTGAAATTTTTTCTGCTCTAAATGAAAAACTTTATATTTGAAAATTCGGCTCAGGGTTTTGTTTGAACACACAAGAAATACGATGCCCTAATTCATTAAAACCGCCGCTCTTCCGCCGCACGAGGTGGGTATATGCCGCGGAAGCGCCGCGCTTTGTCGTCTTCTGTGCATCGTTTTTCGTGCAGTGTTCTTCTGTGTTGGTTTTGGGATTTTTAAGATATATTATATGTGCCCAGATTTTCCAGAACTGAAATTCACTTTTGGGGTCCTATAATTCCGTATTTTTTCCGAACTTCACTGCACTTTGACTATGATGGTTATATCTGTGATGCTTGCATGTATTGAACGTCGGCTAATCGCTATAAGACGATTAGTCGGGGTTATACATGATCTGTGTTTGATATTGGATTGTGTATATGAATCTGTTGGACAGTCGCGGGTGAATAGCCGGGGTGGATGTGAGATGAGCTTTTGTTTTTCTTTCATTCATTGTAAATGTAAATTGATGTAATAATATTATTTGTTTGGCCGCACAACCGGGTCGGGGTTGTAGCCGTCATTGTATAATTCTTTTTACTGTTTTTGCTCCTAGGATAGACCCATGGAGGGGGTGCACAAACTACCGAGTACTTGGCGGGTAGTTTGCCGCACCCGTAGGGGTCTTGGGTGGGGTATTTGGCTATTCACCGCGACCGTGTAATCCGCTTTTCGTTGCAGGCTCGAAAGGATTGCGGATTGCTAGTATATCCAATGTATTCATCTGTGATCTGTAATATCTATCATTGCTTTCTATTTAGGCGTTGCTTATGTTTTACAGCCGCGCTAGCCCAGCCCCCACTCTGTCGTTAGTTAAGTAACCTAACGAGTGATGACGGGACCCCGTGGCGAATGCGAATGGCATAAGCGTACGTCATATTTTGGTTGTTTTCTGCAATGGTAGGAATTAAATGATGGGACGCATTAAAAGTACTAATGCAAGAATATCACGCATTAAAAGAACTAATGCAAGATAATAAACCAAGTTAAAGTCGTTGGGACACTTTCGAAAAACCACTCGGTTCTTTTCAAAAACTAACTTTTAAATGCGGAGCTTGAGCCACTCCTTCTAAAAGCTATCTCGTTCCATCGATTATATCAAGTTCACTACGTTCACGGTTTTACCAAAACCATTCGTAGCCCTCCGTCGTTTCGCATGAATAGGCAATAGTATTCAAGCTGTGTATTTTGGCCAAAGTCAAGGCACAGTGATTGGTAGCTATTGGGTGTTCATGTGTAGCATAGATAGATGCGTTGGTTTGGGACAGTCGTGCTGCCATTTTGGCCAAAGTCAAGGGTATGTACGGATGGATCCAAATTAACCTGGAAAGTGACGGGTAGAACTTGACATGTGACTTATGATATTTTGGCCAAAGTCAAGGTCATAAGAGCATGGGGCAAAAATCCACATCGGGAGTTTCATAAGTACTGAAACTTGCTAGATTTGCATACCATTTGGAGTGTGATGATTATGGTAGGATTCCTTCATTTTCGTCACGCGATGATATTTGGATCCCGATCCTACTGTGAGTATATGCTACTCCTCGGGAAATTTCTCACTAAACGATCAATGCTATAAACCTAGTAGGTGCCTAGAAAGGTGTTAGCGGGGCTACGCCCCCAGGGAAAAGAGGTTCTTAAATTAAGGAACTTCGCGAAAGCGTTGGAAAACCTCCCTCGAAGTACCGACACTGGCCTGGCTGAACGGTTAAGCAAGTATTGTACGGTGGGATTGATCCCGGCTAATTCTTCCTTTGTGGTTTGAGGAGGGATTCGAGAGACAGTGGGAGCCATCCTGTTTAGACAAATTAAAAACCATTCTAAACTTGCAAGAGCATCGTGCTAAGTGTTTCTTCTCTCCCCCTGCAGCGACCAAATCGAAATGACTGGACTTAAGTTACTTCTAGATAAAATTATACTGACAGGGCCAAACTACAAAGATTGGCTCAGGAATGTCAAATTGGCAATCGCTTACGACAAGCTGGGGTATCTTCTTACCACCAAAGCTCCCCCCGTCCCAGGTCCCACCTCCAGCGTCGCGGATAAGGAAATCCGTAAGACTTGGGAGATTGACAGCGCGAAGGCCAGGTGCCTCGTACTTGCCTCGATGGACAACGACCATCAGAGGAGGCACGAGAATATGGATTTGGAATCCATATTTCTTCATACAAAAGAACTGTATGGAGAGCAATCTCGTATCGCAAGATACGAAGTGTCGAAGAAGTTGTTTTCGACAAAGTTGGCCGTCGGATCATCAGTAGCGGACCACGTGCTTAAGATGATTGGCTGCACTGAGGAGCTCGCAGAACTTGGGACCACGTTGGATAGTGAACTCTATACAGATTTAATTCTCCAGTCCCTTCCATCCACTTACGCCCAGTTCATACTGAATTTCAACTTGCAAGAAAAGGGAGTTGAACTTTCAGAACTCCTCAACCTGCTGAGGAGCGCAGAGGGCACCCTACAGAAGGGTAGGGAAACATCCACTTTGTTTGTAGGAGGATCTTCTTCTTCTAGGTCCAAGGCGAAAGCCAAGGGAAAGAAGAGGAAAGCCCCCGCCAAACCAAGAGGCGGTGTTAGTAAAGTGGGTACGAAGGGAAAGGAAAAGGCAACAAAGATTGCGGGGAAGCTTGTTGGAAAGGAAGAGTGCTTCTATTGTCATAAGAGTGGACACTGGAAGAAAGATTGCAGGGCTTGGAAAGCCAGGACACAGGAACTGAAGCAGGTTGCGGCTTCAGCTTCAGGTGTGTATGTTATTGAAAACTGTCTTTCTATAAACTCTACTTCCTGGGTATTGGATACCGGATCAGGATCTCATATCTGTAATTCTTTGCAGGCGTTGAGAAACCGTAGTGTTTTGAAGGCAGGTGACATGACCCTCAGAGTTGCGAACGGAGCTAGCATGGATGCTAAAGCCGTGGGGGACTATCACCTGGGAATGTCAGATGGGCATGTTTTGGTTTTGCGTAATTGCTTTTTTGTACCCAACGCAACTTGTAATATCATTTCTGTATCTTTGGTTTCTAAAGAAGGTTATGAATTTGCGTTTGTAAGTAATGTTGTTAACATTCACCTTAATCAAGTTCTGATTGGGTCAGGTACATTGAGCAATGGTATATACGTATTAAACCAACCACAGATTTTCAATGTCCAGAATACACACAAAAGAAAGTCTCCAGATATCAATCAGACTTTCTTATGGCATTGTAGACTGGGTCACATCAATGAGAGAAGATTGACTAAGTTACATACAGAAGGATATTTGGATCCGTTCGAATATCAATCGTATGCCACTTGTCAATCCTGTCTCAAAGGAAAGATGACAAAGACTCCGTTCACTGGACACGGAGTAAGAGCAAGCGAGCTCTTGGGACTCGTACACAGCGACGTGTGCGGTCCAATGTCTACACATGCGCGAAGCGGTTATTCTTACTTCATTACTTTTACAGATGATTTTTCAAGATACGGTTATGTCTTCTTAATGAAACATAAGTCCGAAGCTTTTGAAAAATTCCAGGAATTTAAGAATGAAGTAAAAAAACAAACCGGCAAAAGTATCAAGATTCTAAGATCGGATCGAGGTGGAGAATACTTAAGTGCCGAGTTCCTGAATTATTTAAAAGAGAATGGGATTCTCTCTCAGCTTACTCCTCCATACACTCCGCAACACAACGGTGTATCGGAGAGACGGAACCGAACCCTATTGGATATGGTACGGTCCATGATGAGTAACGCTGAGTTACCGCGATCATTCTGGGGGTATGCGCTAGAATCAGCTGCGTACCTTTTGAACCGAGTTCCTACTAAGACTGTGCCTACTACACCATATGAGATGTGGTGTGGGAAGAGACCCCATCTCAGTCACATTAAGACTTGGGGAAGTCCAGCTTTTGTTAAAAAGCAGCATGCGGACAAGCTCGAGGCGCACTCAGTACTGTGTAAGTTTGTGGGATATCCAAAGAATTCCAAGGGATATCTCTTCTACTACGAAGAGGAACAAAAAGTTCTTGTTTCTCGTCATGCCCACTTTCTAGAACATCAGTTCTTAGAAAAAGAATTAAGTGGGAGCGCAGTAGAACTGGAAGAAATTCCAGAACCACAGACTATTACTGAAAGCTTAGTGGAACCAGAGGGTTCAAATGAACAGGACATTCCTACGCCGCTCCGCAGGAGTAGTAGGCAGTCTCATCCGTCCGAGAGATACTACGGTTTTCTCATAGACGGGGATCGAGAGGATTGCATCATAGATTATGATGAGCCTACTAGCTTCCAGCAGGCCGTTCAGAGCGTTGACTCGGTAAAGTGGCTGGATGCAATGCGGATCGAAATGGAGTCCATGTACACCAACAAAGTATGGACGTTGGACATTGCTCCAGACGGGGTAAAACCCGTAGGATGCAAGTGGATCTTCAAAAGGAAGATTGGTGTAGATGGACAGGTTGAGACCTATAAAGCTAGACTTGTAGCAAAGGGTTTCCGTCAAAGACCTGGCTTGGACTATGATGAAACCTTTTCTCCAGTGGCTATGCTGAAATCCATTCGGATCCTTCTTGCCATTGCTGCTTTCCACGATTATGAGATTTGGCAGATGGACGTAAAAACCGCTTTTCTAAATGGAAATTTAGAGGAGTGTGTCTATATGGATCAGCCAGAGGGTTTCATTCAGAGTGGGAGCAGCGGAAAGGTGTGCAAGTTGCTTAAGTCCATCTATGGACTAAAGCAGGCATCGCGGAGTTGGAACATCTGTTTTGATGAGACGGTCAAGGAATTTGACTTTATCAAAAATCCAGATGAACCATGCATCTATAGTAGATTTGTAGCAAGAACTGTAGTATTCCTTGTTTTATACGTGGATGACATTCTCTTAATAGGAAATGACATTCCTATGCTACAATCTGTCAAGGGTTTCTTGTCATACAGGTTCTCCATGAAAGACCTGGGTGATGCCTCTTACATCCTGGGGATCCGGATCCATCGTGATAGATCCAAGAGGATATTAGGACTTTCACAGTCCAGGTACATCGACACCGTACTGAAAAGATTCAGTATGGAAGATTCCAAGCGCGGTAACCTACCGGCTTGTCACGGGATCACCCTCTCTAAAGAGATGTCTCCCAAGACTGATTTGGAGAGGGATCGCATATCTATTATACCCTACGCTTCTGCGGTAGGCTCTATAATGTATGCGATGTTGTGTACCAGACCGGATGTAGCTTATGCACTGAGTGTAGTAAGCCGGTATCAGTCAAACCCTGGGGAGAAACATTGGATAGCAGTAAAGAACATTCTCAAGTACCTGAGAAGGACTAAGGAGATGTTCTTGGTGTATGGCGGAAAAGACCTCCAGATTGAGGCCTTTGCTGACTCCAGCTTCCAGAGTGACAAGGATGATTCCAAGTCTATGTCGGGTTTTGTCTTTACCCTCAATGGAGGGGCGGTGTGTTGGAAGAGTTCCAAACAGGAAACCGTTGCAGACTCGACTATGGAAGCGGAATACATCGCTGCATCTGATGCCGCAAAAGAAGCTGTCTGGATAAGGAAGTTCTTAAAAGAACTTCAGGTGGTTCCGTCCATTGTTGACCCAGTACCTCTGTATTGCGACAACAACGGGGCTATAGCTTTAGCAAAGGAACCCAGGTCCCATCAGAGATCCAGGCACATCTTGAGGCGGTATCACCTGATCAGGGAGATCGTGGATCGCAAGGAGATCGAGGTTCGGAGGGTTGCTTCAGAAGAAAACACTGCAGATCCATTCACCAAGGCCCTACCCCAGACTCAGTTCGAGTGGCTGATCGAGATGATAGGTCTTCGATACGCCAGTACATGGACTTAGTGCAAGTGGGAGATTGTTAGTGTATATGCCCTAGAGGCCATTACTGTATCATACTAGTTTGTATATTACTTAATGGAAGCTTGGGATATTCACCTTGTATAAACAATCTTGCTCAATATAGTAGTATGCTACTTGGTTTGTTTCTACTTCAATGTGTACTTGTGTTTATTTCAGTATATCACTTATACGCATTAGTGGAGCCCTTAGGATCTTTGCTTGATTACCAGCGTTGTGATGGCAGTCACACTAGTGGGGGCTGGGTAATCTATAAGCACATCCTTATACAGGTCCCTAGTCGCAGGACTATCGAGACAGGGCATCGATACTCCGGAGTAGACTAGTGTATGCGCTTCTCTTCCCAGTGTGGGAGATGGTCTGTCCCACAGCCATCAGTACGTCGTACTGGAGATAGTATACGGGTGCTCGTTAGGTTACGAGTACACTGGACAGGACTCGTCGGGAACTGACAGGTTGGTATTATACCTATCGTCAGTTATCAGTTCCCAGGTGACATGAGTACAGCTTAGTCCGCTGACTTGACACTGCCACTTCGCCTCGAGTGTGTTCCCACTGCACTTTGATCACTACCCTACCACGGCTCAAAGGAGTCGTGCAAACAGGTGATGGTTGGGTGCAGTCCCGAAGCACTTGGAGGCAGTGACGGTTAGACAGGATTCGTCTCTCCCGGTATTGGGGGTTGACATCGCGCTGTGTCTAGGAGAGCCATTACACGAGTAGTCCCTGGCCAGGGCAAGCGAGATATACTGGTAGGCTTCCAGTGTTATCTCAGGGTGTTTTGGGCTTCACTCCGACACGACTTGTACCGCTATTAGGGGACTGACGTTTACCGCCCCCTAGGCCCGCCATGCGATGTATCAGACGAACAGACCGGACTGTACGGAGAATGTCACATTCAGACTCAGTAGGAGTTCAGATGGGGTTTCACCTCGTCAGCCTTCTTGTCGACATCTACCTGGGGACCGTTACGCACAGCTAGTGCCGCTTGCGGTCTGTGGTTAAACCCACTGCCAGCGTAGTGTCGAGTCTTTAGAGTCCCACACAGAGGGTATTCGCCTCTGGGCAAAACAGAGTAGAGGTCGCATGGTTTTGCGACAGGGTTCGTTCTCATCCGCGCACTTGTGCACGTTTGGAGTCCGGACGGATTATACTGGCAGGCTCTGGTTTGAGCCAGATACTGGTATATGTTTTAGGGTTGCTTTTATATCTTGGTATTCTTGTTCCTTGGAACGAGAATGCAGGTGTGTATGCACAGTTGCTTGAGGCGGAGAATGAGGTTTTTCATTAGGGTTTCGGAACGGGTGCGTATGCACAGTTGACAGTTATCATTTTCCAAACCCTAATGGATTTATATATTATCTATTAATAATAGTAATTAAATGAGAATTTTGTTATGGTAGATTTTGTTGCCTTGTTGACCATGGTTGACTTGTTGACCATGGTTGATTGTTGACCACCATCATGCTT
This sequence comes from Agapanthus africanus, assembly GCA_030015575.1. Lineage (NCBI taxonomy): Eukaryota > Viridiplantae > Streptophyta > Magnoliopsida > Asparagales > Amaryllidaceae > Agapanthus > Agapanthus africanus. The sequence goes on along the minus strand of CM057344.1, from coordinate 89,772,039 downwards.
TGAAAGATCCTCCTTGATTCATGCTTACACTTCATTTAAAGAAGCATGATAGTGGTCATTCCAAAATTACCATCAACTATTCTTATTTTCAATTATTATCATTTAGATAATTCTTTTCTTTTGCATTATGGTTGCAAGAAAGAAAAATATAGCTCATTCTATCATAACCTCTCTCTCTCCTCAATTCATCTTCTTCTTCCTCTAGCAAAGAGAAACCTTCTCATGTATTGAGAATCCTTCTCTTTAAAAGGAAAAGCAAACCCTAGTCACTCTCTACTCATTCTAGGTTGAAGGTTTAGCAAGCCGGAAACCCTAGTTCACTCAAAGATCGAGGAAGAGCCCAAAGGTCGAACCTTCGAGGTGGATCCATCTGCGACGGAAGAAGGCGACGAAAAGAGAACCATCAACCTCTACAAGATTTCAAGAAGAAGGAGTTCAAGTTTAGGTATAACCTTCATCCGAGTAGCTAACTCCCTTTAGCGTATTTGCTAGTTTAGTTTAGACACGATCCCGACCTTATTCAGTCCATGTTGCCTCTTGCGATAAAAATTTGTTTTTTATACCGTTTCCGCCTCCCCGTAAGCACCGGGGGTCGCAATATGGACTTACAGCTTCTGTGATATTTCTGTGATGTTGCTTTATATCATGCCTGGGACGAATGTTATATATATATTTATATATACTAGTAGATGTTGTATATGTTTTGCACCCGTGCTAGCCCAGTCCCCGCTCTGTCGTTAGTTAAGTAACCTAACGGGTGATGACGGGACCCAGTGGCGAATGCGGATGGCATATACGTACATTTTATTTTCGTTCTTTTCTGGTGTGATTAATTGATGGGGCTGCATTGATTCTTATCAATGCAAGGATAAAACAAACCTATTTATATGATGTAGTTGGAACCAAGTTTTTAAAAACTGACATTGCAGACGTACACTTTTGTTTTGCATCGTGGTATTCATTTGGAATATCCTGCACCTCATTCGACGAGGCAAGGGCCGAGATCCCTTCATCGGGAGTGACCCCTTGGGTAAAAGTTTGCGTCAACGTAATAACTTTACTATAGTCGTTTCCTTTTGCTTTGCATCGTGGTATTCATTTGGAATATCCTGCACCCCATTCGACGGGGAAAGAGCCGAGATCCCTTCACCGGGAGTGACCTCTTTAGCAAAAGTTTTCGCCACTATATATTTATAAAAAACCACTTGGATTCCTTCAACGAGATCAAGTTCATTACGTTAAAGGTTTTTTGCCAAAAAACAGCCGTAGCCCTCCGTCATTTCTTATGAGTATTATTTAGTATTCGTGCTGCGTTTGTTGACCTAGTCAAGATGTAGTGTTCGGTAGCTAAGTGGGGCTTGTTTGTGGCATTTTAAATGCGATTGGTTAGGACAGTCGTGCGGCCTTGTTGACCTAGTCAAGGGCACGTACGGGTGGGTTTAATGCAATCCAGGATAATGACGGGTTGAACTTGACTAGCGGTTTATGGTTTGTTGACCTAGTCAAGGTCATAAATCGTTAGGGGTAAAAATCATATCGGGAGTTTCAAACATACAGGAAATTTGCCAGGCCTGCGCATACCTTCTGGAGTGTGGTGACTTGAGTGGCTTCCATCAGGTTATCATGCGATGATAGTTGGATCCCGATTCCCACTGATGAGTAGGTTTACTCCTCGGGTGATTCCGACTAATTCTCCTTTTAGGTTTGGAGGAGAATTTGAGAAAACAGTGGGAGCCATCCTGATTAGATAAAATGATTAACCATTCTGATCTAGGTTAGAGTGCACGCTGAGTGTTTCTTCTCTCTCTCTCTCTCTCTCTCTGGCTGCGACTATGACCCGACCTTTGACTAAAACTCATGAAACCAAATTGACCGAACTTTCTTAAAACACTTTGGCTTTTGGAATGTCACGGTGTCGCATACATCATTGCTACTTCTATATCACCTTTGCATTTCTCCAGAACACCCTGTATCACTACGAACGCCCACTTCCATTGGATAAATCCATCGTATGGTTATATACGAACTCGAAGGAACTTTTTTCGAGGATGGATTCCGGTTCTGGAGAGATTGAATAGGATTATTCGGTTGTCTTTTCTCTTTACCTTCTCTCAGATTGTGAGGGCTCCTAGGATTAGGAGAGGGTACACCTATTGAGCTTATTGGATAGTCTTCTTCCAAACCATAGGCAGGTGCCGAACGGTAGGGAAGGAAGAAAACCAACAAGCTTAACGGTGGTGTACAGAAGGTAATAAGTAAAGACATATAAAGGGATTAGAATAATGGCAAAGGAAAATGCGATCACCATCATTCACGACAAAGACCATGTATACCCCTGCCACTCCTATATCACCTTTTCATTTCTACAGAACATCCCGTATTATTACGAACATCCACTTCCATTGGATAAATCCATCGTATGGTTATATACGAGCTCGAAGGAACTTTTTCGAGGATGGATTCTGGTTCTGGAGAAATTGAATAAGATTATTCAGATGTCTTTTCTCTTTACCTTCTCTCAGGTTGCGAGGGATCCTAGGATTAGGAGAGTACACCTATTACGTTTATTGGATAGTCTTCTTCCAAACCTTAGGCTGGTGCCGAAAGGTAGGGAATGAAGAAAACCAATTAGCGTAAAGGAGGTGTACAGAAGGTAATAAGTAAAGACATAATAAAGGGATTGGAGTGAGGGCAGGTAAGTATATGGTTACTGTCATGAATCAGGATAATGAAAGAGGCGTTACTAGGAATACCGGGTTAACCCTTTTGAAACATTTTCATGTTTCAGTTTCACTATGCGATGTTAATTAATAACTGTTTTCCCAGTTGGAATCTAACTCCAGGGTATGTATTTACCAGATCAGTTTCTCACATCTGTATGATATTATAGATGCTGAGTGGGAGTAAGATATTGGGAATTGGGTGATTAGATCCTAATTATATCGGAATTCGTTGTAATTAGTGATATTTGAGGAAATCAACTAGATTTTGCCGGATGGCAAATATTTGGTTATGAATATCCGTTGTTATGCACCAATTTCAAACTGATATATCTGTACATTTATTTTATAAAGTGAGATATAACTTTTTGATATTGTGTCTATGGCATTTACCTATATCAGTTGGTGATTAGGTAAGGTGCATTCAACAGCGTGTAATTCTTCTTAACCATAGTACAGTTTTTCAACCTACAACGCACAGAGTTTGAGTTATTGAACTCAGTGGACTTGTACAAAGTATTGTATGTTGTCCAGTGTCGATTACGACAATGGGGTTGGTGCTCATACTATATTCTGTTTACTTGTGACTTCTCCAGTTCTGGACAAGTATTTCGTTGAAATGCATGGTCCAGATTTTGAGAAGTTATAGGTATAAGAATAAAGTAAAGAACCATTTGTTGGAAGTATCAGGATTCCTCGATGAAGTCAAAGATGTAGATACTTGTGTTTGGTATTCTGCTGATAGTAATGGTTTTGAGAACTTGCTTCTCTTTCGGGTTACTCATATGTGGATGTACTCCTAGATGAGTAATGTTGATTGTCCTCTTTCCATTTGGTTCATATGCACTGGAGACAGCTGCATAATTTTGAATCTAGTTCAAATTAGATTAGTGCTTTTGTTTCTATATTAGGTATATATAGAATCAATTTATATCTTAACGATGTTAAGGTATAGGGAGTTGTTCGGCTGATGCTTAAAACCGGAATCCGAATAAACTCAAGGCACGTTTCAGTAATGGCTGTTTGTGGGTTATCCCTGGCTTTGACGAGGGATAATTTTCTACCATCAGGAAGATCAATATTTATATTGTTCTTGACTCGCCGCTGTTTTAATAAAATGGACTTTTTCAGAAAACACAAGTGGGAGTATGGTAGAACAGGAAGTTATTCCAGAACTACAAACGATTACTGGAAATTTAATAGAACATAAGGATTCAATTGGATTTGATGTTCCATTAGCCACTCCGCAGATTTTGGTGGGTAACCTCAGGCACCCGAGAGGTACTTCGGTCTTCTCAGCGACGGTGACAGGGAGGTTCTTGTTTACCTAGACTTGCCATTGCTGTTGTTCTAGACTATAAGACCCGGTAGGAGGATGAGTATAGCGTCGTTCTAAACTAGTTTTAGAAGTGCACGTATATATGACTCTGCCGGAGGGTTGTTGTAGTCAGTGGGAGCAGCGGAAGCATAGTAGGCAAGTAGCTTGTGTCCATTTATAGACTAAAGCAGGTATAGTGGAAATAGATCATCTATTTTTGATGTGACAGTCATAGGCTTTGACTTCATCAGAATAGGAGATAAATCTGGTAAGATGGTAGTAGAGAGTGATGTCCAGGTATTGGGATGACATGCACTTGATAGGAAAGGATATTCCTATACTACGATCGGTTATACTATGGTTGTCACAAAGTTGTTTCTCCACATTGCATATGGATATAATATCAGGTTTTCTGGTTACTAGATCTATGGTTTTAGATCTAGATTTGGGAAGTATCCCAATCTGGGTACTTTGACATTAAATGGATAACTCCTGGCAGGGTGGTGTACCTGCAGGTGATGGAGTCACCCTCTCTAAAGGTGTCTTACAGACTAAAGGGGAGAGGGATCTGTATGATTAGCATATCACTTGCTTAGGCAATTGAGTTAATCATGAAATGTCAAGTACCACACCAGATATTGTTTTTGTACTAGATGCAATATGCAGATATATTAATCCAATCCTGGAGAAACATTGGGAAGCAGTTAATGAACATAAGTGAATGTTCTCGAGAAATGATTACGGCAGCCTCCTTCAGGAGACGGTTATCATTTCAGGCTTCTAAGGTGACCTGGATGACAGAGTGACTGTCAGAGTTATAGTTTTCCCTCTTTTGAGGGACAGTTTGTTGGATAGGTGGTCCAAGCGGATACTGAGAAAAGGCATGGCACATGATACTGATTAAATTCAGTGGACAATACAGTCTAAGTAGTTTGCTGGATTTGGAGTTCATTTGTGAACTGGGTCCCATCAGATATCCAGACAAATTCTAAGACAAGTATTGCTCATTTCGGGAGATAGTTTTCTCCGCGAAGTTGAGATTAAGAGAGATACAGAAAGAAACATTAGAGCGGATCCACTCACTAAGGATATTTCTCGAACGCAATCATTTTCGCAAACAGGCTTTGCGAAACTGATTAGTAGAGAAGTTGGGTGTTCGGTATCACACGGGCTGTGAGTATGCGACATCGCAATAATTGGCCTTAAGTGCAAGTGGGAGATTGTTGGCTATAGTGCCCTCAAGGCAATTATCATAGTCGCGGACTTGTGATTATGATGATTGAGTGAGGACCTATACCGATAAAACCGTCTTACTCAAGATGATAGTATGCTATCTGGTTTGTCTTTATCATCATATACATGTTGATAGAGCCCATAGGATTCTTGCTTGACTGCCAGCATTGTGATGGCGATCACATACGTGGGAGCTGGGGGTCTATAAGCACATCCTTAAATGTCCCTAGTCGTAGGAGTATCGAGACCGGGCATCGGTACTCCAGTGTAGACTAGTGTATACTGATTGAGACCCCGACGAGGGGCGGTGGCCAGGTCTCACAAGCCATTGGTGTTAGTTTGTTCACCTAAGATAGTATACAGGTGCTCATTGGGTTATGAGTACACTGGACGGACTCGCCGGGAACCTGCTAGTTGGTATTATACCTATTTTCAGATAGCAGTTCCCAGGTGACATGTGTACAGGTTAGTCTGTCGACCTGAGATCGTCATTTTTCTCGTGTGAGTTCCCACTGTGCTTTGATTACTACCCTACTACGGCTCAAAGGAGTCGTGCAGACAGGTTTTAGTTGGGTACAGTCCCAAGCCACATGGAGGCAGTGATCGGATCGTCGGGGATTCGTCTCTCCCGGTATTGGGGGATGATGTCGCGTTGTGTACGGATGGCCATCACCATAAATCCGTGGCCACGGTGGACGAGAATTACCGATCCAGGATCGATAGTTTCTCAGGTGGTGATGGGTTTCATACCGGCACTAAATGTCGCGTTGTTGGGGGTCTGACTTTATCCACCCCCCTAGACTTGATATGCGATACTCTTAGACGAACAGACCGGACTGTACGGATATTGTCACTGTCAGGCTCAGTAGGGGTTCAGGATGAGTTTGCTCGTCGGCCTCCCTTTCGCTCAATACCTGGGTAGTCGTTACGTACAGCTAGTGCCGCTGACGTGCTTGTGGTTAAACCCACTGCCAGCGTATTGACGAGTCTTTAGAGTCCCACACAGAGGGTTTTCACGGTTCAGGCGATATGGTGTACATGTTGTATGTTGATACATACGGGCGTCCGATTAAATATGTGCACTTGCTGTGCAGACTTTAATCGGACGGTTGATAATACTATCGGCTTAGGATTAAGCCGGGTTATTAAATCAGGTTTTGATTTAATAATTGATATATGTATTTGAATATACGTATTCTAGTATTATTGTTCACTATTCATTTTCTCTCTCGGCTATTCGTATTTTGGTACGAATACGCGTATATGTATTTCGGTACAAGTACCGGAAGTATTCCGTATTTTATACAGAATAGCTTCTAGAAGGTGCCACCTCATTAATGATTTTCTTTATTGAAAATTATTTAGGAAATGAGGTGGAAAGAAGGTATGGTTTTGAGGCATGGTGCAAAGTAAGGTGCACATTTGTTTAATGGTTTTTAATGCAAAGTGTTGGAAAAAAGAAATGATTTTTTTTGAGAGAGGGAGAGGGGGGCCGGCCACCATTGTGAGAATGGGTTTTTCATTTGGTTTTTGGTGTATGATTCAATTAACATGCTAGCTCTCACTCTCTCACTCTCTCATTCACAAAAGAAACTTAACCATTTTCCTATGCTCATGCCAAAAGCTTCACCACCTTCATTCATCTTCCATGGATGCTCTCTTGAGCTCAAGGGATGAGAGAAAATCATAGTGACACACTAGTACACCCCCACTCTCCATCGCTAGCAACTTTGGAGCGTCGGTTACCTCGTTTGTCGAGGTTGGAGCTTGCGCCGTTTCCCTCGGGTGGATCATCGGAGACGAAGGAAGACCGGCAATCAAACGACATCAAGGAATCGCTAGGAGCTTGGAATGAAGATCGAAGGACTCGGATCATCTCGGTATAAAGATTCTAACTCTTAGTTAGCTCGCTAGTTTTGGGTTTAAGGTTGATCCGGGATTCGAGTCGCGGTAGCGCCGGTTTAGAAAATTTTCGTTCTGCATTTTGGCCGCGTTTTGACGGCCGGGGCGCTGCCGGGACCCTTCACGTATATCAATGGTCATCATGTTCTGGCTGGCCTCTAGCAGTAGCCTGATCCTCTGGTGCCGATCAACACATTCGGGGAATCTCGTAACAGCGATCTTTCAAACGCTCATGGCGCGAAAACACAATAAGACGACGCCTCCACATGCAATCGTATGCCTATGGAATCACGCCCTGGTCAGTCCTCATCCGTGACGAGCTCATGCTGACGCAACTCTAGCTGTAGCTCTCTCTGCCCGTGAAATCGTGGCAGCAAAATCATAACCAGTATCGATGAGGATAGATCATAGGAATGAATATAATACTGTGCAAGGAAATGTACATCCTAAGGCTTCTTAAGCTGAGTAGCGTATCGTAAATATGCCGCGGAATATACGTACGGTACGTCACTCTACTGAAATCACCTACTCTATCAACCAAGGGTCATCCTACGCGACGAAAGTTCGGGTATAATACCCCCTCGACTAAGTCTAAGTTCCGTAAGGTCAAGCCTAAGTTCCGTATATATATAAACGCTCTAGGCTCCATATAGTCAAACTTAGACTCAAACCAAGGTTAACCTAGCGCTCTGATACCAACTTTGTCACGACCCAAAATAGCCCGTGACTGGCACTTGAATCATATGAAGCTTATAGGACCCCATCTAATTCAAGTAAGCCAAAAGCCCAGAAACCTAAAACCATTTTAAGAAGTAAATAAGAAACTAGTTTTAAAAACAAGGTTTTTAAAATAGGTAAGCCGAATATGCATTTTAAATCCTCCATATCTTTTCTAAAAATTTCGGCAGAGTTTCCTTTGTAAATACTGGCCCCGAACGGGGTACAACAAGAATAATATATATGCAATGATAAAAGGCATCCCCAAGCGGGAGCTAGCTCTTCGTCAATCGACGGTTACAACCACGCAAGTAATATAATATACAACGCCAAAGGGCGAGGATCAAAACTCAAAAAGAAACTCAAAATCAACATGAAAACCATAGTACGACAACGCGCGACTCTAAGGTCGAAATAATACATAACTGGTTTTCTAAGTCTGAAACAATATACAAATTTTGGTTGATGGAATGACTAGATACAACAGAATAAAATAAATACAAGGGTGGTCACTGTAGGGTTCCTAGGCACTCTTTTGAAGGTTCATAACGCATCAAACATGCACGTATAAAATTTTAGACATGCCGAACAACCCAAAGCCGGGATCTTTGCTAGATTATTAGGGTTAAGCATATAAGATTACATCTTTTAAGCTACGTGTGAGGGATTACAACCTTTGTAGTCCGTTCCTTCGCTTCACAAGCTCCGAGTAGAAGTCCCTTCGCCGCGATCCACGATCTCCCGGACTCAAGAGAGGCTCCACGACTCGAACGATCCATGCTAGCTTGAAGTGTTCCAAATCTCCGATGATCTACGTCGAAGTATCAATAACTCAAGCTTTCTCACTCTAAAGAGATGAACACCCTAATCTCATGGGCTAGATGAGATGAGGATGAGAGAGTAGTATTTATGCTTTCTTTTTAAATCATTTTCTCATAATTCATCATCACAAAATGAATTTCTAGTGAGCTCAAAATCAAGAGAGAAGAAGATGATAATGGAAAATGATAATTCCTTTTTTGATGAATAGAAAATCTATATGATTGATATATCAACCATGGTCAAGGATGAGTGGCTAAGAGTTTGTAGAGAATAAACTAGAGTTAGGGTTTGGTTAGGTTAAGTTATGAGTCATGTAAAAATATCAACCATAATATCTTAAGCATGACAAAAACAAAGCTTCTAGAAGGTGCAAGAAGAAGCTAACCCTAATCAAACCCTAATCCCTTTTAATCATCCTTAAACATGTTTAATAATAAATCATATCATGTCACAATAATATATCACATATATATTATATATTTGCAACAAAAGAAAATAATACAATTAACATATATCGCATATATATCAATGTATCATCCAGTGAGAAAATGAAATAGTAAAGCGAGCCAATATTAGATAATGTAATACAATATATCATATATATTATTATACATTAAATCATCGAATCAACACTTGATCTGACGATCCGGCTATATCGAATATTACCGACTAATATATCATTTACCGATTCATCGAATCAACACTTGATCCGATGACTCGGTTCATATCTAAATATCGTGAGAATATAATACGGTATCTCATATCGCATTATTCTCGGTCCTGCACATATCACATATGTGCCTCTACTCCGTTTCGCCTGAGCCAAGAAACCTCTGTGTAGGACTCTAAAGAATTGTCAATACGCCGGTAGCAGGTGATGATCTTATCAAACACCCACAAGCTGCAAGCGGTCAGCTAAACGTAACAGCCACCCAGGTATTGAGCGATCAGAAGATCAACAAGCTAGCCTGTGTATTCTCCTGTGAATCCAATCAGTAACACTCCCGTACAGTCCGGTCTGTTCGTCTGATATGTCGCATATCAAGTCTAGGGGTGGTAAACGTCAGACCCCAGTAACCGATAAGTCGTGTCGATGTGTGGCTCATAACGGGTCGAGAAACTACTAGTAACACTTACCAGTAAATCTCTATATCAGCCCTGGCCAGGGACTTCCAGTTATAGCCAATCGAACACAGCACAACATCAACTCCCTATACCGGGAGAGACGAATCCCCTCCTATCGCTCATTGCCTCCATATGATTTGGGACTGTACCCAAAAGCCACTGTTTTGCATGCCCTCTTGGACGTGGTAAGGTGGAAATCAAAGCACAGTGGGAATCACACAAGACAGTATGACGATCTCGGGTCTACAGACTACCCTGTACCGGTGTCACCGGAGAACTGCCATCTGACGTGTGGTATATCACCATCTGGGAGTTCTCGGCGAGTCCGTCCAGTGTACCCAGTCTCCACTGAGCACCCGTACACCATCTCTGATGTCAAACACTGATGGATATGGGATCATCCATCACCCATCATATGGGTCAAGATGCGTATACGCTAGTCTACTCTGGTGTATCGATGCCCTGTCTCGATATACCCTCGACTAGGAACAGTTATAGGATGTACTCATCGACTGCTATGGCCCCACTAGTATGATCTCATCACAGTCCCAGTAGTCGAGTACAAATCCTAAGGGCTTTATCAACATGTGAGAGAAAAACAGTAAACCAATACAAGTCAACATGTTAAGATAAAGTGAAACCAAATAGCATACTATCATGACGAGCAAGAAAGTCCTCTCTATATATATCCAAGCATCCATTATAATATACATCATATGTACAACAATGGCCTCTAGGGCATATACATAACTAACAATCTCCCACTTGCACTAAGGCCAGCTGCTGTAGTATCTCATACCTAGCATCCCGAATAATCTCTCAAACTGTATCTGGGGAATAACCTTCGTGAATGGATCCGCAGTGTTGTCCTTCGTATCTACTCTCCTGACCTCGATCTCCCGGCGATCAACTATCTCCCTGATCAGGTGATACCGCCTCAGAATATGTCTGGACTTTTGATGGGACCTGGGTTCCTTGGCTAACGCCACAGCTCCATTGTTATCGCAATACAGAGGTATTGGATGCTCAATGGATGGAACCACACCAAGTTCACTAATGAACTTCTTTATCCAGACAGCCTCCTTGGCAGCATCGTTGGCAGCGATGTATTCAGCCTCCATCGTCGAGTCTGCAACGGTATCCTGTTTGGAACTTTTCCAACATACCGCCCCTCCATTGAGGGTAAAGACAAAACCCGAATGCGACTTAGAGTCGTCCTTATCACTTTGGAAGCTGGAATCGGTAAAGGACTCCACCTGGAGTTCTCCGTTACCATACACCAAGAACATCTCCTTAGTTCTTCGTAAGTACTTGAGAATGTTCTTCACAGCTGTCCAGTGACTCTCTCCAGGATCTGCTTGATACCGACTCACTACACTTAGTGAGTATGCTACATCGGGTCTGGTACATAGCATCGCATACATGATAGAGCCTACTGCCGAAGCATAGGGTATCCCTTGCATGCGAGCTCTCTCCAAATCAGTCTTGGGAGACATCTCTTTAGAGAGAGTGAGTCCAGAGATCGTGGGTTGGTTCCCACGCTTGGACTTTTCCATACTAAACCTCTTTAGTATGGTGTCAATGTACCTGGATTGGGACAATCCCAGTATCCGTTTAGATCTATCTCTATAGATCATGATTCCCAATATGCAGGAGGCATCACCTAGATCTTTCATTGAGAATCTCTGTGATAAGAAGAGTTTGACTGATTGCAGCATAGGAATATCATTTCCTATCAAGAGTATGTCATCCACGTACAATACGAGGAAGACAACCTAACTCTCTGCTACCTTCTTATAGATACAAGGTTCATCTATATTTTTGATGAAGTCAAACTCTTTGACTACAACATCAAAACAGATGTTCCAACTCCGTGATGCTTGCTTTAACCCATAAATGGATTTAAGCAGCTTGCACACCTTTCCGCTGCTCCCACTATCTACAAAGCCCTATGGCTGAGTCATGTACACGCTCTCTTCTAAATCACCGTTTAGAAAGGCGGTCTTAACATCCATTTGCCAGATTTCGTAGTCATGGTATGCAGCAATGGCAAGTAAGATCCGGATGGACTTAAGCATAGCCACTGGAGAAAAGGTTTCGTCATAATCCATACCTGGTCGTTGACGAAAATCCTTTGCTACAAGTCTAGCTTTGAAAGTCTCAACTTTTCCATCTACACCAAATTTCCTTTTAAAAATCCACTTGCTCCCAATGGGTTTTACCCCTTCAGGAGCATTTTCTAAAATCCATACTTTATTGGTGTACATGGATTCCATCTCAGATCGCATTGCATCCAGCCATTTCATAGAGTCACCACTCGTGATGGCCTGCTCAAAACTAGTCGGGTCATCATCATCCATGATGCAATCCTCACTTCCACCATCAATGAGAAAACCGTAGTATCTCTCAGGTGGACGAGAAACCCTACTAGATCGGCGGAGAAGCTGGGGTTCATCGGGTACTACTGAATCCTCTGGTTCCACTAAATCATCTGTTGTAGTTTGTTCTGCTGGAACTTCTTCCAGTTCTACCTCAGAGCCACTAATCTCTTTTGCAAGAAATTCCTTTTCTAAAAAGGTGGCGTGTTGATCAACAAACACCCTTTGTTCCTCACTGTGGTAGAAAATATACCCTCGCGAATGCTTCAGATATCCAATAAACTTACATAAAACAGATCTTGCCTCGAGTTTGTCCGGGTTTCGTCTTTTGACATAAGATGGGCAACCCCATATCTTAACAAAATTAAGATATGGTCTCTTCCCTTCCCATATCTCATATGGGGTGGTAGGCACAGATTTGGTAGGAACTTTATTCAGTATGTATGCCGCTGTCTCAAGCGCATACCCCCAGAAGGAAATAGGTAATTCAGCAGTGCTCATCATTGAGCACACTATATCTAATAGGGTGCGATTTCTTCGTTCCGATACACCGTTGTGCTGTGGTGTATAAGGAGGAGTAAGCTGAAAGAGAATCCCATTCTCTTTTAGATAATCTAGGAACTCACTGCTTAAGTATTCACCTCCTCGATCAGATCGAAGAATCTTAATACTTTTGCTCGTTTGGTTCTCTACTTCGTGCTTATATTCTCTGAATTTCTCAAAAGCTTCAGACTTGTGTTTCATCAGAAACACATGTCCGTATCTAGAGAGATCGTCAGTGAATGTAATGAAGTAGGAAGAACCGTTCCTGGCATGCGTAGACATGGGACCACATACATCACTATGTATTAGTCCTAAGAGTTCAGTAACTCTTTCTCTGTGTCCACTAAACGGAGCTTTGGTCATTTTTCCTTTGAGACATGAATGGCAAGTATCATAAGATGATAATTCGAACGGATTCAAATAACCATCCTTATGTAACTTAGCCAGTCGTGTCGCATTGATATGACCAAGTCTACAATGCCACAAGTAGGATTCGTTCATATCTGAACTTTTCCTCTTGTGTGTGTTCTGTATATTCAGGACTGTATTCTGATTCAGAATGAATATGCCATTATGTAACGAGCCTGATGTAATCAACTTTTGATCTAGGAATATGTTCATAACATTATTCTTTACTACAAAATTATATCCTTCTTTACTTAATAAAGAAACTGATATAATATTGCACATCATGTTCGGTATATAATAGCACTCATTTAGAATCAGTGTATTACGACTTGGTAATACAAGGTGATATTCGCCAACTGCTTTGGATATAATACTGGCACCGTTCCCTACTAGAACGGAATGATCACCTTTTCCCAGTTCTCTACCTTTTCGTAGCCCATGTAACAATTTACATATATGGGATCCTGATCCGGTATCCAATACCCAGGACGTAGGGTGAACTGAGAAACAGTTCTCAATAACTAACACACCCGAAGAAGATGCATCAACATGCATGTTCTTTTGGGTGGCGTGAGAATCCAGATATTCTCCTGTTTCCTGTTCAGTCTTATAACTCTTATAAGAAAGAACGGGTCCAACGTTCCCTTGCTCAGTACAATAATCGGGTTCAATCAATACATCCATATTATTATCTTGATTATGGCCTGACATGGTCACTACCTGGAGAGAGAGAGAAGAAAACACTTTAGCGTATGCTCTTGCAAGATTAGATTGGTTATTATCTTATCTAATCAGGATGTCTCCCATTGTTTTTATCAAATCTGCCTTCAAACCCAAAAAAGGTAAGATTAGCCGGGATTAATTACACCCTACAATTTCGTCAATTTTTCAGCCAGATCGGTGTCGGTATTTTGAGGGAGGTTCCCCGTGCTTTCGCACGGACCTAATTAAAGTAAACCTCGTTTTCCCAGAGGCGTAACCCCGTTAACACTTTTCTAGACACCTACTTGATCGGCTAATTGTCCTGTGTAAAACTCTCCCAGGAGTAACTCTTACTCGCAGTGGGTATCGGGATCCAACTATCTCATAGGAGGTATGCAGTCTCATTGCAAATTTCAACGCTTGAAATTCCCGATAATATTTTGCCTCTAGTGTCCTATGACCTTGACGGAGGTCAACAAACCATAGGCTACTAGTCAAGTTCAACCCGTCTTTTCTTGATTGAATTAAACCCACCCGCATGACCCTTGACGGAGGTCAACAAGGCCGTACGACTATCCTAATCTAATCTGCATCAAATGCATAAGCACATAAAAAACTAGTCAGCTACCGTACACTACGCCTTGACGGAGGTCAACAAACATAGCACGAATACTAAATAGGACTTATCTGAAATAACGGAGGGCTACGTCAGGTTTTTCTGAAAACCTATTGCGTAATGAACTTGATATCATCGTAGAATCGAGTAGTTTTTGAAAAAGGAGTGTTTTTGAGGCTTTTCTTAGTTTCGCTAAAGGGGTCACTCCCTGTGAAGGGATCGTCGGCCCTTTCCTCATCGAATATGATGCAGGATATATCATATATACCGCTGTGCAAAGCAAGAACTATATAAGCTGTCAAAACTAAACCGCGAGTTTGTAGCATCTGCCAGTTTCGCTAAAGAGGTCACTCCCGGTGAAGGGATCTCGGCTCTTTCCTCATCGAATAAGGTGCATGGCATATCATATATACCGCTGTGCAAAGCAAAACTGTAGCTACCCTTTTTATAAAGTTTTGATTCTACAACATCTTTAAGTTTCTTTTCTTTTTATTAATCTCATTAATAAAATCCCATCAGCTTATGCTTCCTAAGCATCACAGAAAAAACGAAAGCAGTAATATTTATATATCAGCATATATATATAGTATAAGCATTCGTCTCAGGCAGTAATATGATCTCATCACAGAACATTGCAGCAGAAGAACATATATGAAATATTGGATATACTAGGACGTTCGTGTTTTCAATACGAGCCTGTATAAAACACGGATTCCACGGTCGCGACGAGTAGCCAAACCCACATCCCAAGACCCCTACGAGAGCGGCAAGTAACACTGCCAATTCTAGGGTTAGGAGACCCGGTCTCGACTCCTTGAGATGGCCTCCCACTGGACCCTATAACCTGGTTACTTGTGCTCCCCACCTTGGGTCTACCTAATGCGGAAAAGTAAATAATATACAAGGGTGACAACAACCTCAACCTGGAAGTGCCCCAAATAAAAGAATATTACATTACAAATGAATTTTACATGAATGAAAATAAAAACCCTCATCTCACATAAAACCCCCGGCTATTCAGAACACGACGATCCAATATAACATATCACAGCAACACATAATATCACATATCATCAACGTAAGTAAATATGCGCATCCCAATTGTCGTTGACATATAGCAACGAAACCGGCGATATCACATATTACACTTACGGTCACAGAAAAGAAAGTGTAAAACTACAACATTTGGAATCCACAATCACTTTAGACATCGTAAATCCGAAATATCACATACTTCGCATTTCATGCCTAACTCTATGAATTCCACATATTGTATCACATTCCAGATAAATAGACAGTATTAAACTTTTCGAATAGATAATCAAATACCCAAAATTTCCTAAAGTGCTCAACACTTGAGCGAAGTTCAAATAATCCCAGAATATGTCACAGTACCAGTGATCCAGCCGTAGAAGGGTCAAGCCAACGCCTCACATGTGGCACGCCGTACTGCCCCAAACCCGAAGGTTCAAAAGGCAGTTCAAGACGGTCACATAATCGAGTTAAAGTTTGTTGTCTTCTAGAGGGTCCACCGCTTAACTTGTACAATTTTTCCAAAAGATTTAAACCCGATAAAAATTCAACACTTGAAAGTTTGCCGTGGCAGGAAAAAGTGAGTTAATGATATCTGTTCAAACAGTTTAACAGTTTCTAAATATCCGGAAAAATAACGAATTTAAATTTTCCGATCGAATCTACGATTACAAAATAAACCCCAGATTAAACAACACTTGAATCACTTTTAAAAATACCCAGAAGCATCAACAAGCACCTACGGATATTACCATGAAATCCACGTGTCCTAATTCCAAAATTCCGCCGCGGAACCGCCGCGAAAAGCATGTTTTCGCCGCGGTTCCGCCGCGGTTTAATGGAGTTGTCGGCCCGTGTTTCATGGTAATTCTTAGAATTCCCTGCTGATTTTTTAGGTATTTTTAATTCAGAAAAATCCCAAATTTTGAAAAATTTCCAGAGAGGGGTTAAATTTTCTCGGTTCGGGTTCGATCGGAGTTTTAACTTCGCAAACACATCGCCTAATGCTCTAGCTAGGCTCTGATACCACTGTAGGTCAGGCAGCCACCCCATCCAATGGGGTCGCCGTGGCACCAACGAGTCCCTCAGCCGCTACTTTTTACGCATGCCCCCTCGCGAGGACTACAACCCGCCGGAACACCTTCCGGTCTCGGGACACCCTGGGGGTAAGAGCCTATGCTTCGCCACACTGTCACACAGTGAGAACCCCCCATAGGTCGACATCCAATGCCTAGTAGCTCTGATACTACTGTAGGGTTCCTAGGCACTCTTGTGAAGGTTCATAATGCATCAAACATGCACGAATAAAATTTTAGACGTGCCGAACAACCCAAAGCCGGGATCTTTGCTAGATTATTAGGGTTAAGCATACAAGATTACATCTTTTAAGCTACGTGTGATGGATTACAACCTTTGTAGTCCGCTCCTTCGCTTCACAAGCTCCGAGTAGAAGTCCCTTCGCCGCGATCCACGATCTCCCGGACTCAAGAGAGGCTCCACGACTCGAACGATCCATGCTAGCTTGAAGTGTTCCAAATCCCGGACTCAAGAGAGGCACAACGGGGGTGAGTTGCCAATTCGTGAATAGAAAATATCGCAGAGCAGAAATCGTATGCATGACACAATCCTAGGTCAATACGATCAGTAATAATATATCCTCAAATGAATAATTCTGAAGCATGATAAGGTGGCAATGTAACATCTATACATGAGTGCAGTGCCTAGTGCTCGTGCCAGTGCCTTAGATAATAATATATCATGAATATGAGGTATGATCAATGTAATCAATATGAATCAATGTCTGTATGAATGTGGATCTCGTCCATGTGTCACCTAATGACAAAAGCATCATACATGTAAATATCATAAAGCATATGCATAGAAGTATGAGGATGTAAATCAACACGTGTTGCTCGCGACATATCAAAATCATGGAACCTGAGTATCAAGCATCGACACTCGAAAATATCATGAAACCTGTGCCTAGCATCGGCATGTAAATCCTCATATATCGGGCTCCGTCAGTGCGGATCGGCCCCATCTCTCGGCTCCGGTCGGTATCCTCCGGATATCCGCCAAGCTCAAATACAATCACCGGTAGGTACTCGCCACCCTGCCAGGCTCATCGTCTGCTCCATGAAAAACATTTCTCGCCCCGGGGAACCATACCGGGTCCACCATGAACCCGCAAATGGATCATCCAACTCCTCGAATCGAGTTTCAAGCACACATCTCAGAACCGAGAAAACGCATAGTGGACGCACTGAAATATTATATCAAGGGTAACCGGGTTTTTAAAACAATACATACTCTCTTTTGAAATACCTACGGTTCCCAATCCAGAAATATCATGAAAACAACATATCTCAATGTGTATAATCAAAAGCATGATGTATGCGACATGTAAAAGAAATGTAAGCATATCAGTATATCATGCAATATGGAATAGTAATATGCACATATTGAGGGAAAACCGCTCTTTTAAAATGAATCAGTTTTAAAGAGTATCTTGCGGTTCCCAAATCTCTAATCAAGCCAGAATCATCTAGGTATGTGCAAATACTTATGTATGTAAATATGGGTGTACAATGGGTATGTACACAAGTATGCCATGCAAGAGATCATATACTGAATGCAAAAGTACTACAGTGTAGTGATATGGCAATTATCGATAATGAAGCGTGTGAGCCGGCAAGCAAGTGTACGTGGAACATATGCATCATCGATAATGGTGCTGGTGTCCTAACATCATGAGTTTAATATAACAATAAACATATTTAACATGCAATGCGATGCAAACAGTAAGGATATGCGGCAATGAATAATAACACAACAGTGCAGAATCTACATCAATGTAACTATGTCATATAGTTTTGCCATTTGAAATAAAACGAATCAGGGTTTTTAGTAAAATAAGGGCTACGGTGTTTTTAAGAAAAGATGCGCCTTTTGAGAATATCCGTAGAATCCCTTTGCTTATCTTTAAAATACTCCCGATCAGTTAGTTTTTGAAATAGGTGTGACATTGGCCTAGCCTAACATCTACTAGCAAAACTACAACTCTAACTAACAAGTCAGTCAAGAGGGGTATGGAAACCACCTAAATCTGAGTCGATATATATATATGTGTGTGTGTGTGTGTGTGTGTGTGTGTGTGTGTGTGTGTATTAGTTAGTGATCCCGCCTCAAAGGTACCACGTACGATACAATATCATATGACATTCTCGAGTCATGCGTGCGGATCTATCATCAATATGAAGCTCGTACGGTAAATCGTCGTACGACATCCCAAAAGATGGGTACGGGTCAATATCACATTCCTCTCATCAATTATCGGTATTCTTATTATCATATCCCATGATCTGGGGTACTGATCTAAGTCTAGTACAAATCGATGCCATCTATATGAATATAAATGCGTGTGTGAAACACACGTCTAAAGGCCCGCTAAAATCACATGTCGTATCCCAAATACGAATCACAATATCTCACCGATCTCACGCCACTATGCCCAATATCATCGACTCATCTCCAATTATCATACACTATCCTCATCATCACAGTATAGGTATAACAAGCAAGCGTGTGTGTATGTGTGGGTGTAAATCTATTCTAGGGTTCGCAACTAGAAACTACACTAGTTTACTTCTACGTCCTAATCTAGCCATAGTACACCTAATCTCATCTCAATTATCCACGACACACAATAAACTATCATAAATAGCATATATATACTATACTAAATATCGGACTGCGGGGGTGCTATACGCCATCCACCCGACTTTCCCCATAGATATAATCTATTCACCTTGCTTTCGCTTTCCGTTGCCGACGCCGCCACGCGCTTACTTGTCGTCTCGAAGTCTACGTGGGGTACCTACACATCATAACGTATCGCATCGCGTTAAAACCAAATCAAAACTAAAACGACACACGAAAACTAAAACAACACGCTTAAAAGCCTATAGGTTAGAATATATGGTTAGCCTTCGCAAAACAACCCGAAATCACTCGATATAGACGTACAAACGTCACGCGATCGAGATAACGCACAAATATCAAAATCTGGAAATCGAAATACGGAAAACCATAACTAAATTCAAAGCAGCAACTTATAAAAGTGTTCCCAGATTTCGTCTCAGGTGAAACCAAGGTTCCAAAACAACACTAGGGTGATATATAGGGTGTATGTGACCTTCAGAAGAAACCTGGGCCCTACCCCACACCAAGTGGCCAAGCCCCTATCACTGAAAATCCGGCCAGGCCGGCCCTGCATGATCCTATGGGGTTCGTATTTCTATAGAGGGTTCCTAGGGTCAATTCTAGTCCTGTGGATTTGTTTACTTTTCTAGTAAATTCCCCAGTTCATTCCAGATTTGCCTGCACACTCAAAGTCCACAAACCGACATGAAAGTTCTGAAAATCCGTATTTTGTGTTTCAGGTTTGGTATAAGTGTATGTTTTGGGTTAATCACACCATTAGGGGTTTAAGCTTACTCAAAATACTCAAGTTCACCACACAAGCTCAACTTAAACCCTAACCTTCTCTAGGTTTTGCCCAAAGTGCACTAAACCTTACCAAAACGATTTTAAACTTGAAATGAGGATTGAGCACAAGAAATACGACACTAATTGTGAAGGGATTATCTCAATAGACACTCATGAATCCTCTTACAGCACCAAAACATAAACTTTCTTGGTCCATAGGGTTTCTTGAGGGCTTGTGTACAATTTTTGTGAAATGGGAGTGGGGTTTTGAGATGTTTATTGAGGTGTTTTGGGGGATTTTGTGAAGAGGGAGAGAGGGGCAGCAACAGCAGCAGCAATAGAGGATGAAGAGGAGAGAGATGTGTGAATAATTGGAGAGGGATGGCTCAAGACCAAGTCAACATAACCCTCACCTTTCTCTATCTTCACCGTACCCAATTCTTATCCTTTTTCTTTTCTTTTCTTTTCCTTTCCTAATAAATCAACAACCATGCCATAAACATGAAGAATGCCATGATAAAGAAAAATGTAACTCATGAAAAATAGACTTGTGCATATTTTGCAAAAAACGAGCTTAAAACGCGATTAGCGATTTTTAATCGCGATTAGCACTAAATTAGTGTCAAACTAAACATAAAAACTTAAAATTTGCATAATTTACATAAAACACCCTCTTTTAAATAATTTCCATAATTTTCAAAAAATTTCCCCATTTTATCGGTATTTAATTATACCGAAACATTAAAATATTTCTTAAAAATAATATTAAATTATTAAAAATTCCCAAAAATAATATTTTATTTTTTTGAAATGTTACACTTTTCAAGTGGTAAAATTAATTCCATTGAAATATGACGGTTTGGTGATAGATTGAGAGTGTCCCTCACTATGTGATGTGGTTGAAGTTGATGCTATAGGATATCTCTAAGGTTTTAATCCTAACAGATAAGAGTATCTAGTTCTGATACCAATTGAAATAATCCTAGAGGGGTGTGTGTGTGTGTGTGTGTGTGTGAATAGGTTTATAGCAACAGTTCCCATAAATTAAAAATTCTACCAGCAAAGCAAATAAAACACAATTATAACTAGCAAGTAAAAGGGAGAGTCAGAGAAAATCAAGCGCAAACACAAGGCGATTTAAAGAGGTTCGAAAGATTTCCCAGTTCTCTTTCTTTAGACGTACGGACCCGTTCCATTAAACACGTCTCCACCGAGACCATTACGTTGCGCACTCGCAACCCTTTACAACCTCCTTCCAATTGAAACTAATCCTTACACCATTTCTTTTACAAAGACCCTTACAAATTTTCTCACTCACCAATAGGGACTAAGAGGTTAGTGAAATCGCACAGAGTGTATGAATGAAAGTTTAAGCACTTAAACAAATTTTTTTTTAATGATTTAAAAGGGTGCTGAAGTTTTTTATCTGTATGTTTTCTTGCCACCGTCAAATGAAAACCAAAGTCATGTATTAATAGACAAGAATATGCCGTTTGAAAAAAATGTTTTCAAATAAGATGTCATCAACAGCGACAACATGTAATTTGTAGACAGAGAAAATGTTCAATGTGACATTGTAGCAAATAAGAATGGGCTGTCTTTAATTGCAACGGTTTAAAGTATCAAAAAGTTTAGGTGTCGCAAACAAATTCAAAAATAGATGTCACTATCAACAATTGCTTGACAGTGACAGGGAGCGGGGCAATTTGAAAACCGATGTAGTAAGTTTGAAAAATATTTACAGTGATAACTCACGAATCATTTAATGCAATTTGAAAAATTTGCTATCCTTTGAAATATTTTTCAAAATCCATGGGTAACTTTCAAAATTGATGGGTGGCTTTCAAACATTAAATAAGTCAGGTTCAAAATTAACAGGAGGTCCCATATAAAATCAAGCAAACAAACCAACCTTCAACAAGTCATGTACGTTCATGCATTACAGGAAGTCCCAAATAAAATCAAGCATGCGTTGTTAGAAGTAGAATAAATTAATATCACAACGTGACTTAGCTTGGTAATTGCAATTTAAAAAAATTAAATATTATAAAAAAATTATGTAAAAATAATATTTAGAGTCAGCTTGTCGCCGTGAATCTATTGACACTAATTTTGTTCTCCGATAAAATAGTAATTTTAAACTCATTTTTTAATATAATAAAATTAATTTTAGTTTAAATAATTATTAGAAAATAACAAAAGTCTCCGAAAAACCATGAAAGTTATTTTTCAGGCTTTGGAGAAATTCAGTGATCATAATGACATATAATTTGTCAATTTTTATTGATTATAAAAAAATAACATTTTGAATAAAATATTGATGCGAAAATGCATACGTGGTGTTGTGTGTAATTCCCTAATATCTTAGTCTTTTTACATTTGATTTCTAAAGAATTAGGTGAAATAAACCCAAAAACTCAAAATGCGAGTCTTCATCTTCACTAGTCATTATGCAACTTGTATACGACTCGCCTTACTTTTTGCGGGTTTCAATTTTTATATTAATGTTTAGCTTTGTGAAGTCCCAACTTGTCCTCCAACCTCCATTGGATATAACAATATAGATTTTTCCTACGTCCTCCATCTTACGCTTGTGTAGTGAGATATCTGATATCCTGAAACTTATTCTCAAACACGACCAATCTTATATACAGTTTTATAAAATATGCAATAATAAACACATGTATGTATCTATTAATATTGTACTATATCATCCAAACTAAATAATCTGATTACGAAAATCCATAAGTCATCATCTTCATTTCACATAATTGCTAGATTTATTTTAAATAAAATTTTTATGACATGCAAAGGAAACCATATTAGTTGTGATATGCAAAATAACGGCTAAATACCATACTTTTTATTTTTGTTCAATACTTATATTTTTTTGTGACATGTTAGCGTAGTTAGCGCATGGGGTAATGACCTACCCCACACGTATACATGAACCCTAATCCATAAATCGAGATGTTAAGCTAAAGAAAAAATATTTCATTAAAATACCCTCAAGTTCAATATACGGTTTTTAATCGACATTCTTTTCCTTGGAAATTACGTCCCTACAGCCCTCTTTAGGGGAGCCCTATTAAAAGATGGTGCAGATTATTGCACATCTTGGATCTTGTAGGTGAGATCGGAGCTTTTCACGGAGCGCGTTTTTGAAGGAAAATAAAATACAGGCTTTTAAAATAAAGTTAAACAAATTTAAAAATAACTTAATTATAATCTATTTGTAACTTAAAAGAAAACAATTTTGTAAAATACTCTAAATTAAAAAATTAAGTTTTATTAAAATACCTCAAATTTTTCAAAAGTTAGATTTTTAATTAAAATACCATAAACTCTTAAAAGCTAGGTGTTGTCACTAAAATACCACAAAAACTAAAATATATTTTTAATAAAAACTCTCGACATTTTAATTAATATATTTTTATCAAAAACACCCTCTAGGTTTATTATTTTTCAAAATAAGGTATCTTATATAAAAACCCCTCGAGTTTTTAAAGGACTATTTTACATAAATAACTTAAAATGCATAATGATATATTTTCACAAAATATCTAGATCTATAAAATTAGTAGCTAGCTGGTATATAGGTAGCAGATGTGTTTAAGTGATCTATTCTCTCTTAAGCCTCTGAGAGCCGGAGACAATCAGTATATATTATCACTTGCCTATCTCTCTCTCTCTATATATAAATCATATATTCACGAAAAATCATGTTACATGAATATAGACTCAAATATAACCCAACACATGATACTTGACATGGATACATAAACACTTGACATGACTCGTACTAAACCTTCATGCTTGATCCAATTTGACTCGAATCATGAATATATCTGACATGAAGCCTTACAATTGACATGGCTACATGAACTTGATATGAACTCAATCTTGAAAACTTGATACTATACATCATATTTTGTATTCATGGATTCGATCAAGACTTGTAATATTAATCATAAAATAATATACACGTGGTGTTGGAGGTAGTTTAAGTGTGAATCCAACGAAATTTTAGGAGTCCTCTTACTTCATGAATTCATGTCTACTAACACAAGCAATTTATCATGAGGGCCCGTGTTTCCAAGCCTCTGGGGCCATACTCTTGAGTTTGGAATACTTAAACACTAGGTTGAAGTCTTGTTACTAACACTTGATTCAGGCCTGTAGTTCCTTGCTCCTAGGGCCTTATCCCTGAGTTCGAGAATACTCTTGAGATTGGTTGATATTTACATTTGAACCGACGATAGGTTAGATTACCTTTCTTAGAGACCTTATAAGACACATTATCTTATGTTTACTCTCACACACTTATTACCTGTTATAATATTCAAGCTATATTACATTTCATATCTTATCTGTTATACATCATATTTCTTTTTGGGGACTTATCGAGCGCAAGTTCGCTGACAAACATTCCACCCATCCTTTTTTTTTGGAATGTTCGTCAGATAATTTAGAGACTGAGAAGGAGGAACCGACTACCGAGAACTACGACCAGCTTAGCTCACAAGCCGATCTTTAGATTTCTCTTTCCAGTTTCAGTTTATGTATGTCACTTGTTTAGGCATTTTATATTATTGTATTTTCTTTTCAGACAATCTATCAAATGTATTAAAGTTTGTTGAGGTGAATGTAAATAAACCAGTTTTGTTGAAAATATCATTCTCATATTATTCTTGCACTATGTATAGTTTCTTATTTATGCTTAACGTATTTGTTTTGAGAAATGATCATCTCTGAATAAATACGTTGCGGGCTTATCACGTGATCGTTACCTTCCATTGGGAAGCGGGGCGTGACAGGTTTTATTGATGGCCCATGCAGGTCTGTTCTGCATGAAATCGTAAGCAATATACCACAAGAATTATGAAATTCAATGACTTTTACATTTCTTTCAATTCAAATTTTCTTAAATCTATCCTAATATTTCTTTTTATCAAGGTGATGGATTCTCCAAACAACACTGGCAACAACATCAACGGCAACACACCATCACCTACTGTCGCATCTTTACCACCACCACCTGCTACAGCTCCGCTTAATGAATAGAGGATTCTATTTGAGGCGATCAAGAGCCTACTTGAGGGACAACAGGAGCATACTGCACTCCTTCACCAAGGACTAGCTCGCCCTAAAGCGGAGGCACCAGGCGTAAAACAATTTCGGACGTTGCATCTGAAAAACTTTTCTGGAAAAGAGAGCCCATTAGAAGCTGAAGAATGGGCTCAGAGCATCAAGGATGACCTAACAGCAGCCCAAGTTCCAAATGTGGCTTGGGTTCGTGCAGTGAAGCTCTAGTTCACGGACAACGTAAGGGTCTAGTGGAAGATGGAAGAAAGCCGTCTCACACAACCAATTGAGTGGAGACGTTCCGCGATCTCTTTGATGCTAAGTACTTCCCAGAAAATGCTAGGTTCGATATGGAACAAAAATTTATCCATCTGCAACAAGGCTCCATGTGGGTTAAATCGGTAGATGAGTACAATGTCGAATTCACCATGCTCGGCAGATAAATCTATCATCTTGAAATTTTTTATTCACTTAAACGCATCTGACACCAATGTCATATCAGGTTCGCTGCCCACTTGATTCCTATAGCCGAAATCCGGGCCAGGCGCTTTCAGCAAGGATTAGACCCTAACATCCAGGATGCTCTACAATAGAAGACTATCCAACTCATGAACTTGCTTTGAAGTTAGCCCGTCACTACGAAGCCGTTGTGAAGAATGTAACGATCCTAAATTTCTTATACTGTCCCTTTTGTTTTTATTAATAAAAGATGCCGTATTTTGGTTCTGGTTTCAGATTATAAGTTATTCTTGTAATTTACGAATAAGAAACTCCTTATAGCCCATTGATTAAGACTCTCCACTGTTGTTATATAGTCTGAGTGTTCGAATCCAAACAGTACCAATATTTTTTATTGTTTTTCTTTTTGACGTTTTAGAAGCCTAAAAGTTTGCATAAGTATCGCACGGAGTTACGAAAAGTTTCAGAAGAAAAGATCTATGAAAATGGACCAAACGAAGCGACTCGAGTACATGGCACAAACCTCAAGACCCTTGCTCACTTTCTGGCAGCCGAAAAGCCGCCACCTTCGGCCCCATAGCCCCAAAAGTCTCCATCTTTTTCACGTATATCCTTTCACCTTCCCTCAACTCTGTGTAATACTCCGAAACTCCCAAATCAATACAGAAACTCCCAGTCTCTTGAATTACCCCTTTTACTCACTTTTAATTTCATTTTTAATTTTCTTTTTAACACACTCTACCTCATTCCTCTCTTATAAATACTCTACTCATTCTAGCTTGCTTCCCTATGCTTATTACCCTTAAACTTTACTCTCTAAAAATTCTCTAGACATCTAATTCCCTCAAGTCAATCTCACCTTCATCTCGCGTCTTAGTTCTGTCACGTCCCGCTTCCCAGAGTACGCTAAAATAGGCATGTGACATAACCAACCATGCTACCCGTGGTTAGGAAAAATCCTTCCACAGTCACATTACGGCTGTAGAGATATCAAGAACAGTAAAGTAAACTAACTATCTAGTACATGTCCATAAGCCAGAGTAAAAGAGTCAAGAAATACTATAGTATGCGGAAGCAAAAGATCAAATAAACACCTGGAAAGTAAGACTGGATACCGACAGGATCCCTACCGCTCGATCTAACAGCGGCAATACTCCTGATCAGTCCGCAACAAAGGTAGAGAAACTGGGCCATGCAAAACCCAGACGTCAGCGCGTCATAACATCAAGCAATAATATGAAAACAGGGTAGCAAGACATGCAAGTATAATCATAAAAGGTATAGCAAGTGTAACAGCAATATAAATCAGGGTAGTGAAAGATAGTGTACAGTGAGTAATCTAAACTGGTCTATTGGGTTAAATACTCTCGAGTCTTTGAAATCAATTTGATGAATCATCGATGTAACTCAATAGTATCCCGTGCATGCCCGGGACCACGGTCTAAGACTCTCGGGCTGAAACCGTGATGTGCCGCTAGGCACTAACAGGAAAAGGGTACAGACCAACGATGTCAGCAGCATCGTCACGAGGCGGGCCTAGCCTCTAAAACTGATCAGTAAAAGCAAGCAACTGTCGAGTTACAAGTCAGGATTTCATCATTGATTTCCCCATATCCCCAAGTTATGTATGTCAAGTCAGGTATCCCGTAATCAAGAACTAATGCCAACACAGGATCAGGTAGGAGCAGGTTTGTCTGGATAGACAACAGGAACGGTCCGTGAGGACTACATGTCAGGTTTGTTGGCATTAGAACAAGATTAGGTAACAGGTCAAGCCATGGTACATCAGGTCAAGTCAAGAAGTGTACGGTACCATGTCGGGTCAAGTAATATGTGTGTAGCAAGTCATGTCAGGGTGTAAAAGATAACATGTGGGTGCTCATAAACAGCTAGCATAATCATGGCTATAAATAATCAAGCATGGTTATCAACAATACAATACATGTAATAGGTTAAGCAATAAATGCAGATTTAACTAATTAGCCGTACGGTTATCAGTTGTGTTTAAGAGATGGTGTTAGCATTATATGAATACAGTATGATAGATGTGAATGCTAAAAACCAGGTTAACAAGTATTGAGTAATCTTGGGATGCGACGACATGTATAATCTGTTCAATGGATGCAATTGTAATTAAACCGGTTAAAGATGCACACGGATGTCCGATAGGTTAATACTAGAGAAAAAAGGTAACACATCTATAAAATATTTGTGATCAAGTGGTCTAACATTTACAGGTGATTACTAGGTATAAACAACTAGATGCAACAATTAAGTTCCAAGTTCGAGATCAGAAAATATGTAACAGAACTTTATACGGTTAACTTGAAATCCAATACTTTCGATTCTATTTAGAGATTTAATAGGAAAATAAATAAATTAGAATAAGAATAGTTTGAATAGCATGTAGCAAGTTTCACTTGCCTCGACGGATCGCGAAGCGGTAAACGGAACGTCACGCATCGGCGGAAAAAGTCGTGACGCACGCACGGTACACGGAATGAGTCCAAACAACGAACAGTGGGATCACACGGGTCAGATGTCCTTGCTGGGTCGTCGAGATCGTCGACGGCCCGACCGGATTCCGGCAATCTAAAAACAACAGTGAATAAAAGAGAACAGAAAATGCACAAAGAAACAAGAAAAGAAGAAGGCAAAGAAAGGAAGAGGAATGGGACTAAACTGGCTTACTGGGTTGTAGTGGGGTGATCTGGTGATGGCGAGGTGAAGAGACGAAGACGAGGCGACGGGCACGGGCGAAGAAGGAAGGAAGAAAAGAAAAATATAATGGGGAAGACGAAGAGGGGGGAGAGAGAGACGCATTAATATTTAAGGGTAACAAATCTTTTATGCGTGTGCAGAGAGAGAGATAGAGAGAGATATATAAATTTTTTTAAAAATATAAAATACACTTTTTAGAGATAGAGAGAAAATCAGGAGAGAGAGAAAGATGAGAGAGAGAGAGAATCAGGAGAGAGAGAGAGACGAGACAGAGAGAGAGAGAGAATCAGGAGAGAGAGAGAGACGAGAGAGAGAGAGACGAGAGAGAGATATGTTAATTTTTTAAATGATTATAAAATATTTATATAGTTAAAGAAGGTTTGAATAATATTATAATATTAGTCCGTTTTGAGATTTTGGCAAATACAAATTTACTCCAAAACACGTCCGGGTCGGGTCTAAAAATTCAGATTTAAAATATGAAAAATATATGCGACTTCCGAATTTCAAAACGAATGCTCAGGTAACGAAGAAGTATACCCCCAATAATGGATGCACGTACGTGCGCGTAGCCATCCAAATACGTCCGTTTCACTGAACGGGACGAGAACAAGTTGTGCGGATGCTACCACGGGGTTAGGGGTATCATGCAGGCTATGAACTGCAATTTTAAATTATTTTACGTGATTTAAATTGTTATATGCAAAAGATGCGATACTAGATAAAATACCAATATATACTAACTCATGAGATGCACTAGTCCATGCAACAAGTCAAGCTAATCTATAAATAAGACTCAAACAGGTTCAAGCAAGCGGGTCGGGTCGAATGCAATATAAAGTGTAAAATACCATTCGTACCCAAGATACGCTAAATCAAGAAATATCACGAATAAAGAAAATACGGGAACTGGAATTGGTATAAATGAACTCGGGTGTTACATTATACCCAACTACAAAAAAATTTCCTCCTCGAAATTTCAAGAACAAGATATGATAAACAAACAAGATATTTCAAGAATAGATGTGGAAACTTCTGCCAGATTTCATCATCTCGTTCCAAATTTGGTCCTCCATGCGAGCGATTACTCCAAGAAACAAGTACAAGAGGGATAACTTTGTTCTTAAGAACCTTTCTCTTCAATCCATAATTCGACATCGGTCGCTCCTCAAACATCAAATCTTCTCGTACAGTCAGTTTCGAATGATCCAACCCATGTATTTCATCTCGAGCATACTTACGGAGTTGAGGTACGTAACACACGTCATGAACATTCTCCAAAGATTGTAGTAATACCAATCGATATGCCACTTCTCCAACACGCTCAAAATCTCAAAAGGTCCAACGAATCGAGGACTAAGCTTTCCTCGACTTCCGAAACGAATCACCCCTCTAGTCAGTAATATCTTCAAGAATACCAAAACACCCACGGCGAACTCTAGAGGTCTTCTCGACGTATCTGCCCAACTCCTTCTGTCGGTCTTATGCTACTTTCATATGATTCCAAATAGTATTAACCTTCTCAACTGTCTGCACAACCAAATCTGGTCCTAATAATCTTCGTTTACCAACATCGTCCCAACAAACGGTGAACGGCACTTGCGACCATATAAAGCCTCGATGGAGCCATCTGAATAGCTGTATGGAAACTGTTGTTGTAAGAAAACTCCACTAATTGTAGATGATCCTCCCATGAACCCTTGATGTCCAACATGCAGCTCTCAACATGTCTTTAAGAGTTTGGATCGTTCTCCGACTGGCCATTAGTTTGAGAATGATAAGCTGTGCTAAACTTCAATTGAGTCCCCAAACTTTCCTGTAAACTCCTCCAAAAGTGTGATAAGAAACGAGTGTCACGGTCGGACACGATGCTCACTGGTACTCAATCTCCTGTATGCACCGTTCTGCCAAAACTTCTGTTGATTGACCAACCCGAAAAGGAATGAAATGAGCTGCCTTGGTCAAACGATCAACAATCACCCAAACTGCATTGTTGCCTTTTGGACTCCGCGGTAGAGCAGTCACAAAATCCATGGTTATATGTTCCCACTTCCACTGAGGAATCGGAAGTGGTTGCAATAAACCAGCAACCCTTTGATGTTCAGCCTTAACTTGCTGACACACCAAGCACCTTGCCACAAAGCGGGCAATCTCCCGTTTCACGCCTTCCCATCAGAATTGCTGTCGTAGATCTCGGTATATCTTCATGCCTCCTGGATGTACGGAATATGCGGAACTGTGTGCCTCCTTCACAACTTTTTCATGAAAATCCCCCTTTGGCACACACAAACGGCTACCATATCGCAACGAACCATCTTCATGGATCAACAAGCCCGTTCAAAGTCCAGCTTCAAATTGTTCTCGAAATTTCGGCAATTTTGGGTCCTGCAATTTCGCTGCTTCTATTCTCGATCAACGACGACTGTACTTGCAGCTGCATCAACTGTCTTGAAGAATGCGGTAGCACGATCTCCAACTCGAATCTCCGAAAAATCTTTAATAAATTCCTTCCGTGCAGTCAACATCTGAATTGCTGGAAACCGACTAAGCGCATCCGGCACAACATTAACTTTCCCCGGATGGTAATCAAGGTCAAGATCGCAGTTAGCCATCAGCTCCAACTATCTACGCTGCCTCATACTAAGCTCCTTCTGTGGGAACACGTACTTTAGGCTTTTGTGATCGGTGAAAACTTCGACCCCTTTCGCCCAATAAGTAGTGTCTCCAAATCGACACAGCAAAAGAATTACCGCTGCTAGCTCCAAGTCATGAGTTGGGTAATTCTTCTTATGGGTCTTCAACTGTCTCTACGCGTAAGCTACAACCTTCCCACGCTGCATCAAACACATCCCAGTCCTTTCCCCGATGTGTTGCTGCGAAACACCAATCCTTCGGAACTGTCTGGCACGGTTTAGACAAGAGCGGTTATCAATTTCTGCTTCAACGCCTCAAAAGCTGACGCACACCTATCCGTCCACACAAAAGGTACCTCATTGCGCGTAAGCTTGGTCAACGGCTCCGCCAGACGAGCAAAGAAATTCTCCACGAACCTTCTATAGTATCCTGCAAGTCCAAGAAACTTCTGATCTTTACAAAGTTCTTCGGAATCGGCCAGTCTTGAACTGCTGCAATCTTCCCTGGGTAAACGGCGATTCCATCTCCAGCTATGATATGCCTCAAAACTTTACTTCTTCAAGCCAAAACTTACACTTGCTCATCTTTGCATATAATCTTTCTTGCCTCAATGTCTGCAGTGCGATCTTCAAGTGTTCTGCATGCTCTTCAATGCTCCTCGAGTAGACCAGAATATCCTCAGCGAACACCACTATAAACTGGTCCAAGAATGGTGAAAAGATTCGGTTCATCAAGTCCATGAATATCACTGGTGCATTCGTAACTCCGAAGGGCATCACTAAGTACTCGTAATGTCCATACCGAGTTCGGAACGCCGTCTTGCAAATATCCTCTGCTTTCACTCGGACCTGATGATATCTGGATCGCAAATCTAGCTTCGAGAATACCCTCGTGCCACTAAACTGCTCAAATAATTTGCCAATGCGAGGGATCGGGTACTTGTTCTTAATAGTCACCCGGTTTAATTCCCGATAGTCGATGCACATCCTTCTTGTGCCATCTTTCTTCTTGACTAGAAGAACTGGAGCTTCCCAAGGCGAGTTACTGCTTCGAATCCAACCCTTCTCAAGTATTCAGTAACCTGCTTCTTAACTTCTTCCAACTCCACTGGTGCCATTGGATAATACGCTTTAGAAACTGGCGCTGCACCAGGAACAAGATCAATCGCAAACTCCACGTCTCGCCTCGGCGGTAAACCTGATATGTCTTCAAACACATCTATGAATTCTCGAACTATCGCCGGTGCTTCTTCCTTATCATCTTCCATCAACGAAAGAACCTGGTTTGTCGGCCTAGCCCTAAACTCGACTGGCCCGACTGAACTACTTCCTCCAGCAAAACAACCTCCGGATGTCCGGGAATCTGGAAATTCGCTTTCCTTTCCTTACAATCAATATGAGCGTGGAAAGTGCCGAGAAAATCCATTCCCAAGACAACAACAAACAAAGGGATGCACCCGAATTGAATAATTCTAATGCGGGGAAAACATGAACAAGTAAGATAGCGAGATGACTTCATCCGAAGTCAAGATACTAAAGAGGATTAAGCACGGTAAACACGATTCAACCTGGCGATAAAACAATAACTGGTAAGCAATGAAACCGAGAGAAGCAAGGTAATATAACGATCATAAAACAAGGAAATGAATCAAAACTAGAATTTCAAGTTACTTAAATAGAGTACCGCATTGTAACCATGCTGCAGTTCATAGTTACAATCACATAACTCCACTCAAGTCGCCCAAATCCTAGTATCAGAATCAAGAAACAGGGAGAAACAATAGAGAACCAAAAGGTTTCAAATCGAGATGCAAAGTGGTTTGCATATCGTCAAGGCAAAGGATAAGAGAAAGATATTATTCAAGAATCACGATAACAAGGTGGCAGGACATGTACCTAATCACGAGTATTCTGATTCGTGTATTGGGTCCAATACCCAACTACAAAAGAATCAAACCAGATTAACCTATATCTCATGGCTCTGATACCAAAAGAACCATGTCACGCCCCGCTTCCCAGAGTATGCTAAAATAGGCATGTGATATAGCCAACCATGCTATCCGTGGTTAGGAAAAATCCTTCTACAGTCACATTACAGCTGTAGAGATATCAAGAACAGGAAAGTAAACTAACTATCTAGTACATGTCCTAAGCCAGAGTAAAAGAGTCAAGAAATACTATAGTATGCGGAAGCAAAAGATCAAATAAACACCTGGAAAGTAAGACTGGATACCGACAGGATCCCTACCGCTCGATCTAACAGCGACAATACTCCTGATCAGTCCGCAACAAAGGTAGAGAAACTGGACCATGCAAAACCCAGACGTCAGCACGTCATAACATCAAGCAATAATATGTAAACAGGGTAGCAAGACATGCAAGTATAATCATAAAAGGTATAGCAAGTGTAACAGCAATATAAATCAGGGTAGTGAAAGGTAGTGTGCAGTGAGTAATCTAAACTGGTCTATTGGGTTAAATACCCTCAAGTCTTTGAAATCAATTTGATGAATCATCGATGTAACTCAATAGTATCCCGTGCATGCCCGGGACCACGGTCTAAGACTCTCGGGCTGAAACCGAGACGTGCCGCTAGGCACTAACAGGAAAAGGGTACAGACCAACGATGTCAGCAGCATCGTCACGAGGCGGGCCTAGCCTCTAAAACTGATCAGTAAAAGCAAGCAACTGTCGAGTTACAAGTCAGGATTTCATCATTGATTTCCCCATACCCCCAAGTTATGTATGTCAAGTCAGGTATTCCGTAATCAAGAACTAATGCTAACACAGGATTAGGTAGGAGCAGGTTTGTTTGGATAGACAACAGGAACGGCCCGTGAGGACTACATGTCAGGTTTGTTGGCATTAGACACAAGATTAGGTAACAGGACAAGCCATGGTACATCAGGTCAAGTCAAGAAGTGTACGGTACCATGTCGGGTCAAGTAATATGTGTGTAGCAAGTCATGTCACGGTGTAAAAGATAACATGTGGGTGCTCATAAACAGCTAGCATAATCATGGCTATAAATAATCAAGCATGGTTATCAACAATACAATACATGTAATAGGTTAAGCAATAAATGCAGATTTAACTAATTAGCCGTACGGTTATCAGTTGTGTTTAAGAGATGGTGTCAGCATTATATGAATACAGTATGATAGATGTGAATGCTAAAAACCAGGTTAACAAGTATTGAGTAATCTTGGGATGCGACGACATGTATAATCTGTTCAATGGATGCAACTGTAATTAAACCGGTTAAAGGTGCACACGGATGTCCGATAGGTTAATACTAGAGAAAGGGGTAATGCATCTATAAAATATTTGTGATCAAGTGGTCTAACATTTACAGGTGATTACTAGGTATAAACAACTAGATGCAACAATTAAGTTCCAAGTTCGAGATCAGAAAATATGTAACAGAACTTTATACGGTTAACTTGAAATCCAATACTTTCGATTCTATTTAGAGATTTAATAGGAAAATAAATAAATTAGCATAAGAATAGTTTGAATAGCATGTAGCAAGTTTCACTTGCCTCGACGGATCGCGAAGCGGTAAACGGAACGTCACGCGTCGGCGGAAAAAGTCGTGACGCGCGCACGGTACACGGAATGAGTCCAAACAACGAACAGTGGGATCACACGGGTCAGATGTCCTTGCTGGGTCGTCGAGATCATCGACGGCCCGACTGGATTCCGGCGATCTAAAAACAACAGTGAATAAAAGAGAACAGAAAATGCACAAAAAAATAAGAAGAGAAGAAGGGAAAGAAAGGAAGAGGAATGAGATTAAACTGGCTTACTGGGTTGTAGTGGGATGATCTGGCGATTGCGAGGTGAGGAGACGACGACGAGGCGACAGGCACGGGCGAAGAAGGAAGGCGGAAAAGAAAAATATAATGGGGAAGACGAAGAGGGAGGAGAGAGAGGCGTGTTAATATTTAAGGGTAACAAATCTTTTATGCTTGTGCAGAGAGATAGATAGATAGAGAGAGATATAAACTATTTTAAAAATATAAAATATATTTTTTAGAGATAGAGAGAAAATCAGGAGAGAGAGAGACGAGAGAGAGAGAGAATTAGGAGAGAGAGAGAGACGAGACACAGAGAGAGAGAGAGACGAGAGAGAGAGAGAATCAGGAAAGAGAGAGAGACGAGAGAGAGAGAGATATGTTAATTTTTTAAATGATTATAAAATATTTATATAGTTAAAGAAGGTTTGAATAATATTATAATATTAGTCCGTTTTGAGATTTTGGCAAATACAAATTTACTCCAAAACACGCCCAGCTTGGGTCTAAAAATTCAGATTTAAAATATGAAAAATATATGCGATTTCCGAATTTCAAAACGAGTGCTCAGGTAACGAAGAAGTATACCCCCAATAATGGATGCACGTACATGCGCGTAGCCATCCAAACACGTCCGTTTCACTGAACGGGACGAGAACAAGATGCGTGGATGCTACCATGGGGTTAGGGGTATCATGCAGGCTATGAAATACAATTTTAAATTATTTTACATGATTTAAATTGTTATATGCAAAAGATGCGATACTAGATAAAATACCAATATATACTAACTCATGAGATGCACTAGTCCATGCAACAAGTCAAGCTAATCTATAAATAAGAGTCAAACAGGTTCAAGCAAGTGGGTCGGGTCGAATGCAATATAAAGTGTAAAATACCGTTCGTACCCAAGATACGCTAAATCAAGAAATATCACGAATAAAAAAAATACGGGAACTGGAATTGGTATAAATGAACTCGGGTGTTACAAATTCCCTCAAGGAATCAAGCTCGCCTTCACCCCATGCCGTTGTTCCCTTAAGCTCGTATCGTGCAGCGTCGACATCATGGAACAACTTTCCTCTCTTCCAAGATCTTGCCAAGCCTAGTAAAGTCATAGTTCCGCTCAATAACACACTACTCTTTTATTCGGCAATACGGTTGTTATACCGTATCACACTGCGAGTAAGTCTCTTCCTCTCTTTTCCTTCCTCTCTTTCTTTTAATCTTGTAAATTGTGCTCTTTTGGTAAATCGTAAGTCTCCCCTCCTTTTCATTCTTCTCTCATTTGAATCGCATCACTTCCTATGTCACCGAATTAAATTACGAAAACAATTCTATGAAAACTCTTTCATCTATGCTATCATACTCGTTTCACTAAATTATACTTACTAATTGAAGAACGAAAATTTCTAAGAAAAAATGGTCGTCTTTAATCCCAATCAACTAATATCAGTATTTCAATAACACATAACCATATTTTAATTTCTTCATGACCTATTTTTAACAAAACAATATCAAGTTTCATGTAACTTCTACCCTACGAGTTTTGTAACGACCCCAATATTAATATACCTCCATATTTTCTTTCTTTAGTAAAATATTTTATTTATTTATTCTTAGTATTTTCTGTATATTTTGTTTTTTATAAATATATTATTTTATTATTCCATCTATTTTTCCCAAACACATTTCTTTAAAACTAAATTTTAATTTTTTTTCAAATTAAACATAATACCTAACCCAGCCCATAACTCAAATCCAATTTCATTTTCATTTTCTTTAATAAAACTATGAGGCCAAAAGCCCACTTTCTTTTTTAGCAACATGATAAATTTAATTCTAATTAAATATGTGCATGAACAACCTTATAGCACATTGGTTAAGTCCTAACATTGTTATTCCATAAGTCATATTTTCAAATCTTTATTCTTGCAATTATTTTTTTATCAATTTTTATTCTTCTCATAACCTACAAATGAGACCTTTCATTTTATCTTCTTTTTAACTCCCAAAATAATTAGAATGGTTATGAGCCATAATTTATTAGAATTGTGGTGGGCATAAACTTTTTTATATCTCACTCATCTTACTTTTCATCATCACACCTTTCTATCATTTCACATATCCCTCTTCATCTAGATTCCCCGAAGAAGAACATGACGAAATTCTCAAGAAAGTCTCGCTAGAAACGCGAGGCTATTGGCGGATAGACAAACCCGGTGACAATATCTGCTTGTGTATGTAAGTCCCTTCTATCTTTCCCTCCCTTCATCTCTTTCTCTTTCTCTTTCTCTTTTTTATATTGCCATGAAAAAACTTCCCTTGTCGTATCATAATTCCTAAATAATTAATTAAATGGATACATATATAAATAATGAACACACACAAACATACACATATATATAGTTTGTAAAGTCTTTTTCATTACTCTCAATCCATATGTTAAGATTTCATAGTAACCAATTAGGATTGTATCGTTTGATGTTGTATTTTAAATTACTTTATTTAAATTTATAAAAAAAATGAAGTTACGAATAAATACCACGGTTTCCTCATTCTCACATATGACATATCAATACTTTTATATTTAAAATAATTTTTAGAAATTAATTTTTAATTATGGAAATTTCAAGAAAATTACCTTGGATAGCATATATTTTCTGGAAATGTTGTCAGGTGATTCGGACCTTCAGAAAATCGAGCCCACCAGCGAGGACTTGGATCAGCTAGCTTTCGACCCTGAGCTCTAGTTATTTGTACACATTTTCATTTCAGTACTTTCCATTTCTGTTATGCCACTGTTTAGGCATTGCTTTTCATTCCATGTATTTACTTTTCAGATGTATTGTAAAAAGAATGTGAATAAATAAAGTTGTTCATTTACATTTTGTCTCTTGTGTATATTCCTTTTATATTACTTAGATACGCTTAGCGTGTTTACTTCAGAGCAAATACGTAGCGGCCAGTCGCGTCCCCTTCGCCATACACCGGGAAGCGGACCGTGACAGGTTTTAATATGAATTCTAGTATTGTTATGCATACTTTAGATAATATACACGGGGTAATGACCTACCCACTTACGTACATGATGGTTTCAGAGCACGATAATATGTTTATCACCATAGAATTGAATTTCATTAAAATACCCTCAAGTTAAATATGGTTTAATCGATATTCTTTTCCCTTGCAAATACGACTCTATAACCCTCTTTAGGAGACCAGTTTATGGTTGGTGCGGATTATAGTTCATCCTGAGGATAGTGGAGTGAGATGCAGAACTCCTCACAGATAATACAGTCTCGAAAGGAAAAATACGTTTTTAAAAGGAAAATAAACATTTTCAATAATAAAATGTAACATAAAAGAATATATAGCAATCTATGTTAAATTAGGTTGTCACTGTTTTCTAAATATCAATTAAAGAAAGTTTTTAAATTAAAGTTATCAAGAAAAATTCCCTCAAGTTTCCAAAAGATTGATTTTTCATTAAAATACCATAAACTTTTAAAAGCTAGGTTTTGACACTAAAATACCATAAAATATAAAATACGTTTTTATGAAAAATCTTGACATTTTATTTGACATATTTTTATCAAAACCACCTTCGAGGTTTTAAGATGAATTAAAACCCATCGAGAATTTTTAAATGACATTTTTCACATAATTACCTTAGAAACTAAAAGACTAGTTTATGTTATGTATTTAGATTGTAGATTGGTTTGAGCGGCGTCTTCTTTCTTCAGTACATCGGGATGCCGGAAACAATGATGCACCACTTGTCTCTCTCTAAATATAGATCGTAATTTCAGGGAAATCAAACCACATAGGATTAAACTTGAACTTAAACCTGAACTCGAACTCGAACTCGAAATTGAAATTGAACTTGAACTTAAACTCAAACTTGAACTTAAACTCGAACTCGAACTTAAACTTGAACTTGAACTTGACTTAAACCTAAACCTATACTTGACTTAAACTCGAATTTGAGTTGAACCTGAACATGAATCCTTGAACTTGAACTTGGTTTGAACACTTGAATTGATCCGAACTATGAAAATGATTTGGCTTGAACTTGACATGAATACTTGAACACAATCTGAACCTGAACTTGTACTCTCTATATTCATGGTTTCGGTCAGACCTGTAAACTTGATCTATACAATAAAATACACGGGGATAAGGAATATGTTGGTAAGGAATGTATGATGTGGTACAAGAGTCCACTAAAAGAAGCCACTTGAAGATGTTTTTGCCGTTGTTCCATGGGGTTTACTGATCCTTGTACTCTTTTGTACCTTTGATCCGCGGGGTACGACGAACCACTCTCGTTTACATGCATACTTTATTTATCATACTACAAACAATTACGTTAGAATAGAATAACCGGATTTTTATACCTATCATACTTAAGATATCTTAACATACTCATATCTAATTAACACTCTTGCCTGTCCTCTTCTGCATTGGATTCATATTCTTCTTACATATTTGTTTTTTATCACACTTTATATTCATATCCTTTTTGGGAACTTACTAAGCGCAAATTCGTTGACAGGCATTCCACCCTATTTTCTTTCTATCCTTGGAATGTTTGTTAGGCGACGTAGGGACAGAGGAGATCGAGCCGAGTCAGGAGGATTTCGATCAGCCTACTACTAAGCCAGACTATTAGTTTTCCTTTCTGCAGTTATTTCCAGTATGCTATTGTTTAGGCACCTTCTTGCATTTGTACTTTTGTTTCGAACATCTTGTAATCAGTTGAATCCTTATGGAAATGAATGTAAATAAAGTTATTGTTGAATTTTAATTCACTTGTCATTTTCCTTTTATGATATACTTTCTTGACAGACTTTGGGATCCGAGGGATTGGCAACCTTGCCGGGAATTCTGATTATTGTTCATAAACGCTTAACGTATTTATTATAGAAAATGACCATCTCAAAATAAACACGTCACGGGCCTGACCACATGCCGTTACCGTCTTTTGGGAAGCAGGGCATGACAAAGAAGAAAGGGCAGACCACAGTTGGCCGGTATGAAATGCCATGCTCACCAGATTACCGGAGGAGCCTCCTCGAGGCAGCTTTTACAGGGATAACTAGGAGGTCAGGAGGGTCATTTGCAATTCGTAAACCAAACTTCTGCAACTATTGCAAGAAAATGGGGAATCTGGTTAAGGACTGTCGTCGAGCCAATGGGTTGTGCTTAATCTGTAGATCACCTACACACGCCATAGGAGCACGCCTCCAGAACCGAGCCGGCTCAGCCCCTGCAGCTAGACCAGCTATTCAAGCTCCTCCTACCTTCTTAGCTCTTCCTGCACCACTTCTACGAGGACCGCCCGTGCAACCTTAGCGGCGGATGTATAACCAGGCATAGAGGAACGTGCCGAGATGCCAAACTTTTACTATGTCAGTCGAAAATGCCGAAGCTACGGGTCAGATTATCACTGGTACATCTCTTCCTTTCCTTTTTTGCTATTTCAAATCCTAGTGTTCTTTTATTCCTTTCTACACCTAAAACTATCCCACACGACTTAGGTGCAATATTAGTAGCTATCTTATCTGCACTTGCACTTTTCGATACCGGGGTGTCGCATTGTTTCATGTCGCAAAGATTCGTAAGAACTCATGCAATCCCAGTTAAGCTTCCTGTTTCAAGCTGGAATGTCAGTTCAGGGAGCGTGTTGAAAGAAACTCTGGGGTATGATCAGTGCCTAGATATAGTCTATGGCCGTGAATTCTATATAGATTTTAAAGTACTGGACTTACCAAGTTTTTACGTGGTGTTGGGAATGGATTGGCTGGGAGTATTTTATGTTACCATTGACTGTTATCAAAGGATGGTAGTTTTCAAAATACCAGATCACCCAGTCTTTTACTTCAAGAGCGGAGATAGAACATTGGAGCCAAGTGTTTACAGAGCCAAACCGAAGGTAGCAAAAATTTCATCGTTACAAGCTGACGGAGACAAGCCAGAGGTTATTCGAGAGTTTGAGGATGTCTTCCCTAAAGATATAATAGGTTTTCCTCTCGATCGAGATCTTGAATTCAGTATTAACTTACAACTTGGTGCACAGCCAATATCTAAAACACCGTATCGATTAAGTCCGGATTAGTTAAAGGATATACGCACGCAGTTAGACGAACTTCTAAAGAAAGGTTGGATCAAACCCAGTACATCATCATGGGGATCCTCGGTGCTCTTAGTGAAGAAGAAGGAGGGAACTTATCTAATGTGCATCGATTATCGGGCACTGAACGAAGTTACCATCAAGAACAAGTATATGTTGCCTTGTATCGATGACCTTTTCGATCAACTGAGTAGGTCTTGCGTTTTCTCCAAGTTGGACCTTCGTTCAAGATATCACCAGGTGAAGGTCAAGGAGTCCGATATTCCGAAGACGGCGTTCAAGAACCGTTGTGGTCACTATGAATATCCGGTGATGCCATTTGGGTAATTAATGCGCCAGTTATCTTCATGAACCTGATGAACCTGGTTGTCCATGAGTATTTAGACAAGTTCGTTGTCATATTCATCGATGACATCTTTGTCTATTCGAAGACTCAGGAAGAACATGCCGATCATTTGCGCATGGTTCGGGAGATGTTACGACAGTATCAACTCTATGCTAAGTACAACAAGTGTGAGGTCTGGCTAGACAAGGTCGATCTTCTCGGGCACATCGTATTAGGCAAAGGTATCTCAGTTGATCCTGCTAAAGTTCAGTTGTCAACGAGTGGCCAACTCTAAAGTCAGTCAAGGACAAAAGAAGTTTCTTGGGTCTAGCTGGGTATTACCGACGTTTCATCGAAGGATTCTCAAAGATTGCAGCACCTTTGACCAAGCTTACTCGAAAGGATGAAGCATTTGTGTGGTCAGAGGCATGTGAAAGAGCTTTTGTGGAGCTAAAGTCAAGATTAACCTATGCACTTATCCTCACTATACCAGATAGATCTGGTAGCTTTGAAGTTCATTATGATGCTTCCGGGAAAGAATTAGGATGTGTTCTACATTAGCGTGGCAAGGTTGTAACTTTCGCGTCAAGGTAGCTAAAAACGCACGAGCGCAATTATCCCATACACGATCTAGAATTGGCGGCCATTATTTTCGCGCTCAAGATTTGGCAGCACTATCTATTAGGAGAGTGAGTTAATATATATACCGACCACAAGAGTTTGCAATATATATATATTAACTCAGAAAGAACTTCATATGCGGCAGAGAATGTCACGCCCTGCTTCCCAGAGTGCGCTAAGATTGGCACGTGACAGAGCCAACCATGCTACCCGTGACTAGGAAACATCCTTCGACAGTCACATTACGATTGTCCATAAGATATCAAGAATAGTAAAATAAAATAAATTATCTAGTACATGTCCATATGCCAGAATAAACGAGTTAAGAAATAATATGCGGAAGCAATAAATCCAAATAACAATAACAATCTGGAAAGTACGTCCCAAATACGGGATCACATCAGGAAATGAAAATGCTGAAAGAAAACTAAACTAAAATACTAACAGGATCCTCACTGCTCGGCCTGTTGGCTAAAATACTCCTGGTCAGCCTGCGACGAAGATAGAGGATCCAGGCGATGCAAAATACAGACGTTAGTGCGTCATAATATCAAACAATAAAAATATAATCAGGAGGTAACAAGATATGCAGGTATGAGTATGAACAGTAATAAGGGTATAACAGTAACACGAATATGGAACAATGAAGTGTATGTGCGTGCGGTGAATAATCTGAACTAAACTACTGGGTTAATTACTCTCAAGTCTTTGAAATCAATTTAATGAATTGTCGATGTAACTCAATAGTATCCCGTGCATATCTGGGACCACAGTTCAGACTCTCGGGGCTGAATCCGAGACGTGCCGCTAAGCACAAAACATGAAACATGTACAGATGAATAATGTCAGCAGCATCATCCCGGGACTGGCCTACCCCTAAAACTGATCAGTATAAGTATCGAACCGTTGAGTTACAGTCAGGTTTCATCACTGATTTCCCCTTACCTGCAAGTTATGTGTTCAAGTCAGATATTGATAAATCCGGAGCTAATGCCAATACAGGATCAAGCAGGTACAGGTTTGTCTATGCAGACAACATGATACGTCCGTCAGGACAACATATCAGGATTGTCGACATTAGAAACAGGATCAGGTAATAAAGTCAAGCAGTGGTGTATCCGGTCATGTCAAGGGGTTCACAGTGTATCAAATGGGTGCCCAATGTAGCAAGTATCGAATCGGGGTAAAAGTACGGATGTACGGTAAAAGTATGGATGCACAAATATCTATTAGGGGTTACATCATGACTATGTAGGATGCACATTATCAAGCATGGGGTACTAATGTAACAGTAATATGAATTGATATAACATGGCATGTAACTAGATATGTAGAATTAATGGTATGGATACACAATAAAACATGGATGCACAAATATCTATCAGGGGTTTCATCATGACTATGTAGGATGCACATTATCAAGCATGGGGTATTAATGCAACAATAACATGAAATAATATGATCTGTAGATGCAGCTACATATATAATAAATGATATGGATGCATACAGGTATCCGAAAACAGTAAAACATTAATATGGGTGTACAGTGCAATCAACATGTGATATTTTTATTCATATGGATACAAAATAAGATACATAGCATGTAGCAAGATAAACTTGCATGCGACTAGATATGTAAATAACGGTATGGATGCATACGGGTATCGAAAACTGTAAAATTGTAATATGGATGCACAATGAAATAAACATGTAATATTATTATTAATATGGGTGCAAATATAATAACATAGCATACAGCAAGATAAACTTGCTTGCAATTAGATATGTAATAAATGATACGGATACGAACGGCTATCCGAAAACAGTAAAATGGTAACATGGGATGCATAACTAAACATTATGTAATATTATTATTCACATGAATGTAAAATATAGTAGTATAGTATGTAGCAAGATAAACTTTCCTGAACGGATCACACGATGGGGTGCGCACACTGCGTCCGACGTTGGGTAAACGTCACAATGCACACACGGCATACGGGACAGGTCCGGGTAAGGCAAGAAGTTAACCACACTGGCTGGGAACGTCCACTGGGTCGCTCGGATCGGCAGCGGCGGGCACGGCTCCGGCGATCACCGGAAAACCAGATCAAGAAAAGAAAAAGAGAAAGAAAGAATAAGAAGAAAGAAGAGAAGAACAGAGAAGAGAGGGGATGGTTTTGTGTACAGGGTTCATAAAGAAAGACGAGAGGGAGATGACGAGGTCGTGGGTCACCGGAGATGGTGTTTCACGGCCACGACAGCAAGGGTTGTGGCAGCTGCAGGGGGTCAGGTTCTATGCAGGGGAGGAGCTCGGGGTTGGCTTGGGGGTGTGGGTGAGGAGGAGGGAAGGTGATGATGGTGGTGATGAGGCTGACGAAGAAGATCGGCAGCGAGGGGTGACGTGGGTGAAGGCGAGGTCGGAGTTATGGGGTTTGTGGGTTCTTGGGTTCGGGTGAGGGTGGTGTCGGGTTGAGAGAGGGGAGAGGAAGAAGGGGTGGCGAGGATGAGGTGGTCGAGGAGAGGAGGGGTCAACGAAGGTGAAGGTGGCTAGGGTTAGGGTTGCTGGGATCTTCTCGTGGAGGCGGCGGAAAAATTTAAAGAAGAAGAGGAAGAAGGAAGGTGACGATAGGGGGAGAAGTGGTGACGGGATCTTGTGGTTAAGGAGGAGAGAGAGAGAGATCGCGAGAGGGGAGAGAGAGAGAGAGAGAGAGAGAGAGAGAGAGAGGGAGAAATAGAGATCAAGAGGAGAGAGGTAGTGGGAGAGAAAGAGAGAGAGAGAGAGAGTTCTGTTTAGAAAAGATTTGATTTAAAATCTTTTAAAAAATCTTTTTAGTTTATAAAAATTTTAAACGTAAATATATAAGTATTTAATAGTTAAATAAACTAAAATATAATATTAATAAAATTTGAGATTTTGGCTAATATAAAAATAGTCCAAAACACACCCGGGTCGGGTCTAAATATCCAGTTTTAAAATACGAAAAATATACGTGTTGACCAACATCAAAACAGGGTATCCGGGTCACAAAAAAGTATACCCCCAAGAACGGATGCACGCACGTGCACGTAGCCATCC
Organism: Agapanthus africanus; assembly: GCA_030015575.1. Classification (NCBI taxonomy): domain Eukaryota; kingdom Viridiplantae; phylum Streptophyta; class Magnoliopsida; order Asparagales; family Amaryllidaceae; genus Agapanthus; species Agapanthus africanus. The sequence continues at coordinate 89,727,179 of CM057344.1, read as the reverse complement.
AAACGTGTCTGTTTCACTGAATGGGACGAGAACAAGATGCACGGATGCTACGACAGGGTTAGGGGTATCATGCAGGCCATGCTATATATTTTTAAAATATTTTACTTGAATTTATATGTTATATTGAAAAATATGCAGATGCCAGATAAAATGCCAGTATGCAGTAAATAAAAATGAAAAATGCACAGATCCACACAACAAGCCGGGATAAATCATAAACAGGAATTAAGACGAGTTTCCAGCAAGCGGGTCAGGTCGGATGCAAATACAGATGCCAATTATACTATTCACATCCAAACAACAATAAATCAAGAATAACCATAAATAAATAAAGAAATACCCAAAATAGAACTGGTATAAATGAACTAGGGTGTTACATTATAGCCAACTACAAAAGAATTTCGTTCTCGAAATTCCAGGAACAAGGAAAGATAAACAGACATGAATCTACAAGAATAGGTGTGAAAACTTCTGTCGAATCTCGTCTTCTCGTTTCCAAGTCGGTTCTCCATGCGAGCGATTCCCCCAAGAAACAAGTACGAGAGGGATAACCTTGTTCTTGAGGACCTTTTCTCTTCGATCAACAATCGATATCGGTCGTTCCTCAAAGGTCAAATCCTCCCTTACAGTCAGCTCCGAATGATCTAGCACGAGTGTTTCATCTCGAACATACTTATGGAGTTGAGAGACGTGAAACACGTCATGAACATTCGCCAAACATAGTGGTAAAGCCAATCGATAAGCCACTTCTCTAACACGCTCCATAATCTCGAAAAGCCCCACGAATCGAGGACTAAGCTTGCCTCGACTCCCAAAACGAATCACTCCTCTAGTCGGTGATATCTTCAAGAATACCAGATCACCAACAGCAAACTCTAGAGGTCTTCTCGATGTGTCGACCCAACTCTTCTGCCGATCTTGTGCTGTCCTCATGTGATTCCGGATAGTATTAACCTTCTCTATGGTTTGCACGATCAAGTCCGGTCCAAACAATCTTCTTCTCCAATATCGTCCCAACAAACGGGAGAGCGACACTTTCGACCATACAATCCTTCGAATGGAGCCATCTGAATAGTCGTCTGAAAGCTGTTATTGTAAGAAAACTCCACCAAGTGTAGATGATCCTCCCACGAACCCTTGAAGTCTAACATGCAAGTTCTCAACATGTCTTCAAGAGTTTGGATCGTTCTCTCTGACCGGCCATCTGTCTGAGGATGATAAACGGTGCTAAACATCAATCGCGTCCCCAAACTTTCCTGTAAACTCCTCCAGAAGTGCGATAAGAATCGGGTATCACGATCAGAAACGATGCTCACAGGTACTCCATGCAATCTCATAATCTCCTGCATGTACCGTTCTGCTAACGCTTCCGTTGACTGACCAACTCGAAATGGTATGAAATGAGCTGCCTTAGTCAATCGATCAACAATCATCCAAACTGCATTGTTGCCTTTTGGACTCCGCGGTAAAGCTATCACGAAATCCATGGTTATATGTTCCCACTTCCATTGGGGAATCGGAAGTGGTTGCAATAAAACAGCTACCTTTTGATATTCAGCCTTAACTTGCTGACACCCAAGCACTTCGCTACAAAACGAGGAATCTCTCTTTTCATGCCTTCCCACCAGAAATGCTGTCGTAGATTACGGTACATCTTCGTGCCTCCTGGATGTACGGAATATGCGGAACTGTGCGCCTCCTTCATAATTTCTTCGCGAATGTCTCCTTTTGGCACACACAAATGGCTACCATAACACAACGAACTATCTTCATGAATCAACAAGTTTGTTCGAAGTCCCGCTTCAACCCGTTCTCGAAACTTCTGCAATCTTGGGTCCTGTGACTGCGCTTCTTTTATATTATCGGTACTTGCAGCTGCATCAACTTTCCTGAAGAATGCGATAACACAATCTCCAACTCGAATCTCCAAAAATTTTCGATAAGCTCCTTCTGAGCAGTCAACATCCGAATTGCTGGCAACCGACTAAGCGCATCCGACACTACATTAACTTTCCCCGAATGGTACTTAAGATCAAGATCATAGTCAGCCATCAGCTCCAACCATCTGCGCTGCCTCATGTTAAGCTATTTCTGCGTGAACACATACTTTAGGCTTTTGTGATCGGTGAATACTTCGACCCTTTCGCCCAATAAGTAGTGTCTCCAAATCTTCAAAGCAAAAATCACAGCTGCTAGCTCCAAATCATGAGTTAGGTAATTCTTCTCATGGGTCTTCAACTGTCTCGATGCATAGGCTATAACTTTCCCATGCTGCATCAAAACACATGCCAAACCTTTCCCAGATGCGTCGCTGTGAATCACGAATCCTTCGGAACCGTCTGGTATGGTCAAAATAGGAGCGGTTATCAACCTTTGCTTCATCGCCTCAAAAGCTGAGGTACAACTATCCGTCCAAACGAACGGTACTTTCTTCCGCGTAAGCTTGGTCAAAGGCTCAGCCAATCGAGGAAAATTCTCCACGAATCTTTTGTAGTATCCGGCAAGTCCAAGAAAACTTCTGATCTCTGCTACGTTCTTCGGAATCGGCCAATCTTGAACTGCTGCAATCTTCTCGGGATCAACGGTGATTCCATCTCCGGATACGACGTGCCCTCAAAACTTCACTTCTTCAAGCCAAAACTCTCACTTTTTCATCTTTGCATATAATCTTTCTTGCCTCAATGTTTGTAGTGCGATCTTCAAGTGTTCCGCATGCTCTTCTAGGCTCCTCGAGTAGACCAGAATATCGTCGATAAACACCACTATAAACTGGTCCTAGAATGGTGAAAAGATTCGGTTCATTAAGTCCATAAATACTGCCGGTGCATTCGTGACTCCGAATGGCATCACTAAATATTCGTAATGTCCATATCGAGTTCGAAACGCAGTCTTGCAAACTCGGACCTGATGATATCCGGACCGCAAATCCAGCTTCGAGAATACCTTTGCGCCACTGAGTTGCTCGAATAATTCTCCAATGCGAGGGATCGGGTACTTGTTCTTAATAGTCACCCGGTTCAATTCTCGATAATCGATGCACATACTCCTTATGCCATCTTTCTTCTTGACTAGAAGAACTGGAGCTCCCCAAGATGAATTGCTGCTGCGAATCCAACTCTTCTCTAGCAATTCAGTAACCTGCTTCTTTACTTCTTCCAACTCCACTGGTGCCATCGGATAATACACCTTTGAGATTGGCGCTGCACCAGGAACAAGATCGATCGCGAACACCACATCTTGTTTTGGTGGTAAACCCGAGATGTCCTCGAGCACGTCCATGAACTCTTGAACTACAGCTGGCGCTTCCTCCTTATCAACTTCCATCGACGAAAGAACACTGTTTGTCGGCCTAGCCCTAAACTCGACTGGCCTGACAGAACTGCTACCTCCAGCAAAAATAAACTCCGGATGTCCGGGAATCTGGAAAATCACTTTCTTCGCCCTACAATCAATGTGAGCGTGGAAAGTGCCGAGAAAGTTCATTCCCAAGACAACATCATAACTGCCAGTATCGATCACCAAGAAATCTGCAAATAACTCTCGTCCGCTGATAACAACAGAACAATCCTTATACTCACTACTAGATGTGATCTTCCCGTTCCCAGTGTGTATGTCCCAACAACTAGACATGGTCGTGTAAGAAATCGAATGTGCAGCAATAAACTTGGACGACATACAACAATGGGATGCATCAGAATCGAAAAAATGCTAATGCAGGAAAAGCATGAACCCGAAACAACTTCATCTGAAGCCAAGATACTGAAGAAGATAAGCACGATAAACAGGATTTAAGCTGAGGATAAAACATGAACTGGAAAGCAAGAGAAGTAAGGCGATAAAACGACCATGAAACAAGGAAGTGAATCAAGACTAGAACTCCAAGTTACTTAAATAGAGTACCCCATTGTAGCCATGCTGCAGTTCATAGTTACAATCACATAACTCTGTTCAAGTCGCCCAAATCCTAGTATCAGAATCAAAAGAATAGGACGGGAGAAACAATAGGAACCAAAAGGATTTCAAGCCGAGATGCAAGGTCATTCGCATATCGTCAAGACAGGGGTCAAGAGAAAGATAAGATTCAAAGATCACGACAACAATGTGGCATGACATGTTCCTAATTACGGATTTTCTGATTCGTGTATTGGGTCCAATACCCAACTACAAAAGAATCAAACCCGATTAACCTAAATCCTATGGCTCTGATACTAAACAAACCCTGTCACGCCCCGCTTCCCAGAGTGCGCTAAGATCGGCACGTGACAGAGCCAATCATGCTACCTATGGCTAGGAAACATCCCTCCACAGTCACATTACGGCTGTCCATAAGATATCAAGAACAGTAAAATAAAATAAACTATCTAGTACATGTCCATATACCAGAATAAACGAGTCAAGAAATAATATGCAGAAGCAATAAATCCAAATAACAATAACAATCTAGAAAATACGTCCCAAATACGGGCTTACATCAGGAAATGAAAATGCTAAAAGAACACTAAAATAAAATACTAACAGGATCCTCACTGCTCGGCCTGTCGGCTAAAATACTCCTGGTTAGCCTGCGACGAAGATAGAGGATCTGGGCCATGCAAAAACCAGACGTCAGTGCATCATAATATCAAACAATAAAAATATAATCAGGAGGTAACAAGATATGCAGGCATGAGTATGAACAGTAATAAGGGTATAACAGTAACACGAATATGGAACAATGAAGTGTATGTGCGTGTGGTGAGTAATCTAAACTAAACTACTGGGTTAATTACTCTCAAGTCTTTAAAATCAATTTAATGAATCGTCGATGTAACTCAGTAGTATCCCGTGCATACCCGGGACCACGGTCCAGACTCTCGGGGCTGAATCCGAGACGTGCCGCTAAGCAAAAAACAGGAAACATGTATAGATGAATGATGTCAGCATCATCATCCCGGGACTGGTCTACCCCCAAAACTGATCAGTATAAGTATCGAACTGTTGAGTTACAAGTCAGGTTTCATCATTGATTTCCCTTTACCCCTAAGTTATGTGTTCAAGTCAGGTATTGATAAATCTGGAGCTAATACCAACACAGGATCAAGCAAGTACATGTTTGTCTATACAGACAACAAGATACGTCCGTCAGGACAATATGTCAGGATTGTCGGCATTAGAAACATGATCAGGTAATAAAGTCAAGCAGTGGTGTATCCGGTCATGTCAAGGGGTGCACAGTGTATCAAATGGGTGCCCAATGTAGCAAGTATCGAATCGGGGTAAAAATACGGATGTATGGTAAAAGTATGGATGCACAAATATCTATTAGGGGTTACATCATGACTATGTAGGATGCACATTATCAAGCATGGGGTACTAATGTAACAGTAATATGAATTGATATGGCATGACATGTAACTAGATATGTAGAATTAATGGTATGGATACACAATAAAATATGGATGCATAAATATCTATCAGGGGTTTCATCATGACTATGTAGGATGCATATTATCAAGCATGGGGTACTAATGCAACAATAACATGAAATAATATGATCTGTAAATGCATCTACATATATAATAAATGATATGGATGCATACGGGTATCCGAAAACAGTAAAACATTAATATGGGTGTACAGTGCAATCAACATGTGATATTTTTATTCATATGGATGCAAAATAAGATACATAGCATGTAGCAAGGTAAACTTGCATGCGACTAGATATGTAAATAACGGTATAGATGCATACGAGTATCGAAAACTGTAAAATTGTAATATGGATGCACAATGAAATAAACATGTAATATTATTATTAATATGGATGCAAATATAATAACATAGCATGTAGCAAGATAAACTTGCATGCAACTAGATATGTAATAAATGATACGGATACGAACGGCTATCCGAAAACAGTAAAACGGTAACATGGGATGCATAACTAAACAATATGTAATATTATTATTCACATAAATGTACAATATAGTGGTATAGTATGTAGCAAGATAAACTTGCCTGAACGGATCACACGACGGGGTGCGCACGCTGCGTCCAACGTCGGGTAAACGTCGCAACGCATACACGGCACACGGGACAGGTCCAGGCAAGACAAGAAGGTAACCACGCTGGCTAGGAACGTCCACTGGGTCGCTCGGATTGGCAGCGGCAAGCACGGCTCCGGCAATCAGCGGAAAACCAGATCAAGAATAGAAAAAGAGAAAGAAAGAAGAAGAAGAAGAAGAAAGAAGAAGAAAGAAGAGAAGAACAGAGAAGAGAGGGGATGGATTGGTGTACAGAGTTCGGGGATGGTTTGGTGTACAGAATTCAGAGAGGAAGACGAGAGGGAGATGACGAGGTCGTGGGTCACCGGAGATGGTGTTTCATGGCCACGGCAGCAAGGGTTGCGGCAGCTGCAGGGGGTCGGGTTCTGTGCAGGGAAGGAGCTCGGGGTTGGCTTGGAGGTGTGGGTGAGGAGGAGGGAAGGTGATGGTGGTGGTGATGAGGCCGACGAAGAAGATCAACCGCGAGGGGCGACGTGGGTGCAGGCGAGGTCAGAGTTGTGGGGTTTGTGGTTTCTTGGGTTCGGGTGAGGGTGGTGTCGGGTTGAGAGAGTGGAGAGGAAGAAGGGGTGGCGAGGACGAGGTGGTCGAGAAGAGGATAGGTCGACGAAGGTGAAGGCGGCTAGGGTTAGGGTTGCTGGGATCTTCTCGTGGAGGCAGCGGCAAAATTTAAAGATGAAGAGAAAGAAGGAAGGTGACGATATAGGAGAAGTGGTGATGGGATCTCGTGGTTAAAGAGGAGAGAGAGAGATCGCGAGAGGAGAGAGAGGGAAGGAGAGAGAGAGAGAGAAATAGAGATCGAGAGAGAGAGTTCTGTTTAGAAAAGATTTGATTTAAAATCTTTTAAAAAATATTTTTAGTTTATAAAAATTTTAAACGTAAATATAGAAGTATTTAACAGTTAAATAAACTAAAATATAATATTAATAAAATTTGAGATTTTGGTTAATACAAAAATAGTCCAAAATATACCCGGGTCGGTTCTAAAAATCCAGTTTTAAAAAACGGAAAATATACGTGTCAACCAACATCAAAACAGGGTATCCGGGTCACGAAAAAGTATACCCCCAAGAACGGATGCACGCATGTGCACGTAGCCATCCAAACGAGTCCGTTTCACTGAACGGGACGAGAACAAGATGCGCGGATGCTACGACAGGGTTAGGGATATCATGCAGGCCATGCTATATATTTTTAAAATATTTTACTTGACTTTATATGTTATATTGAAAAATATACAGATGCCAGATAAAATACCAGTATGCAGTAAATAAAAATGAAAAATGCACGGATCCACACAACAAGCCAGGATAAATCATAAACAGGAATCAAGACGGGTTTCCAGCAAGCGGGTCGGGTCGGATACAAATACAGATGCCAATTATACTATTCATATCCAAACAACAATAAATCAAGAATAGCCATAAATAAATAAAGAAATACCCAAAATAGAACTGGTATAAATGAATTAGGGTGTTACAGAGAAGATGACTAGAACTCATGGTAGACTTTGACATCTGTCATGCCCAGCTTCCCAATAGACAGAAATGGTGACGTGGCAAGCCTGCAACTTATTTACTGTGAAAATACGTTATGCGTAATTAAGCAATATAAAAATGTGAAAGAATGATAAGAGTAATAAAATGAAACAAGAACTTTATTTACATTCAAATTTACATACAACTTTTTGTAATAAAAAGATACAATGATAAAGCAAATACCTAAACAATGGCATACTGGAAATAAATACAAGCATGGGCTAACAGTCAGGCTGAGAAGCAAACTAGTCTAAGTCCTTCGGGCTCGACCCTATCTCCTCCGAATATGGTCCTTGTTCATCTCAGAAAACTGCATTTTAATACCACCCATTCATTATCTATTTTTTGTATATATCGGTACTATTAACCAGTGTTTGCTCAGTAAATAAAGATTACAGGTATCCGTGACACAATATTGGAAACACATTCAAAATCACGGATATAACGTTTGTGAGCCGACACTGCAACCAGAACTGCAAACCGATCGATATCCAAAGAGTTATTTTGCAACAAATAATGTGTACACAATTTTAGTCCAACACATAGCAAGTGTGCACAAAACTCTTTGGCATGGACCATGGTGGGGCTGCCATGATGCAAAGGGGCACAAGTGAAGTGATGTGTGTTAAATGCTAAAAAGATGTGATGTGATATAAAGCTACAAATTTCCCTCTAAATCCCAGAATGCAGACTAGGTTCATATAGACAAATCAAATAGCACCAGAGTGATATTGGAGAGCATACATGTTCACCACATCAACACGAGCCAAGGTTCTCGGATTTGGGCAGGCGACATGCCCCATAAATCCGATCTCGCTGGCCCCACTGTGTCCAATTTTCCCCATCTTTTTCATGTCGACCCCTTGCTGTCACATCAACTTATTTTTATTGTTTATTTAATTTCATTTTGAGCCTATAAATACAGACCAGTGAGCAAGGGATAGGGGGTCCAAGACATCATACTCTTTTTGTTTCTTTTTCTTTTTTGTTCTTGTACATAGCTGGTTTCCCTTGAGATCCTTACCTTCTCTTGATCTTGTAACCTCTTCATTGAGCTTGCAAGTTTAAGTTTTGGTTATTGAACTCAAGATTGTATCACTTAGAAATAATAAAGCTTTCATTTTGCACTTTGGGTTCCTAGTATTTTTATTTCTTGCTTTACTTACTTGCTCTTTTATTTCCATGCCATTTACTTACTTGCTTTTTTATTGCCTTGCAATTTACTTACTTGTAATGTTGCTTTTCTTTTCTTTTCTTTTTCATTTGCTCTCTCTTTTTGTTGTTGTGATGGGTTGTGAATATGGTGTTGTTAGGAAATAGTTTGGTTTTGTAACTTAAGGTTTTCATTTCTCATTTCTTTTGCCCAATATTTTCCAATTGAACTCCGTCCAAACCTTACGCAAGCGCTCCGTTAGGAACCTACCCTACTAAGGTATCAGTGATCCCTAACCGCGATCGGTTGCGTTCGGTTTGGCCGGAGGCGAAAGCCAAGCGACTAGAATGGACGAACAAGGGTCAATAAGCTGGATTTCCCTAATACCGTGCTTAAGTACCCTAATCCACGTTGTTGCCGATTGCTCTAACTTCAATGGTTGAGTTCGGCACAAAGGATTGAGTGCAGAATTCACTAACTTATACTAACTTATCTAATCCTAACAACTTATACTTGCATATATACACGTAGATTAGAATCGAACTCCCGCCCTCGCATTAACTCGTGATAACAAGAACGTGAAACGCTCCATCTCTCTGCGGACGACCCGTACTCATCGTGGCTAGCTAAACGTGACGCCATCCTGATTGCGGTTAACTTTAGAACCTTAAAACATGACACGCCAAAAGAGTGCCAATCAAATGGCGTCGTTGCCGGGGAGACGGTAACGTTTTTATTCTTGTTATTTCGGGTTAATCTTGTTTATATCACTGACACCATTTTAAAAACAAAACAACCCAAAAAATTCAAAAATTTTAAAACCAACAAAAAATTGACATTGCTAACATTTTGTTATCTGGATTTTTGACCTGTAAGCACTCTGGAACTAAATAGAAAAATTAAACAATAACATTGAGACACAAGTAGAACAATTAGAACACAGAAGAAGTTTGGAGCCTCAACTCATCAAGTAGCCCGGCGAGACATTCCAAAACTCCGGCGCCGCCGGCCTGTTCTTCTCATCTTGCTCCCAAAAATTTTCTATGTGCTCCAGTGTTCTATTAACATCCCAATTTTATTGTTTGATTTTTTTAATTATATATGTGCAGGTGTTTGGGCATTCATATTGCTTTTTCGCACTAAAAATCCGTTTTTCCGACATTTTCAGATTTTTGCGGATTTGCGAACTGCGATCGTGTGGAGCAAAGTGTACATTCAAAGTTAAGGTGATTGTGAAGTACAGTGCCAAAGATCCGAGGAGTTTGACCCGCACAAGCGAACGCTTCAAGCTATTCAGATTCACTTCAACGGGGGTTTCTTAACCCGAAAACTTATCGGTACGTATTTTACTAACACCTTCTTCTCAAATCCGACGCATCCAATATTCTATCTTTGCAGGATTCTTTGCAAGTTGCTGTCAAACGCTGAAAACGAGTAACCCGTATTTGTTGCAGTGTTGTGCATAAATGTAAAAAACGATTGTTTGATTCTTTGAATAATTTTTTTTATTGAATTGCGCATTGCATCCATTAATACGGACTTAAGAGCAAGCGAACTACATAACATACGGTAAAGGATTTCGTCACCTTTTCCGTGTCCCACAAATCACGATTGAGCATAACGTTTACCCGCACAAAATTTAAAAGAAACTAGATTTTAAGCCTTTAAGGACTTTGCGCTCATTAGGAGAAGTTAATTGTGTTTAGAACATCGCTTAACGGTATATCGTTCACGGGGTGTCTAGGAAAGAGTTCACGGCGAAACAGTCAAAAGAGAAAGGGTTATCTAACTAAGGACCTTCGCGAAAGCGTCGGAAAACCTCCCCTTATCTCTGCACTTACCTGGCCTCACGATCAGTATATCTTGAGCTCGGTTCTCGACACAGTTTTACTTCAACAATCAAGTTCTTGAGCAGGTCTAGTTGGCCTAGGTGAACCCTAGACCGATTAGGTGTGTGGTATTGTGTCGTGATTGATTTTGTCCATATTCTTTTTTGTGTGTATATTTCATACTTTTGTTGATAACTAACAATAAAATAAAAAAATAAAAAAATTCACATTCTTTTTCCTCTTCTTCTCTTCATATCATGGGTACCCCGCCTAGAAAAACTCTTGCCGGACTTTGGTACCCTCAGCCAGACATTACTTCATACGTTTCTTGCTTTGGTCGAACTTCGAACGATCTCTCCATACACAAAATTTTTTTGAAAGATCGGATAAACGCGTCTAGGACAAACACTTGGACTCCGCAATCCACTTCGTATTAACTGTTTCAACCTCCCCCATCTTCTTATGTTGATACCCCTTCTTCGAGTCATGTTCCTACTCTAAGACCCATGTCCATTGCCGACAGAATTGAACAATCCCACAGCCGATCTTTCACTCCTTTCACCACTTCTTTGGATCAACAATTTCATTCACCTTTATATTCAAATGTTGATCTTACTCCTGTCCAACCATTTGATTCCTACCTGTCCTACCCGACATTTACACCTTCCCTAGACATTGCTTATGAACAGCCTTTTGGGAGTTTCCAGTATCCAAATAACTTTGAATCTTTTATTGAAACCCCTTCACAACCCATGTCTAGTCTGGAACAAACATTGGAATACTTTCGGGTAGCGTCGTGCCAACAGATGATGGATTTGAATGCGTCCATAACCGCCCTCATACAACCTAGTGATCCGGCATTCCACTTTTTTGAGCTCCTTGCCTTCTCTTGATCTTGCAATATCTTCATTGAGCTTGCAAGTTTAAGTTTTGGTTATTGAACTTAAGATAGTATCACTTGGACCTAATAAAGCTTTCATTTTGCACTTTGGGTTCCTAGTATTTTTATTTCTTGCTTTACTTACTTACTCTTTTATTTCCATGCCATTTACTTACTTGCTCTTTTATTCCCTTGCAATTTACTTACTTGTAATGTTGCTTTTCTTTTCTTTTCTTTTTCATTTGCTCTCTCTTTTTGTTGTTGTGATGGGTTGTGAATATGGTGTTGTTAGGAAATAGATTGGTTGTGTAAGTTAAGGTTTTCGTTTCTCATTTCCTTTGCCCGGTATTTTCCAATTGAACTCCGCCCAAACCTTACGCAAGTGCTCCATTATGCACCCTACCCTACCAAGATATCGGTGATCCCTAACCGCGATAGGTTGCGTTCGGTTTGGCCAAAGGCGAAAGCCAAGCGACAAGAACGGACGGACAAGGGTCAATAAGTCGAATTTCCCTAATACCGTGCTTAAGTACCCTAATCCACGTCGTTGCCGATTTCTCTAGCTTAAATGGTTAAGATCGGCACAAAAGATTGAGTGCGGAATTCACCAACTTATACTAACTTATCCAATCCTAACAACTTATACTTGCATATATACACGTAGGTTAGAATCGAACAACTCCCGCCCTCGCATTAACTTGTGATAACGAGAACGCGAAACGTTCCATCTCCCTGCGGACGACCTGTTCTCATCGCGTCTAGCTACACGCGACGCCGTCCTGATTGCGGTTAACTTTAGAACCTTAAAATACGACACGCCAAAAGCATGCCAATCAGTCCTCCTGACGAATATTCCAAAGAAAGAAATAGAGAGGAATGTTGTCAGCGAACTAGCGCTCGGTAAGTCCCCAAAGAAGCTAAAGAAGATAGTATATAAAGTGAAGAGAAACTAAGTAAAAGTGAATAGGAAAGATTATATATGAGAGTATCTAAGCATGTTTACTTACCGGTATAAGATAGTTATTCTAACGTGGTTATTTATAGTTTGATAAAAAAAGGTATTCATGTATACGAGAGGAGTCCATCTTACCCTGTGGACTATGATAATATGTAGTACATGGTCCCATCATAACACACGGGACAATGGCATGTGAATTCATGTAGATGTCTTTTAAGTGACCTCTCGTGCCATGAGATACATCCCGTACCATTCTACCCATTTATCCCCACGTATTGTATTGTATAGTTTAAGATTACAAGTCTTGGCCGAATCCATGAATATAAAAATATATAGATTCATATTCAAGATATAATCTTGTATTCAGGTATTCATGTCAAGTTCATGTCAAGTTATATTCATGGTTCGATCAAGTCAAGTCAAGTATTTAAGTTCAAGTTTGATATTTGAATTCGAGTGTTCAGGTTCATGATCAAGCATTCAAGTTTGTGTTTGATTTTGGATTCTAGTTTGAGTTTGGATTCAGGTTGGAGTAAGTATCTTATGAAAGGATTTAGCTCTTGAATTTCTTAAGTTCGGGAGTAATCGGACAACTGCTGCACATGAACGGCAGAATTTGTGTCTTTTTCCAAGACAATTGCCATTGATAAACTCCGTTAATGTGCCGTATTGTCTAACCTGAATAGACAAGCACTCACTTTTTATGGCTCCATGGGGCTCAAGAGAAATAATACCGCTTAAACCTATATTAATATACGGTCCTTAAAGATTTATTCTTGTTTGTTTATATTGTATTTATATTTTTGCATCTCTCGAGGGGGTTTTATGAAAAATACTTTAATATGGTTTAAAAAATAGACCTCGAGGGTGATTTATAATATTTAGAGTTTTTATGAACATGTATTTTAATTTTAGTGGTATTTTAGTAATAAAACTTTAGGTTTTAAAAGTTTATGGTATTTTAATGAAAACTGCTGCTTTGTAAACTTTGTGGTATTAAAAATTTAATCTTTCATTTAATTTTTTTTGCACACTTTGTTTTTATTGAAAATACGGTTTCATAATTTTATATAATTTTCCAAAGATATAATTTTTATTTGGAAAAGCCGTATTCCTTTAAATCGTATTTTTATTCTTTTCAAGACCGAATACTCCGTGAGGAGTTATGTATCTCACTCTACTATCCCAAGAACGTGCGATAACCCGCACCATCCGTAGATGGGTTCCCTTAAAAGGGTTGTTGAGGCGCAATTGCAAAGGATGTTAAAAAATAACGATTAAAAACATATTTTTATAAAGTGATGGTATTTTATTGAAAATTGTTTCAGATGAAAAATTCTAACCAAAACATCGTGTTATGAATCAAAAATGCGCGTGTGGGGTAGGTCGTTACCCCGTGAATGCTCTAGAGGTATGTATGACTAATTATCGAATAAAAGGTTATAGTTAAAGTTCATGGTATTCATATGAAAAGGTTCGTTATATGCTTATTTCACTTAAAATTCTAATTACATGAAAAGATAAACGATGTGAATAACATGTTAAGATGATATTAGAGGTTTAAAGTGAAATATTAAACATAGTAAAGGTGACAAAAATTTGTCTAAGGAAAAGATAACGAGTTAACTCCACTTTGTCGATATCATTTTAGAAAACTTTGTTTGAGATGAAAATAAAGAGAGAGGAAGGAACTTATGGTTTTAGAGTGATAACAAGAGGGGAAATGAGAGAGAAGAAGCCTTCGGGTATCGTGGTTTCGTCGGAAAAAGGCTTCGGTCTTCAACGGAAGGAGCTTGATCGCTAACTCTACTTAGCTTGCTTAACTCCTCTTGAACTTAGAGAATTTTGGAGAATTTTTGATAGGGATTTTCAGAATGGGGAGAGCTAGGGGATGGGGTGTATTTATAGTGTAGAAATGAGGGTGTGTGAGTTAAAAATTTAGAATTAAAAGAATTAAAATGGGTTTAATTAGGAAATGAAAGGTCTCTAGTTAATTGCAGAGTAATCAAATAATACAGGAGGGTAGAGGGGTGTCAAAGAGATGTGTGAGCGAAGCATGGAGGGATTTGCAGGCATTAAGACCGCCGGTAGCGGCCAAAAGGAAAATTTGGGCGGTCAGATGGGGGACACATGGCTCGAGACTTTGGACATGGGTATTATTCTATGTTAACTTCTCATTTATCCCGTTTGATTTTTCTGAAACTTTTCGATTCTCCGTGTATTGCACGTGCAACTCTTGGGCTTCCGAAAAGTTATAAAGAAAAAATATTAAAAATAATTGAGACTAATGAGAATCGAACACACAGGCTATGACACAGCAATAGAGAGTATTAACCAATGAGTTACAAGTTGTTTCTTAGTTTTATTGAACAAAAATAACTTATAACTCTTAATCAGGCTGAAATACCCTTTCTATACATTGAATAAATTACGTTTGTACAGGAATTTCAGTGTCGTTACATTCTACCCTCCTTATAAAAATTTCGTCCTCGAAATTTATTCAAAGGACTAATCTTCGAATAGATGAGGGTATCATGCACGTATATCTTCTTCACTCCCCCAAGTTGATTCTCCTGGTGAGTCCTTTCTCCACATCACGCGGACTAAGTTCACCTCCTTGTTCCATAGTGACTTCACCTTTCGTTCCAAGATCTCGACTGGCTACTGCCCACAAGTCAGATCGGTTTGTATTGTGAGTTCTGAGTGATCAAGTATATGATTGAGGCCGCTTACATATTGTCGTAGTTGGGATATATGGAACACATTGTGCACTCCTTCAAATGAGAGTGGTAGTGCCAAACGGTATGCCACTTCTCCAACTCGTTCGAGTATATCGAACGGTCCGATGCATTTTGGACTGAGTTCAATATCAAACATGTATACAAAATGTTCGAGTATTCAAGTAGTCAAGTCAAGTATACAAAATGTTCAAGTATTCAAGTCAAGTATACATATTTGATATTGATATTTGATTTCAAGTATTCATGTTCATGATCAAGTATTCGTGTTTGATTTTGGATTCCGGTTTGAGGTTGGACTCTGACTGGGTCAGATTCTTGTAAACTGATTTAAACTCTGGAATTCTTAGGTTTGGAAGTCATCGGCAACTGCTGCACATGGACGGCAAGATTTGTGTCTTTTTCTAAGACAATTTCCATTGATAACTTCGGTTAAGCTGTTTACCTTAAATAGACAAGTACTCACTTTCTCCAGCTCCCTGGGGCTCAAGAGAATTGATCCCGCTTAAACCCATATTTACCAAAGTTCTTAAATATTGTTTTTATATATCTCGAGGGGGTTTTATGAAAAATATTTTAATATAGTTAAAAAGTAAACCTCGAGAGTGATTAGTATTGCTTTAGAATTTTCATGAGCATGGATTTTAAGTATTCGGGCATTTTAATTATAAAGACTTAGCATTTGAAAGTTCATGGTATTTTATTGAAAAACTTATCTTTTTTGGTATCTTAATGGTATTTTATTGGCATTTGTTAATCTTTCATTTTTTAAAGAAAAATATAGATTTATTATATTTTGAAAATATGGATTTATAATTTTATATAATTTTAGTTTTAAAAATAATTTTATTTTATTTAGAAAATTCGTATTTCTTAAAAACGTATTTAAATCCTTTCGAGATTGAATGCTCCGTGAGAAGGTCTGCATCTCGCTTTACCAGCCCAAGGATGTGCAATAATCCATACCATCTGTTAGCGGGTCGCCTAAAGAGGGTTGTAGATGCATAATCGCAAAGGAAATGAAATACCGTTTAAAATAAATCCGGTTTTAGAATTATATGGTATTTTATTGTAAATACTATTCTTCGAACCAAAAACACATACAACTAGGTATCGTGCTATGAAACCAAGTGTGCGTGTGTGTGAAGTTTTCTTAAAGGTATTGCTAAGCAATTTTGTCGAAAAGATATGATAACAAAGTTCAAGGTATTTTAATGTAAAAGTTCAAATATGGTTGTTTTACATGAGATTCTTGGTTAAAATTCATTCTAATCATTAGTATTAAGATCACAAGTGAAGTGGTAAAATTGGTTTGACCAAATGATAAAAGAAAATGGAGTTATTGGTTTTAGAAAAGATGATATTGGTAATAACTCCACTTTTATCGATTTTGATTTAAAATGAAATTCGATGAAGAGAAAAGGAGTTTGGGAGGGACTTACGGTTTAGAAAACTCAAAGAGGGTTAGGAAGGAAAAGGGTGTCGTCGTGGCGTCGCGGGAGCTCCGGAATTGGTTTCGATCTTCGCCGGAGCAAACTTGCTCGCTAACTCCACTTTACTTTACTTGCGCAAGAAACTTTTTAGAGAGTTTTGACTAGAATATTCAGAATGATGCTGAGCCAAAATGTAAAGTGGTATTTATAGTGAAGAATTAGGGTTTGGGAATTAAAATTGTGGATTAAAAAGCATTAAAATAATGTTTAATTATGAAATGAAAGGTCTCTATTTGATTGTAGGGAAATCAAACAGTGCAGAGGGGTTAGGGGTAGCTGAAGAGACGAGTGTACAAAGCCCGGGCTTCATTAGCCTCATCCGAGTCGTCGGTGCCGGCCCATGGGTGATTACCGCCGGTTGATCTGGGGCTTTAGGTCTCGAGATTCGTGCCACGTGGATTATTCAGAGTTTACTCCATTTTTCACATGTTTGATTTTTCTGAACTTTTCATTTCCTCATGTATTGCACGTACAATCTTTTAGGCTTCCAAAAAAAATTTAGAAAAAAACAATTATGTCTGATAGGAATCGAACACAGGTGCTATGTCACAGCAGTGCAGGGCTTTACCAGTGAGCTACAAGTGGCTTCTTGCTGTTATTTAACAAAAGTAACTTATAACTCAAACGCAGGCTGTAAAACTCATTTCTTGTATATTAACAGTAAAATTTTTGCACAAGATTTTAAATTCGTTACATATACTAAACACTTTACTACGCTCCTTGCTATTTCACGCTTCATTCCATACCACCAATAGGGTTGCCGTAGATCCTTATACATTTTCGTACCACCGGGGTGTACAGAATAAGAAGAGCTGTGAGCTTCTTGCATCAACTCTTCTTGAACATGGCCGACTGGCACGCATAAACGGCTCCCATACTGCAAGGATCCATCTTCGTGGATGATGAAGTCAGTTCGAAGACCACTTTCTACTTGTTCTTGGATCTTTTGTATCTTGGCATCATTTGCTTGAGCTACCTTGATCTGATTGACAAGAGTGGACTGGACTTGTAAGTTCATCAAAGATGAGGCGTTACCTGGTACAACTACTTCAATCCCTAATCCATGCAGTTCTTGATGTAGCTTCCACTGCGCGGCAGGGTTCATTACTAATGGCTGGCGACAAAATGCATCGGGAACTACGTTCACCTTTCCAGGATGATACTGTAAGTTGATGTCGAACTCCGTCATGAGCTCTATCCATCTTCTTTGCCGCATGTTGAGCTCCTTCTGAGTAAATACACACTTCAGACTCTTGTGATCAGTGTATATATCCACCCGTTCTCCTAAAAGGCAGTAATGCCAAATCTTGAGTGCAAAGACCACGGCTGCCAGTTCTAGATCATGTGTTGGAAAGTTGCGCTCATGGACCTTTAGCTGTCTTGATGCAAAAGCCACAACTTTTCCATGCTCATATAGAACACATCCTAATCTTTTACCAGACACATCACAATATACATCGAATCTGCCTGATCGATCCGGTATTACAAGAATAGGTGCAGAGGTTAATCTCGACTTGAGTTCTATAAAAGCCTTCTCACATGCTTCTGACCATACAAATACTTCGTCTTTACTTGTAAGCTTAGTTAGTAGTGCTGCGATCTTTGAAAATCCTTCGATGAAGCATCTGTAATATTCTGCTAAGCCCAGGAAGCTTCTTATATCATCTTTGGTGTCGGCCACTCGTTGACAACTGACACCTTAGCTGGATCTACAGAGATTCCTTCGTTTGAAATGATGTGTCGGAGAAATCCGACTTGATCTATCCAAATTTCACACTTGTTGTACTTAGCGTAGAGCTGATGTTATCGTAATGTTTCCAGGACAATGTGTAAGTGCTCGGCGTGCTCTTTCCGATTCTTTGATGTCGTCAATGAAGATATCAACAAACCTGTCTAAGTACTCTCGGAAAACTTGATTCATCAAGTTCATAAAGATGGCTGGTTCATTGGTCACTCCAAATGGTATTATGAGATATTCGTAATGGCCATAACGAGTTCTAAATGCCGTTTTCGGAATGTCAGACTCCTTGACCTTCACCTGATGATAATCCGAACGAAGATCTAATTTTGAGAATATACAAGATCCACTTAATTGATTGAAAAGGTCATCGATGCGAGGTGGTGGATACTTATTCTTAATCGTTATTTCGTTCAGAGCTCGATAATCCACACACATCCTGTAGGTACCTTCCTTCCTTCTTTACCAGTAGCACCGGAGATCCCCAACTTGAGGTACTGGGTATGATCCAACCTTTCTTCATGGGCTCGTCTAACTGGATACAAATTTCTTTCAATCCTTCCGGACTTAGTCAATATGGAGATTTGATTACAGGTTATGCACCAGGTTATAAATTAATACTGAATTCAAGAGCTCGATCGGGAAGCAAACCTGATATGTTTTCAGAGAAAACATCCTCGAACTCTCGAACTACATCAGGCTTCTCTCATCCAGCTTGTAGGGAGAACACTTCTGCATTTTTTGGCTTGGCACGGTAGCTTCCTGGTTCCAGGTTTCTGTCTCCACTTTTGAAATAGAAGACTGGGTAATCTGGTATCTCAAATACTACTCTCCTTTAATGGCAGTCAATAGTAGCATAAACTACTCTCAGCCAATCCATTCCCAACACAACGTCGAAATTTGGTATGTCCAGCACTTTGAAATTTACGTAGAATTCTCGGCCGCAAACTACAACTGGGCACTGATCATATCCCAAAGTTGCCTTCAAGACTCCATTCCCGAAACAGACATTCCAGCTCGAAACAAGTGGCTTGATGGGAATCGCGTACGTTCTCACGAACCATTGTGATATGAAGCAATGTGAAGCTCCAGTGTCGAAAAGTGCGAGTGCAGGAAGGGTGGGTACTAGTATAATACCTAAGTTGTGTAAGGTTGCATTTAGTATAACTATGTGAAAGTATTGAAAGGTTGAAAGGATGGGAAGAATTTACCGGTGATGATTTGTCTTGTGGTTTCGGCCTCTTTAACCATCATTGTAAAAGCCTGTCGTCTTGGTACATTTCTCTTTGCCGGAGGCATATTCCTTTGCCCTTGAGGCACATTTCTCTGTGCCTGATGGAATTGACGCTGAGGCTGTGCAGGTGGTGCAGGTGCCTGAATAGCTGGCCTCTATGGAGCTGGCATTGTGGGTCTAGGTGCTGGAGCTGTATTATTTCAATATGGGTATGATCCTATAGCGTTAGTAGATGCGCCACAAATCAAACACAAGCCATTTGCATGCTTGCAGTCCTTCGCCAAGTGTCTGATTCTCTTGCAGCAGAAACAAAAATCTGGACTGGACCGGTTAAACGATCTTCTTGGCTTTTTGGGTGCAAAAGTTGACCTGGAAATGGCTCCTTCATCTGGATAGCAGGGCGTTTGATTCCAGCTGCTTGAGGCTTAGCCTTCTTCTTGACCACAACTTCATAACGGCACGGTGCCTTCAGAGCAAGCTCATGAGTTGGATAGTTGCATGTAGCTAATGTCGTTTGAATCTCCAGGTCTAAGCCTTGTTGGAATCGTCTAGCCCAAATCTCATCGATATGGATCAGGTGTGCCACAAACCTGATATGATATTGATGTCAAGATAGTTACGTGTTTTATGGAATAGAATTTTAGACGAATTCTTTATCTGCTAAGCGTGATGAATTCGGCATCATATTCATCCACCGATTTTACCAAAATAGAGCTTTATTGTAGGTGTATGAACTAATGTTCCATTTCAAAACGGATAGTCTTGGAGAAAAACTTCGCACCGAATAGGTCGCGGAATGTCTTCCACTCTATTGGTTGTGCAAGACGTCTTTTCTCGGCCTTCCACCAGACTCGTGCGTTGTCCATGAGCTGAATCTTTGTTACATGAACCCAAGCTATGTTTGGTACTTGCGCTGCTACAAGGTCGTCCTTGATACTTTGGTCCCATTCTTCAGCTTCAAGAGGACTCTCTTTCACTGAGAAGTTCTTTGGACGTAACACCCGATATTGCTTTACTCTAGGTGCTTTGGCTTCGGGACGGTTCATAAGTATAATAGTCTGCTGCTGCTGGCCCTCCAGAAGGCTTTTGATGGCTTCTAGTAGCACAGTCTATTCATTGATCGGAGCAGCAACGATAGGGGGAGGTGGTAAGGTAGGCGGTGGTGTGTAGCCATTGACGTTGGTGCTAGTGTTGTTTGGAAAATCCATCATCTTCATAGAAAAGACATATTAGGATAGATTCAGGAAATTTGAAATGCAAGGAATGTATAGTTGCTGATTCTTATAATTTTTGTGATATATTGCTTAAGAATTCATGCAGAACCAACCCGTATAGGCCACCAACAAAACCTGTCATGCCCCACTTTCCAGTAGACGAAAACGGTGACGTGGTAAGCCCGCGATGTATTTAATATGAAAATACGTTAAGCGTAATTAAGCAATATAACAATGTGCAAGAATGACAAGAGTAATAAAATGAAACAACAACTTTATTTACATACAACTGTTTGTAATAAAAAGATACAATAATAAAGAAAATGCCTAAAAATGGCATACTGGAAGTAAATACAAGCAGGAGCTAATAGTCAGGCTGAGAAGCAAACTAGTCCAAGTCCTCCGGGCTCGGCTCTGTTTTCTCCGAATCTGGTCCTCCTGACGAACATTCCAAAGAAAAAAACAGAGAGGAATGTCGTCAGCGAACTAGCGTTCGGTAAGTCCTTAAAGAAGCTAAAGAAGATAGTATATAAAGTGAAGAGAAACCAAGTAAAAGTGAACATGCAAGATTATAAATGAGAGTAACTAAGTATGTTTACTTACCGGTATAAGATAGTTATTCTAACGTCGTTATTTGTAGTTTGATAAAAAAAAGGTATTCATGTATACGAGAGGAGTCTATCTTATCTTGTGGACTATGATAACATGTAGTACAAGGCCCCGTCACTATCCACGGGGTAACGGCACGTGAATTCATGTAGGTGTTTTTTAAGTGACCTCTCGTGCCATGAGATACATTCCGTACCAACTACCCCTTTATCCCCACGTATTGTATTGTATAGTTTAAGATTACAGGTCTTGGCCGAATCCATGAATATAAAAATTTACAGGTTCATGTTCAAGATGTAATCATGTATTCAGGTATTCATGTCAAGTTCATGTCAAGTTATATTCATGGTTCGATCAAGTCAAGTATTCAAGTTCAAGTTTGATATTTGAATTCGAGTGTTTAGGTTCATGTTCAAGTATTCAAGTTTGTGTTTGATTTTGGATTCTGATTTGAGTTTGGATTCAGGTTGGAATCAGTATTTTATGAAAGGATTTAGCTCTTGAATTTCTTAAGTTCGGGAGTAATCGTACAACTGCTACACATGAACGGCAGGATTTGTGCATTTTTCCAAGTCAATTGCCATTAATAAACTCCGTTAATTTACAGTGTTATCTAACCTGAATAGGAAAGCACTCACTTTCTCTGGCTCCCTGAGGCTCAAGAGAAATGATCCCGCTTAAATCTATATTAATCTAGGGTCCTTAGAGATTTATTCTTATTTGTTTATATTGTATTTATATTGTTTGCATCTCTTGAGGTTTTTTTTATGAAAAATACTTTAATATAGTTTTATAAATAGACGTCAAGGGTGATTTATAATATTTAGACTTTTTATAAACATGTATTTTAATTTAAGTGGTATTTTAGTGATAAAACTTTAGCTTTTAAAAGTTTATGGTATTTTAATGAAAACTACTGCTTTGTAAACTTGGTGGTATTAAAAATTTAATCTTTCATTTAAAATAATTTTTTTTCACACTTTGTTTTTATTGAAAATACGGTTTCATAATTTTATATAATTTTCTAAAGATTTGATTTTTATTTAGAAAAGTCGTATTCCTTTAAATCGTATTTTTATTCCTTTCGAGACCGAATGCTCCATAAGGAGTTATGTATCTCACTCTACTATTCTAAGGACGTGCGATAACCCACACCATCTGTAGATGGGTTCCCCTAAAAGGGTTGTAGAGACACAATTGCAAAGGATGTTAAAAAATAACGATTAAAAACATATTTTTATAAAGTGATGGTATTTTATTGAAAATTGTTTCATTTAGATGAAAAATTCTAACCAAAATATCGTGTTATGAGTCAAAAGTGTGCGTGTGGGGTAGGTCGTTACCCCATGAATGTTCTATAGGTATGTATGACTAATTATCGAATAAAGGGTTATAGTTAAAGTTCATGGTATTTATATGAAAAAGTTCGTTATATGCTTATTTCACTTAAAATTCTAATTACATGAAAAGGTAAAAGATGTGAATAACATGTTAAGATGATATTAAAGGTTAAAGTGAAATATTAAATATAGTAAAGGTGACAAAATTTTGTTTAAGGAAAAGATAACGAGTTAACTCCACTTTGTCGATACAGAGGAAGGAACTTACGGTTTAAGGAAAAGATAACGGTTTTAGAGATTGGTTTGAGATGAAAAGAAAGACAGAGGAAGGAACTTACGGTTTTATAGCAATAACAAGAGGGGAAAAGAGGGAGATGAAGCCTTCAGGGATCGTGGTATCGTCGGGAAAAGGTTTCGGTCTTCAATGGAAAGATCTTGATCGCTAACTCCGCTTAGTTTGCTTAACTCCTCTTGAACTTAGAGAATTTTGGAGAATTTTTTATAGAGATTTTTAGAATGGGGAGTGCTAGGGGATGGGGTGTATTTATAGTGTAGAAATGAGGGTGTGTGAGTTAAAAATTTGGAATTAAAATAGGATTAATGAGAAAATGAAAGGTCTCTGATTAATTGCAGAGTAATCAAATAATACAGGGGAGTAGAGGGGAGTCAAAGATACGTGTGAGCAAAGCACGGAGGGATTTAGAGGCATCAAGACCGCTGGTAGCAGCCAAAAGGCAAGTTTGGGCGGTTGGATGGGGGCCACGTGGCTCGAGACTTTGGGCATGGGTATTATTCTGTGTTAACTTCTCATTTATCCTGTTTGATTTTTCTGAAACTTTTTGATTCTCCATATATTATACGTGCAACTCTTAGGCTTCCGAAAAGTTAAAAAGAAAAAATATTAAAAATAATTGGGGCTGATGAGAATCGCACACGCAGACTATGGCACAGCAGTAGAGAGTATTAACCAATGAACTACAAGTTGTTTCTTTCTTTTATTGAACAAAAATAACTTATAACTCCTAATCAGGATGAAATACCTTTTCTATACATTGAATAAGTTACTTCTGTATAGGGATTTCAGAGTCGTTACAACATCAATCTTCAGTACCATTCGAGGAAGGTGAACATGGTTCCCGATGCTCTTTGTCACGCCTCGCTTGCCAAAATAAGGAATACGAGGAGACTAGGCCAGTCACGTTCTTACGGCCAAGGAATAATTTACCAACGATATTCGCGACGTTATTCCTTGACCGTAAGCAAGTTATGCCCCGATTCTCGCGAAAAGTCTTTCCCCACCGATCAGTGTCGTGCTCGTCTACAAAACCAGATATGACGGCCTGACGAGCCCGTATCTGACTTAGCAAGTGGATGGAGTGGTCCCTTAGAGACTTCATGATCAGACCGGCCTCTTGAAAGCAGTCAACTTTGTCGTCCGCTGCGTCAAGCATTACCAAAGTATTCTCCACCGGGTAAGGAGGAAAGTCGTTGAGAACGGTGAGGAAAATCGTGGGAAGCCAGATAAAGCCGACAGGAAGAGGAGATCTCCTACGAACCATGAGCTCGTGCATCACCATGTCGCACTGTGCATCTGTAAGAGCGGGATTCGCTAGACATGCAGCGAAACGAGAAATAATCTCCCCGACAGGCACCTCACATGGCTTTCGAGGAGCATGCAGACGATCGCAAGCCATGATTCTTTCTATATGAAAGTGAAGGGGAAGATGAACATTTCTTCAAATTATAAAAATAAGTATTCAAGTCTCGGCACAGAAAATGTTGCACTTGGTGTCAGTTGGAACGATTCCCAAACTCTGACCAAAAGAAAGTGTTGAAAAAGAAGATGATGACTCAGAAAATCACAAGAAGAGGAAACGAAACCCTTCCATGTGCAAAGCATGTGAGCACTCACATGCAAAACATATGACCGCCAGCTTTAGGAAGGATTAAATCCTATGATCTGGCTCCCACATGTTGAACACGTGAGTGCTCATATGCAAAGCATGTGAGCACTAGATACAGATAAACAAAACCAATACGGGCTCCCACGTGTTGAACACGTGAGTATTTACATGCTTTGCATGTGAGCGCTAAATCCAGACAAACTAAAATCCATACATGGCTCACATATCAAACACGTGACCGCTCATAAGAAAAACACGTGAGCGCATCTATTTGAAGCACTGGCTTCAGATAGAATTAAATTCTAGTTAGAACTAAGTTCTATTTGGGAAATATTTCCCTATGATTTTTCTAATACTAGAAAGATTTTCTCTGTTAAATAGAGATCCTCTGAATTCAAAATCCAACAGTGATTATAATATCACCAACCAAATCAGAAGCTAAAATCAAATTTATTGTTAGGAAAATATTTTTTCTAACCTTGCTAAAATAAACAGAAAATATTTTCTGTTAAACAAAATCCCCCGGATCTTAGATCCAACGATGGATAAAATTACCCAAGTGAACTTTGAGATCAATTAGATCAATTGATATCTCTCAATGAGAGATTTTCTAGAACTAATTGATATTTTTTCCTCTCTTATATAAAGGGCCCGAGACTTCATGTCTCATATATAGAATGATCCCCATAAGGTGATAAAAGCTACAACAGAGAATTTAATTCTCTTTTCGAAGAAAGATTATCTTCCTCATTCAAAAAACTCCAGCCAAAGAAACTAGAGAGATCAAAATATCTCTTTTACCCGTCATATATATATATATATATAAGGGGTTAACCCTCTAAAAAAGAACTTAGTTCTTTTTCTGGATTTGAGATTCGCAAGCCAAATCTCTCATAAGTTGAGAATTTAATTCTCATCGAAAAGATCTTGGTCTTTAGACTCAAGATTTAGGGGAAACTATGATATTTTATCACCCCTATATAAACATGAGAGAAGAACACGGAAGAAAGAGTTGGAATTTACATTCCAGGAATTTAATTCCTTGAAGATATGTTTAGACAGGGTTTAACCCTTCAAGGAACTTAGTTCCTATATAAAAAATGAACTTAGTTCTAAAAAAAAGAGAAAAGAAGAACTTAGTTCTTGCAGTTGGTCTCTACACGAATATGGTAGAGTCTCACGTGAAAGGCACGTGAAAACCCAGAAAATAAAGACCCACGTTATATCAACTTGAACACTTCAGGAGAGGTCATCTAAGACTAAAAATCTCACATGTAAAGCATGTGAGCACCAGGAAGAAAGCTAAACAAGAGGATGCCCTCATGTGATATCTACATGAGCAGCATTAATAGGGCAATGCCCAAGCTTTAGTGCCTTACGTGATACCCACGTGAGCACTAAAGCCTTAGCCCCCACATGATATCCACGTGAGCGCTGTAAAAAAGTGCTTAGCACTAATATGGCAATTCCCGACCTGAGCGTCGCACGTGATACTCATGTGAGCGCTAAAGCCTTAGCGCCCCACGTGATATTCACGTGAGCGCCAGTGTATGATTTGGATATTATCTCCATAGTCTAAATGAATACGTGCTTAGCACTCATAGGGCAACGCCCAAGCCTGAATGTCTCACGTGATACTCACATGAGCGCCAGAGCATTAGCGCCCCAAGTGATATTTACGTGAGAGCCAAAGCATCATCTAAATATTATATCCATAGTCTAAATGACTAAGTGTTTAGCACTGCTGGGTAATACAAAAGCCCAAGACTGAGCTCCAAATTTGGTCGAGTCTTTGAAATTTTAAACTCTTTGAGCCCATATTGTTAATTATAACCGAGCCCATATGCTCCTTAAATGGATCTTAGTAAGATTAATGATTCTTAACCGTACGTCTAAGTTGATCTTAGTCTTATATAAGACTAATGTATTCTTAGCCCATACGCTCATATATTTAAGTCGATCTTAATCTAAAACAAGATTAACGATCCTTAAATCCTTGAACTAATGGAATATATGGCAAAGGTTCAAACCCAAGTCTAATATATACGGATCTGGACTAATTCGCGCCCTATGGGCAACGACATAAACTAGTGTCCGTATATAATCCACGGGCAAGCATACTAAACAATATATAACACGAGATGAAGTGACCTACGGAAGAAGGTGAAAGTTGTTATCGCAACATGTAACACCCTAGCACTGTTATACTATATTAATTAGGGTATTTCAAATCTTGCGGTAAAGTTTCTTTATTATTATTGTTTTTGGGTTGCAGATAGTGCAATTAGCAGTTATGGTTATTATCCGACCCGACCCGCATGGTTGAAATCCATCATAGTTCAAGATTATATCAAATATTTGCTAGTACAGAGCATCCATGCAAATCGAGATTTTATAAACATATATAATATATTCAACATATCTTTTAATAATACAAAATAAAAACCAAATAATATATTTTAATATCTAGCCTTGCATGTCTTCATACCCCATACCATGTGGTTGCACCCATATATCATGTTCATACCCTAATTGCTAAAACAGACTCGTTATTGACCGCTACGTATATTTACGTAGATCCGTACTTGGGGGTATATATTTTTATTGACAGGATATCGTATTATGGTATAAACTTTTACGTATATTCTCTATATTTAAAAACTAGATTTTTAAATGGTTACGAGTAATATTCGGAGCAATATGGTATTATCTGTAAAATCCCATATATATAATATTTTACATAACTAAATTAATATAACTGTTATAATATATACATATATTATATTAATTTAATTAGCAACCATTAACTCTCTTTCTCCCCCCTTCTCACGTCTCTTTCTTTGTCTCTCTCTCTCTCCTTCTCACGTCTCTTTCTTTGTCTCTCTCTCTCTCTCTCTCAATAATATATATATATATATATATATAATATAATTATTATAAACTAAACCTATATAAAATACAACACCTCTCTCTCTCCCCCCTCGTTATTCTCCTCCTCCCCCGAGCAAACCCGAACCTTAATCCACGCTCACCACCACCCCTCGCCGCCGTTCACCCCGTTCTCGCCCTCGTCCTCACCCGATCACCCTCTTCTCCTCCTCGCCCCGAGACCTCCTCTTTCTCCTCCTCCGCGATGACACCCTGCACCCAACTTGCCCCGACGCCAAGAAACCCATCACCCATCGCTTGAAACCTCACCCTCACCGGAAACTCGCCGCCACCGACCACCTCTTCACCTCCTCGCCTCCCCAGCAACCCAGAAGGCCACCACCACCACCGACCTTTCCTGTAACTTCCCCGATTACCTTCACACCCACACCCTCGCTACCTCGTCGACGACAACCCCTCATCACCATCACCTCGCCACCCTTTCCTCTGTCCTCCCCAACCCCATAACTAGCAACAACAACCACCACTTCCTTCTCTTCTTCTTCTTATTATTTCTTTTCTTTCTTTCCTTCTTTCTTTCTTTCTTTCTTTTCTTAGCCGGCCGTCTAGCCGGAGTTGCGCACGTCGCCGACGATCCAGATGATCCAGTCGCCGTCGTTGTCCAGCCTTGTGACCACGTCACGCAGTTGCTCAGCCAGGTCCAGTCCTGCAAACGCAAGTTTTGCATCGTGACGTTATTTCGACATCGGACTTGATATCCATATCTTGACGTGAGATCCGATCAGGCAAGTTCGAAACTTGCAACATCCTATATTACTATATCAATATTTATTTAATAAATGATAGTGCATGCGTTTTACTATTCAACAGAAATTACCGATTTACAGTTTTATAGCATCCGTCTATATTCATACTAATAATAGTTTATTTGGATGCATGCCGGAACATCACAATGTGATTATACTACTATATCAGTTCAATACGTTATCTAGATTGAATCATACATGATAATAGACGTGTAATGGCTATTACAGATATATACATATACATCCTGGCATTAATAGTATTTCGATATTGATTACGGTTTTACATTTGGCATCTATTTGGTTAATATACATTACATGACATATTTACGACCCGCTACCAGACTTGTTATTTGGATCGCATTGCTAATGCCAATAATCCTGACATTGTTGTCCTGACGGACGTGACTTGTTGTCTACATAGACAAGACATGTACCTGCTTGATCCTGTGTTGGCATTAGATTTATATCATCAATACCTGGCTTGAACACACAATCTTGGGGGTAAAGGGAAAACAATAATGAAATCTGACTTGTAACTCAATAATTTGATACTTAAACTGATCAGTCTTTACGGGCTCGGCCAGTCCCGGAATGATGCTACTGATATCATTCATCTGTACATGTTACCTGTTTAATGCTTAGTGGCACGTCTCGGATTCAGCCCAAGGGTCTTGACCGTGGTCCCGGGCACGCACGAGATACTATTGAGTTACATCGACGATTCCATTAAATTAATTTCAAAGACTTCTAGAATAGAAAACCTAGAGGTACAGACTTTAGGATACACATCATATACATACAGTTCACTGTTTTATACCTGCATTTATTATTCGTACACATGTTTAATAATAACATCATATCCTGGTTACTACTATTAATTTTAATATTATGACCCACTGACGTCTGGGTTTTGCATGACACAGTTCCTCTACCTTTATCGCAGGCAGCTCAAGAGTACTTTAGCAATCAAGCCGAGCAATGAGGAGCTAGCTATTTAGTTTAGAGACTCTTAGTTTATTTATTTTAGCAGTTTTATTTCTATTGATGTGAGCCCATATTCGGACGTGATTCAGATGCTATTGTTTATTGGATCTTGATTCGTTTCCGCTTTATGCATTTTCTTAATTCTATTTACTATGGCAGATGGACATGTGGTAGCTAGATTATATATTTTACTGTTCTTGATATCCGCTTGGCAGCCATAATGCGATTGTGGAGGGGTTATTCCTAGCCACAGGTAGCATGGTTGGATTTATCACGTGCCGTGTTTACGTATCTTGGGAAGCGGGGCATGACTAGATTTGTTTGGTATCAGAGCCCTAGGATTTAGGGTTAGTCGGGTTTAGTTGTTTTTGTAGTTGCGTATTGAACCGAATACACTAAGCAGGAGACCCGGAATTAGGAACATGTCCTGCCACATTATTGTCTTGTAATTCAAATTCTTGAATCTTATCTTTCTCTTAACTCTTGTATCTTGACGATATGGAAACGACTATGCATTTCAACTTAGAATCCTCCTGATTCCTTATTGTTTCTCCCTTCTTATTCCTTTGATTCTAATAGTAGGATTTGGGCGACTTGAATGGAGTTATGTGATTGTAACTATGTACCGCGGCATAGTTACAATGCGATACTCTATTTTGGTAACCTGAAATCCTATTTCGATTCATTTTCTTGAATTATGATCATTGTACTACTTTGTTTCTCTCGGTTTCATTGCCTACAAATTTATGCCTTATCGCGAACATGAATCCAACAACCGCTTTGTATCTTCCCCTTGTCTTGTAGTGACCAGTCAGTTTGCGTTTCGAAGAACAAGGAGAAATACAGGAGAACATATGATGATTGCAGTAGTTCGAGATCAACCCCAGCGGGAGCTGGTACAAACTAATTCAAGGCCGATCAGATGTAAGATATTTGATTGAAGAATTTCTGATGAACCCGCTTCAGTTTATCAGAGTGGCGCAGCGGAAGTGTGGTTGGCTGATAAGCCACAAGTCTTAGAACAAACTTGCAAATTAATGATGAAGGAAACTGTTTACTGAAAGGTGAAGTTCGTAAACAAGTTGCAGATGAAGCGCTGTGTGTTCAAGAACATCTCGATTTTACCTCCAAAATGAGATGTGGAGTTCACGATTGATCTTATTCCTATGGCAGCGCCAATTCGAAGGCTTCTATCCAATGTCATTGATGGAACAGGTAAAGAGACAAGATTCCGAATTAGTATAGAAAGGTTGGATTCATAGCAACGGTTCACCATGGGGACCTCCAGTTCTTTTAATCAAGAAGAAGGATGGCACGCAGAGGATGCGCATTGATTATTGAGAATTAAACTGGGTGACTATTAAGAACAAGTACCCAATCCTTTGCATCAGCGAATTTTTCGATCAACTCAGTGGCGCGAGGGTATTCTCGAAGCTGGATTTGCGATCCGGATATCATCAAGTTCTTGAAATCAGAAGACATTTGCAAGATAGCGTTCCGAACTCGATATGGGCATTACGAGTACTTTGTGATGCCATTTGGAGTTACTAACGCACCGGCAATATTTATAGACTTGATGAACCGAATCTTTTCACCATAACCGGACCAGTTTGTAGTGGTGTTTATTGATGATATTCTGGTTTATTCAAGGAGCAAAGAAGAGCATGCAGAACACTTGGAGATCGCACTACAAACATGGAGACAAGAAAAGTTATACGCTAAGATGAGCAAGTACATGTTTTGGCTTGAAGAAGTGAGGTTCTTGGGTCATGTTGTATCCGGAGATGGAATTGTCGTTGACCGTGAAAAGATTGCAGATGTTCATGATTGGTCAATTCCAAAAAATGTAGGGGAGATCAGAAGTTATCTTGGGCTTGCCGGATACTATAGAGAGTTTGTGGAGAACTTCGTCCGAATAGCAGAACCATTGATCAAGCTAACACAAAAAGAGGTACCGTTCGTATGGACCGAGAAATGTGCGTCATCTTTTGAAATGCTGAAGCAAAGATTGACAACCGCTCCTATCTTGATAGTGCTAGATGGTTCTGGAGAGCTAGTTATTCACAGCGACGCATCTGGAAAAGGCTTGGGATGTGTTCTAATGCAGCATGGGAAGGTCATAGCATATGCGTCGAGACAATTGAAAACTCATGAGAAGAACTACCCAACTCATGATCTGGAGTTAGCAGCAGCGATTTTTGCTCTGAAGATTTGGAGACACTAATTATTGGGCGAAATGGTAGAAGTATTTACCGATCACAAAAGCCTAAAGTATGTGTTCACACAGAAAGAGCTCAATATGAGACATCGTAGATGGTTAGAGCTGATGGCTGACTACGATCTTGATCTAAAATACCATCCGGGGAAAGTTAATCTAGTGCTGGATGCTCTAAGTCGGTTGCCAGTAATACGGATGTTGACTGCACAAAAGGAGATTATAGCCGATCTTTAAAGGTTCGAGTTGGAGATTGTACTACCGAATTTTTCGGGACAGTTGATGCAGTTGCGAGTACAGTCATCCTTGATCGATAACATTAAAGAAGCGCAGTCGCACGATCCATGATTGCAGAAGTTTCAAGAACAAGTGGAAGCTGGTCTTCGAACAGACTTTAATTCATGATGATGGTTCGTTACGATATGGGAGTCGTTTATGTGTGATTAAAGGAGATGTTCGTGAAGAAGTCATGAAGGAGGCTTGATTGATTCGTTCTTCGTGAGTATTTAGAAATATTTCACAACCAAAGAAATTTATACCGCAATCAATTGACGGTGTCTATTGTAAGTTCGTCGGTGAATGCGGATCGTCCACTGAGAATGTGTGATTTGTTCGTTTTCGTTTTAGTTGAGTTGAAAATTAAAAGATAAAAGAAAATGATTCAATATTTGTGAAATTTAGTTTGAAGAATCATCAAGAAATAGATCTAAAATCAAGAAATGATAGAGATCAAGAAAATGTCCAAATCGTTTGAATTATCAAGATTTGAAAAGAAGCTTGTCGGAATCGATCTAATTGATAGTGATGATGAATACTAATGATTACAAATTCTTATCTATTGAAGATTTGTTGCTAGATCGATGACGATCGACGAGGTTTAGGGATCTATTGAAGAAACTAGGGTTTCTCCTTCATCATCCCCTGTCATTTCATTAATTATCATTCAAATTCTAGTTTCTAGCAAATTAAATCACCGATCGTTGATCTCTAATTTGAAGCGAAGAAAGCGATCTCGCTCAAATTAGGTTTTTGATGATTCAATTTCCTAAAGTTTCCAAAACTCATAAGACTTAAGAATCGTTCAAGAATTTCATTAATATCATTTACCTATTCTCTCGATTCCGCTACAAGCGGAGATTTCACTCAAACATCATGAAAAAGAAAAGAATTAAGAATCGGTAACTTTTCATAATGTAAGAATGTAAAGAAAAGCAAGATTTAGAATTTTCACCTTTTATTAATCAACGCTTAGTTACAATTCACTCAAAGATTACAAGATTTGAGGAGGAACTAAATCGTCGAAATTAGCTTCGCTTCGGTCTTCTTAAGTCGCGGATCGTCGTGGATATCTTGCTCGGATGAAGATCGGCGTTGCTTCAAAGGTTCGTTGACGGCTTGCTTGATTTGGTACTCGATGAATCTTGATTTGGCTCAAATTGTGTCACCCAATTTGATTTGAATTGATTTGGATTTTGCTAGAAATTTTATCCTAATTGATGAACAACCCTTGTAATGAAGCCATAGGTGCCCTTTTATAGTTTTCCCTCAAGCTTCCCCTAGAAGCTAGGTTAATCTTCCCTTGGAAGCTAGGTAGTTGAGGAGAAGTTTCTAGATTAAGCTAGTTAGCTAGCTTACAAGTGAAGACTTGCTGTTGGAGGGAAGCTTCTGTAGAATTTGAGGAAATGAAGCGTCTTGAAGAACTTTTGCCGTTGAGAAGAAGCCTCGGGAAAAGTTTCAACCGCTGATGAGTCAACTCGGCCGCGGATCCGCGACGGATCGGCCTGACTCGGCCGCGGATCCGCGGCCATATAGTGGACTCAGTGCATGAAAATCTCTGTATTGTTTGGTGTTGGTCTTGGGGTCTTATTTTGATGCCTGGAATCTTATAATTCTTACTTGGTTACTGCCAGATTTCAAGTTTTTGACTTTATGCGTTTTATCAACACATTTGTGATTCCGGCTCTTTAACCTGGAGAATTTCCTGCACACAATCTCGAGACAAGTGTTGAGATATAAAAATCATGCGAATAGTAATAAACACTTAATTTCCCTATAGTAGGTCGATTATAACTATAACACAGGTTATTTGGTATTTTCCAGATGAATTCATAATCTGTGTTATAATTACAATAAACACCTATATATGAATGATAAGAGTAGGAAAATTAACGTGTTGAGAATGCACTATTTTCGACTGATCAAATTCCCCCAAACTTAATTTTGGTCGTCTCGAGCAAACTTGTTTTATTTTTATTTAAGAGAAGGAGAAAATATGAGAAAAAGAAAAACTAACGAGCACACTTTCGTAGGCAACACGATTGCACTGAGCACGTGCAACAAGCCTTTAAACCTCTAGGTGTCCATAGTAGGAGGAGTGTTGTTTCCTAAGGGTTTTCAATGGATTGCATCCACAAAATCCCATAATAAAAGTAAGACTGTGAAAGTTACATATAAAGATAAGAATTGTAAAAGAAAGACTTTGAAAATCAGAATTTCCAACTACACTAGCCTTTCAGTTGTCATGAGCCATATCTTAATAGTCATGAAAAGATGTTAGAAATCACATCATCGCTCAATAAAACATCGTTTTTATTCTTCATCCCTATCTTTCTTCCAAACATTGATCATATACCCCTACGTGTGTGAACTGGACATCCCTACACTCGGAGAATTCAATTCAAGCTATTATTCTCTTGTCCATCTACCCCAGTACTTTTTAATTAATGAATATTTAGTGTAAGTCCATGCTACCTCTCCCGGTACTTTCGGGCATGCGGAATTTGGTGAAAAACGATTTTTCTAGAGGTGGTAACATGGACTCAAAACCCGGATCTTTGT
Source organism: Agapanthus africanus (assembly GCA_030015575.1). NCBI lineage: Eukaryota > Viridiplantae > Streptophyta > Magnoliopsida > Asparagales > Amaryllidaceae > Agapanthus > Agapanthus africanus. The sequence goes on along the minus strand of CM057344.1, from coordinate 89,692,778 downwards.
TAAACATCTAACTAACAACCTAATTACGAGTTGCTAACTACTCGGTTAGGGGGTTATACCTTTCTTTTTCTCGAACTCCTTCGTCTTCAAGCTTTGATGGTCGTCCGAATCGGCTTCTCCCCGTTGTCTCCTTGCGCCGAAGATAGATCCACCTGAAAGCTTCAACCTTTGGCTCCTTCTTCGAACTTTGAAGAAACTAGTTCACTCGGTTTGCTAAACCTTGTGAACTAGAGTGAGTAGAGAAGTGTTTGTATGGGATTTTATCTATGGTTCTTGGTTCTCAACTCATGAGACAAGTGAACCATAGACTCAAGAGAGGGAGAGCAAGAGGAGGAGATGAGAGCTCAAGAACAAGAGAGAGAATGAGCATGAAAGAATGAGAGAAGACTTTTCTCATTTGGCTCTCATAATCCAAAATCATCATAACACATCATATCAATCAAGTATTATGTGATGGTTTAAGCAACCATAGCCATATCATTTCATGCACTCATTTTGCATAAAAGAGCAAGCAAGCAAAAGTCTTTGCCATGAAATGATAGCTATAGTTATCATGATGGTAAACTAGTCAAGCCTAGTCAACCGGTCAACAAAATCAACAAGTCAACAAAATTCATCAAGTCAACAAAGTCAATCCCTCAACAACCATGTCACCATAATACATAATTAATATAATTGTTAATCACATATCATATTCTCATTAGGGTTGAACAAAAAGTCAATAGTCAACTGTCAAAGGTCAACAACCCTAATGAGAATCCTCTGCCTCTGTCTCTCCGTCAACTGTGCATACACACCCGCATCCGCGTTCCGAGGAACACGAATGCATACTGGATAAATCCAATCCCAAAAGGTACACTAGGATCTGGCTTAAACCAAAGCCCGCTAGTGTGAACTGTCTGGACACTGTACGTGCACAAGTGCACGGATGTGACCGAACCCTGTCGCAAAACCATGCGACTTGTCGCAAAACCATGCGACCTCTACTCTTTTGCCTAAAGGCGAATAGCTTTCTGTGTGGGACTCTAAAGACTCGACACTACGCTGGCAGTGGGTTTAACCACAGACCGCAAGCGGCACTAGCTGTGCGTAACGGTCCCCAGGTAGATGCCGACAAGAAGACTGACGAGGTGAAACCCATCCGAACTCCTACTGAGCCTGAATGTGACAATCTCCGTACAGTCCGGTCTGTTCGTCTGATACATCGCATGGCGGGCCTAGGGGGCGGTAAACGTCAGTCCCCCAATAGCGATACAAGTCGTGTCGGAGTGAAGCCCAAAACACCCTGAGATAACACTGGAAGCCTACCAGTATATCTCGTTTGCCCTGGCCAGGGACTACTCGTGTAATGGCTCTCCTAGACACAGCGCGATGTCAACCCCCAATACCGGGAGAGACGAATCCTGTCTAACCGTCACTGCCTCCAAGTGCTTCGGGACTGCACCCAACTATCACCTGTTTGCACGACTCCTTTGAGCCATGGTAGGGTAGTAATCAAAGTACAGTGGGAACACACTCGAGGCGAAGTGACAGTGTCAAGTCAGCGGACTAAGCTGTACTCATGTCACCTGGGAACTGATAACTGACGATAGGCATAATACCAACTAGTCAGTTCCCGACGAGTCCTGTCCAGTGTACTCGTAACCCAACGAGCACCCGCATACTATCTCAAGTACGACGTACCGACGGCTGTGGGACAGACCGTCTCCCACACTGGGATGAGAAGCGCATGCGCTAGTCTACTCCGGAGTATCGATGCCCTGTCTCGATAGTCCTGCGACTAGGGACCTGCAAAAGGATGTGCTTATAGATTACCCAGCCCCACTAGTGTGACTGCCATCACATCGCTGGTAATCAAGCAAAGATCCTAAGGGCTCCACTAATGTGTATAGGTGATATACTAAAATAAACACATGTACACATTGAAGTAGAAACAAACCAAGTAGCATACTACTATTTTGAGCAAGATTGTATATACAAGGTGAATATCCCAAGCTTCCATTAAGTAATATACAAACTAGTATGATACAGTAATGGCCTCTAGGGCATATACACTAACATTTAGATGGGATTGCTCATACATTTTTCATGCGACCGTTAATACTTCTTGAGGTACTAACCGACCGATTACTCATGTGCTTGCTGATTAGGCGTATTAGTATTTTTCTCATCTTGCAACACTTAAGGCTTAGCAGTGACTCCCAAACCAGTTGGTCTAAGGCACTAAGTGATGAAGCACCCTCGCTATATTTTTTTATTGCTGCCTTGGTGTTTACAAAACCAGTGTTCATTTTTCTACACCATTTATATTTTATTTTCATTTTCGTACTTTGGCTTTTAGATAAGAGCATTTCAAGGTATCCTCTACTATCCCGAGCTTCAAGACGTGTGTAAGTGCGTATAGTAGGGTATCAACATTCAAATGTTTGGCTTCCAGAATAGGAACTATTTTTCAGACTTATTTTTATCCTCAGATTAGTGACTTCTTTCATTTTACTAACCCTTGGGACAACGGCTCATACCTACTTATTACTAGTTCGTTTAAGAAAACTTCTAACTTTCTAGGTTCTCTTAAATTTTTCTAATCTTTTGGATGTAATTTTTCACTATCTAATCTTTTATTATAAAATTAAATACTAAATATTTTTATCTTTTAAATTTTTTAAATTTTTATATGTTTTAAAAGTTTTGTGCTTATGCAAAGTATGATGCAAAATGATGCGAAAATAAGTAAAAATCTCCCCCAAACTTGTTTTCAACAGTGTCCTCACTGTTGTCTTCTGCTAAAGCTCAAAAAACCTGTAAGCTTGGGAGAACAATTTGTTAAAGGGGACATGCAATATGATCATGAAAATCTCCCCCAAACTTATTCTTTATTTATGTACAAAAATTTTATTGTTTTTGTTTTGTATTTTTTATTTTTTTATTATTTTTTTATCAAATGTATGTACAAGTTGACTCGCCTCCATTCTAAAGATGTGACAAAATTACCAAATCATGGAGGTGAGGTGGAGGAAAATCAGTCATTATAAAGCGCCTCCTGTAAAAACAGGAGCTCCTCCGTGGGGTCAGTGGAAAAATACGGTTTTAATCTATATCCATTCACTTTAAAAATTGTACCGTTTTCAATATTTTCAAGCTCAACTGCCCCGTGCGGGTATACATACTGCGCAATAAAAGGTCCTTTCCACCGAGATTTTAGCTTACCCGCATGAAGGTGGAATCGTGAATCATAAAGAAGGATTTGTTGACCAGATGTAAAAGTTTTTCTCAAAACGTTTTTATCGTGAAATATCTTAGTCCGGTTCTTTGCAATTATAGCGTTATCGTAAGCTTCATCACGGAGTTCGCTTAGCTCGTTTAATTGCAGCTTTTGAAAGTTGCAGGCTTGATTTAAGCCAAAGTTAAGTTCTCTAATGGCCCACATTGTTTTGTGCTCAATCTCGACCGGAAGGTGACAACCTTACCAAACACTAGACGATAAGGAGACATACCTAGATCGGTTTTATATGCAGTTCGGAACGCCCAAAGAGCATCCGTCAATTTGGTTGACCAATCTTTTCTATTTTTAGAAACTGTTTTCTCCAAAATTTGTTTGATTTGTCTGTTAGAAATCTCAGCTTTCCCGCTCGTTTGGGGATGATAGGGTGTAGAAAGTTTGTGGTTGATTGCATATTTCCGTATTAGAGTCTCGAAAGATCGATTGCAGAAATGCGTCCCATTATCGCTAATGATAGCGCGAGGGTGTCCAAATCGCGAAAAGATGTTTTCTTTTAAAAACTTAATGACAACCTTTTTGTCATTAGTGCGACAAGGAATAGCTTCAACCCATTTCGAGACGTAATCAACCGCAAGCAATATGTACAGATTCCCGAAAGAGTTGGGAAAAGGACCCATAAAATCAATATCCCAAACGTCAAAAATTTCAACCACTAAGATGGGTTGAAATGGCATCTCATTTCTTCGGGAAATCCTACCCGTGTGTTGACACTGTGTACAGGTTTTGCAATGATCAAATGTATCTTTGAAAAAAGTCGGCCAATAAAAACCGTATTGCAAGACCTTCTCTGCTGTCTTTCGAGGACCAAAGTGACCCCCACATGCCTGATCATGACAAAAAGATAGAACACTCTTGAATTCATCATTGGGGACACACCTGCGAATGATCTGGTCAGGACAATACTTAAACAAATAGGGTTCATCCCAGTAAAAATATTTTATTTGGGATAAAAATCGATATTTGTCCTGTTTCAACCATTCGCTGGGAATAAGTCCCGTAGCAAGATAATTCGCAATATCCCCGAACCAAGGTTCAGTAGATACTTTAAAGAGTTGTTTGTCTGGAAAAGAATCATTGATTGGCAGGGTCACAGGTGAAGAAGAAATGCGCGACAGATGGTTAGCTACAACATTTTCACATCCTTTCTTTTCTTTAATAAGAAGATCAAATTCTTGTAATAGAAGAATCTAACGTATTAGCCTACTTTTAGCATCCTTCTTCGCCAAAAGATTTTTCAAGGCTGAGTGGTCAGTGTACACAGCAATTGGTGAGCCAATCAAGTAAAGCATGAATTTTTCTAATGCAAATACAACCGCCAAAAGTTCTTTTTCGGTAGTTGTATAGTTAATTGAGCATCATTCAGTGTCTTGCTTGCATAATAGATCACGTGTGGCATCTTTTCAATGTGCTTTCCTAAGACCGCACTAACTGCAAAATCTGATGCATCACACATTAGCTCAAACGGGTGGTTCCAATCCGGAGATGATAGAACGTGGGCTGTAGTGCGAGAGTGTTTAAGTGAGTCAAATGTAGCCTCACAATCCGAGTCAAAGTGAAAGGTTGTGTCCTTGGTCAAGAGAAGAGTTAAAGGTCTAGCAAGTTTGCTAAAATCCTTAATGAATCTCATGTAAAAGCCTGCTTGGCCAAGAAAAGATCGTATATCCTTGACGCATTTGGGATAAGGAAGGTTTTGAATGACATCTATTTTGGCTCTGTCAACCTCAATACCTTTTCGTGAAATCATATGTCCAACCACAATTCCCTCTTGGACCATGAAATGACATTTTCCCCAATTCAAGGTTAAGTTCTTCTCTTTACAACGAGTAAGAACTGCGTCAAGATGTGATAGGCAGTCAGCAAAAGAATATCCAAATATCGAGAAATCGTCCATGAAAATCTCCAGAAAATTCTTGACCATGTCCGAGAATATCTCCATCATACATCGCTGAAATGTAGCGGGAGCATTGCATAACCCAAAGGGCATGCGTCTATAAACAAAAGTACCAAAAGGACAAGTAAATGTGGTTTTGTCTTGATCCTTTTCGGCAATAGGGACCTGGTCATAGCCAGGGTATCCGTCCATGAAGCAATAATATTCTCGTCTAGCTAAGCGTTCTAGCATCTGATCAATAAAAGGTAGAGGAAAGTGGTCTTTCCTCGTTGCGGCATTGAGTTTTCTATAATCAATACATACACGCCACCCAGTTTGAGCGCGTGTCTGGATTAACTCATTAGCCTCATTTGTTATGACCGTGATGCCAGATTCTTAGGGACTACATGAATTGGACTTACCCATTGGCTATCAGAGAATGGGTAAATGATACCATTGTCAAGGCATTTGACGATTTCTTTCTTTACTACATCCTTCATGACGGGATTCAACCGTCTCTGTGGTTCTCGGGTTGGCTTGGCTTCATTCATCAGATGTATATGATGTTCAACAATCAAGGGACTAATCCCTTTGATGTCAGCCATAGTCCAACCAAACGCCTGCCTATTAGATCTCAATACTGTTAAAAGAGCATTCTCTTGCTCTGAGGCTAGAGAAGCGGATATGATCACCGGTAAATACTCATTCTCACCTAAATATGCATATTTAAGATGAGAAGGTAATAATTTGAGATCTAATGTCGGCGGAGAAACTATAGAAGGTGGGGTAAAAGAATGACATTCGGAGTCACAAAGAAGCTCGTAGCCTGCATAGGATACAGACTCGGAAGGTGAAGAGTCAAGAGTGTCAGACTCAAGAATGGAAAGAGTGTCCTCACTAAGATGTGAAAGATCAAACATTGATGTGCTAGTATCGTCGAGATTTTCAAAACAAAGTTCATCAACTTCGCAGCTTTCGGGAGCAATCTCGTGGACAGAACAGACATCAAGTATGTGAGCAGAGGGTTCAGACGGATGTCTTCCAATTTTATAGATGTTCAGTTCAATTGTCATTTTTCCAAAAGATAGGTTCATTGAACCGTTTCGACAATTAATGACAGTATTGGAAGTGGCAAGGAATGGTCGGCCCAAAATCACCGGAATTTGGTTCTGTGGGTTTTCTACAGGCTGTGTATCAAGAACAATAAAGTCCACAGGGAATATGAATTCCCCGACTTTTATCAACACATCCTCCAGTTCATCCCTAGGTTTGGTGATTGAACGGTCTGCCATTTGAAGAGTACAATGAGCTGGTTTCAACTCTCCAATCCCTAACTGCTCGTATACAGAATATGGAAGCAGGTTAACACTTACGCCCAGGATAAGTAAAGCATGGTTAACATTTTTACCCCCAATAGAAATCGAGATTGTAGGACATCCTGGGTCCTTACGTTTCTTTGGTAACTGTGGGGTAAAAGCAGTGCTAACATTATTAGTCATGAAAACCTTCTTAGGCACTTGAGTCTTCCTCTTCCTAGTGCACAAGTTTTTGAGAATTTTCGCATAGGCGGGGACTTGTTGAATAGCATCTAGGACAGGAATATTGATATTAACCTGTTTGAACATTTCAATAATCTTCTTTATATGTGGACTCGATTTGTTACCCCTTAACCGATTAGGATAAGGAGCTTTAGCAATAATAGCTGGGTCCAACATTGGAGAAGATGGTGTGTGTAGAACTGATCCCAGAATAGGAGTGGGGATTGTCTCTAGTGGACTAGAAGACATATGCTGAGGTGTCGAGCCTTGAGGAAAACGGAGAATAGGCTCGCTAGAAAATAGTGGGGTAGATAAAGTAGGTGTAGAAGTAGAAGTAGATATGGAAGTGGAAGGAAAAGTGGAAGCGGAAGACGGGATGTTATTGATAGATTCTTCATGAGTATCAATCTTTTCCCCAACTTGATTATTCAGCACTCTTCCGGATCTCAACGTTGTAATGGCATTCACATTGTAGTGTTGTGAATGCCCAGAACTTGGTAGGGGTTGAGACGGAAGTTTCCCTTTCTCTCTAGCACTCATCTTGGCTTTTAATTATGCAATTTGTGCTTCCATCGATTTTATACTCTCAGCTTGGGAGGCGGAGTTTTTCTTTATATCATCGACAGAAGACTTAACCTCAGCCGAAACATGCATGAAATTTTTCAGAATCAAATTCATGGTTTGTGCGAGTAAAGATTAGTCATCAGTATCGATCAACTGCAAAGGATTATACGGTGTGGGTGTGTTGACCGGATTTTGAAAGTTTTGTTATTGGTAGGGGTGCTGACTCAGTTGAAGTGGTTGCTGTTGTGGTGGAGAAACCCTTTAGAAATTATTTTGATTTGGAATCGTGTTTTGAGTTTGTGATTGGTTCCAAAAAAAGTTAGGGTGATTCTTCCAACCCAGATTATAAGTGGAAGAATACGGATCATTTCTAGGTCTTTGTTAGAAAGCAGCATTGTGTTGGATATAGTGCCCTCAGAGTCAATTATTGGAGCGCAGGCGCGTGATTGCAATGATTGAGGGAGGACCTATACCGGTAGGACAGTCTTACTCGAGAGGTTTGTATACTATCTGGTTTGTCTTTATCGTCGTGTACATGCCTTAGGTGACATTGTGGTTCACTATTACACGTTGATAGAGAATAGTATGCTACCATGGTTTGTCTTTATCATCGTGTACTGCTTTAGGTGACCTTACAGGTCACTATTGCGTGTTGATAGAGCCCTTAGGATTCTTGCTTGACGGCCAGCAGTATGATGACGATCATATACGTGGGTGCTAGGGTCTATAAGCACATCCTTAAAAGGTCCCTAGTCGTGGGAGTTTTCGAGACAGGGCATTGATACTCCAGAGTAGAGTGTATACAGTCAAGACCCCGACGAGGGGCAGTGGCCGGTCTCACAAGCCACTGGTGTCAGTTGGTTCACCTAAGATGTATACAGGTGCTCATTGGGTTATGAGTACACCGGACATGACTCGCCGGGAACCTGCTGGTTGGTCTTATACCTGACGTCAGATAGCAGTTCCCTGGTGACATGTGTACAGGTTAGTTCATCGACCTGAGATCGTCATTTTTCTCGTGTGAGTTCCCACTGTACTTTGATTACTACCCTACCATGGCTCAAAGGAATCGTGCAAACAGGTTTTAGTTGGGTACAGTCCCGAGCCATATGGAGGCAGTGAGCGGATCTGCAGGGGTTCGTCTCTCCCGGTATTGGGGGTGAGGTCACGCTGTGTCTAGGAGAGCCATTACACGAAGTCCTTGGCCAAGGCAGGAGATTTACTGGTAGGTATTCCAGTAGTATCTCAGGTTGTTCTGGGCTACACTCCGACACGACTTGTACCGCTTTTGGGGGTCTGACTTTTACCAACCCCCTAGGCCCGCCATGCGATGCTCATAGACGAATGGACCGGACTGTACGGATATTGTCACTGACAGGCTCAGTAGGGTGTCAGGATGAGTTCGCTCATTGACGTCCCTTTTGGTCAATACCTGGTAGCCCGTTACGTATGGCTAATACCTCTGACGTGCTAGTAGTTAAATCCACAGCCAAAATATTGGCGAGTCTTTAGAGTCCCCCACAGACAGTTTCTCAAGTTTCGGGCGAAACGCTGTAGAGGCCGTATTGATATATGGCAGGGTTCGATCATATACGTGCGGTATTGCACGGATCATGATCGGACGGATAATACTCGCGGGCTTTGGTTTAAGCCGGATCCTAGTATTGTATAGTGTAGATTTTATCTCATTGCATTTGTATTCAGTCGGAATACAAATGCGGGTATGTATATACAGTCGCGAGGTTATCCGGTAATTTGTTACCGGATCACGTTTTGAAGTTGCCAGTTTGCATTCCGTTTCGGCCATTTTCCTTTGTTTCTTTCCTTGGCTGAATATTGATGAGAGGGGCTTATTTGCAAATGTGCAAATTAGCAATATGGAGGGTTGTTTTTGTGATGATAGGTTCATGATGGTTCTAGCTTCCATTGACTTCTTTTTGTTCATCATTGCTTGCTATGATGGGTTGAGTGATGGGTTTTTGGAGTTGGACTTTTTGGTGTGACATATTCATCATCATCACCCTTTCTCTCTCTTGCATTATTTTTGGCTCACTCCCTCCTCTCATTCCTTAAGCATGGCCGGCCACTACTTGGAAAAGGGGCTGTCAAAAATTTTGGAGAAGGATTTTCATCTCATTTGCTTGCACAAAATCCTCTTGGTTCATCTCAAAAGCTCATTACTTCACCCCCACTTCCAAATGGCAACTTCAACAACCCCTAGAGACATGGTGATCTATGTATAGTCTACAGCAATCTTGGATACGTCGGCTTGCCAACTTCGTGTCCGAGTTGCCTCGGTCAAGAGGTGGGAGCTCGTAAAAAGACTTCTCGATGTGGTGCCTTTTCCGACGAGGAGATCGAGACCGGTGATTCCGCGGGGAGATCGGGATGGTGGCCAAAGACCGAAGGACACGGATCGCTCGGTATAGCTCTCTACCCTTTCTCTAGTTCACTAGTAATAGGTTAATGGTCCGATCCGGGTTTATAGTCCGCGGTAGCGCCGGTTTCTAGTTTTTAGAAAAGTTTTGTTTTCCGCATTTTGGCCTCGTTCAGACGGCCGCGGCGCCACCGTGCACTTACATTGGTATCAGAGCCACACCATTAACCCTTATTAGCTTGCTCTAGCGTGTTTAAAACTTCGATCGAACAAATATTCCAAAACCGCGATTTCAAGAGCATCAGTTTCTGTCGATTTTATTTGTGCTCGAAAATTTTTTTTGAGTGTTGCAGAAATAAGTGCAGGTGATTTTAAGAATTCTGTAAAAATCTGGTAGTGTGTTGCTACAGGAAGGCCGCGGAACCGCGGCCAAACCCATGTTCCGGCCGCGGTTCCGCCGCAGTCAAGGGTCAACACAATGGCATTTTTCTACAGTGATCTTTATACTTGGAATTGGGGTTTTTGTCATATTCTGTTTGGGCCCAGATTTATTTTGAGTGCTACAGTTGTGCATGGGGCTCATTTCGGGAAATTTAGTCGATCGAAAATTTTAAATATGTTAGTTCACAGTATTTACATTATATCTGCGACCGTGAATGTCATTTGATCGATAAATCCTGTCTAACTGCTATAGCCCTTTTAGACGGATTTGCGAACGTGACATTCACGTTGATGTTCTGTGTTGTTCTGTGATGTTGCGGATTTGTCGTGGTGGATAGCCTGGTTGCAATATTAGTACAGTTTGGTTTATTATGTACATTTGATATTGCGGGCCGAGCGTCCGACATATGGACTACCGCTACTGCCTGTTTGTATATTATTCTTTTGGGGCACGACCGGGCTGAGGTCGATGTACACGTTGTATGTATATTTTACTTTCTGTACTAGGATTACCCCGCGGTGGGGTGCACGGATAGCCGGGTTCTAGAGGGCAACGGGCCCGTATCTCATGGCATTGAGACGGAGGGGGCTTCACTCTAGAATTGGCGGGCTATTCGCCGCACTCGTAGGGGGTACAGGTTGACCCAAGGAGGGGTGCCCAAGTTACCGGATTCCGTGAAGTGCTGGGTGGTCCATTCACGTTGCTGAAGGGGGCTGCCTCGCTTCAGGTTTTGGCGGCTGACTTGCCGCGCCCGTAGGGGTTTAGGATTTTCATTGCACAGGCTATCCACACGACCAGGGGAATGTCGGGTTTCAGTAGCGGCTCTATGAAACCCGGGGATCCCAGATATCTGTATTGTTCTGTGATGCTTATTACATTTCTGTGATGTTGCATTTTATCATGCCTTGAGCGATTATTATATATTGATATATATACTAGTAGATGTTGTATATGTTTTGCACCCGCGCTTGTCCAGTCCCCGCTCTGTCGTTAGTTAAGTAACCTAACGGGTGATGACGGGACCCAGTGGTGAATGCGGGTGGCATATACGTACATCGTATTTTCGTTCTTTATTGATGTGATCAATTGATGGGACTGCGTTGATTAGGATCAATGCAAGCTAAACAAACCTATTCTGATGTTGTTGGAACAATTTTCAAAAAGGCTGTTATTGCAAGGACGTTCTCTTTTGTTTTGCACAGTAGTATTCGGTTATGAATATCCAGCACCTCAGTCGACGAGGCAAGGGCCGAGATCCCTTCACCAGGAGTGACCCCTTGGACAGAAGTTTGCGTCAGGGCAGTAACTTCACTATAGTCAGTTACTTTTGCTTTGCATCGTGGTATTCAGTTAGAATATCCAGCACCTCATTCTACGGGGAAAGAGCCGAGATCCCTTCACCGGGAGTGATCTCTTTAGCAAAGGTTTTCGTCGTTATATTTTTATAAAAAGCTATCCGGTTCCTTCAACGATATCAAGTTCATTACGTTAAAGGTTTTTCGCCAAAAAACATTCGTAGCCCTCCGTCATTTCAGAAGGGTAGCACTTAATATTCATGCTATGTTTGTTGGCCTTAGTCAAGGAATAATGTATGGTAGCTATTTGTTACTTTTCTGCTGCATAGATAGATGCGTTGGTTTGGGATAGTCGTACAGCCTTGTTGGCCCTAGTCAAGGGCTTGTACAGGTGGGTTCAAATTAACCTGGACAATGACGGGTAGAACTTGACATGTGACTTATGATTTGTTGGCCTTAGTCAAGGTCATAAGAGCATGGGGTAAAAATTACATCGGGAGTTTCTAAAGAAATTGAAACTTGCCAGATATGCGCATACCTTCTAGAGTGTGATAACGTGAGTGGATTCCATCACATTATCATGCGATGATAGTTGGATCCCGATTCCCACTGATGAGTTGGTTTACTCCTCGGGTGATCCTAACTAATTCTTCTTTCAGGTTTGGAGGAGAATTTGACGTTACAGTGGGAAGTTTCCTGATTAGATAAAGTGACAACCATTCTGATCTAGGTTAGAGTGCACGCTGAATGTTTCTTTTCTCTCTCTCTTTGGCAACGACCATGGCCCGACCCTTGACTATGACTCAGTGACCAAAATTAACCGAACCTTCTTAAACACTGGCTTTTGGATTATCAGAGTTGCATACCTCATTGCCACTCCTTCTTTTACCCTTTTCTCCAGAACACCTCGTATTACTACGAACATCCACTTCCATTGGATAAAACCATCGTATGGTTATATACGAACTCGAAAGAACTTGTTCCATATTCGAGGATGGTTTCCGGTTCTGGATAAAACGAATAGGACTATTCAGTTGTCTTTTCCTTTTTACCTTCTCTCAAGTTGTGAGTGCTCCTTGGATTGGGGGATAGTACACCTGTTACGCTTATTGGATAGTCTTCTTCCAAACCTTAGGCTGGTGCCGAACGGTAGGGAATGAAGAAAACCAACTAGCCTAACGATGGTGTACAGAAGGTATTAAGTTAAGACAAATAAAGGGATTAGAAAGAGGGCAAAGTAAACTGCGACTGCTATTCACGACCAAACCAAGTATTTCATCGCCACTCCTACATCACTTTTGTATTTCTCCAGGACACTCCGTATCACTATGAAGATCCACAGTTTTTGGATACTCTATCGTATGGTTATATACGAACTCGAAAGGAACTTGTTCCAGTTCGGGGATGGATTCTGGTTTAGGAGAAATAGAAATAAGGTTTATTCGGTTGTCTTTTATCTTTACCTTCTCTCGGGTTGCGAGTGCTCCTAGGATTAGGATAGTACACCCATTATGCTTATTGGATAGTCTTTTTCCAAACCACAGGCTGGTGCCGAACGGTAGGGAAGGAAGAAAACCATTTGGCCTAAAGGGATGTACAGAAGGTAATGACTAAAGACATATGAAGGGATTTGGAGAGATGGAAAAGAAATATACGGTTACAGTTGTGAATCTGGATAGTGGAAGAGGCATTACTAGGAATACGCGGATACCCCTTCGAAACATTTACATGTTTCAGTTTCGCTGTGTACTGTTAAAAGAAAACTGATTTCCCAATTAGACACTTGCTCCAGGGTATGTATTTACCAGGTATGAATCTCACATCTGTATGGTTTTACAGATGATGAGTGGGAGTAAGTTATTGGGAATTAGGTGATTGTCCTCATTATATCGGAATTCGTTGTAATTGGTGATATTTGAGGAAACCACCTGGGTTGTTTGCCAGACGGCAAATATTTGGTTTTGAATATCCGCTGTTATGCACCAATTTCAAATTGATATATCTGTACGTCTATTTTTATAGAGTGAGATATAACTTTTTGAAATTATGTCGATGACATTTACCTATATCAGTTGATGATTAGGTAAGGAGCATTAAATAGCGGTGTAATTTTTCTTAACCATAAGTATAGTTTTCAACTTACGACACACAACGAATGATTTATTAGACTCAGAGGACTTATACAGAGTATTGTATGTTGTCCAGTGTCCATTAGGACAGAGGGGTTGGTCCTTGTACTATATCCTGTGTACTTGTGACTTCTCTAGTTCTTAAACATATGTTTCGTAGAAATACAAGGTCCAAGTTTTGAGAAGTTATAGGTATATGAATAAATTAGAGAACCAGGTATTGCAAGTATCAAGATTCTTCAAGGTGATCGAAGATGTAGATACTTGTGTATGGTATTCAGTTGATAGTAATGGTTTTGAGAAACTTGTTTCTCTTTCAGGTTACTCATATTTGGATGCACTCCTAAGTTGAGTAACGCTGATCGGCCACCTTCCATTTAGTTGACATACACGGGAGACAATTGCATGATTTGAATCTAGTTCTAATTAAATCAGTGCCTCTATTTCTATATTGGATATAGAATAGTTCATATCTTAACGATGTTAAGGTACGGTGAGTTGTCCGGCTTATGCTTAAAACCAGACTCTGGATAACTCAAGGCATGTTTCCGTAATGGCTGTTTGTGGGTTGACCCGGGCTATGACGTGGGTTGATTTTCTACCATCTGGAAGATCAATAGTGATATTGTTCTAGACTCGTCACAGTTTTAATAAAAATGGATTTTTTCAGAAAACAGTAGTAGGAGTATGGTAGAACTGGAAGTGATTCCAGAACCGCAAACGATTACTGAAGATTTGATAAGAACCTAAAGATTCAATCTGGTTTGACATTCCATTGGCCACTCCGCAGATAAGGTGGGTAACCTCAGGCACCCGAGAGGTACTCCGGTAGCCTCAAGGACGGTGGCAGGGAGGTTCTTGTTTACCCAGACTTGCTATTGCTGTTGTTCTAGACTATGAGACCCGGCAGGAGGATGAGTATAGCGTCGTTCTGAACTGGCTTTAGAAGCGTACGGGTATATGACTCTGTCAGAGGGTTGTCGTAGTCAGTGGGAGCAGCGGAAGCATAGTGGACAAGCAGCTTATGTCTATTTATGGGCTAAAGCAGATATAGCGGAGATAGATCATCTATTTCTGATGTGACAGTCATAGGTTTGACTTCATCAGAATAGGGGATGGATCTGTTAAGAAGGTAGTAGGGTGTGATGTCCGGGTATTTGGATGACATAGACAGAGTAGGAAGTGATATTCCTATACTACGATCGGTTATACTTTGGTTGTCACACAGTGGTTTCTCCACAAAGGATATGGATATTATATTAGACATTCTGGTTACTAGATCTATGGTTTTAGATCTAGATTTGGGTAGTTTCCCAATCAGGGTACTTAAACATCATTCTAAAGGTGTTTTAGAATGGACGACTCCTGGCACGGTAGTGTACCTGCAGGTGATGGAGTCACCCTCTCTGAAGGTGTCTTATAGACTAAAAGGGAGAGGGATGTGCATGATTGGCAGATCACTTGCTTAGGCAATTGAGTCAATCATGAGATGTCAAGTACCGCACCAGATGTTGTTTTTGCACAAGATGCAGTAAGTTAATATTGATCCAATCTTGGAGAAACATTCGGAAGCGGTTTTAGAACATAAGTGGATGTTCTAGGGATATGATAACGGCAGCCTCTTTTAGGAGACAGTTATCATTCCAGTCTTCCAAGGTGACCTGGATGACAGGGTGGCTGTCAGAGTTATAGTTTTCCCTCTGATGAGGGGCAGTATTTTGGACAGGTGGTCCAGGTGGATACTGAGGGAGGTATGGCGCAGGATATTGATTAAGTTCAGTTGACGATACAGTCTAAGAAGTTTGGATTTGGAGTTCATTTATGAACTAGGTCCCATCAGATATCCAGACATATTCTAAGACAGGTATCGCTCATTTTGGGAGATGACTTTCTCCGCGAACTTGAGATAAAGAGAGACATAGAAAGAAACATCAGGGCGGATCCACTAACTGAGGCTATTTCTCGAACGCAATAGTTTCGCAAACGAGCTTTGTGAGACTGACTAGTAGAAGAGTTGGGTGTTCGGTATCACACGGGCTGTGAGTATTCGACATCGCAATAATTAGCCTTGAGTGCAAGTGGGAGATTGTTGGATATAGTGCCCTCAGAGTCAATTATTAGATCGCAGGCGCGTGATTGCAATGATTGAGGGAGGACCTATACCGGTAGGACAGTCTTACTCGAGAGGTTTGTATACTATCTGGTTTGTCTTTATCGTCGTGTACATGCCTTAGGTGACATTGTGGTTCACTATTACACGTTGATAGAGAATAGTATGCTACCATGGTTTGTCTTTATCATCGTGTACTGCTTTAGGTGACCTTACAGGTCACTATTGCGCGTTGATAGAGCCCTTATGATTCTTGCTTGACGGCCAGCAGTATGATGACGATCATATACGTGGGAGTTAGGGTCTATAAGCACATCCTTAAAAGGTCCTTAGTCGTAGGAGTTTTCGAGACAGGGCATCGATACTCCAGAGTAGACTAGTGTATACAGTCGAGACCCCGATGAGGGGTGGTGGCCGGTATCACAAGCCACTGGTGTCAGTTGGTTCACCTAAGATGTATACAGGTGCTCATTGGGTTATGAGTACACCGGACAGGACTCGCCGGGAACCTGCTAGTTGGTCTTATACCTGACGTCAGATAGCAGTTCCCTGGTGACATGTGTACAGGTTAGTTCATCAACCTGAGATCGTCATTTGTCTCGTTTGAGTTCCCACTGTACTTTGATTACTACCCTACCACGGCTCAAAGGAGTCGTGCAAACAGGTTTTAGTTGGGTACAGTCCCGAGCCGTATGGAGGCAGTGAGCGGATCTGCAGGGGTTCGTCTCTCCCGGTATTGGGGGTGAGGTCGCGCTGTGTCTAGGAGAGCCATTACACGAAGTCCTTGGCCAAAGCAGGAGATTTACTGGTAGGTATTCCAGTAGTATCTCAGGGTGTTTTGGGCTACACTCCGACACGACTTGTACCGCTTTTGGGGGTCTGACTTTTACCAACCCCCTAGGCCCGCCATGCGATGCTCATAGACGAACGGACCGGACTGTGCGGATATTGTCACTGACAGGCTCAGTACGGTGTCAGGATGAGTTCGCTCATCGACGTCCCTTTTGGTCAATACCTGGTAGCCCGTTACGTATGGCTAATACCTCTGACGTGCTAGTGGTTAAATCCACAGCCAAAGTATTGACGAGTCTTTAGAGTCCCCCACAGACAGTTTCTCAAGTTTCGGGCGAAACGCTGTAGAGGCCGTATGGATATATGGCAGGGTTCGATCATATACGTGCGGTATTGCACGGATCATGATCGGACGGATAATACTCGCGGGCTTTGGTTTAAGCCGGATCCTAGTATTGTATAGTGTAGATTTTATCTCATTGCATTTGTATTCAGTCGGAATACAAATGCGGGTATGTATATACAGTCGCGGGGTTATCCGGTAATTTGTTACCGGATCACTTTTTGAAGTTGCCAGTTTGCATTCCGTTTCGGCCATTTTCCTTTGTTTCTTTCCTTGGCTGAATATTGATAGGAGGGGCTTATTTGCAAATATGCAAATTAGCAATATGGAGGTTTTTTTTTTGTGATGATAGGTTCATGATGGTTCTAGCTTCTATTGACTTCTTTTTGTTCATCATTGCTTGCTATGATGGGTTGAGTGATGGGTTTTTGGAGTTGGACTTTTTGGTGTGACATATTTCATCATCATCACCCTTTCTCTCTCTTGCATTATTTTTGGCTCACTCCCTCCTCTCATTCCTTAAGCATGGCCGGCCATTACTTGGAAAAGGGGCTGTCAAAAATTTTGGAGAAGGATTTCCATCTCATTTGCTTGCACAAAATCCTCTTGGTTCATCTCAAAAGCTTATTACTTCACCCCCACTTCCAAATGGCAACTTCAACAACCCCTAGAGACATGGTGATCTACGTATAGTCTACAGCAATCTTGGACACGTCGGCTTGCCAACTTCGTGTCCGAGTTGCCTCGGTCAAGAGGTGGGAGCCCGTAAAAAGACTTCTCGATGTGATGCCCTTTCCGACAAGTGTTGGAGATAGTGCCCTCAGAGTCAATTATTGGATCACAGGCACGTGATTGCAATGATTGAGGGAGGACCTATCCCGGTAGGACAGTCTTACTCGAGATGATAGTATGCTATCTGGTTTATCTTTATCATCCTGTACTGCTTTAGGTGACCTGACAGGTCGCTATTACACGTTGATAGAGCCTCTAGGATTCTTGCTTGACGACCAGCAGTATGATGGCGATCATATACGTGGGAGCTGGGGTCTATAAGCACATCCTTAAAAGGTCCCTAGTCGTGGGAGTTTCGAGACTGGGCATCGATACTCCATTAGTAGACTAGTGTATACAGTCGAGACCCCGACGAGGGGCGGTGGCCGGTCTCACAAGCCACTGGTGTCAGTTGGTTCACCTAAGATGTATACAGGTGCTCATTAGGTTATGAGTACACCGGACAGGACTCGCCGGGAACCTGCTAGTTGGGATTATACCAGACGTCAGATAGCAGTTCCCTGGTGACATGTGTACAGGTTAGTTCATCGACCTGAGATCGTCATTTGTCTCGTGTGAGTTCCCACTGTGCTTTGATTACTACCCTACCACGGCTCAAAGGAGTCGTGCAAATAGGTTTTAGTTGGGTACAGTCCCGAGCCAGATGGAGGCAGTGAGCGGATCTTCAGGGGTTCGTCTCTTCCGGTATTGGGGGTGAGGTCGCGCTGTGTCTAGGAGAGCCATTACGCAAAGCCCTCGGCCGAGGCAGGAGATTTACTGGTAGGTATTCCAGTAGTATCTCAGGGCGTTCTGGGCTACACTCCGACACGACTTGTACCGCTTTTGGGGGTCTGACTTTTACCAACCCCCTAGGCCCGCCATGCGATACTCGTAGACGAACGGACCGGACTGTACGGATATTGTCACTGACAGGCTCAGTAGGGTGTCAGGATGAGTTCGCTCATCGACGTCCCTTTTGGTCAATAGCTGGTGGCCCGTCACGTATTGGCTTATACCTCTGATGTGCTAGTGGTTAAATCCACAGCCATTGTATTAACGAGTCTTTAGAGTCCACCACACTTTCAGTTACTCAAGCTTTCGGGCGAAACGCTGTAGAGGCCGTATGGAGATATGGCAGGGTCCGATCAGATATGTGCGGTATTGCACGGATCAGGATCGGACGGTTTGTACTATTGGCCGTATAGATATATGGCAGGGTTCGATCCGATACGTGCGGTATTGTACGGATTAGGATCGAACGGATATTACTAGCCGGCTTTGGTTTAAGCCGGTCTTAGTTTAGTACAGTGTAGATTTTGTCTCTTTGCATTTGTATCCGGACGGAATACAGATGCGGGTGTGTATGCACAGTATCGGGGTTTTCCTGTAATTTATTACGGGACCAGTTTTCTGGAGTTGCCAGTTTGCATTCAGTTCCGGCCGGTTTTCCTTTGTTCTTTCCCGGCCGGACCTTTTGATGGAGGGTGTTATTTGCTAGTTTGCAAATAACACATTGTGGAGGGGTTTCATGCAAATGGTTTGATTATGAAAGCATCTTTTTATTCCTTTCTTTTCTACCATCATTTGGTGCATTAATGTGATTTGAATGGGTATGGGTTTGATGTAAGTTTGTAATGATAATGTTTTGGTTATGGTCACCATTCTCTTTATCCTACACTCACCTCCCTTATGTCTTCATTCCCTCCACCATTTCCATTTGAGAATGGCCGGCCAATATTTTGAAAGGAGGAGAAAAATGAGAGAGGCTCATTTCATTTGGTGTGGGAAATTAATCATCCATCTCATTTTTCCATTGCTACCAAAATCCCCAAGTTCATATCTTGTTGATTCCTCCATCAAGGCAACATAACCCCAAAGAGACTAAGCACTACATATTCTACAGCAAACCTTGGGCACGTCGACTAGCCAGCTTCGTGCTCGAGTTGCCTCGGTATTGAGGTGGGAGCCCGTAAAAGATACAGACGATGTGGTGCCCTTCCGGCAAGGATGCGACGACCGGAGTTTCCGCGGGAGATCGGGACGACGACGAGAAGACCGGAGGACTCGGATCACTCGGTATATCTCTCACCCTTTCTCTTGTTAGCTAGTATCGGTTAATGGTTACAATCCGGGTATATTGTCCGCGGTAGCGCCAGTTTAAAAGTTAAGAAAATTTTGATTCCGCATTTTGGCCTCGGATAGACGGCCGGGGCGCTGCCGTGGCGCAACATGGTATCAGAGCCACGCTATTAACCTTGCCTAGCTTGTTCTAATGTGTTTTACTTATCCGATCGACCAAAATTCCAAAATCCGCATATTGCATGCATCAGTTTTCTGTCGATTTTTTCCGGGCTCGAAAAATTTTTCAGGTTGTAGAAAATTGATGTACATGAAGTTCTAAGAAAACTGCAAAAATTTGGTAAGCTGATCCTTCCCGAGGACCGCGGAATCGCGGCAATGACCCCTCTTTTGCCGCGGTTCCGCCGCAGGGTATTCGCTTCATTTTTCTAATTTTTTGTAGTGGGCTTTTGGGCTTAAGATAAGGGTTTTGGAATATTAAAATTGGGCCCAGAATTTCTGTGAGTGCTACAGTATTACTTGGGGGCCCACTTGTTAATTTTTGATCGATTGGATATTTTAAACACATTATTTCACAGTATTTACATTATATCTGCGACCGTGAATGTCACTCGATCGGTAAATCCGGTCTAACCGCTATAGCCCGATTAGACGGATTTGCGAACGTGACTTTCACGTTGATGTTTTGTGATTTTGCTGTGATGTTGCGGATCGGTCGTGGGGATAGCCTGGATGTAATGCTAGTACAGTGTTGTTGTATTATGTACATTTGATATTGCGGGGCGAGCGTCCGACATGTGGACTGCCGTCACTGCCTGTTTGTATTATTCTTTTGGGGCACGACCTGGTTGCGGTCGATGTACCCGGTGTATGTATATTTTACTTTCTGTACTAGGATTGCCCCGCGGTGGGGTGCACGGATAGCCGGGTTCTGGAGGGCAACAAGCCCGCATCTCATGGCATTGGGATGGAGGGGGCTTCACTCCAGGATTGGCGGGCTATTCGCCGCACTCGTAGTGGGTACAGGTTGACCCAGGAGGGGTGCCCGAGTTACCGGATTCCGTGAAGTGCTGGGTGGTCCATTCACGTTGCTGAAGGGGGCTGCCTCGCTTCAGGTTTTGGCGGGTGACTTGCTGCGCCCGTAGGGGTCTAGGTTTTCATTGCACAGGCTATCCACACGACCAGGGGAACGTCGGGTTTCAGCAGCGGCTCTGTGAAACCCGGGGCTTCCAGATATCTGTATTGTTCTGTGATGCTGTACATTTCTGTGATGTTGCATTTTATCACGCCTTGAGCGAAAATTATATATTGGTATATATATTAGTAGATGTTGTATATGTTTTTCATCCGCGCTAGTCCAGTCCCCGCTCTGCCGTTAGTTAGCTAACCTAACGGGTGATGACGGGACCCAGTGGCGAATGCGGATGGCATATACGTACGTCAGTATATTTTCGTTCTTTGTGGTGTGATCAATTGATGGGACTGCGTTGATTCGGATCAATGCAAGTTAAACAAACCTATTCTGATGTTGTTGGAACATTTTTCAAAAAGCTGTTATTGCAAGGACGTTCACTTTTGTTTTGCATCGTGGTATTCATTTGGAATATCCTGCTCCTCAGTCGTCGAGGCAAGGGCCGAGATCCCTTCACCGGGAGTGACCCCTTGGACAGAAGTTTGCGTCAGGGCATTAACTTCACTATAGCCGATTGCCTTTTGCTTTGCATCGTGGTATTCAGTTGGAATATCCTGCACCTCATTCTACGGGGAAAGAGCCGAGATCCCTTCACCGGGAGTAACCTCTTTAGTAAAGGTTTTCGTCACTATATTTTTATAAAAAGTTATCCAGTTCCTTCAACGATATCAAGTTCATTACGTTAAAGGTTTTTCGCCAAAAACCAGTCGTAGCCCTCCGTCATTTCAGATTAGTATTGCTTAGTATTCGCGCTACGTTTGTCGTTGCTATTCGCCGAGGCGTAGTGTGCGGTAGCTTTGTTGTGCTATTTTGTCGCATGGATATGTGGATTGGTTAGGACAGTCGTACGACTTTGTTGATTATTCGTCAAGGGTCGTGCGGGTGGGTTTAACGCAATCAAGATAATGACGGGTTGAACTTGACTAGGACCTTTTGATTTGTTGATTATTCGTCAAGGTCACTTGGGTCCTAGGGGTAAAAATCACATCGGGAGTTTCAAAAGAACTGAAACTTGCCAGACATGCGCATACCTTCTGGAGTGTGGTGACGTGAGTGGATTCCGTCATGTTATCATGCGATGATAGTTGGATCCCGATTCCCACTGATGAGTTGGTTTACTCCTCGGGTAACCCCGACTAATTCTTCTTTCAGGTTTGGGGAAGAATTTGAGGTTACAGTGCGAGGTTTCCAGATTAGATAAAGTGATAACCATTCTGATCTAGGTTAGAGTGCACGCTGAGTGTTTCTTTTCTCTCTCTCTTTGGCAGCGACCATTGACCCGACCCTTAGACTATGACTCAGTGACCAAGTTGACCGAACCTTCTTAACACTGGCTTTTGGATTGTCAGAGTTGCCAACCTCATTGCCACTCCTACTTTTACCCTTTTCTCCAGGACACCCCGTATTACTACGAACGTCCACTTCCATTGGACAAAACCATCGTATGGTTAGATACGAACTCGAAGGAATTCGAGGATGGTTTCCGGTTCTGGAGAAAACGGATAGGATTATTCAGTTGTCTTTTCCTTTTACCTTCTCTCTAGTTGTGAGTACTCCTTGGTTTAGGAGATAGTACACCTATTATGCAAATTGGATAGTCTTCTTCCAAACCTTAGGCTGGTGCCGAACGGTGGGGAATGAAGAAAACCAATTAGCATAACGATGGTGTGCAGAAGGTATTAAGTTAAGACAAAGAAAGGGATTAGTAAGAGGGCAAAGTAAATTGCGACTGCCATTCACGACCAAACCGAGTATTTCTTCGCCAATCCTAAATCACCTTTGTATTTCTCCAGGACACTCCGTATCACTACGAAGATCCCAAGTTTTTGGATACTCCATCGTATGGTTATATACGAACTCTAAAGGAACTTGTTCCAGTTCGGGGATGGATTCTGGTCCAGGAGAAATAGGAATACGGTTTATTCGGTTGTCTTTTCTCTTCACCTTCTTTCGCATTGCGAGTGCTCCTAGGATTAGGACAGTACACCCATTATGCTTATTGGATAGTCTTCTTCCAAACCATAGGCGGGTGCCGAACGGTAGGGATGGAAGAAAACCAATTGGCCTAAAGGG
The DNA here is from genome assembly GCA_030015575.1 of Agapanthus africanus. Classification (NCBI taxonomy): domain Eukaryota; kingdom Viridiplantae; phylum Streptophyta; class Magnoliopsida; order Asparagales; family Amaryllidaceae; genus Agapanthus; species Agapanthus africanus. The sequence goes on along the minus strand of CM057344.1, from coordinate 89,669,923 downwards.
GTGTGCAGAAGATAATGACTAAAGACATATAAAGGGATTTGGAGAGGTGGCAAAGAATTATACGGTTATAGTTGTGAATCTGGATAATGGTAGAGGCATTACTAAGAATACCAGGATACCCCATCGAAACATTTCAATGTTTCAGTTCAACTGTGTAATGTTAAAAGAAAACTGATTTCCCGATAAGATACTTACTCCAGGGTATGTATTTACCAGGTATGATTCTCACATCTGTATGGTTTTACAGATGATGAGTGGGAGCAAGTTATTAGGAATTAGGTGACCATCCTCATTATATCGGGATTCGTTGTAATCGGTGATATTTGAGGAGATCACCTGGGCTGTTTGCCGGTCGGCAAACATTTGGTTTTGAATATCCGTTGTTATGCACCAATTTCAAATTGATATATCTGTACGTCTATTTTTATAGAGTGAGATATACCTTTTGAAATTATGTCTATGACATTTACCTATATCAGTGGATGGTTAGGTAAGGAGCATTGAACAGCGGTGTAATTCTTCTTAACCATAGTACAGTTTTCAACCTACGACACACAGTGAATGAGTTGTTAGACTCAGGGACTTATACAGAGTATTGTATATTGTCCAGTGTCCATTAGGACAGTGGGGTTGGTCCTCATACTATATTCTGTTTACTTTTAACTACTCTAATTCTTAGACATGTGTTTCGTAGAAACACAGGGTCTGGGTTTTTGAGGAGTTATTGGTATAAGAATAGAGTAGAGAACCAGGTATTGCAAGTATCGGGATTCTTCAAGGTGATTGAAGATGTAGATACTTGTGTATGGTATTCAGTTGATAGTAATGAGAACTTGCTTCTCTTTCAGGTTACTCATAATTGGAAGCATTCCTAAGTTGAGTAACGCTGATCGGCCTCCTTCCATTTAGTTAACATGCACTGGAGATAGCTGCATGATTTGAATCTGGTTCATTTAAATCAGCGCCTCTGGTTCTATATTGGATATAGAACAGTTCATACCTTAACGATGTTAAGGTATGGGGAGTTGTCCGGCTTATGATTAAAACCAGACACTGGACAACTCAAGGCACGTTTCTGTAATGGCTGTTTGTGGGTTGATCCAGGCTAAGACGAGAGTTGACTTTCTACCATCTGGAAGATCAATAGTGATATTGTTCTTAACTCGCCACATTTTAAAAGGAAATGGTTATTTTTCAGAAAACAGTAGTGGGAGTATGGTAGAACGGGAAGTGATTCCAGAACCGCAAACGATTACTGAAGATTTGATAAGGAACCTAAAGATTCAATCTGATTTGACATTCCATTGGCCACTCCGCAGATAAGGTGGGTAACTTCAGGCACCCGAGAGGTACTCCGGTAGCCTCAAGGACGGTGACAGGGAAGCTCTTGTTTACCCACACATACCATTGCTGTTGTTCCATACTGTGAGACCCGGCAGGAGGATGAGTATAGCGTCGTTCTAAACTAGCTTTAGAAGTGTACGTCTATATGACTCTGCTAGAGGGTTGTCCTAGTCAGTGGGAGCAGCGGAAGCATTGGTGGACAGGTGGCTTATGTCTATTTATAGACTAAAGCAGATACAGCGGAGATAGATCATCTATTTCTGATGTGACAGTCATAGGTTTGACTTCATCAGAATAGGGGATGGATCTGTTGAGAAGGTAGTAGGGTGTGATGTCCTGGTATTTGGATGACATACACAGAGTAGGAAGTGATATTCCTATACTACGATCGGTTATATTTTGGTTGTCACACAGTGTTTTCTCCACACAGGACTTGGATATTATATCAGACATTCTGGTTACTAGATCTATAGTTTTAGATCTAGATTTGGGTGGTTTCCTAATCTGGGTACCTTGACAGCATTCTATGAGTATTTAGAATGGACGACTCCTGGCACGGTAGTACACCTGCAGGTAATGGAGTCACCCTCTCTAAAGGTGTCTTACAGACTAAAGGAGAGAGGGATACGCATGATTGACAGATCACTTGTTTAGGCAATTGAGTCAGTCATGAGATGTCAAGTACCACACCAGATGTTGTTCTTGCAGTAGATGCAATAAGTTGATATTAACCCAATCCTGGAGAAACAATCGGAAGCAGTTTTAGGACATAAGTGCGTGTTCTAGGGATGTGATAACGACAGCCTCTTTTAGGAGACGGTTATCATTCCCGGCTTCCAAGGTGACATGGATGGCAGAGTGGCTGTCAGAGTTATAGTTTCTCCTTCTGACGAGGGGCAGTATTTTGGACAGGTGGTCCAAGGCAATACTGAGGGAGGCATGGCGCTGGGTACTGATTAAGTTCAGTTATCGATACAGTCTAAGAAGTTTGGATTTGGAGTTCATTTATGAGCTAGGTCCCATCAGACATCCAGACATTCTAAGACAGGTATTGCTCATTTCGGGAGATGGCTTTCTCCGCGAACTTGAGATAGAGAGAGACATAGAAAGAAACATCACAGCGGATCCACTCACTGAGGCTATTCCTCGAACGCAATAGTTTCGCAAACGAGCTTTGTGAGACTGACTAGTAGAGGAGTTGGGTGTTCGGTATCACACGGGCTGTGAGTATGCGACATCGCAATAATTAGCCTTGAGTGCAAGTGGGAGATTGTTGGAGATAGTGCCTTCAAAGTCAATTATTGGATCACAGGCACGTGATTGCAATGATTGAGGGAGGACCTATCCCGGTAGGACAGTCTTACTCGAGATGATAGTATGCTATCTGGTTTATCTTTATCGTTGTGTACTGCTTTAGGTGACCTGACAGGTCGCTATTACACGTTGATAGAGCCCCTAGGATTCTTGCTTGACGACCAGCAGTATGATGGCGATCATATACGTGGGAGCTGGGGTCTATAAGCACATCCTTAAAAGGTCCCTAGCCGTGGGAGTTTCGAGACTGGGCATCGATACTCCATTAGTAGACTAGTGTATACAGTCGAGACCCCGACGAGGGGCGGTGGCCGGTCTCACAAGCCACTGGTGTCAGTTGGTTCACCTAAGATGTATACAGGTGCTCATTAGGTTATGAGTACACCGGACAGGACTCGCCGGGAACCTGCTAGTTGGGATTATACCAGACGTCAGATAGCAGTTCCCTGGTGACATGTATACAGGTTAGTTCATCGACCTGAGATCGTCATTTGTCTCGTGTGAGTTCCCACTGTGCTTTGATTACTACCCTACCACGGCTCAAAGGAGTCATGCAAATAGGTTTTAGTTGGGTACAGTCCCGAGCCACATGGAGGCAGTGAGCGGATCTTCAGGGGTTCGTCTCTCCCGGTATTGGGGGTGAGGTCGCGCTGTGTCTAGGAGAGCCATTACGCAAAGCCCTCGGCCGAGGCAGGAGATTTACTGGTAGGTATTCCAGTAGTATCTCAGGGCGTTCTGGGCTACACTCCGACACGACTTGTACCGCTTTTGGGGGTCTGACTTTTACCAACCCCCTAGGCCCGCCATGCGATACTCGTAGACGAACGGACCGGACTGTACGGATATTGTCACTGACAGGCTCAGTAGGGTGTCAGGATGAGTTCGCTCATCGACGTCCCTTTTGGTCAATAGCTGGTGGCCCGTCACGTATTGGCTTATACCTCTGACGTGCTAGTGGTTAAATCCACAGCCATTGTATTGACGAGTCTTTAGAGTCCACCACACTTTCAGTTACTCAAGCTTTCGGGCGAAACGCTGTAGAGGCCGTATGGAGATATGGCAGGGTCCGATCAGATACGTGCGGTATTGCACGGATCAGGATCGGACGGTTTGTACTAGTGGCCGTATTGATATATGGCAGGGTTCGATCCGATACGTGCGGTATTGCACGGATTAGGATCGAACGGATATTACTAGCCGGCTTTGGTTTAAGCCGGTCCTAGTTTAGTACAGTGTAAATTTTGTCTCTTTGCATTTGTATCCGGACAGAATACAGATGTGGGTGTGTATGCACAGTATCGGGGTTTTCCTGTAATTTATTACGGGACCAGTTTTCTGGAGTTGCCAGTTTGCATTCCGTTCCGGCCGGTTTTCCTTTGTTCTTTCCCGGCCGGACCTTTTGATGGAGGGTGTTATTTGCTAGTTTGCAAATAACACATTGTGGAAGGGTTTCATGCAAATGGTTTGATTATGAAAGCATCTTTTTATTCCTTTCTTTTCTACCATCATTTGGTGCATTAATGTGATTTGAATGGGTATGGGTTTGATGTAAGTTTGTAATGATAATGTTTTGGTTATGGTCACCATTCTCTTTATCCTACACTCACCTCCCTTATGTCTTCATTCCCTCCACCATTTCCATTTGAGAATGGCCGGCCAACATTTTGAGAGGAGGAGAAAAATGAGAGAGGCTCATTTCATTTGGTGTGGGAAATTAATCATCCATCTCATTTTTCCATTGCTACCAAAATCCCCAAGTTCATATCTTGTTGATTCCTCCATCAAGGCAACATAACCCCAAAGAGACTAAGCACTACACATTCTACAGCAAACCTTGGGCACGTCGACTAGCCAGCTTCGTGCCCGAGTTGCCTCGGTATTGAGGTGGGAGCCCGTAAAAGATACAGACGATGTGGTGCCCTTCCGGCAAGGATGCGACGACCGGAGTTTCCGCGGGAGATCGGGACGACGACGAGAAGACCGGAGGACTCGGATCACTCGGTATATCTCTCACCCTTTCTCTTGTTAGCTAGTATCGGTTAATGGTTACGATCCGGGTATATTGTCCGCGGTAGCGCCAGTTTAAAAGTTAAGAAAATTTTGATTCCGCATTTTGGCCTCGGATAGACGGCCGGGGCGCTGCCGTGGCGCAACAACAAGGAGATCGAGACCGGAGATTCCGCGGGAAGATCGGGATGGTGGCCGAAGACCGAAGGACACGGATCGCTCGGTATGGCTCTCTACTCTTTCTCTAGTTCGCTAGTAATAGGTTAATGGTCCGATCCGGGTTTATAGTCCGCGGTAGCTCCGGTTTCTAGTTTTTAGAAAAGTTTTGTTGTCCGCATTTTGGCCTCGTTCAGACGGCCGTGGCGCCACCGTGCACTTACACATTGGTATGCTCTTGACCTTGGAACGGAGAATTCAAAGGACATTCTTCCATAAGATGTGATGGATCAGAACAGCATCCACAGACAGTTTTGGAGAGTGACATCTGATTTAGGGAGGCTGCTAAAAATTTTTGTTCCATAGTTTCGAGTTTCTTTTGCATTGCTGCCATTTCAGCTCTAACTCCTATGGAAACATCAAGTTGATGAATGCCACCCTAGACGATGACTGGTTTACACTCTCCCACTGTAAAGTTCTTTCAGCAAAATCTTCTAAAAATCTCCAGGCTTCACCATCATCTTTAGACATGAAGGTGCCTTGACACATGGATTCAAGGTTTTGTTTTGTTGTAGGATTAATGCCCTCATATATGATTCTGCACAGATCCCATCTAGGAATTCCGTGATAAGGACATTGAACTAACAGATCCTTGAAGCGTTCAAAACACTTCGGAAATGGTTCATTTGGAAGTTGGGTAAATTGATTTATTTCGCTACGGACTCGAGCTGTTTTATGATTAGTGTAGAATTTCTTTAGAAAGCTGTTATGAATTCTCCCCAGTTCGAAATAGAATGTGCGGTTATGTTATAAAGCCACTTCTCGGCTATATCGCACAAGGTGAATGGGAGAAGACGTAATCACATAGTATCCACAGAAAGCTGTGAAGTACCCTTCATAGCACATACATTTTCAAATTTGGTAATAAAGACGTATGCGTCTTCAGACTCGAGACCATGATATTTTGGTAAAAGATTGATGTATTGTGGTTTGATTTCAAAATTATCCCCTTTGGCTGGTGGAATGGTGAGACAGGTCGAAAGAGGACCTCGCATAGGGTAACATCTCTCTTGGAGAGAGATGCGGGGCGGATTCTGCGCACTTGTGGACGGTGGCAGAGTAGTGTTAAAGAAGTTCGATGGAGAACCGTCCATCGAAGTGGGTGTGGTAGTGGATGAAGAAAAAGTAGATGTAGAATTACCGACTTCGGAGTCGATAGAAGGAACGTGGACAAGACAGGCACTATAATCCCGTGTCCAGCCGAGCATGCACTAAATGGTTTAGCACAAGTGGCAGCGTTGTGATAATTAAGGAAAAGTGGATTGGTGTTTGTTTTGAAAAATACGGATTTTTGAAATATTCACACAAACAATGCACAAGCAACCCTAAATGTAGTGGTCACCTAGGTCAAGTCTCTAGACCGCTCCTAGACTTCCAGAAGACAAGTCGCATGATAGATCCTCAACTGCCTCTTTACCTCTTCTGTGGCCAGGTAAGTGGGAAGTTCTCCACTATGTAAGTAGTGGGCCTAATTAAGTAACCACTTGCCTTAGGCACACTTGCCTTAGATACCACAAAAGAAACGCGGATAATCAATAGATTACCCACGACCTCCTTCTGTCCTAATTGAGCGCGACAGTCCTTAGAGTCTTGTCTAGATATTTTTTAGTTAATGAGGGTGATGCAGATGCAAGTTTTTGATTTTTGGGGCTTAGGAAAGGTAATGTAATCTCCACCCAATCTGAATTTGGTCTTTGCCCCTTAATTTTCGTGTTAAAATATGCAAACAATCAAGATCAAACACGCAGCAATTTTTATTTTTGCGGTGCTGTGAATTTTTGTAAAGAATCCTGCAGAAATTAGTTATTGGACAGAGCAGGGAGGAGATAAGAAAGACAGAGATGGACCAAAAAATTTTGGTGCAGTGAAGCCCTCAGAATGCCGCAGAACCGCCGCAATAAGCCCTCTATGGCCACGGATGCACGGTCTCTTAATGTGATCCCTGCACAAAAATTTCAGCAACTGCTCCAATTGCCTCTCTGGACTTTTTGAGATGTCCTGAAAGTTTTTCCTCTCACTCCAGAGATTCCAGATTTTCTTGCAACAAATCACAACAAATCGTTAAGCATTTTTTGCGAATTTTGATCTAAAAATTCTGATGGAATAATAAATTTTCCAACTCAAATTACAAAAACGAAAAAATTAGCACACGATCCCCGGCAACGACGCCATTTGATTGATTCGTTCTTCGTGTGTATTTGGAAATGTTTCACAACCAAAGAAATTTATACCGCAATCAATTGACGGTGTCTATTGTAGGTTCGTCGGTGAATGCGGATCGTCCACTAAGAATGTGTGATTTGTTCATTTTCGTTTTAGTTGAGTTGAAAATTAAAAGATAAAAGAAAATGATTCAATATTTGTGAAATTTAGTTTCAAGAATAATCAAGAAATAGATCTTAAATCAAGAAATGATAGAGATCAAGAAAATGTCCAAATCGTTTGAATTATCAAGATTTGTAAAGAAGCTTGTCGGAATCGATCCAATTGATAATGATGATGAATACTAATGATTACAAATTCTTATCTATTGAACATTTGTTGATAGATCGATGACGATCAACGGGATTTAGGGATCTATTGAAGAAACTAGGATTTCTCCTTCATCATCCCTTGTCTTTTCATTGATTATCATTCAAATTCTAGCCTCTAGCAAATTAAATCACCGATCGTTGATCTCTAATTTGAAGCGAAGAAAGCGATCTCGCTCAAATTAGGTTTTTGATGATTCAATTTCCTAAAGTTTACAAATCTCATAAGACTTAAGAATCGTTCAAGAATTTCATCAATATCATCGACCTATTCTTTCGATTCCGCTACAAGCGGAGATTTCACTCAAACATCATGAAAAAGAAAAGATTTAAGAATCGGTAACTTTTCATAATGCAAGAATGTAAAGAAAAAAAAGATTTAGAATTTTCACCTTTTATTAATCAACGCTTAGTTACAATTCACTCAAAGATTACAAGATTTGAGGAGGAACTAAATCGTCGAAATTTGCTTCACTTCGGTCTTCTTGAGTCGCGGATCGTCGTGGATCTCTTACTCGGATGAAAATCGGCGTTGCTTCAAAGGCTCGTTGACGGCTTGCTTGATTTGGTACTCGATGAATCTTGATTTGGCTCAAATTGTGTCACCCAATTTGATTTGAATTGATTTGGATTTTTCTAGAAATTTTACCCTAATTGATGAACAACCCTTGTAATGAAGCCATAGGCGCCCTTTTATAGTTTTCCCTCAAGTTTCCCCTAGAAGCTAGGTTAATCTTCCCTTGGAAGCTAGGTAGTAGAGGAGAAGTTTCTAGATTAAGGTAGTTAGCTAGATTACAGGAGAAGACTTTCTGTTGGAGGGAAGCTTCTGGAGAATTCGAGGAACAGAAGCATCTTGAAGAAGTTTTGCCGTTGAGAAGAAGCCTCGGGAAAAGTTTCAACCGCCGACGAGTCAACACGGCCGCGGATCCGCGGCAGATCGGCCTGACTCGGCCGCGGATCCGCGGCCATATAGTGGACTCAGCGCATGAAAATCTCTGTATTGTTTTGTGTTGGTCTTGGGGTCTTATTTTGATGCCTGGAATCTTATAATTCTTACTTGGTTACTGCCAGATTTCAAGTCTTTGACTTGAAGCGTTTTATCAGCACTTTTGTGATTCCGGCTCTTTAACCTGGTGAATTTCCTGCACACAATCTCGAGACAAGTGTTGAGATATAAAAATCATGCGAATAGTAATAAACACTTAATTTCCCTTTAGAATGTCGATTATAACTATAACACAGGTTATTTGGTATTTTCCAGATGAATTCGTAATCTGTGTTATAATTACAATAAACACCTATATATGAATGATAAGAGTAGGGAAATTAACGAGTTGAGAATGCACTATTTTCGTGAGGAAGTCATGAAGGAGGCTCATAGTTCCATGTATTCAGTACACCCGGAAGGCACAAAGATGTACAGAGATCCGTGACAACATTTCTGGTGGGAAGGAAAGAAAAGGGAGATTGCTCGCTACGTATTAAAGTGCTTGGTGTGTCAGCAAGTCAAGGATGAATATCAAAGGGTAGCTGATTTGTTGCAACCACTTCCGATTCCTTAATGGAAGTGGGAACATATAACCATTGACGAGAACCTCTCGATTCAGGGAAATCGGTGCCTTTGGCAAAATATCTCGATTCAGGGAAATCATCGTCCTTAACGAGATCCTCTCGATTCGTGTCGACCCGCAAGGAAATCAGTGTCTTTGCAGGAATCTCTTGATTCGTCTTGACCGGCAGGGAAATTATTGTCCCCCCGCATGAAAAGAAAATTCTCTTATGAGATCCTTACGATTCTCAAGAGAAAACGCACTTAGGAGTCCTCACGACCCCTAAGGAGAAAATACACCTACGGGATCCTCTTGACCTGTAAAGAGAAAAGTCTCTATGAGACCCTCATGGCTAATAAAGTTGAAAAGTCTTAGATGGCAGATCCTAACCCTGTCTCCTAAGCCATCACTGCCTTGCAAGGAGGTCAAGATGGACTATCCATCGGCCATACTCTTCCAAGTTGAATATCGACAAGGAGGTAAACAACCACTTACGAGTCATCTCGACTTGTAAGGGGGAAAAATTCTCTTGTGAGATCCTTACGACTCTCAAGAGAAAACACACTTAGGAGTTCTCACGACCCCTAAGGAGAAATTACACCTACGAGATCCTCTCGACTCGTAGGGAGGAAAGTCTTTATGAGACGCTCACGGCGCATAAAGTTGAAAAGTCTTAGGCAGCAGATCTGAACCTGTTTCCTAAGCCATCGCTACCCTACCAGGAAGTCATGATGGACTATATACGGGTCGTATTTGCCAAAACCACATTCGCCAATGAAATAAAGAAGCTACTTATGGATCCTCACGATTTGTAAGGAAAAATACCCGAGTGAGATCCTTACGACTCACGGAGGCGATGAACACTTAAAAATCCTCACGATTTCTACACCTGCGGGATCCTCTCGACTCGCAGGGAGATACGACCCTTTTGAGACCCTTACAGCTTGTGAAGATGGAAAAAGTCTTAGGCTACAAGAACCCTAAACTTGTCTCCTAATCCATCAATTCTCTGGTCACGCATAACATTGCACTACTTCACCCGCTTACATACTTATGTGGGCAAAGTAGTGGGGGGCATTTATTCCCGCCAATTTTTTTTCGCAAAACTTGCTCCATTATAAAATAATAACAATAAAATAAAAATAAAAATAAAAGGAAAGCTCTGCATGCAATGCATGAAGGGACTTGTTTCCCCCCAATCAGATAGCAAAGCTCTATTCAAAATTTGAATTGAGGCAGCGCCTCACAGGCAAAGCATGAGAGCGCTAGCATCAAGAGCGCCAGCGCTAAGAGTCAAAGACACTGAGGCAGTGCTACACGTGCAAAGCACGAGAGCGCTGGCGCCAAGAGCGCCAGCGCTAAGAGTCAAAGACTCTGAGGCAGCGCCTCACGTGCAAAGCACGAGAGCGCTCGCGCCAAGAGTCAAAGACTCTGAGGCAGCGCCTCACGTGCAAAAGCACGAGAGCGCCATCGCTAGAACTAAATGTTCTCCGCCCTTGGATCAAAGATCCAACGAAGATGATAAGTCATCAAATTACCGGAATAAAATTCTTTTTAGGAAATACTCTTCAGATCTTTCCAAACAAGAAAAATTGTGCTCTGTAAATCAGAGCACCGTTGGATCAAAGATCCAACGGTGATTAAAAATCACCAATGTATAGAATAAGTTCTGTATGGGAAATATTTTTCCAATCTTGTTAAAAACAAGAAAAATGTCTTCTGTAAAATAGAAGCCCTTGGATCAAAGATCCAATGGTGGGAAACACCCCCAAATCAATCAGAGATCTCTCAATGAGAGATTTCCTTAAGTGATTCAACAAATCAGCCTCCTCTATATAAAGGACCCAAGACATCAAGTCTTACACAGAGAAACCCCCCTATAAGTTTCAAGCTCTCAGAAAAGAAAAAGAGAAGAGCAAGCTCTAAGAAGAAGAACCTTATTCAAGGTAAACAAAAAGAAAAGAGATCATAACAGATCCTCCATATTCGAGAGTTAACTCTCACATCATGAGAACTTAGTTCTTTTTCTAGATCACAGATCTTCAAGACAGTCTTTAACAAAAAACAGAAGAGATCATAGCATCTCCTCATAAAAGAAGAACTTAGTTCTTTGATCCACAAGACAAAGTCTCTTATAAACGAGAACTTGATTCTCAGAGCACAGAATTGATCAGAACTACCAAAGAAAGCACTTTAACGCTCCAAGTCTGGCGCTCAGAGCCAAGTGCTCCACGTGCTCCTCACGTGGCGCTATTTTATAATAAGCGCTTTAGTGCTCCAAGTCTGGCGCTCAGCGTCAAGCGCTCCACGCGCTCCTCACGTGGGCGCCATTTTATAAGAAGCTCCGTAGCGCTCTCAGTCTGACGCTCAGCGCCAAGCGCTCCACGTGCTCCTCACATGGGTGCCCTTTTATATAAGAAGCGCCGTAGCGCTCCCAGTCTGGCGCTCAGCGCCAAGCGTTCAACGTGCTCCTCACGTGGGCGCTATTTTATAATAAGCGCTTTAGTGCTCCAAGTCTAGCGCCCAGCGCCAAGCGCTCCACGTGCTCCTCACATGGGCGCTATTTCATAAGAAGCGCTGTAGCGCTCCCAGTCTGGCGCTCCACATGCTCCTCACGTGGGCGCCCTTTTATAAGAAGCGCTATAACGCTCCCAGTCTGGCGCTCAGCGCCAAGCGCTCCAACTGCTCCTCACGTGGGCGCTAAGAAATTACAAAGCACTCTGTAAATAAGGCCCCAGTGCCATAAAAAGTGTTCAACACTCAATAAAAGACAAAAAGAAAAAGGGGTGTCAGAACCCAAATCAATGCTCAGTATTATTGAATAAAAAGGGGCTGAGCCTAAACAAATGTTCAACATTTTATTCAAAATGAGTGGACTGAGTCGAAACAAGTGTTCAAACACTTTATTCAGAACTGAGTGGACTGAGCCCAAGTTGGCCATAAGTCCCTAATTCAAATTAACCGAGCTTATATGCTCACAATCTTTTTAATTGGTCTTAGCCCCAAACCTAACTATAGATCTCCCAACCAACATTGGTTCAAGGGTACATCTCTTCACACCTTTGATATGTGTCGTTGTAATTTTTCAACGTCTTCAGAGATGTGGTGGGTCCCGATAACCATAAACTCTACAGACTACGATGTCTTTAAACCCCACAAACTACGATGTCTTTAAACCAGACTACGATGTCATTAAACCAGACTATGATGTCTTTAAACTATACAGACTACGATGTCTTTAAACCTTACGGACTATTAGGTCCTTAAACTCATGGACTACGATGTCCTTAAACCCAATGGACTACGATGTTCCTAAACTAAAACGATAGAGTCCAAATACTCTTTCGTGGGATCTAAATGATCCAAAAATCCCGTTGAGTAGATCTTAGTCTAAAATTAGACTAACGTATTCTCAACAAATGTTTGAGTTGATCTTAATCTAAAACAAGACTAACGATCCTTAAACCAACCCAAACCCAAATCTAAGAAAATACGGATTTTGACTAATTTATGCCCTATGGACGACAACATAAATTAGTCTCCATATACAATCCACGGGCAACCAAAAACAAAATAAACACACACAACACAAAGTAACCATCTGGAGAAGGAGAAAGTGGTTACCACGATGCGGTAGCGTAATTAACTGCAGGGGCTTGCGCATGCAGAGAAGAGCGTCCCCAGAATCAAAAAACCCTCGTAAACGAGGGGGAATCTGATGAAGTCTGCTACAACGGCCGCATCTGTCTAAACCTCCGATATACGGTACCATAAATCAACTTGGCATCTTCGGAGAGGTGGATGGATAAAACCAAATAGCATCTGCCCCCCAAAATTCTGGCCGGACGTCTCAACGTCCCGATCGCGTCTTTCGGCGACGAACAAATTCAGGCACTCCCGGTAGGACCTTTTTCTCTTTCCACTCCACACGTCATGTGTCATGTTCATGAACAAGTCGCGGTTTAATATGGTTGCCCCTGGATTCGAGAAACTAAGATTTGGTGTCTTGCTCCGTTCAGAGAAAAGAAGAGCAATGGCTTCCAGCTGCACTAACTGCAACAGCAACTCCCACTCCGTCCTCGCTGGAGGAGTGACCTATGGGACCCAAGCGGCCTCCATCTTCGCCATGCCAGTGGAATAGGTGACTCAGGCTACCACTGGACTGTTCTTTGGGACCATGATCCCACCGGCAAGCTTCAGCGTCCCATTGCCATCACAGGAAGCTCCAAAGAAATCGGTCTTTGATCGGCTTACCACTACCACGGCCCCTTTCAACGGGTCGTTCAAGTCCAGCGTCTTAGTCTTTAACAGACTAGGCTAAAGCTCAAGCGGGCCCGTGCAGAAGCCTGCAATACCTGAACAAGTCATCCTAATGCGGATAGCCATTCCAACTCCAATAGACGAAGTCGTCAAAGGGGCTTCTCCTGCTAAGGGGTCGGTCTTCGCAAGACTGGCCGTTCCAACTCCTACCGCGGGTGAGGTCGTTACAAGTGCTCCCCCTACCCGAAAATCAGTCTTCGACAGCTTGGACGTTTCTTCTCAATGGACGTCTGTCTTCGATAGGCTGGCACCAACAGCAGCCTTTCACCAGAACTGGGGGCATGATGAAGCCACCCCTGTAACCGAGACAGTCCATCTGCAAAACATGCTCGACGTCACCACTGGCGCCGAGTGAGAAAAGCTGTGGGCAGTTCCCCTTCCGGGCTTACCCCACCAACTCCTACGGTGGAAGTTGATGCTGTTGTTCTAACTGGGAACAGCTTTGAGCCGCTCAGGAGGGTGCGCAAGAACTCTCCAACTGCCGTACTAAAAAGGTCTCCTCCACCCGCTGAAAATGTTACAAAGGCGGAGTCAGAACAACCCCCTCAGCAGTTGTCCTCCAAAATCCACAGGGTCTGGCGAAGGGTCCAAGACTCTGTGATTAACCAAGACTACTCCTGCTGGCCGAAGAAAATGAAGGTCCGGAAGGAGGAGAAGTTCACCGCCGTCATACCACGGAAAGCATCGGCTGCAACATTCCCCTCTACTGCGATCGCCCATAAAAGGAGAAGGCCGAAGAAGATCCCCGTGTCTGCGACGAATCTCAAGGGCACTGAATCCAAACACCCCAAGTCTGGGGGCATGGTAGTGTACACCATTTACATGGCATCCAGAAAAGAGGATAGCCATATCTCCATGGGTCATCGACCACTTACGCGATCAGTAACTAAGGCTTAAGAGAAACAACAGCAAAAGCTCCAGGAGATGCTGAGAAAGATGGTCGCACTCACTGGGCCAAAAGAAAGCCTGGAGACATCATCGGAGCAGCGCCAGGAGCAGGAAACCAACGCCGAATTCCTCGAAGAATGCTCGAGAAGAAAGATATGTAAGTCTACGGTAGCGCCCCGGCCGTCTACAGACGCCAAATGCGGAACAAAAACTTTTTTACTGGCGCTATCGTATACTTTAACCCGGATCTGCCATTATTGCTAAACTAACAAACTGTAAAGAGTGTAGAAAGGTTATACCGAACGATCCAAGTCCTTCGTTCTTTAACCATCATCCCACGCTCCGTTGCGGCTGCTCCGATCTCGTCGATCTCCGATCTGCTCGTCCAGGTGGCACCACGTCGACGATTCTATAAACGGGCTCCCGCCTCTGACTCGAGGCAACTCGGTCGTCAAGTTTGCTAAAAGAGAGGACCAAGATTGATGTAGAGAATGAGTAGAAGACTTTGTCTCGTTCCGTCCAAAGCTATGGACGAACGGTTAATGAAGTTGCCACTCGAATCGGGTGATGGAATGAAATGAGCTGTGAAATTCCATACACCCCAAAATCTATCATAATCTTTTTACCAGATAAAAACTCAAGTGAGAGAGAGAGGAGGGGGCCGGCCATCTTATAGGAATGGGGGAGGTGAGTGTAGGAGAGAGGAGAGTGACCATAAGAAAAAATATCAAGTGTGAACACAAGAAAATATCTCAAGTGTGAACACAAAGTGTGAACACACCAAAAGAAACCAATAAGGAATAAGTGAGTCATAAGGATTGTCACCACCTTCTAGATGCTTCTAGAACCTTCCACACTTATCTCAAGAAAAGATAAATCCGTCTTTAACCGAATGTTAAAAGACGGCCGATAGAAAACTGAAAACTGGCAACTTCCAAAAGTGATCCCGAAACGAATTTCAGGATAACCCCGTAACTGTATAAATATACCCGCATTTGTATTACGACCGAATACAAATGCAACTGAGACATAGATATTATATCTACTCAATACAATACTCGGATCCGGCTTAAACCAAAGCCGACCAGTATCATTTGCCCGAAATCTGACTCGTGCGTAAACGCATGTGCATTTTCCGAACCCTGCCATAAAACCATACGGCCTCTACAACGTTTCGCCCGAACTTGGGAAACTGTCTGTGGGGGACTCTAATGACTCGTCAGTACCCTGGTAGTGGGTTTAATCACAAACCGTCAGCGGCACTAGCTATGCG
The DNA here is from genome assembly GCA_030015575.1 of Agapanthus africanus. Classification (NCBI taxonomy): domain Eukaryota; kingdom Viridiplantae; phylum Streptophyta; class Magnoliopsida; order Asparagales; family Amaryllidaceae; genus Agapanthus; species Agapanthus africanus. Next base: position 89,654,480 of record CM057344.1, on the reverse strand, counting down.
TAACGGCTGCCCATGGACTGACCTCAAGGGAGGCCGATGAGCGAACTCATCCGGAAACCCTACTGAGTCTAACAGCGACAATGTATATACAGTCCGGTCCGTTCGTCTATGAGTATTGCATATCTGCCTAGGGGGCTAGTAACGTCAGACCCTCAATAGCAGTATAAGTCGTGTCGGAGTGTAGCCCAATAACACCCTGAGATACTACTGGAATACCTACTAGTAAATCTCCTGCCATGGCCGTGGGCTTTGTGTAATGGCTCTCCTAGACACAACACGATCTCACCCCCAATACCGGGAGAGACGAATCCCCTGCCGATCCGCTCACGTGCCTCCATATGGCTCGGGACTGTACCCAAAAACTACCTGTTTGCACGACTCCTTTGAGCCGTGGTAGGGTAGAAATCAAAGCACAATGGGAACTCACACGAGACAAATGACGACCTCAGGTCGATGAACTAACCTGTACACATGTCACCAGGGAACTGCTATCTGACGATATGTATAATACCAACTAGCAGATTCCCGGCGAGTCCTGTCCGGTGTACTCATAACCCAATGAGCACCTGTATACATTTTAGATGATCCAATTGACACCAGTGGCTTGTGAGACCGGCCACCGCCCCTCGTCGGGATCTCGACTGTATACACTAGTCTACTCCGGAGTATCGATGCCCTGTCTCGAAACTCCTACGACTAGGGACCACTATTAAGGATATGCGTATAAACCACCCAACTCTCACGTATATGATCGCCATCATACATTTGGTGGTAAAGCAAGATCCTAAGGGCTCTATCAAAGTGTAACATGTAATCAGTCACCTGAACATGTACACGACTGATAAAGGCAAACCAGATAGCATACTATCATCTCGAGTAAGACTATCCTACCGGTATAGGTCCTCCGCAATCATTGCAATCACGTACCTGCGATCCAATAATTGACTATGAGGGCACTATCACCAACAAGATAAAGAAGCTGCGAAATAAGCAACTAACATAAAGCAAATAGCACTTCTGTTTCATGATATGGTCGGGATGATGATACAGCCGGATCCTCCAGTAGAAGTACCTCCAATAATCATTGAAGACGATAGAGGGGAGACATCAAACCCTCTTCTGGCTCTATCAGCAGCCAAGGAAGAGACTATCTCCAAAGCCGCCCTGGATGACTATATAGCTCAACAGATACGAGCTCATCAGGTGAGCGAAGAGGACGACCAAATCGTCAAGACTGGATGACCCTATCCGGGTTGGTACGATCAGATAAAGTACCCTCCAGGATATATGATCCCTAAATTCCATGTGTATAAGGGGACGAGTAATCCACACCAGCACGTTGCTCAATTCAGGGCTCTGTGCGGTAATACCGGGGGTGACGACAAACTACTGCTTCGCCAGTTTGTTGGCAGCTTGTCAGAGACAGCATTCGAATGGTACTCCGAACTCCCGAATGACTCTGTCAAGATATTTGCAGAAATGGAGCTACTGTTTACACAAAAGTTCGCAAGGGCTAGCGAGCGTACCCCGATCACCGCACTAATTAATGCTAGAGTGAAGCCGGGAGAAACCTGGGTTCAATACGCCATTCGGTGGCGGAACCTGTGGTGAAAGTGTGAACAGCGTATAGAAGAAGCTCCTGCCGTGAGCATGTTCGTATGGACCCTCGATCCGCAGGCGACCATATCTCAGTTTATGATGTTCTTCAAGCCGACCACTTTCCAGGCCTTGATCGACAAGCTGGCCCAAATGGAACAGATGGGCCATAGACCGTCCTCCTCAAAGACGGATCCTCGGAATGAAAAGGGGCAAGGGAAAGCAACCTTCGTCGCCAACGCTCAACAACAACCAAGTGGCGCAAGACCGGTTGTTCTCCAAAGCAACAAGCAGCGATCCCTCGATGAGAAGTTGAGACGTTCTTACTCATTCCTTCGGGATAAAACAAGGAGACTATTCAAACTGGCAGTGCGCAATGGGCTCATCACTCTGCCAGAGCCGAGACACCTACCGCAACCAAGTGACGTCAACCATCTTAACTATTGTCCCTACCATAGAGTAGTGGGTCACTCATTCGAAGATTGCTATGTGTTCAAAAACTGGGTTGAAGACCAGTATCAGCAAGGCAAATTCGTGTTGTCGGAAAATCGGAGGGTAAACCCGCCACAACCGCACGCTTCTAAAAAGACGGATACGCCGGGGGCATTATGCTCGTTTATAGAGGAAGCTCCATTGGAAGTTGTCCTCTCGGCAAAAACTAAGAGAATGCTGAAAGATCTTCAAGCATGCCCGGCAATCAGATGGAGAAGCCCGCTAGAGCCGGAAATCATTGAGGGGATGCTGAAACCGTGCCCAACACCGAGAACTGGTAATGATGGGCAAAACACCCAGGCCCAGCCGTCAAAGTTTTCAAAGAAAAAGAAGAAGACCAAGAAGCCCGCGCAGCCTGACGACAAGCGCACAGATTTGCAAAAGCATATTGACGCGCTGGAAGAATATAACCAGAAGGCGCGAACCCCATTCACACTCCAAGAGTTCCCCAACCATATCCTTAAAAGTGGAGATGATGACAAGGACGAGGGAGACGACTCGTCAGAAAAACCCGAGGATTACGTGGCAAGTTGTCACATGATCTTTCATTCGTCACTAAATGATGAAGAAGCTCACTCGGCGTTAGAAGATAATAAAGAGGAACTGGGGGCAGAATCGCCACCAAAATCCTTAGGACCGTCCGATAATTTGATCGACATGCTGTTAAACGAAGCCCGTCAGAAGAGCAAAACTGATCGAGAACGTGAAATGGCCCTACTCGTAGGGGCCAGGCGTCGGCGTCAAGTTGGAAAACCCGTGATAGGGATGGGTCACAAAACACTCCAACCAAATCAAATCACACCCTAAATGGGTGTATCCCACATTATCTTCATGTATCCCGTCACGTAACAAATACACGTGCATGCAAGATGAACTGTGGACCGAAATGTCCCTAAACTAACGATGGACCGTAATGTCTTTAAACTATCTACGGACCGAAACGTCCCTAAACTAATGATGGACCGAAGCGTCTTTAAACTACTATAGACCGCAGCATCCTTGGGCTGACCAAAAAAAAGAAAAAAATGGTACGTCCACAAGCAGAATGGGCACCGATGAAAACCCGAAAGGGCTCCGTGAGTAAAAACAGTAGGACTGCCGGTGAGTTTGTGAAAACCCGAAAGGGCGCAATCTCGTAAAAAAATGGTCATGAACACTCGTAAGGTCCTCTCGACCTCATGAGGAGAAAATACCTGAGTAAGATTCTTACGAATCACGAAGGAGCAACACACATAAGAATCCTCACAATTCCTATGGAGAAAATACACTTACGAGATCCCCACAACTCGTAAGGAGAATTCCCCTATGAGACCCTCACGGCTCATAGGATTTGAAAAGACTTAAGCTACAGGGATCTAAACCTGTTCTTAAGCCATCATACACCCCAATTTGCCCTACAGGCGGTCAATATTGACCCTTGTATACAATCCACGGGCACAAATAAACGTCTCCCCCACCAAGTTCCGCCAATGGCGCGAAATATTCTCACATGGTGAGTGACACTTATAAGTCCTCTTGACTTACAAGGAGAAAACACTTTTATAAGATGCTTACGACTTATAGGAGACCATACACTTGAGAATCCTCACGATTCTTAAAGAGAAAACGCACTTACGGGATCCTCATGGCTCGTAAGGAGAAACATCTTTATGAGACCCTTACGGCTCATGAAGTCAAAAGCCTTAATCGACAGGATCCTAACCCTGTTTGCTAAACCACCTTTGTTCAAATCGACATAGGCAAATGATGATTCGCTCCTGGCAATGTCCCACTGGTAGAGATGCTGATGCCTAAATCGGTATCAGCTTCCAAGTCCTTTCACGGTAAGTGATGATTCGCTCCTGGCAATATTCCAGTCGCAGCGATACTGATGCTACGATTGGCACTAGATCCCAAGTTCCATACTCGCGGCGAAAAGTCAGCGAGCCATAAATGCATACAGAAATAGCCGAAATGATAGGGAAACTTGCAACAAAATCAGCAAGTAAAATATATGCATACAGAAATAGTCGAAATGATTGGGCAACTCCCAATAAAAAGAAGCGAGTAAAAAGAAAAATAGCCGAAATGATTGGGCACCGTGAAAAATAGCCGAAATGATTGGGCAATCGCGACTTTCACGATATAAAAAGTTGAAATGATAGAGCATCGCGAAAAGAAATAAAAAAATGAAAGAATGAAACTTTTTCCCTACAGGCAAGTCCATACTGACCCCTGTATACAATCCATGGGCATAAACAAAAAGGGAACCGCATTTTCCCACCAGACTCTGTCAAAGGGAGAGTCAGATCTCGACGGCAGCATCTGCGTCCCGGAAGATCAACACGGTGTTCATTCTCAACTCCAGCAGGATGCAGACGTAACGTCAACAACCGACCTTAGGGTCGCAACGAAGCGGAGCCATGGCAAAGTCCCTAGTTCTAAATCTCGATGGCCACATCTACAGCCTAGAGAACAACAATGGCGTTCCTCCTCATTCCAGCAGGATTCGGACGCGACATTACCAATTGGCGCCACGGAAAAGTCCCCAGTTTTAAGACTCTACGGTTCAAAAACAAGCTAGCGTCAACAAATGACCTCTATCACGGAAACACGTCATCCAACAACCCCATCGCGGAAACATGTCATCCAACGACCCCGTCGCGGAAACATGTCAGCAAATGACCCCGTCGCGGAAATAAGTCAGCAAATGACCCCGTCGCGGAAATACGTCATCCAATGACCCCGTCGCAGAAATACGTCAGCAAATGACCCCTTCTCGGAAATGCGTTATCCAATGACCCTGTCTCGAAAATACGTCAACCAATGACCCCGTCGTGGAAACACGTCAGCAAATGACCCCGTCTCGGAAATACGTCATCCAATGACCCCGTCTCGGAAATACGTCATCCAATGACCCTTTCTCGGAAATGCGTCATCCAATGACCCCATCTCGGAAATGCGTCATCCAACGACCCCGTCGTGGAAATACGTCATCCAATGACCGCGTCTCGGAAAGACGTCATCCAATGACCCCGTCTCGGAAAGACGTCAGCAAATGACCCTGTCGCGGAAATACGTCATCCAATGACCCCGTCTCGGAAATACGTCAGCAAAGAACCCTGTCTCGGAAATACGTCATCCAATAACCCCGTCGTGAAAATATGTCAGCAAATGACCCCATCGTAGAAATACGTCAGCAAATGACCCCGTCTCGGAAATACGTCATCCAATGACCGGAAACAAGTCAACCAACCTCCAGGGAAATTAGTGTCCTTGGCAAAATATCTCAATTCAGGAAAATCAGTGTCCTTGGCGAGAATCTCTCGATCCGTTTCGACTCACAGGGAAATCAGTGTCTTTGCAGGAATCTCTCGATTCGTTTCGACTCCCAGGGAAATCAGTGCCCTTGGCAAAATATCTCGATTCAGGGAAATCAGCGTCCTTGACGAGAACCTCTCGATTCGTTTCCCCCTGCAGAGAAATCAGTGTCTTTGCAGGAATCTCTCGATTCGTCTCGACCCCCAGGGAAATCAGTGTCCTTGGAAAAATATCTCGATTCAGGGAAATCAGCGTCCTTGACGAGAATCTCTCGATTCGTTTCGACCCGCAAGGAAATCAGTATCTTTGCAGGAATCTCTCGATTCGTATCAACCCCAGAGAAATCAGTGTCCTTTGAAAAATATCTCGATTAAGGGAAATCAGCATCCTTGACAGGAACCTCTCGATTCGCGTCGACTTGCAAGTAAATCAGTGTCTTTGCAGGAATCTCTCGATTCGTCTCAACCGGCAGGGAAATTAGTGTCCCCGCACATGAAAAGAAAATTCTTTTGTGAGATCCTTACGATTCTCAATAGAAAACGCACTTAGAGTCCTCACGACCCCTAAGGAGAAAATACACCTACGGGATCTGTAAGTGCACGGCGGCGCCCCGGCCGTCAATCCGACGCCGGAATGCGGAAGCGATGCTTAACTTTAATTTTTCAAACTGGCACCACCGCGCACTATAAACTCGGATCGTGCCATTAACTAGTCCTAGCTAACTACAAGATGGGAAGAGAGATATACCGAGCGATCCGTGTCCTCCGGTCTTCTAGTCGTCGTCGCGATCTCCCGCGGAATGTCCGGTCTCCACCTCCTCGCCGGAAGGGCACCATGTCGCCTGCTTCTTTTACGGGCTCCTGTCTCTATACCGAGGCAACTCGGGCACGAAGCTGGCGAGTCGACGTGCCCAAGATTTCCTGTAGAATATAGTGTAGAACCATGTCTCATTTTGGGGTTCATGGAGGTTGCCATTTTGGTGGAGGGATGATACATGGAATTTTTGTGGAGCTATATGATTTTTCCAAAGCCAAAAGAGATGAAAATCCCCTACAAATTTGGACAGCCCCCATTTGAACTTGGCCGGCCATGACAAAATGGTGAACGGAGAGGGAGTGAATGGGGGAGAGCCCCACAATAATGCAAGAGGGAATCAATTTTGATCATGAAAAGAAATCATAAGAAACAAAGTCCAACACTCAACAACCATCTCCCATCATCACATCCAAAGTCAAGCTATGATGACTAAAGAATGTCAAGCAATGATGGTGCAAGTAAGTCAATGCATGGTGGAACCATCATGACACAACAATGCGCAAAGACAACCCTCCACAAATGCTTATTTGCACAAATGCAAATAAGCCCTCCTCCACCAATCTTCGGCCAATGAAAGATACAAAGAAATATGGCCGAAACGGAAAGCAAACTGGCAACTCCAGAAAACTGGTCCAATAATAAATTACAGGAAAACCCCGAAACTGTGTATACACACCCGCATCTGTATTCCGACCGAATACAAATGCAATGAGACAAAATCTACACTGTACTGTACTAGGATCCGGCTTAAACTAAAGCCGGCTTGTATTATCCGTCCGATCCTGATCCGTGCAATACCGCACGTATCTGATCGAACCCTGCCATATCTCCATACGGCCTCTATAGCGTTTCGCCCGAAAACTTGAGCAACTTAATATGGGGGACTCTAAAGACTCGTCAATACTATGGCTGTGGATTTAACCACTAGCACGTCAGAGGTATTAGCCATACGTGACGGGCTACCAGCTATTGACCAAAAGGGACGTCGATGAGCGAACTCATCCTGACACCCTACTTTGCCTGTCAGTGACAATATCCATACAGTCCGGTCCGTTCGTCTATGAGCATCGCATGGCGGGCCTAGGGGGTTGGTAAAAGTCAGACCCCCAAAAGCGGTATAAGTCGTGTCAGAGATCAGCCCAGAACACCCTGAGATACTACTGGAATACCTACCAGTAAATCTCCTCCCTTGGCCAAGGACTTTTCATGTTCTGGCTCTCCTAGACACAGCGCGACCTCACCCCCAATATCGGGAGAGACGAACCCCCGAAGATCCGCTCACTGCCTCCATGTGGCTCGGGACTGTACCCAACTAAAACCTGTTTGCACGTCTCCTTTGAGCGTGGTAGGATAGTAATCAAAGTACAGTGGGAACTCACACGAGACAAATGACGATCCCCAGGTCAATGAACTAACCTGTACACATGTCACCAGGGAACTGGTATCCGACGTCAGGTATAAGACCAACTAGCATGTTCCCGGCGAGTCCTGTCCGGTGTACTCATAACCCAATGAGCACTTGTATACATCTTAGGTGAACCAACTGACACCAGTGACTTGTGAGACCGGCCACCGCCCCTCGTCGGGGTCTCGACCGTATACACTAGTCTACTCTGGAGTATCGATGCCCTGTCTCGAAACTCCCACGACTAGGGACCTTTTAAGGATGTGCTTATAGACTACCAGCTCCCATGTATATGATCGCCCTCATACTGCTGGCAGTAAAGCAAGAATCCTAGGGGCTCTATCAACGTGTAAAAGCGACCTGTCTGGTCACCTAAAGCAGTACACGATGATAAAGATAAACCAGATAGCATATGATCATCTTGAGTAAGACTGCCCTACCGGGATAGGTCCTCCCTCAATCATTGCAATCACGTGCCTGTGATCCAATAATTGACTCTGAGGGCACTATCTCCAACAATCTCCCACTTGCACTCAAGGCTAATTATTGCGATGTCGCATACTCACAGCCCGTGTGATACCGAACACCCAACTCCTCTACAAGTCAGTCTCACAAACCTCGTTTGCGAAACTATTGCGTTCGAGGAATAGTCTCAGTGAGTGGATCCGCTTTGATGTTTCTTTCTATGTCTCTCTATATCTCAAGTTCGCGGAGAAAGCCATCTCCCGAAATGAGCAATACCTGTCTTAGAATGTGTCTGGATGTCTGATGGGACCCAGCTCATTAATGAACTCCAAATCCAAACTTCTTAGACTATATCGTCAACTGAACTTAATCAGTATCCTGCGCCATGCCTCCCTCAGTATTGCTTTGGACCACCTGTCCAAAATACTGTCCCTCGTCAGAAGGAAAAACTATAACTCTGACAACCTCCTTGTCGTCCAGGTCACCTTGGAAGCCTGGAATGATAACTGTCTCCCGAATGAGGCTGTCGTTATCATACCCCTAGAACATCCACTTATGTTCTAAAACTGCTTCCGACTGTTTCTCTAGGACAGGATCAATGTCAACTTATTGCATCTAGTGCAAGAACAACATCTGGTGTGGTACTTGACATCTCATGATTGACTCAATTGCCTGAGCAAGTGATCTGCCAATCATGCACATCCCTCTCCCCTTTAGTCTGTAAGACACCTTTAGAGAGGGTGACTCCATCACCTGCAGGTACACTACCGTGCCAGGAGTCGTCCATTCTAAAACACCTTTGGAATGCTGTCTAAGTACCCAGATTGGGAAACTACCCAAATCTAAATCAAAAAACCATAGATCTAGTAAGCAGAATATCTGATATAATATCCATGTCCTATTTGGAGAAACTACTGTGTGACAACCAAAGTATAACCGATCATAGTATAGGAATTTCACTTCCTACTCTATGTATGTCATCCAAATACCATGACATCACACCCTACTACCTTCTCAACAGATCCATCCCCTATTCTGATGAAGTCAAACCTATGACTGTCACATCAGAAATTGATGATCTATCTCCGCTTTGCTTTAGTCTATAAATAGACATAAGCTACCTGTCCACCAATGCTTCCGCTGCTCCCACTGACTACGACAACCCTCTGGCAGAGTCATATAAACGTACACTTCTAAAGCAAGTTTAGAACGACGCTATACTCATCCTCCTGCCGGGTCTCACAGTCTGGAACAACAGCAATGGCAAGTGTGGGTGAACAAGAATTTCCCTGTCACCGTCCTTGAGGCTACCGGAGTACCTCTCGGGTGCCTGAAGTTACCCACCTTATCTGCGGAGTGGCCAATGGAATGTCAAACCAGATTGAATCTTTAGGTTCCTATGAAATCTTCAGTAATCGTTTGTGGTTATGGAATCACTTCCAGTTCTACCATACTCCCACTACTGTTTTCTGAAAAAATCCATTTTTATTAAAACTGTGGCGAGTTTAGAACAATATCACTATTGATCTTCCAGATGGTAGAAAGTCAGCCCTCGTCATAGCCTGGGTCAACCCACAAACAACCATTACAGAAACGTGCCTTGAGTTATCCAGAGTCTGGTTTTAAGCATAGGCCGGACAACTCCTCGTACCTTAACATCGTTAAGATATGAACTGTTCTATATCCAATATAGAACCAGAGGCACTGATTTAATTGAACCAGATTCAAATCATGCAGCTGTTTCCAATGCATGTCAACTAAATGGAAGGAGGCCGATCAGCGTTACTCAACTTAGGAATGCTTCCAATTATGAGTAACCTGAAAGAGAAGCAAGTTCTCTTAATCACTACTATCAACTGAATACCATACTCAAGTATCTACATCTTCGATCAACTTGAAGAATCCCGATACTTGCAACACCTGGTTCTCTAATTTATTCAAATACCTATAACTTCTCAAAATTCGGACTATGTGTTTCCACGAAACACCTGTCTAAAAACTAGAGAAGTCATAAGTAAACCGAATATAGTACGAGGATCAACCCCTCTGTCCTGATGGACCCTGGACAACATACAATACTCTGTATAAGTCCCTTGAGTCTGATAACTCATTCACTGTGCGTCGTAGGTTGAAAACTGTACTTATGATTAAGAAGAATTACACCGTTGTTTAATACTCCTTATCTAACCATCCACTGATATAGGTAAATGTTACAGACATAATTTCAAAAAAAGTATATCTCACTCTATAAAAATTGACGTACAGATATATCAATTTGAAATTAGTGCATAACAGCGGATATTCAAAACCAAATACTTGCCGTCCGGCAAACAACCCAGGTAACTTCCTCAAATATCACCGATTACAACGAATCCCGATATAATGAGGATGATCACCTGATTCCCAATAACTTGCTCCTACTCATCATCTGTAAAGCCATACAGATGTGAGAATCAAACCTGGTAAATACATACCCTGGAGCAAGATCTGATTGGGAAATCAGTTTTCCTTTAACAGTACACAGCGAAACTGAAACATTGAAATGTTTCAATGGGGTATCCTGGTATTCCTAGTAATGCCTCTTCCAGATTCACGACTGTAACCGTATAATTCTTTGCCACCTCTCCAAATCCCTTTATATGTCTTTAGTCATTACCTTCTGCACACCCCTTAGGCCAAATGGTTTTCTTTCTTCCCTATCGTTCGGCACCAGCTTATGGTTTGGAAGAAGACTATCCAATAAGCATAATGGGTGTACTGTCCTAATCCTAGGAGAACTCGCAATGCGAGAGAAGGTGAAGATAAAAGACAACCGAATAAACCTTATTCCTATTTTTCCTGAACCAGAATCCATCCCCGAACTGGAACAAGTTCCTTTCGAGTTCGTATATAACCATACGATGGAGTATCCAATAAACTGTGGATCTTCGTAGTGATACGGAGTATTCTAGAGAAATACAAAGGTGATTTGGGAGTGGTAATGAAATATCTGGTTTGGTCATGAATATCAATTGCAATTTACTTTGCCCTCTTACTAATCCCTTGCTTTGTCTTAACTTAATACCTTCTGTACACCATCGTTAGGCTAATTGGTTTTCTTCATTCCCTACCAGTCGACACCAGCCTATGGTTTGGAAGAAGATTATCCAATTTGCGTAATAGGTGTACTGTCTCCTAAACCAAGGAGTACTCGCAACCTGAGAGAAGGTAAAAGGAAAAGGCAACTTAATAATCCTATCCGTTTTCTCCAGAACCGGAAACCATCCTTGAATAAATCCCTTCGAGTTCGTATATAACCATACGATGGTTTTGTCCAATGGAAATGGACGTTCGTAGTAGTACGAGGTGTCCTGGAGAAAAGGGTAAAAGTAGGAGTGGCAAAGAGGTTTGCAACTCTGACAATCCAAAAGCCAGTGTTTAAGAAGGTTCGGTTAATTTTGGTCACTGAGTCATAGTCTTAGGGTCGGGTCAATAGTCGCTGCCAGAGAGAGAGAAAAGAAACACTCAGCGTGCGCTCTAACCTAGATCAGAATGGTTACCAATTTATCTAATCTGGAAACCTCCCACTGTACCGTCAAATTCTCCTCCAAACCTGAAAGAAGAATTAGTCGGGATCACTCGAGGAGTAAACCAACTCATTAGTGGGAATCGGGATCCAACTATCATCGCATGATAACGTGACGGAATCCACTCACGGTGTCACACTCCAGAAGGTATGCGCATATCTGGCAAGTTTCAGTTTCTTTAGAAACTCCCGATGTGATTTTTACCCCATGCTCTTATGACCTTGACTTTGGCCAACATATCATAAGTCACATGTCAAGTTCAACCCGTCATTTTCCAGGTTAATTTGAGCCCACCCGTACATACCCTTGACTTTGGCCAAAATAGTAGCACGACTGCCCCAAACCAACGCATCTATCTATGCTGCATATAAATACCCAATAGCTACCAATCACTATGCCTTGACTTTGGCCAACATACACAGCTTGAATACTATTGACCACCCATATGAAAGGACGGAGGGCCACGAATGGTTTCTGGAGAAAACCTTTAACGTAATGAACTTGATATCGTTGAAGGAACGGATAGCTTTTAAAAATATAGTGACGAAAACCGTTGCTAAAGAGGTCACTCCCGGTGAAGGGATCTCGGCTCTTTCCCCGTAGAATGAGGTGCAGGATATTCCAACTGAATACCACGATGCAAAGAAAAAGTAATCGGCTATAGTGAAGTTATTGCCCTGACGCAAACTTTTGTCCAAGGGGTCACTCCCGGTGAAGGGATCTCGGCCCTTGCCTCGTCGACTGAGGAGCAGGATATTCCAACTGAATACCACGATGCAAAACAAAAGTGAACGTCCTTGCAATAACAGCTTGTACTCCTTGGTTGGCCCCCAAGTACTACTGTAGCACATCAAGAAATTCTGGGCCTAAAAAGAATGTTCCAAAAGCCCTATTTTCCTGTAAAAAGATCACTGTGAAAAATTGGTCCAGTGAACTCACTGAACTGCGGCGGAACCGCGGAGCCAAGGGGGGTTTGGCCGCGGTTCCACGGTGGTTCTACAGTAACACTCTACCAAATTTTCACAGATGTCTTATAATTTCCTGCACAGTATTCTGAGACAACCTGAAAAATTTTTGGACTCCAAAAAATTTCGACAGAAACTGATGTGAAGAAAACGCGGGTTTTTGGAATTTTGTTCGATCGGAAATGTAAAACACATTAGACAAAGCTAGACTATGTTAATGGAGAGTCTCTGATACCACTGTAAGTGCACACCGGCGCCCCGACCGTCAATCCGACGCCGGAATGCGGAAGCGATCCTTAACTTTAATTTTTCAAACTGGCACCACCGCGCACTATAAACCCGGATCGTGCCATTAACTAGTCCTAGCTAACTACAAGATGGGAAGAGAGATATACCGAGCGATCCGTGTCCTCCGGTCTTCTCGTCGTCGTCCCGATCTCCCGCGGAATGTCTGGTCTCCACCTCCTCGCCGGAAAGGCACCACGTCGCCTGCTTTTTTTATGGGCTCCCGCCTCTATACCGAGGCAGCTCGGGCACGAAGCTGGCGAGTCGACGTGCCCAAGATTTGCTGTAGAATATAGTGTAGAACCATGTCTCATTTTGGGGTTCATGGAGGTTGCCATTTTGGTGGAGGGATGATACATGGAATTTTTGTGGAGCTATATGATTTTTCCAAAGCCAAAAGAGATGAAAATCCCCTTCCTACAAATTTGGACAGCCCCCATTTGAACTTGGCCGGCCATGACAAAATGGTGAGGGGGGAGGGAGTGAATGGGGGAGAGCCCCACAATAATGCAAGAGGGAATCAATTTTGATCATGAAAAGAAATCATAAGAAACAAAGTCCAACACTCAACAACCATCTCCCATCATCACATCCAAAGTCAAGCTATAATGACTAAAGAAAGTCAAGCAATGATGTTGCAAGTAAGTCAATGCATGGTGGAACCATCATGACATAACAATGTGCAAAGACAACCCTCCACAAATGCTTATTTGTACAAATGCAAATAAGCCCTCCTCCACCAAGCTTCGGCCAATGAAAGATACAAAGAAATATGGCCGAAACGGAAAGCAAACTGGCAACTCCAGAAAACTGGTCCCGTAATAAATTACAGGAAAACCCCGAAACTGTGTATACACACCCGCATCTGTATTCCGACCGAATACAAATGCAATGAGACAAAATCTACACTGTACTGTACTAGGATCCGGCTTAAACCAAAGCCGGCTAGTATTATGCGTCCGATCCTGATCCGTGCAATACCGCACGTATCTGATCGAACCCTGCCATATCTCCATACGGCCTCTACAGCGTTTCGCCCGAAAACTTGAGCAACTTAATGTGTGGGACTCTAAAGACTCGTCAATACTATGGTTGTGGATTTAACCACTAGCACGTCAGAGGTATTAGCCATACGTGACGGGCTACCAGCTATTGACCAAAAGGGACGTCGATGAGCGAACTCATCCTGACACCCTACTGAGCCTGTCTGTGACAATATCTGTACAGTCTGGTCCGTTCGTCTATGAGCATCGCATGGCGGGCCTAGGGGGTTGGTAAAAGTCAGACCCCCAAAAGCGGTACAAGTCGTGTCAGAGATCATTCCAGAACACCCTGAGATACTACTGGAATACCTACCAGTAAATCTCCTGCCTTGGCCAAGGACTTTTCATGTTCTGGCTCTCCTAGACACAGCGCGACCTCACCCCCAATACCGGGAGAGACGAACCCCCGAAGATCCGCTCACTGCCTCCATGTGGCTCGGGACTGTACCCAACTAAAACCTGTTTGCACGTCTCCTTTGAGCGTGGTAGGGTAGTAATCAAAGTACAGTGGGAACTCACACGAGACAAATGACGATCCCCAGGTCGATGAACTAACCTGTACACATGTCACCAGGGAACTGCTATTTGACGTCAGGTATAAGACCAACTAGCATGTTCCCGGCGAGTCCTGTCCGGTGTACTCATAACCCAATGAGCACCTGTATACATCTTAGGTGAACCAACTGACACCAGTGACTTGTGAGACCGGCCACCGCCCCTCGTCGGGGTCTCGACTGTATACACTAGTCTACTCTGGAGTATCGATGCCCTGTCTCGAAACTCCCACGACTAGGGACCTTTTAAGGATGTGCTTATAGACTACCAGCTCCCATGTATATGATCGCCCTCATACTGCTGGCAGTCAAGAAAGAATCCTAGGGGCTCTATCAACGTGTAATAGCGACCTGTCTGGTCACCTAAAGCAGTACACGATGATAAAGATAAACCGGATAGCATACTATCATCTTGAGTAAGATTGTCCTACCGGGATAGGTCCTCCCTCAATCATTGCAATCACGTGCCTGTGATCCAATAATTGACTCTGAGGGCACTATCTCCAAAAGGATCCTCTCGACCTGTAGGGAGAAAATTCTTTATGAGACCCTCATGGCTCATAAAGTTGAAAAGTATTAGGTGGCAGATCCTAACCCTGTCTCCTAAGCCATCACTGCCTTGCAAGGAAGTTAAGATGGACTATCCACGGGCTATACTCTCCCATGTCGAATATCGACAAGGAGGGAAAAAACCACTTACGAGTCCTCTACTCTTGTAAGGGGGAAAAATTCGCTTGTGAGATCCTTACGACTCTCAAGAGAAAACGCACTTAGGAGTCCTCACGACCCCTATGGAGAAATTACACCTACGAGATACTCTTGACTCATAGGGAGAAAAGTCTTTATGAGACCCTCATGGCTCATAAAGTTGAAAAGTCTTAGGTATCAGACCTGAACCTGTTTTCTAAGCCATCGCTACCTACAAAGAGGTCATGATGGACTATCTACGGGCTATATTTGCCAAAGCCACATTCGCCAATGAAATAAAGAAGCTACTTACGGATCCTCACGATTCGTAAGGAAAAATACCCAAGTGAGATCCTTACAACTCACGGAGGCGATGAAAACTTAGAAATCCTCATGATTTCTAAGGAGAAAATACACCTACGGGATCCTCTCGACTCGCAGGGAGAAACGACCGTTTTGAGACCCTTACGATTCATGAAGATGGAAAAAGTCTTAGGCTACAAAGACCCTAAACGTATCTCCTAAGCCATCAAATATCTGGTCATGCATAACATTGCACTACTTCACCTACGTACATACTTACGTGGGCAAAGTAGTGGGGGGCATTTGTTCCCGCCAAAATTTTGGCGCAAAACATGCTCCATTATAAAATAAAAATAAAAATAAAGGGAAAGCTCCGCATGCAAAGCATGAAGGGACTTGTTTCCCCCCAATCAGAGAGCAAAGCTCTATTCAAAATTTGAAATTTGAATCGAGGCAACGCCTCACGTGCAAAGCACGAGAGCGCTGGCCCCAAGAGCGCTGGCGCTAAGAGTCAAAGACTCTGAGGCAGTGCCATACGTGCAAAGCACGAGAGCGCTGGCGCCAAGAGCGCCAGCGCTAAGAGTCAATGACTCTGAGACAGCACCTCACGTGCAAAGCATGAGAGCGCTAGAGCCAAGAGCGCTCGCGCCAAGAGTCAAAGACTCTGAGGCAGCGCCTTACGTGCAAAAGCACGAGAGCGCCAGCGCTGGAACTAAATGTTCTCCGCCCTTGGATCAAAGATCCAACGAAGATGACATGTTATCAAATTACCATAATAAAATTCTGTTGAGGAAATACTCCTCAGATCTTTCCAAAAAAGAAAGATTGTGCTCTGTAAATCAGAGCACTGTTGGGTCAAAGATCCAATGGTGATTAAAAATCATCAAGGTACAGAATAAGTTCTGTATGGGAAAATATTTTCCCAATCTTGTTAAGAACAAGAAAAATGTCTTCTGTAAAACAGAAACCCTTGGATTAAAGATCCAATGGTGGGAAA
Source organism: Agapanthus africanus (assembly GCA_030015575.1). NCBI lineage: Eukaryota > Viridiplantae > Streptophyta > Magnoliopsida > Asparagales > Amaryllidaceae > Agapanthus > Agapanthus africanus. Next base: position 89,638,006 of record CM057344.1, on the reverse strand, counting down.
CACCCCCAAATAAATCAATGATCTCTCAATGAGAGATTTCCTTAACTGATTCAACAAATCAGCCTCCCCTATATAAAGGACCCAAGACTTCAATTCTTACACAGAGCCCCTATAAGTTTCAAGCTCCCAGAAAAGAAAAAGAGAAGAGCAAGCTCGAAGAAGAAGAACCTTATTCAATGTAAACAAAAAGAAGAGAGATCTTAACATCTCCTCCATATTCGAGAGTTAATTCTTACTTCATAAGAACATAATTCTTTTTCTAGATCACAGATCCACAAAACAAAGTCTTTCACAAAAAACAGAAGAGATCATAGCATCTCCTCATAAAAGAAGAACTTAGTTCTTAGATCCATGAGACAAAGTCTCTTATAAACGAGAACTTGATTCTCAGAACACAGAATTGATCAGAACTGCCAAAGAAGCGCTTTAGCGCTCCAAGTCTAGCGCTCAGCGCCAAGCGCTCTACACGCTCCTCACGTGGGCGCTATTTTATAATAAGCGCTTTAGTGCTCCAAGTCTGGCGCTCAGTGCCAAGCGCTCCAAGTGCTCCTCACGTGGGCGCCCTTTTATAAGAAGCGTCGTAGCGCTCCCTATCTGGCGCTCAGCGCCAAGCGCTCCACGTGCTCCTCACATGGGCGCCCTTTTATAAGAAGTATCATAGCGCTCCCAGTCTGGCGCTCAGCGCCAAGCGCTCCATGTGCTCCTTACATGGACGCTAAGGAATTACAAAGCGCTATGTAAATAAGTCCCCAGCGCCATAAAAAGTGTTCAACACTCAATAAAAGACAAAATGAAAAAGGGGTGTCAGAACCCAAATCAATGCTCAGCATTATTGAATAAAAAGGGGCTGAGCCCAAACAAATGTTCAACATTTTATTCAAAATGAATGGACTGAGTCCTAACAAATGTTCAAACACTTTATTTAGAACTGAGTGGACTGAGCCCAAGTTGGCCACAAGTCCCTAATTCAAATTAACCGAGCCCATGTGCTCACAATCTTTTTAATTGGTCTTAGTCCCAAACCTGACTATAGATCTCCCAACCAACATTGGTTCAAGGGTACATCTCTTCACACCTCTGATATGTGTCATTATAATTTTTCAACGTCTTCAGAGAGGTGGCGGGTCCCGACAACCAGAAACTCTACAGACTACGATGTCTTTAAACCAGACTACGATATCTTTACACCAGACTATGATGTCTTTAAACCATACAGACTACGATGTCTCTAAATCTTACGGACTATGAGGTCCTTAAACTCATGGACTATGATGTCCTTAAACCTAATGGACCGCGATGTCCCTAAACTAAAACGATAGAGTCCAAATACTCTTTCGTGGGATCTAAATGATCCAAAAATCCTGTTGAGTAGATCTTAGTCTAAAATTAGACTAACGTATCATCAACAAACGTTTGAGTTGATCTTATTCTAAAACAAGACTAACTATCCTTAAACCAACCCAAACCCAAATCTAAGAAAATATGGATTTGGACTAATCCATGCCCTACGGACGACAGTATAAATTAGTCTCCGTATACAATCCACGGGCAACCAAAAACAAAATAAATACCCACGACACGAAGTGACCATCTGGAGAAGGAGATAGTGGTTACCACTGTTTCCCCAATCAGAACAAAGCTCTGTTCAAATTTTGAAATTTGAAATGAAGCAGTGCTTCATAAAAGCGCTCGCGCCAAGAGCGCCAGTGCTAAGAGTCAAAAACTCTGAGACAGTGCCTCACGTGCAAAGCACGAGTGCGCTAGCAGTGCCAGCGCTGAGAGTCAAAGACTCTGAGGCAGCGCCTCACATGCAAAGCACGCCAAGAGCGCTAAGTGCTAAGAGTCAAAGACTCTGAGGCAGCGCCTCACGTGCAAAGCACGAGCGCGCTGGCGCCAGAACTAAAGTTTCTTTACCGTTGGATCAAAGATCCAACGGAGATGATTAAAAAATCACCAAAGTAAAGAATTAAATTCTGCTGAGGGAATACTCCTCAAAATCTTTCCAAACATGAAAGATTGTGCTCTGTAAATCAGAGCACCGTTTGATCAAAGATCCAATGGTGATTAAAAATCCCCAAGATACAGAATAAATTCTGTATGGGAAAATAATTTCCCAATCTTGTTAAAAACAAGAAGATTGTCTTCTGTAAAACAGAAGCCCTAGGATCAAAGATCCAACAGTGGGAAAATCCCCAAATTAATCCGAAAAATATTGTCTTAACTGATCAGCCTCCACTATATAAAGGCCTCAAGACTTCAAGTCTTAAGAAGAAGAAGAAACTCCCCATAAGCTTCGTATAGAGGAACCCCCCTCCCCACAAATTTTTAAAAAATTCAAAGAGAAGAGAAAGCTCTCGAAAGAAGAAATTTTCTTCATGGTAAAGAAGAGAGATCATAACATCTTCTGAATTTTTTAGAGTTTAACTCTCACATCATAAGAACTCAGTTCTTTATATAGATCACAGATCCATAAGACAAAGTCTTTCACAAAAAACAGAAGAGATTGTAACTTCTCCTATTAAAATAAGAACTTAGTTCTTAGATCCACGAGACAAAGTATTTTATAAACGAGAACTTAATTCTTAGAGCAGAGAATTGATCAAGAGTGCTTTGCACTCATTGGCTAGCGCTCAGCGCCAAGCGCGTCATGTGCTCCTTACGTGTGCGCTATTTCATAAGAAGCGCCTTAGTGCTCCAAGTCTGGCGCTCAGCGCCGAGCGCGCCACGTGCTCCTCACATGTGCGCTATTTCATAAGAAGCGCCTTAGCGCTCCAAATCTGGCGCTCAGCGCCGAGCGCGCCACGTGCTCCTCACGTGTGCGCTATTTCGTAAGAAGCGCCTCAGTGCTCCAAGTCTGGCGCTCAACGCCAAGTGCTTTGTACATAAAGGTTCTGTACATAAAGCGCTCTGCACTACAAAGAGTGTTCAACACTCAATAAAAGACAAAAGAAAAGGGGTGTCAGAACCCAAATTAATGCTCAGCATTATTGAACAAAAGAGGCTAAGCCTAAACAAATGTTTAACACCTAAACAAATGTTCAACAGTTTAACCAGAACTGAATGGGCTGAGCCCAAGTTGGCCATAAGTCCCTAGCTCAGACCAGCTGAGCCTATATGCTCACAATTGGTCTAGGTCCCAAGTCTGACTACAGATCTCCTAACCAACCTTTGTTCAAGGGTACATCTCTTCATTCCTCTGATATGTGTCGTTGTAATTCCTCAACGTCTTTAGAGAGGTGACGAGTCCCGACAACCAGACACTCCATGGACTATGATGTCCTTAAACTCATGGACTATGATGTCCTTAAACTTTATGGACTATGAGGTCCTTAAACTCATGGACTATGAGGTCCTTAAACTTTACGGACTATGAGGTCCTTAAACTCATAGACTATGATGTCTTTAAACTTTACAGACTATGATGTCTAAACACATGGACTATGATATCCTTAAATCCAATGGACCACAACGTCCCTAAACTAAGACGATAGAGCCCAAATGCTCTTTCGTTGGATCTAAATGATCCTAAAACCCTGTTAAGTAGATCTTAGTCTAAAATTAGACCAACGTATCCTCAACAAACATTTAAGTTGATCTTAATCTCAAATGAGCTTAACGATCCTTAAACTAACCCAAACCCAAATCTAAGAAAATATGGATTTGGACTAATCTACACCCTTCGGGCGACAACATAAATTAGTCTCCGTATACAATCCACGGGAAACCAAAAATAATACAAACACATACGATACTAAGTGTGGAAAAGGAGAAAGTGGTTACCGAGAAACCCTAATACGGATCGTTGGCTAGAAGTTTAGGCGAAAAAGAAACTAGTTAACAACTTAACAAAATGGTAAACGGAAATACAACCTTTGTAGATTCGGTTCTCCACCTCCATGGCTCCGCGATGAAGTCTCCTCGCTGTACAAATGGAATCCCGGGTTCTAGCGTCGGCTTCATCGGAGAAATAGACGGGCAAGGTCGTCGGCTTCGTGTCGAAGATGATCTACGTCGAGGCATCACAAGATCAAGCTCCCACTTCACCAAGTCATGAAACTTATGAAGAAAACACACTCTACTACTTGGCAAGAGGTAGAGGATGAAGAAATAGGAAGTGGGTTCACTTTAGAATTGGATTTCTCACTCATTTGCTCAAGTTGCCATTGTTGAAGCAAGCTTTCTTCAAGTGAAGAAGAAGAAGAAGAAAGAAAGAATATGATAAGTGTTAATTAAAAATGGAAAAGAAAATCAATACTTATCATATTCAAACCATAGTTAAGTGTAGAGACTAAACTAGGGTTAGTAGGAATGGTTAGGGTTAAGCATGAGACAAAATGGTCACTTAGTCAAACCTTCATGAAGCTTCAATGTCAAACAAAGAAAGCCACCATTTTCTCTGATTTCCAAAATGAATAAAATAAATAAATAAATAAATAAAATGAAAACCCTTAACCATTACACAACCATGGTTTAATCTTTACACAAACCCTAATGAGCATGCATCATCAAACATGATACAATCTAGTGTACAAAAGTATATCACATATACAATGTGCACATAAAGTGAGAAAATCCATTTATAGTGAACCAATACTAGTTAATGCAAAGTAATATATCAAATATATAATTATGCATTAAATCATCAAATCAACACTTGATTTAACGATCCGATCATATCGCATATAACCGACTAGTATCCAATGCATCGGCTTATCGAATCAACCCTCGATTCGATAACTAGGTTATATCGCATATAACCATTCGATACATTCATCGCGAGAATAGAATACGGTATCACATACACGCATTATTCTCGGTCCCGCACATATCTCATATGCGCTCCTATTTCGTTTCGCTTGAGCCAGGAAACCTCTGTGTAGGACTCTAAAGACTCGTCAATACGCCGACAGCAGGTGTTGATCATATCAAACACCCACAAGCCGCAAGCGGTCTGCTAAACGTAACGGCCACCCGGGTATTGAGCGATCAGAAGATCGACGAGCAAGCCCGCTCACACTCCTGTGAATCCAACCAGTAACACTTACCGTACAGTCCGGTCTCGTCGTCTGATAAGTATCTCTCAGGTGGGTGAGAAACCCTACTAGATCGGCGGAGAGGCTGAGGTTCGTTGGAAACTATTGAATCCTTTGGTTCTACCAAATCATCAACTGTAGTTTGTATAGCTGGAACCTTTCCAGTTCTACATAACAGACCTTGCCTCGAGCTTGTCCGGATTTTGCTTTTAGACATAGCCCGGACAACCCCAAATCTTAACTAACTTAAGACATGGGCTCTTCCCTTTCCATATCACATATGAAGTGGTAGGCAACTGATTTGATTTGAACTCTTTTCAATAGGTATGCAGTTTCTCAAGTGCATAACTCCCAAAAGGAAATAGGTAACTCGGTAGTACTCATCATAGAGCACACCATATCGAATAGGGTGTATCTGCTCCGCCCCGACATACCATCGTGCTATGGTGTATACAGAGGAGTAATGCTGAGAGAAAATCTCATTCTCCTTTAGAATAATCCAGGAATTCCGTGCTCAAGTATTCTCCTCCTTGATCTCATCATAGGACATAATACTTATACCCGTATTTTGGTTTTCTACTTCTAACTTATATTCTGTGAATATCTCAAAAGGTTCGGACTTGTGTTTCAACAGGAACATAGGTCTGAATCTCGAAAGATCATCAGAGAATGTAATGAAGTATAAAGAACCAGTCCTGGTATGTGTAGACAGGAGACCTTACATACATCATCATGTATCAGTCCCAAGAGTTCATTAACTCTTTCTCTGTTTCCAGTAAACGGAGCTATGGTCATCTTATCTTTATGACATGACTAGCAAGTTTCACAAGATGTAAATTCAAACTGATTTAAATATACATCTAAATGTAACTTTAGCTAGTCGGGTCGCATTGATATGACCTAGTCTACAATACCTCAAGAAGGATTCGTTCATATGTGAACTCTTCCTCTTGTGTGTGTTCTGTATACTAAGAACTGTAGTTTGATTTAGAACATCAACGCTTTTAGATAACGTGCCTGAACCGATCAACTTTTGATATAGGAAATGTTCAAAACATTATCCAACAATACAAAATTTTATCATTTCTTTACTAATAAAGAGAGTGATATGATTTTGTATATCAGGTTCGGTATCTAATAACATTCGTTCAGAATCAATGTATTGGTAATACAGGGTGATAGTGACCAACAGACTTGGCTGCAACACTTGCCCCGTTTTCTGCCTCATGAAACTTATCACCCGTTCTCAGTTTTTCTACCTTTTTGCAGCCCTATGTAACAGATTACATATCTGGGATCCTGATCCGGTATATACCAAGGATGCGGAGGATACTGAGAAACAGTTCTATATAATGAACACACCCGAAGATGATGCATCAGCATGCACTCTCTTCGTTTGGGCGGAACGGGAATTCTGGTAATCCCCAATTTCCTGCTCTGTCTTATAACAATTATAAGGTGGAGCGGGACCAACGTTCCCCAGCTCAGTATAACAAGCGGGTTCGGTCAATAATCCATATTATTATCTTGATTAAGGCGTGATATGGTCGCTACCAGGAGAGAGAGAGAAGAAAACACTCAGCGTGCGCTCTTGCAAGAATAGATTGGTTATCATTTTATCTAATCAGGATGGCTCCCACTGCTTTTTATCAAATCTTCCTTCAAACCCTAAAAGGAAAGACTAGCCGGGATTAATTACACACTACAAGTTCGCCAATCTTTCAGCCAGGCCAGTGTCGGTACTTTGAGGGAGGTTCCCCGTGCTTTCGCACGAACCTAATTAATGTAAACCTCGTTTTCCCAGAGGCGTAACCCTGTTGACACCTTTCTAGACACCTACTTGATCGGCTAATTGTAATGTGTAAAACTCTCCCAGGAGTAACTCTTACTCGCAGCGGGTATCGGGATCTAACTATCTCATAGAAGGTATGCAATCTCATTGCAAATTTCAACACTTGAAATTCCCGATAATATTTTGCCCCTAACGTGCTATGACCTTGACGAAAGCCAACAAACCATAGCCCGCTAGTCAAGTTCAACCCGTACATTTCTTGATTGAATTAAACCCACCCGCACGACCCTTGACGAAAGCCAACAAAGCCGCACGACTACCCTAATCCAATCGCATCGTATGCTGGCAGATAAGCAGCATATAGCTACCGCACACTGCACCTTGACGAAAGCCAACAAATGCAGCACGAATACTATATACAACTTATCTGAAATGACGGAGGGCTACGACAGGTTTTTCTGAAAACCTATTGCGTAATGAACTTGATATCGTTTTAGAATCAAATGATTTTGAAATGGAGTGCTTTTGAGGCTTTTCTAGTTTTGCTAAAGGAGTCACTCCCGGTGAAGGGATCGTCGGTCCTTTCCTCGTCGAATGAGGTGCGGGATATATCATATATATCACTGTGCAAAGCAAAAACACTTAAAAGCACTCAGAAACCAAACCGAGTGTGTAGCATCTTTCAGTTATTGCTAAAGGAGTCACTCCCGGTGAAGGGATCTCGGTCCTTTCCTTATCGAATAAGGTGCAGGATATATCACATATACCGCTGTGCAAAGCAAGAACTGTAGCTACCTGTTTTATTTTGAAATTCGATTCTACAACATCTTAGGTTTCTTTTATTTCGTTAATCTCATTAATGAAGTCCCATCATTTAAGTACCTAAACATCACAGATAAATACGACGTACACTTATGCCATCCGCATTCGCCTCGATGTCCCCTCGTGCACCGTTAGGTTAGGTAACTAACGGTAGAGCGGGGCAGGGCTAGCGTGGGTGTAAAACATAAGTAACGTCTATATAATATATCATATATACTATATAAAACATTTATCACAGAACATCACATGATCACATCACAGATATCGCAGCAGAAGAATCATATGAAATATTGGATATACTAGGACTCCGTGTTTTCAATACGAGCCAGTATAAAACACGGATTCCACGGTCGCGATGAATAGCCAAACCCACACCCCAAGACCCCTACGAGAGCGGCAAGTAACCCTACCAGTTCTAGAGTTAGGAGACCCGGACTCGACTCCTCGAGTTGGTCTCCCACTGGACTCCAGAACCCGGTTACTTGTGCTCCCCTCCTTGGGTCTATCCTAGTGCAGAAAAGTAAATAATATACAACAACGGTGACAACTTCCGCAACCTGGAAGTGCCCCAATAAAAGAATATTACATACAAGTTTTTACATGAATGAAAATGAAAAAACACTCATCTCACATAAAAACCCCCGGCTATTCAAACACGACGATCTAATATAACATATCCAGCAACACATAACATCACATGTCATCAACGTAAGTAAATATGCGCATCCCAATTGTCGTTGACATATAGCAACGAAACCGGCGATATCACATATTACACTTACGGTCACAGAAAAAAAAGTGTAAAACTACAACAGTTGGAATCCGCAACCACCTCAGACATCGCATGCCTGACCAAATGAATTCTTTAGACATCGCATGCCTAACAATTATAAACCCCGCATTTTAGTCTCATTATCGAAAACTCTTTTCAATATCAAGTCGGGCAATTCAACAAGATTCCCGACATCCTGATCGAATACTCGTCGCAAACTTCAGTAGACGGCCGCACCCCCGATACCGTCGACGAAGTGCACCAAGGCGGAACACCACTGCCGCGAGCACCCGGACGGATGCTTTCGGCGACGGGGTTCTCCTACAGTCACTTGGTCGGGGCTATGGAGTGAGGCTGTCTATTAAGTTTACCCGGCGAGTATCCGCGTACGCTACGTGATTGCGACGGACTTTTGATCACATCAAAATTCCGTGGCAACCGATCAAGTGAGACTAAAGTGCTATGTTTATAACATTCATTCAGTTATCTCATAACTCTTTGTGAATTCCAATTATTGTATCACATTCCAGATAATTAGAAAATGTTAAACTTTCCGATTGAACATTCGAACACCCAAGTTTTCCCGAAACAGCTCAACACATGAAATAAGTCTAACAACATTCAGTTCGTGCCTCAGTACCAACGGTCCAGCCGTAGAAGGGTCAAGCCAACGCCTCACATGTGGCACGCCGTACTGCCCCAAACCCGAAGGTTCAAAGGGCAGTTCAAGACGGTCACATAATCGAGTTAAGGTTTGTTGTCTTCTAGAGGGTCCATCGCGTTACTTGCACTATTTAGAACGTCGTTAAACTACGGAAAAATCCAACACTTGGAAATTTCCCGACAGGGGAAAAATTGGGTATTAATATCCGGTCGAACTTTTTAACATATTCTAAAATTTATCCGGAAAGCCACATAGACAAAATCTGATACTCCGATCAAAACACCGAATCCCCAAAACAACCCCAGAAAATTCAACCCTTGAATTAAAATTAAAAATTCCCAGAAAACTCAGCACCTGAATTAATAAATTACTGTGCGAAAACTATTCCCAGATCTCACTATTTTGCCGCGGAACCGCCGCAGAAGCCATGCTTCTGCCGCGGTTCCGCCGCCGTTTATCCGTATCACATGATAATTTTTGCATCGTAATTCATAGATTTCCCTGCTGAATTTTTTAAGCATTTTTAATCTGGAAAAAACCCTGTTTTTGAAAAATGTCCAGAGAGCACTTTGATTTTAGGGTTTCGGGTCGATCGGGTTTCAAACTTCGTCTACTCTTCGCCTAAGGCTCTAGCTAGGCTCTGATACCACTGTAGGTCAGGCAGCCACCCCATCCAATGGGGTCGCCATGGCACCAACGGGTCCCTTAGCTGCTACTTTTTACGCATGCCCCCTCGCGAGGACTACAACCCGCCGGAACACCTTCCGGTCTCGGGACACCCTGGGGGTAAGAGCCTATGCTTCGCCACACTGTCACATAGTGAGAACCCCCCATAGGACGACATCCAATGCCTAGTAGCTCTGATACCACTGTAGGGTTCCCAGGCACTCTCAAGAGGTCTCACAAGGCATCAACCATGCCAATTTCAAAAATTACGGTGCCGAGAAACCCTAATACGGATCGTTGGCTAGAAATTTAGGCGAAAAAGAAACTAGTTAACAACTTAACTAAATGGTAAACGGAAATACAACCTTTGTAGATCCGGTTCTCCACCTCCATGGCTCCGCGATGAAGTCTCCTCGCTGTACAAATGGAATCCCGGGCTCTAGCGTCGGCTTCATCGGAGAAATAGGCGGGCAAGGTCGTCGGCTTCGTGCCGAAGATGATCTACGTCGAGGCTGTTAGTTGTATGTATGCCCTAGAGGCCAGTATTGTACAGTTTATGTATATTATATTGGATGCTTGGACATATATAGAGATGACTTTCTTGCTCGACATGATAGTATGCTATCTGGTTGCCATTTATCTTAACATGTACACTAGTCTCTTTATACTGTCTTATAGTTACATGTTGGTAAAGCCCTTAGGATGTGTACTTGACTACCTGGACTATGATGCAGATCATACTAGTGGGGACATGGTAGTCCATAAGTACCTCCTTCAAGGTCCCTAGTCGTGGGTGTATCGAGACGGGGCATCGTTATACCAGAGTAGACTAGCGTATACGC